>JARGYO010000094.1:31312516-32512516 GCA_029206835.1 Rana muscosa
TAAAGAGTGTTGGTTTACGCCAGATTTTTGGAGAGAAAGACACGTTAATTGAACAGCTGTGTCTTGGGCTATTTAGTTCTGACCTGATTATGGTTCATTGCCCCACCCAACAGACAGGAAGTCTGTCCCTGGGAGTCAGGTGGACTCCCATCCCTTTTGAGAGGAGTCAGAGGCTATCTATGCAGCATGGGTGCAGCCAAAGTGTGCGTGTCTGCAAGAGGCAGATGTCATTGATGTTTCAGGAGTAAGCGAGGAGTGAGCTTATCTCTAGGAAACTCTGTTTGTTCTGAGGAGCAGACTTTAGGCCTAGGCTAAAGGCCTGAGACAGCCGGATCGCTAGAATGAAAGCCAGGAGGCTAAACTGTTGAGTAGGCAAGATATCGTAATGGTGTAACCCCCTGTGAGGGCTTCTGGTGTATTTGTGAACTTTTTGTGCTTTTAAATAAAAGTGGGCTACCATGCCCTTAAAAATAGTTCCTGACTGGCTTGAATCACTGGAAAAACGCATCTACCATGAGGGCTAACAACCCCCAATCTTACAATCTAAAAACACAAGTCCATATAGAATATAATATATTCTATATGGACTTGTGTTTTTACATTCATGGATGAGAATTTTGCACATATAATATTTATATATCATAAGTTGTATGTACAGTATATTATCGTTGATTTAGCAGCGCTGCACTATTAGAAATCATTTTTTCTTTGGTTGGTGTGGTGAAGTCACTGAGTGTACAGCAGTGTGACAGGAGTGACTTTGAGTTCTGGAGGCTCCTTGTCCAGCTTCCCAGATGCCTCTTATGTGTAAATCACCCTGTGTCTCTAATAGGGGCACAGGGTGAATGAGAACCCCCACTATGATCTGTGCTAGTCAGACTCAAGGCTGTATATATAATGTGTGCTGTGCCATGCTGTTGGACTATTTTCTGTGATGGTTTGGGGTGTGACTATTCTATTGTCTATTATGGCTGCCTCAACTATTATGGGATGTGCAAGTGTGTTTGCTGTTAGGAAAAAGGGAGGAGGGATTCCTCCAACCCCCCTGCTGATAAGATTGTGTACTGAGAAGTTTGAACACACCTAAACTGTGTGGCCATTGTCATTGGACAGTTTTACCCGCCCTGTTTTCCAAGGGTGGGAGGGAAGTGTTTTGAAGGGAGATATCTCTATGTCCTTGTGTGATAATAAAGTCAGTTTGTGGTTTTACCCTACACTGAGGTGTTGTGTCTGTGGACTGAGGGGCTAAAGAAGCTTGGACGGTGCTGGATCTGAACAGAGGAAGCATTGACGGCGGACCTGGATCTGTTTGAGGACAGAGGGTTCATCACAACTGGTGGCAGCAGCTGGATTGTGCTTCCTGGCTGTGAAGACCTCCACCTGGATCCAAGATCGGATAGTAGCCTTCAGTCACCCCAGCGGAGATATGGATCTGGCATCAGAGTTCCCGGGGCTGCTGCAGATCGTACTTTCAGCATACACCAGGTCTGTGTCTACGGATGAATACCTGGAGGTCAGGCAGCAGATTCGGGTAAGACACTGGATTAGATGCCTCCAAGTTGCTGATCTGCAACAAGGCATGTGCTTTCCAACCCCAGGGCAGCAGGCCAGTGAACAAAGGGAGTTACAGATGCATTTCCTGGGAGAGCGGCCCCAGGAGCAATGGGGGACTGAGTTGGACAGGCTGGTCCAGCAGGAGATAGAGCTGGACAATCAGTATCGGGCTCTGCAATGGCACGCGGAGGAGGAATATTTAGGAGAGACAACAGAATGCTCTCCGGAGGGATATGACTTTGGTGGCCCTGGATTGCTGTGGGAGAGCCTTACAGATTGTTTTGTGTTTGGCGATGAAGGGGAACCTACCCTTGAGGACCTGCGAGAATACAGAGAGGCTATGCTCTGTCTTGCAGGGGGTCTCAGAGCTTAAACCTGATCTAGACTATTTGCTAAGGAAGGAACAGCATCTGGAAAGGGCATACAGGAAACTGCTAGAATGCGTTCAGCAGCATGCCAGCGAATCGGCAGTGGAAACTCTGGAGATTGCGGTCTCCAAAGCTGAAGTGCTGACAACAGTGCAGAGCTCTGCTAACCTCTGCCCAACAGCAGCTTCAGCCTCCCTGAGAGAAGAGGTAGTCGGCCTTTCTCCCACAATACTGCCAGAGACCTGGGATTTTCTGCCAGAAGCATCAATGGAGTTACCAGAATCTTCTCCAGCTGAAGCGCTGGCAACCGAACAGAGGGTCCAAGACCTCTGTCTAACGCTTTTAGCAATTACAGAGACTGGGGATTTAATAGATGTTTCTGTAGAGGAGAACCACCTAGCAAACCCCCAGTAGAAGTGCTGGCAGCAGGACAGAGTACTGCAGACACCTGCTCCACACCCGTGGCAGTTTCGGAGGCCCGAGGTGAGGAGGTGGTGTTTTTTTCCCCAGTGGGTTGCAGAGAGGCAGAGAGGGGAAGCTGCCATTCCCCCTCCCCAACAAGGATTTTTGAACCTGGGAGACAATAACAGAGACAGGGAGTTTCAGCAGCAGACGGCGCCCCAAAATGATGACACCAACCCAGCTGAAGTGCTGGCAACTGGACAGAGGGTCCAAGACCTCTGCCCTACACCTGAAGAAATGCTGGAGGCCCAGGGTGAGGAGGTGGCAGTCTGTCCTGAGCTGCAGATCAGGATCCAAGGAGAGAATGCAGTCGTCACCTCACAACTGCAGCTTGAGCTGATATCGGGGGATGGGACTGCGGTCTCCACTAACAGAAAACCAGCAGAAGTGCTGTCAACAGGGCAGAGTGCTACCAACCTTTGCCCAGCACCGGCAACAACTGTAGAGTTCCAGGGAGCTGGGGAAGTCGGCCTCTCTCCCCAACAGTTAGCTGGAGCAGATGATGTAGGGAAGCTCCAATACCCAGCTGAACTGCTGGCAACGGGACAGAGCGCTGCTGGCCTCTGCCCTTCACTAACAAACGATGGATTTCCCATAGAGGTGGATGGGACTTCAGTCCCCACATGTATACCCCAGGGATGCTGGGCAGTCGGCCCAGATCCCCAACAGCATGCCGGAGTGAGCCCAGTCACCCTGTCTTCTCTCCAGCGGCTGAAAGGACTCCAGGGAGAAGGGCCAGTCCAGGCCTCTCCCCAGTGTATGTTCTCTGAGAGAGGCAGAGGTTGGCTGGGTAAGTAATGCTCTGTTTGGGACAATTTATTTGGGGTACTGTGTGTATATCGGCATGGGGGGTTTTTAACTACTGACTAACTTCGGAGTCAACCCGTCTGGGGTCTCCTCCTGCGTTAGTCTCCTGCCGAAAGGGGAGATGTGTGACAGAAGTGACTTTGGGTCAGGGGTTTGTGCGGCTCAGCTTGCCCTGGAGAGTTCTGGAGGCTCCTTGTCCAGCTTCCCCGATGCCTCCTATGTGTAAATCACCCTGTGTCTCTAATAGGGGCACAGGGTGAATGAGAACCCCCACTATGATCTGTGCTAGTCAGACTCAATGCTGTACAGGTCCTTCTCAAAAAATTAGCATATTGTGATAAAGTTCATTATTTTCTGTAATGTACTGATAAACATTAGACTTTCATATATTTTAGATTCATTACACACAACTGAAGTAGTTCAAGCCTTTTCTTGTTTTAATATTGATGATTTTGGCATACAGCTCATGACAACCCAAAATTCCAATCTCAAAAAATTAGCATATCATGAAAAGGTTCTCTAAACGAGCTATTAACCTAATCATCTGAATCAACTAATTAACTCTAAACACCTGCAAAAGATTCCTGAGGCTTTTAAAAACTCCCAGCCTGGTTCATTACTCAAAACCGCAATCATGGGTAAGACTGCCGACCTGACTGCTGTCCAGAAGGCCATCATTGACACCCTCAAGCAAGAGGGTAAGACACAGAAAGAAATTTCTGAACGAATAGGCTGTTCCCAGAGTTCTGTATCAAGGCACCTCAGTGGGAAGTCTGTGGGAAGGAAAAAGTGTGGCAGAAAACGCTGCACAACGAGAAGAGGTGACCGGACCCTGAAGAAGATTGTGGAGAAGGACCGATTCCAGACCTTGGAGGACCTGCGGAAGCAGTGGACTGAGTCTGGAGTAGAAACATCCAGAGCCACCGTGAACAGGCGTGTGCAGGAAATGGGCTACAGGTGCCGCATTCCCCAGGTCAAGCCACTTTTGAACCAGAAACAGTGGCAGAAGCGCCTGACCTGGGCTACAGAGAAGCAGCACTGGACTGTTGCTCAGTGGTCCAAAGTACTTTTTTCGGATGAAAGCAAATTTTGCATGTCATTCGGAAATCAAGGTGCCAGAGTCTGGAGGAAGACTGGGGAGAGGGAAATGCCAAAATGCCTGAAGTCCAGTGTCAAGTACCCACAGTCAGTGATGGTCTGGGGTGCCATGTCAGCTGCTGGTGTTGGTCCACTGTGTTTTATCAAGGGCAGGGTCAATGCAGCTAGCTATCAGGAGATTTTGGAGCACTTCATGCTTCCATCTGCTGAAAAGCTTTATGGAGATGAAGATTTCATTTTTCAGCACGACCTGGCACCTGCTCACAGTGCCAAAACCACTGGTAAATGGTTTACTGACCATGGTATTACTGTGCTCAATTGGCCTGCCAACTCTCCTGACCTGAACCCCATAGAGAATCTGTGGGATATTGGGAAGAGAAAGTTGAGAGACGCAAGACCCAACACTCTGGATGAGCTTAAGGCCGCTATCGAAGCATCCTGGGCCTCCATAACACCTCAGCAGTGCCACAGGCTGGTTGCCTCCATGCCACGCCGCATTGAAGCAGTCATTTCTGCAAAAGGATTCCCGACCAAGTATTGAGTGCATAACTGAACATAATTATTTAAAGGTTGACTTTTTTTGTATTAAAAACACTTTTCTTTTATTGGTCGGATGAAATATGCTAATTTTTTGAGATAGGATTTTTGGGTTTTCATGAGCTGTATGCCAAAATCATCAATATTAAAACAAGAAAAGGCTTGAACTACTTCAGTTGTGTGTAATGAATCTAAAATATATGAAAGTCTAATGTTTATCAGTACATTACAGAAAATAATGAACTTTAGCACAATATGCTAATTTTTTGAGAAGGACCTGTATATATAATGTGTGCTGTGCCATGCTGTTGGACTATTTGCTGTGATGGTTTGGGGTGTGACTATTCTATTGTCTATTGTGGCTGCCTCAACTATTATGGGATGTGCAAGTGTGTTTGCTGTTAGGAAAAAGGGAGGGGGATTCCTCCAACCCCCCTGCTGATAAGACTGTGTACTGAGAAGTTTGAACACACCTGACCTGTGTGGCCATTGTCATTGGACAGTTTGACCCGCCCTGTTTTCCAAAGGTGGGAGGGAAGTGTTTTGAAGGGAGATAACTTTGTGTCCATGTGTGATAATGAAGTCAGTTTGTGGTTTTACCCTACACTGAGGTGTTGTGTCTGTGGACTGGGGGGGGGGCTAAAGAAGCTTGGACGGTGCTGGATCTGAACAGAGGAAGCATTGAGGACAGAGGGTTCGTCACAAGCAGCAACTGAATTTTTAATATCTTTGGATTAACTGGTATATTTATTATTTGCACAAAAGTTATTTTATAGTAATTGTTGCACTATATTGGTAGCGCTGATTGTATTATACACTATTGTATCTTTTGTGTATCGTACAAATCAACAAATTGTATCAAAAACAATGTACTGTAATGGTCGCCTCTATACGCGTGGTCAGGGAATAAAGGCTTGGTGTAGCTTCACCTATAGCAGCCTCTGTTTGTATAAGCCAAGTAAGCCTAGCCTACTGGTACATGGCTGCCCCCAGGAATGTCATATTCACTGGTCAGAACGTACAGGAGGCTGGAGAAAGGAAGAACAAAATAGTTCCTGTGGTTCCAGGAGTGGAGTTGGATGGCTGGGACTGGGGTCTCACAGGAACATAGTCAGTCGGATATGCAGATTGGTCCGTTTTAGTCTGCAGGGGGAGATATGGTCAGTAAACGGGCAAAGGATCGATCCAGGCAACAGGAAAAATGTCAAACAGGCCAGGGGAACAGAGGCTGGTCTACCCTTCAACACGGCCACCCAAAAAGTGGCGTACAAGATGCTCCTCAGATGGTATTGGGTTCTGGCCCAGATAGCAAGTTCCAACCCTTCCTATAGCGACCAATGCTTCAGGGGTCGTGGGCCAATGAGGGGACATTGTCCACACTTGGTGGTCTTGCCCCTGTCTAACAGGGTTCTGGTCCAGGGTGTTTGGGCTCCTTTACTCTTTGTTTCATATACGGTATTCGCAAGGACGCTAAAGTAGCTTTGCTACACTGCCCGATAAAGGGATTGTTTTCTTACCAACAAAAGTTTAGCGTCTTATTCATAGCTGCCAAATGGACGATTGCTAGAGCCTGGAAGAAATCCTCTGTCCCGTTTGCCATGGTGAAGAGCATTTTTATCGACCTCATGATCAACAAAAAAATGGCTAGCATCCTTCATGATTCTCATTCTAAATTCCTTAAAGTGTGGTCACCTTGGTGGTCTTATGATCTTTCCACCCTGCATCAGGACAGATTGAGTCTTTCCTAAGGTCCCCCAAATTGCAGGACTCCTCCCCCTTATCCTTATTAATCCTTCTTCTACTTCCACTGCCCCTTTCCTTTCTCTTCTTTTTCTCTATTTCTTCTGTCTCCTTCCTTTTGATGCGGAGGCTGGGCACTTGCCCGCCCTCGATCACTCCTTATTTTTGTGTGACCCTAAGTCCCTGGACCTAGAGAACTTTTGTTGACTTGTGGTTATGCCGTCAGGTCAATCTTTTTATGTTTTTACACTGAGCTGTTCTACTGGATGAGCTCCCCTTTTTCCCCTTTGTTAGTCACTCATCCCGACCCCCATTTGGGGGTGCCCAGTAGACTTATACTCACCTTTCCCATTGACGCGAACCAGAGCAACTGACCCATCGGCTCCCTCCATCGGCCCTCGGGCCTAGATGACATAACTGAACCTGCAGCTTGTGCCCCCAGGTCGCTCAGTGGTCACTCATGCTTCAAAAGCTAACTGCTCAGAATAATATCAGAATAGCCACCCATTATACATGATCAACGGTACGATGTCACCATTGTGACACTGAACTTACTCTGGTGAAAGTATGTATAAAAAAGAATATATATATATTTTTTAAAATTTTTCTTTTTTACATACTGTCACCAGAGCAGTGCAGTGTTACCATAGTTGGCACTGCACTACTCTAGGGAGGTGATTGGGATTTTCTTTGCACTATAATTATTTATACAGCCATGATGGCTATTTAAGTGTAGCACACCCCACGTAGGAGCCGCTGATGAACTGGGATCCCCCACCGTGCACAGCCGGTCACACCAAATTTTCACAGGCTCCCAGAGTCAAGAAACAGCCCAGTGCTTGTTTTTGTATTTTTTTTTAAGGGGATAAAACTTGGATAGGGAGTAGGGGTATTATGGGATGCCCACTTCACTTTAGAGAACTTTCAGCAAAACTTTAGGAACAACTTTCCTATATAAAGTCTATATACACTCCTCTGCTTCCTCCAGCACACTTGCATGCAGAACTTCACTGGCACACTTGGCAAAAAAGGTCCTGACACAGCACTCAGTCAGATCTCGAAGTAACAGCCTGTTATAGGTGTAGCACACCCCCGCAGGAGCTGCTGGTTTTAGTTTTGTGCCTTGCACGTTACCTCAGTATTTGTTGTCTAGGGGAAGAAAGTCTGTAGAAACTCCAATGTCCACACAAGATGTAAAACCTTAAGCAGTTAGGTTTTATATTCCTTTTTCAATAAACAAATGAACAGGCACACAGTACAGATCACTGGGGAAACTTCTCACGTATAAAGATAGTCACCACTCCTCCCTGAGTGGGTATTGCTCACCCGGATAGGCCCCTCTCACCTGACCTAGCAGCCGGAATGATGCACAAACTATGATCAGGACCAGTCTCTGCCACAGACCGGTTGTGGACAAAATTGGATAATCCGGGATCCTCTGCCACAGGATTTAACGCCCGGACTTCCAGCCAAACAGTTCAGAGCCTTTAAGCCAACCTGGCAGACTGTAAGGTGAACTTTAACTGCGGTGCATCCTTCCAATAGAATTACCAGGCCCTCCTCAAGACACCAGCCTTCCGCTCGGTCTTTTCCAGGACAGGTCCTCCCCTGGTTTCCTCCATTGAGTGGCTTCCTCCCACAGGACGGACAGCACAGGATCACCTTCAAGGTGTAGACCCAGTCAGCATAACTGGGCCTACCTGGTAGAGTTGCAGCCTCGGACCAGCATGGTTCCGAGGCCAGAATCGTACAATACACCCCTCACGCCAGGAGGGCCGCGGGGGACGAAGGACCCCACAAGATGGCGTCTGCCCCTTAAGTACCCTTCCCCAGCATGCTCAGTGGGTAGACCACGCCCACTGAACTTTTCCCGGGGGAAGGTACCCAATACACTCTGGCTTGTCAGTCTTCCACATTGGCCTGAGGTGATAACGCCACCTACAGGCAAACAGTGGGAAGTCTGCCCGACACAGCCATAGCCGGAACAGAGGCTAATTTAGCATTAATTATTTACATCTGAGCCTAACTATTGGCTCAGATACCCTCTAAATTGAACATAGCGCCCAGTCATTGGAAGCAGGGCGCTGCATAGGCAAGAACCCGAGGCCCCTTTAAATGTGTAACAAATTCAGTGTCCAGTTTACATTCCTGTGGCAACTGATCCCAGCACCACCTCTTCAGGCACTGACAGCCACCTGGCTGCAGCTGCCCCTTTCTATAGCCCCCCTGGCTACTCTCCTCAGTCCACCCAGACTGACACCACAGTCCTCCCAGACTACACACTTACTAGCCCACCCGGCTGTTTTCTGGAAAACTCTTGGACATTCTGACTCTCTCCCGCTGTCCTCACTCCTGCTCCCGTGCATCCAGAACAGGATTCCTCCATGTGTTGTAGAGGATCCCCCCCAGCACCCAAGCCCCAGGCCCGAGGTCAACCCCCCAGACTAGAGGGCACCCTCAAGCCCACCGACAGCCTCCTCAGCACTCCTCCATCTTCCAACCGACTGCCCCCTGCTGGCATGACCCAAGAGTATTTACAGTGGTGGCTGGTGCTCAATATTTTGGGGGGGGGGGAGGGCGCAAACCAATGAGTCCTAAGACTCCCTGGAGGAGAATCAGGAATACAATAGCTAATGTTATTTTTCTATTGTTGCACAACTGGGTGGGCTCAGGGCGCAGTCCTCTGTGCCCCGAGTTCACCCTTTTTTTAAGCCAATTAAAGCCTCAGGCTCTAATCATGTGCTTTTAAAAAAAACATTGAAATCCATGCATCCAGCGTCTGCATGTAGATTTAGGGACCAGGCTCATGGATTAGGGGGGTGGCGCCCCTACGCCCATATGGATGGGCTGCCCACTTGCTGGGGTGCTGGGGATTAGCTGGGGCCCTCCTCAATACTCCAAGCAGCCCCTCCTAGACCATACCATCCTCTACTTTTGAAAGCTTTTCTAAGGTTCCAGAGAGCAGGAGGACTTGCTAGAGATGCTGCTTAATGAGTCATCCAGCCTCCCTGAGTCACTCATCCCTGACCCAGGCTCTCAGCCAGGCCAAATGTATCTACACTACAGCTTACAAAAAAAAACTATCTACATCTAGCTATTTGCTACACTCCCCCCCCCCTCCCCCCCACTAAAAAGCCAGCCTGTCCCCATGGCTGTGAAAAAAATCTTTAAAAAGACCCAGCAGCAAGGGCATCCCATAAAAATACAGTTTTGGAAGGGAAAAGGGGAAGCAACTTGGATGGGGCTATTTTACAAATAGCTTAACATGTATCAAAAATAGACATTCACATATTCAGAGTATATACTATACATCCTAGCTACAGGTCCCTTCAGCTAACGCTACACAGTATAAATATACATAATTTAGCTGGAGCACCTCCCCCTAAAGGGAAGCCCTCTGAGCAAGCTGGAAAATGTTGAGTCCATCACACAGCATGGTGAACAGCCCTCCACAATGATACCTGCAAACAGAAACAAATGCTGCGTACACACGATCGTAAATTCCGACAAGGAAAGTCCGATGTGAGCTTTTGGTCGGAAATTCCGACCATGTGTAGGCTCCATCGGAATTTTTCTGTCGCAATTTCCGGCAAGAAAAATTTTGAGAGCTGGTTCTCAAATTTTCCGACAAGAAAAGTTCTTGGAGGAAATTCCGATCGTTTGTATGCAATTCCGACGCGCAAAAAAAAAACACGCATGCTGAGAATCAATTCGACGCATGCTCAGAATCATTGAACTTTATTTTTCTCGGCTCGTTGTAGTGTTGTACGTCACCCGCGTTCTTGACGGTCGGAATTTGGTGTGACCGTGTGTAAGCAAGACAAGTTTGAGCCAAGATTCCGTCGGAAAAAAATCCACGGTTTTCTTGTCGGATTTTCCGATCGTGTGAGAAAAAAAACATTCCCATCTCTAACGTGGCATACGCATGGTTGGAATATCCGATGAAAAAATTCCGTCAGACTTTTTCCATTGGAAATTATGAGCGTGTGTACACGGCATAAGCTGTACCGTCGGTCATCAGGGGGTTATGAGCCTGGATGACAAAGACAATCAAGCATATAAAAAAAAAAACTGAGAATTTTGTGTTTAAGTCTTTGGTAGGAGGAGCCCCTCCAAATTTAGAACCCTAAGTTCTTCAGTTGGGAATGGAACATCCATCTGGAACAGTTCAGGGTGTTAGGCCGGCCTAGTCCATGAACAGCAAAGGACACGGGCAGCAATCTTCACAGCTGTCCATGCAAAGTTTTACCCGGAAAACTGGATTCTCCCATCAGTCCTTCTCAGGTAATAGTGAGGATTTTGCCGCGTACACACAATCATTTTTCCCGTAGGGAAAAATTGCATTACTCTTTCGTCCATGGACCGACACAGCTTCTCTATTGACAAAGTGGGTATTCTCCGTTAATTAGGAGTGACTAGGCAGAAAAACTTGTAAAAAGTGTTGCATCACACCTTCTACAGTACCGCCCAGGGGGCGGACCCTCCGGGTATAACCTCTCAGTCTGCATCTTCGCAGATCAGTTTTTTTCTGTTTAGCAAGGAGTAGGACATGGCTCCCTTCGGGCCCATTGGTCCGGGGGAAAAAGATATATATATTTTTTGCTACATTTTTGTTTCCTGCGATCTTTGATCAACTGCCGACTGGGTGACAGGCTGGATCCTCGATCCTTGTAGTCTCCCCAGTTTCGGCCATTGAGCGTGTGCCGACCCTAGCTACGCGCTGGGTTTTCCACGACATGCCCGTCGCTCCACGGGTGGCTGGTGAGCCTACGCTCCAGGGCCTGCATCGGACCGCTCAGCTTCGGCTGACCTTACGGCCGAGTCGCAGCAGCCTGGCCGGTGAGCTTACGCTCCCAAGGCTTGCATCGGACCGCTCAGCTTCGGCTGACCTTACGGCCGAGTCGCAGCAGCCTGTCCGGTGAGCGTCACGCTCCAGGGCATACATATGATCGTCCCTTTTGGGTCCAATCACAGCATGCCTGGCCAACAGTCACCTTCCGTGCGCGGACGATGACCTGTTTGGAATGTCTTCCAGCATAATACATGCAGGATAGGTAAGTAAAACTCCCCTGCCTCGGCTGGGTGATTTAACTGGACATTCCTGGAGAGATCAAGTAAGTGGTTGTGGCCCCTTTCTTCCCTCTCTCCCTGCCTTTCCCTCCTCCCTGGGCTTCTAGCTAAAGGTTGCTGGGTGCTGGGGGTCACCTAGGGGGGTTCCACTGGAGCGGGGCTGGCTGTAACTAACATTTAAAAGAAATGTCATTTCTGCTTGCCTGTGTTTGTGTGCTTCCTCCTCCATGCTGTCGGCGGCCATTTTGAGGTGGTCCATGCCGAGTTCGGCCTCTTGTGACTGCCCGGCAGCCATCTTCCTGTGGTTCGGCCACACCCACTGGCCCCTATCAGCTGATCGGCGGCCATGTTTGTCCACCCTGTATGCATATATTGCCGTTCGGCGGCCATCTTTTTGTGGGCTATGGCTGCTTGACCTCTATCTTCGGTCGGTGGCTATTTTCTTAGAGCCCACATTATCTTCCATACAGACGTTTTTGGCAACCATTTTGCGAGAGCCTCCGGCCTCTAGGGTGCATTACACTGGTGCGAAAATTCACACAGGAAATGCTGATAAAAAAAGCAGACTGACACAGCAGCAGAGGGACAGCATCACAGGCGCAGCACACGGCAGCATAGCAGTACCGGTCCAGGGTGGTGAGTCCTCTGGGTAACCCAGCATCTCGGCAGCGCAGGAGGGTGGCCTATTGATATCTTGCCTGGAGCCCTGTGGGTGTCAGCTTGTGGTCAGCATGGCATCTGAGCCAGATGTCTTCTCCCCTGAAACACCAGATTTAGCAGCTGGTGCCCCTGAGGTGTCTATGAACGCTATGACGGCAATCCTAGAGGCGTTTGCTGCCAGGGTGGAAGCAGCACACGGGAATACAGGGGGTAGTAAACGCCCCGTCCCCCGCAAGCTTCTGGGGATAATTATGATGCAGAACCAGGTCCAGCTACGGCTCGGGGCCCAGATTCTGACGCATCAGAGACTGCAGACCGTGACCGGACAGTGAGGATGACTCCAAGTCCAGGTCAGTACGCAAGACGGCTTTGGTATCTGACCTTATTACTGCAGTGCGGGATATGCTAAAGTTGGAAAATACTGCAGAAGCAGCAGAGACTCCGGTCCACTTGGGTTTCATAGACCTGCCCGCACTGCTAAGGTGTTCCCTTGTGTGTCTTTTGATAAACTCTTATACAAGGAATGGGAGAACCCAGTGAGGGTCTTTACAGCCCCAAAGAGGTTTGCGGTATAGTACCCCTTTGAGGAGAGTTTTCTGAAGAAATGGACCTCTCCCCCTATAGTGGACCCTTCGGTGTCCAGACTTAATAGAGCCACCACAATTCCTGTAGAAGGGGCTCCTGTTTTCAAGGACCCTGTGGATAAGAAGGCTGAAGCACTCGCTTGCTACCTATACTCAGTGGTAGGCTCGGAAGTACGCCCGGCATTGGCGGGGGCCCTAGTGTCTCACACACTTACTGAATGGGCAAGATTGCTACTCCAGGGGTTAAGGAGCGAGATGCTCCTCCTGATGAGATAACATTGGCCGACCAGTTGGTCCAGGGCCTTAGGTTTGTCTGCGAGTCAGACATGAATACTTTTCCCCTGCTGTCTAAAACTTCGGTTTATGCAGTAGCAATACGCCGCCTGATCTGGCTAAAAGGCTGGTCTGCGGACCAGACTTCCAAGAAAGCCCTGTTGGATCTGCCTTTTAGGGGCGACAGACTTTTTGGGGCTTCTCTGGATGACATCATCAAGGATGCCACAGGAAGTAAAAGCACTTTGCTTCCCCAAATTAGCAAGGGTAAGGGGCCACGCCAAGGGGCAAGGGCCCTCCTTTACTGCACGCAAGCGTTTTTTTCGTCCCCCTAGGGCGACAGGGAAAAGACCCCAGGCTGATAAAGCGCCTGCCTAAGGACAAAAGCGTCCTTGGTCCCGCATACCCAAGAAGCCTGCAGACAAATTTGCGTCCGCATGAAGGTCCACCCCCACCCAGCTCTCGGGTGGGGGGACGTCTTCACAAATTCGCGACTCAGTGGACAGCTCTAATCTCCGACAGGTGGGTTTGCGAAGTAATCTCCTCAGGCTACAAGATAGAGTTTCTCTCTTGTCCACCGGACAGATTCAACACCTCCAATCTCCAGCTACTACCGACCCGTCGGGAGGCCCTGTATAGGGCGGTCCAGGGTCTACTGGAACGCGGAGTAGTTATTCCAGTTCCAGAACTGGAACGGGGTTTTTACTCAAATCTGTTCTTTGTGCCGAAGAAGGAGGGGGTTCGTCCAAGCTTGGATCTCAGAGCCCTCAATTGCTTTGTGAAGGTACAAAGATTTCGGATGGAGTCGGTTCGATCTGTAGTCACGGCTCTCCATCCGGGGGACTTTCTGGCCTCCTTGGACATCAAGGACGCATACCTGCATGTCCCCATATACTCCAGACACCAGAGGTTTCTGTGATTTGCTATCGGGAAGGACCACTACCAGTTTGTGGCCCTCCCGTTTGGCCTTGCCTCAGCACCCAGGACGTTCACCAAGGTGCTCGCTCCGATTCTGGCACTTCTAAGACAGCGGGGTATCGCTATCACAGGCTACTTGGATGACCTTCTGCTGAAGGCCCCTTCAAGCTTAGAATTAGAGGTAAGCGTGTCCATTACCCGTCCGACTCTTCGAGACTGTGGTTGGATACTAAACACGCAAAAGTCAGTATTGGTGCCCACTCAACGCCTAGTGTACCTGGGGTTGATTCTGGATTCCTCAGAGGCAAAGGTATTCCTCCCTGTGGAGAAGTTGCAGACCCTCCAGGCTGCAGTATGGCAGCTGACTTCCAGGAATTGGTCGTCACTCCGTTTTTGCATGCGAGTGTTGGGCCTCATGGTAGCCTCCTTCGAGGCGGTCCCATATGTTCAATACCACACTCGAGTGTTACAGAAGGAAGTTCTGTCCAGATGGAACAGATGCCCTTCATCTCTGGATTATCAAATCCGAGTGAGCCACCTAGTCAGGAGATCCCTGGTATGGTGGCTGACAGCACCGGCTCTAATGGCCGGGAAGTCATTTCTTCCGGTTTACTGGATAGTGATCACGACGGACGCCAGCCTTACAGGTTGGGGGGGAGTCTGGGGTGTCCAGTCGGCGCAAGGTCGCTGGACCCCAGAGGAAGCCCTCCTGCTGATCAATGTCCTGGAGATCCGGGCGATCAAGCTGTGCCTCTTCAAAATGGTCTCAGAGGCTGCAAGGGCGTCCAGTCAAGATCCAGTCAGACAACGCCACAGCAGTGGCATATGTCAATCATCAAGGAGGAACAAGAAGCTCGGCTGCAGCATGGGAGGTTGCTCGCATCCTGAAGTGGGCAGAGAAGAGCGTACCGGCACTATCGGCCGTGTACATTCCGGGCGTGGAAAGCTGGAAGGCGGACTACCTGAGCCGCCAGATGCTGGACCAGGGAGAATGGTCCTTACACCCGGAGGTGTTCCAACTCCTCTGCCAAAGATGGGGCACACCAGACGTAGATCTTCTGGCTTCCCGACTCAATCGGAAGGTATTGAGATTTGTGGCCCGGTCAAGAGACCCATGGGCAGACGCAACGGACGCGTTGGTAGCATCGTGGGGTCAGTATCGGCTAATCTATGCCTTCCCTCCCTTAAGGCTTCTTCCTCTTCTGCTCCGCAGAGTGGAGGCAGAGGGAATTCCAATGATCCTAATCGCTCCAGATTGGTCTCAGCATCCTTGGTACGCCGATCTAGTACGTCTGGTAGCAGACGTCCCCTGGCGCCTACCACTACGGAAGGACCTGCTATCGCAAGGTCCCATACTCCATCCTGCTTTACGGTCACTGGCTTTAACGGCATGGCTATTGAGAACCAGGTACTGAGAGACCGGGGCCTGTCAGATTCAGTAATCTCTACTATGAGAAGTGCTCGGAAACCGTCCTCTAGGAAGGTTTATCACCGCACTTGGAAGGCCCACATCTCCATGTGTGAGGAAATGAAATGGCATCCGCGTACTTATTTGGTTTCCAGAATCCTGCTGGTTTTACAGCATGGGGTGGACCAAAGGCTTGCCCTAAGTACGATTAAGGGACAGATATCTGCCCTGGCTGTCTTTTTTCAGCGACCCCTGGCGGCTCACTCTCTCGTGAGTACATTTGTGCAGGGGGTTCGACATGTGGCCCCTCCGGTCCGTCCCCCGTCACTTCCGTGGGACTTGAACCTGGTCCTCTCGGTGCTTCAGAAGGCACCGTTTGAGAATATTGGAGATATTCCCCTGTTGACACTTTCTCAGAAAGTGGTCTTTTTGGTGGCTGTTACGTCAGTTAGACGAGTCTCTGAGCTGGCAGCCTTGTCCTGCAAGGCTCCCTATTTGATTTTCCAAAAGGATAAGGTGGTGCTGCGGCCGCAGCCTTCCTTTCAAAAGTAGTTTCGGCTTTTTATCTCAATGAAGACATTGTACTTCCATCCTTGTGTCCTCAGCCGTCGAATCCTAAGGAGTCGGCGTTGCATTCCTTGGACGTTGTCCGAGCTTTGAGAGTATACCTATCTGCTACTTCCCGGTTCCGGAAGTCAGACTCACTGTTTGTTTCGGTGGCTGGTCCCAAGAAGGGCCAAGCAGTTTCATCGGCCACCATCTCTAGGTGGATCCGACAGATCGTAATCCAGGCTTATGCCTTAAAGGGTCAAGCGCCCCCCTTCCCGGTCACAGCGCATTCGACCAGGGCAATAGGTGCCTCTTGGGCTTTCCGACATCAAGCGTCTGTTTCCCAATTATGTAAAGCGGCGACTTGGTCGTCCGCTCACACTTTCACAAAAGTCTACAAAATTGATGTAGGTGCATCTTCGGATGCCTCTTTCGGCCGCAAGGTTTTACAAGCGGCTGTTTAGAGTTGCAGCTCCTCCGTTGGAGTGCTGTTTTGTGTTTGGGGTGAAGTTTATTTTTATGCTGTTGCCACCCCTCGTTTTTTCTCTGACACTGCTTTGAGACGTCCCACTTTGTCAATAGAGAAGCTGTGTCGGTCCATGGACGAAAGAGTAAATAGGATTTTTTACTCACCGTAAAATCCTTTTCTCTGAGTCCATGGACCGACACAGCACCCACCCCTCCTTTTACGTTTGTACTGCTTTTTGACGAACTGATCTGCGAAGATGCAGACTGAGAGGTTATACCTGGAGGGTCCGCCCCCTGGGCGGTACTGTAGAAGGTGTGATGCAACACTTTTTACAAGTTTTTCTGCCTAGTCACTCCTAATTAACGGATAATACCCACTTTGTCAATAGAGAAGCTGTGTCGGTCCATGGACTCAGAGAAAAGGATTTTACGGTGAGTAAAAAATCCTATTTTTTTCCTTTGGACGAGAAAAACGATCGTCTGTGGGCTTTTTGCCGTTTTTCCCGACGGGAAAAACGGCATTAATCACGACGAGAAAAATTAGAACATGCTCTAATTTTTCTCGTCGTGATTCCTGTCGTTTTTTTCCGCAGCAGTTTTCCCATAGGGAAACACTGCCGCGGAGCCTACACACGGTCGTTTTTCTCGCCAAGAGAAAAAATGACGGGAAAAACGGCCGTGTGTGGGGGGAACAAGCCGTTCCCACGTTTTTCCTGTCGTGATTCACGGCTGTGTTTTCACCGCCGTGAATCACAATCGTGTGTACGCGGCATTTGGCAGTCTCTTCAGTTTGCCATCAGCTCCTCTAACAGCAACAGAGTGACTCTTGGTGGGAAGTCCTGCTTTTACAACCACCACCCTGTCTTTGTAAATAGCTCTTCCCAGCCGCAGTTCTTGAGGAATGTGCTGGAACTGGGTCCGAGCTTGATTGCAATACGGTCCCCACAAGGGCTTGGAGATATGCATGTACTCCCATAGAATATCATCCTCCTACTCTCCCCGGTAGTCCCCAATGATGTCCATGATGTTGGGAGGGGCATAGGGGTAGTCGAGACCCCACTCCAGAGCGTTTTTTGCTGCACCTCCCACGGGAATCTGGAAAACCTTGTCAGTTCTCTTGGCTTTCCCTTTCTAGAAAGGACACAGGTTTTAGGTGATCTTACAACCCACTGCCTCTAGTCAGCTGTTTGGCCAGGGTGGTAGAGGGTCTGTTGAAGAATTTCTGCCTCACATTGACTGGGATCTGCATGGCTCCAGCGGTCTCTTCAGATGACCCTGGCTCATCCTTCACCGCAGACAGCACCTTCTCCTGCTCTCGAGTGGGTCCCCACACTCCCACTCTGAGCTGCTGTGAGATGACCAGTCTGCAAACTCATCATCCATGGGCCCAAAGTGTGCCTGCAGTCTGGGCAAACCCCAGTCTATGCACCCATCACTACCACTCCCCACTGGCTCACCTGAAGATGGACTGTCTTCAAACTCTGGCTCCTTCTGGGTGGGGCTAGCGTGGTGTACAGGCGTGGCCGACATCTCAGGGACAGCATCTGGACTTCTGCTAGACAGTAGTGGCAGGTACCAGCTCCCCAATCTGGCTGCAGGCCAAGGCAGACTTCTGACTTTTTTCCCCAATGTCACTTGTCTTTGCAGGGAAGTCCCGGGGAGGCAAGGGCCACTGACAGCCTCCTCAGCATTCCTTCGCTAACTTCCAACCAACTTCCCCCCCGCTGGCATGACCTAAGAGTATTTAAGAGGTGCCAACCCCCTGCCAGCCCACCTCCTGGGGATTGTCTGGGGCCCTCCTCAATACTCCAAGCAGCTACTCCTAGACTTCATCCTCTACTTCCAAGGCTCCAGAGAGCAGAAGTAGCTGCTACAGGGTGCTGCTTGATGAGTCAACCAGCCTCCCTGAGTCACTCATCCCTGACGCAGATTCAACCCAGACCTGGCTGCCCTGTTCTCAGGTGGACATAGCAGTCACAGGATCTGTCAGACATAGCGGTAACAGGATAATGCCGCTGTGGACCCCCATTGGTGCACACAAGGCACAATTCTGGGAGGAATGACGCTTGTCCCACTCAGCCGTATACTGTATGTACAATGGCTGGGTGGGAAGCAGTTAAGGGTTACTAGGCTCAATTCATAAAATGTTAACTACCGCTTTAAAATTTGGGGTAAAACAGCTCATAGTGTTTTTCAAACTTTTTGCAATTCAGTAAAAACACTACTAAAATACCACATGCACTATTTCTTGAAGTGATGCCGTATTTTAGTAGTGAAAACATGTCGTATCTTAACACCAGCAGCTACCAATGTCTTTTACAACCAGTAAATAGCTAGCTGTTAAGAAGCCGGTACCCACTGTGTCATACCTCCCAACCGTCACGGATTGGGCGGGACTTTCCCGCATTGAAACCTTTGTCCCGCTATCCCGTCATAGAGGAAATTTTCCTGCATAATGCTATTGACTACAAGCTATGTTCTTTCTCAGTAGGACCTGCAGCAGTGTGCACATCCAGTACAGCCAGGTATTGGCTAGCAGGTCAGCTAGATGCGCACTGTAAAGTAAGATGACCAGATTTTTAAAATGAAATCCGGGGACATATTTATTTTTTTACTAGTAATGGTGGCAATCAGCGACTCTCTGCCCGTCGCCGTCGTAAGTCTTACTCTCCGGGCCCCGGCTACTACTGGGTGGGGAGCGGAGGAAGATCACTCCGCCAGGGTAGGCAAGGAGATAGGCAGGTGGCTGGCCAGGGACTTGAGCCAAGGCAGAAGAACATGCGAGCGGAGCTGAATGGGCATGCACCCGAAACTGAAGAAATATTCCCTCCGCTCCGACCAGCACATGATCATTAGAAAGGGGCACAGATAATGGAAAAAAATACACCCCCCTAAGCTAGTAGGAGCGGGGGTCTGTAATTCAGATTTTTTTTTTTTTATTCTGCACTGACTGTCTTTGAAATTGCCCCAGCCCCTGTTCAAATCCAATCCGGGGACAAAACTGGGGACAGACTTGGTCCGGGGACAGTGTCCTCAATCCGGGGCCTGTACCCAGAAACCGGGGATGTCTGGTCACCCTACTGTAAAGCTTTAATGAGAGACTTCACCTATCAAAATGGGAGTGTGATGTTGGATATGGGCGGGACTGCTACCCAGACCCGCCCCTCTGTCAAACCAGTGCATAGGAAAGAGTCGGCATTCATATATTGCTGGCCAGGACAGAGTTGCAGAGGGTCAGGATCAGCTGTCTATTCCTCTCCCCCAGGGTTTTTTCAGCCTCCATTAGCCCTGCACTCACAGGCAGCTCCCCACTTTCACTTAAAGCGGAGGTCCACCCTGAAAAAATCTATAAAATTAAAAATCATTAAAAAAAAAAATTAATAGAAAATGTCCCCTAATCTGCCTCTAATGTTCCTCTTCTCGTCCGCGGTGGGTCTCCTTCCGTTTCCTCTTCTTGTGAGTGGGCCGCGCTGCCTTCTGGGAACTGTGTGTATCCCAGGAGGCAAGCCGCCCATTCACAAAGCGCCGTGCGAGTGGCGCATGCGCAGTAGGAAACGGCTTCACTGCCTGTTTCCCTTACTCAGGATGGAGGAGCCGGGACCTGCCAGCAGCGATCGATCGCCGTGGCGGGACCGACATCGCGGGCGAGTAGGACAGGTAAGTGTCCTTATTAAAAGTCAGCAGCTACACTGTTAGTAGCTGCTGACTTTTTTTTTTGGCTGCACCTCCGCTTTAAACACAAAAGCCTGGCTTCTGCAGTTGAAAGTGAAAGTAACAGCTTGGCTCCTTCAACAGCCTCTCTGCTCTGCACTGAAAGTCGAGACAAGTGAAAGGCTGACTGCAACATGTTCGAGGAGGGAGGAGGTGGGTGAGCTGCCCCCTAATCTTTACCTCCTTCCTGCTCCAGGAGCCGAAAATACCCAGTGCACTGAAAGGAGAAGGAAGCTGTGGCTGCACTGGATAGAAGACATCTACAGAATGGTGCTACTTTTACAAAAGTGTGTGTGTATGTACTGTGACAGCAGGAAGGTAAAGTCACCTGGTTGCATCCAGGGGGGTAGATATATTTCGCCCAGATTCAGGCTTTACGCCGACTTATACAACTAGGTGGAGAGTTGTATAAGGCTAGTGGGCTCATGGATGACTCATACCTCTAGGGAGAGTGTGGGGCGTCGTGCAGACAGAGATGAGGAGACCAGCTGAACCTTGTCAGCTCATTTAGGCCTCTATAAGAACTCCCAGCTTCATTAGATGTTAGCTCATGCCTGGAACCAGACCTGTGTGGACTGTCTAGGGAGAGTGAACCCCTGTGCGGTGAGACAAAGCCTGTGTGGCTATTTGCTTGGACATTTAAAACCAGGGACTTAGGGACTAGGACAGCACTAGGCTGATCCCAGTTGTTAGTTAGGAAACCTGTATGTTTAGTAAGAGGTCAAGTTGACCAGGATTTATTTTGTTTATGTTTCTTTTGCTTTGCTGTGTTTTGTCACTGTAAATAGAAAATAAACCGCACCTTTTTGATTTTGAAAACCACAACCTCCGTTTGCTGGGCCTGTTTTTGTGTGGGGAGCCCATCTCGGGGGTCACACACACCCGCTGCCGAGCTAACCCCCTCACAGTTGGTGGAGAACCAGTGGCAGTTTTTTTTTTTAAGCCAGCATGGAGGAGATACTGAAGCAGCTGGCTCTAGCAAATGCCAATCAACAGCAGACAAATGCAGGTTTGCAAAAGAACTTCGCAGCCCAGCAGCAAGCTCATCAACAGAGCCTTGCAGCCCAGCAGCAGACAAACGCAACTTTGCAACAGAGTCTGGAGGCTCAGCAACAAGCCCAGCAGCAATCTGAGGCCCGCTTCATAGACCTGTTGCAGAAGCAAGAGCAGAGACTACAACAACAGATGGAAGCAGTAATGCAGCAACGTCCGCAGACCAGTGAGGAAAGCCGTCCCACTAATACCGCGTCCTTTGGGGTGAGTCGTTTATTGACAAAAATGACTGGAGAGGATGATCCAGAGGTATTTTTGACCACATTTGAAAGGACCGCTGAAAGAGAAAAGTGGCCTGAGGAGCAGTGGGCTGGACTGGTGGCTCCTCTGTTAACTGGTGAATCGCAGAAAGCTTACTATGACCTAGAGCCTAACCAAGCAAAAGACTATGTGATGCTAAAAGCTGAAATATTGGCAAGGCTGGGTGTCACCCAGGCTGTCCGGGCTCAGCGTGTGCATAACTGGACTTTCCAGCTTGGAAAACCCCCCAGGTCTCAAATGTATGATCTCATTCACCTGAGCAGAAAGTGGCTACAGCCAGAGACTTTGTCCGCACCAAAGATTGTGGAACGTGTTGTAATGGATCGGTTTTTGAGAGCTCTTCCTACTGCCATCCAAAAGTGGGTAAGCCATGGAGACCCAGAGACGGCCGATGGTCTTGTGGATCGTGTGGAGAAATACTTGGCTACAGAGAACCTGACGGCCTCTTCCAGAGACACTCGGACTTTCCACCCTAAGACCAGACCATCCCCAGGGGCGGATAAGAGGATTCCAAGGGGTGAGGGTGGAGAGAGTGAGAGGGTGGGAGCTCTACCCCAAGTTTGGCGAGAACAGCCTGGGAAATCAGCGGCTCAAGAGGCCGCAAGAAGGATCGTTTGCTACCGCTGCCGGCAAGCGGGACATATTGCAGCCAATTGCCCGGTTGTGGAGGAACCCATGCAGTGTGACTTTCTGACAGGCAGACGTCAGTCGCTGTGTGCGACAGTCGCATGCACTGCCATTCGAGGAACTGAGAAACATTTATGCAAAATGTGTGTTAATGGTAGAAATGTTGTGGTATTGTTGGATTCAGGTAGCCTTGTGACCCTGATAAAGGCTGAGTTAGTTAAAACAGAGGTCTCGGGGAATAGCAAGGTAGCTGTTATTTGTGTGCATGGGGACACCCGAGAGTATCCAGTGACTACAGTGTGTTTCGAGACCCCCAAAGGTACCCTCTCTCATCCAGTGGGCTTAGTATCTCAGTTACCGCATGACGCCATTGTGGGAAGGGATTTTCCGAAGTTCTGGGAACTGTGGGATGATCCTGAGCCCCCCACTGGTGCCCCTATGTACCAGGAATGTGATAGCCAGAACTCCCCTGAGAGTGGTGAGGACTCTCCGGAATTTCCCTTATCAGTATTGGCAGGGGAGACTCAAGAAACTGGAGAGGAGCCCACCTCCTCAGACGAAAACCTACCGTCTGTGGAGTTTTCTGATCTTGAGGTTCACAGGGAAAACTTTGCCACAGAACAGTTGAAAGACCCCGCCCTAATAAAGGCACGGGAAAACGTAGTGAAAATAGATGGCGAGTTAGTGAACCCAGATAATACCTGCACTTACCCATACTTCAGCGTAGAGAAGGACCTACTGTATCGGGTGGCAAAAAGGGCAGAAGAAACCGTTGAGCAGCTTGTGGTGCCCAAACCTTACAGGAAGTTGGTGTTGGAGTTGGCCCATGGGCACATTCTTGGAGGTCATCTGGGGACAGAGAAAACCCGAGAGAGGGTATTACAGAGATTCTATTGGCCGGGGGTGATGAAGGACATAGAAAATTATTGTTCCTCCTGCCCTGTGTGTCAGAGGTCGGCCCCGATGCCACATTTCCGTAGCCCGCTGGTCCCTCTACCCATCATTGAGGTCCCGTTTGAGAGGATCGCCATGGATTTGGTAGGTCCTATAATCAAGTCCGCTAGGGGGCACCAGTACATATTAGTTATAATGGACTATGCCACCCGTTATCCAGAAGCGATCCCTCTCCGAAATACCTCGGCCAAAACCATAGCCAAAGAGCTATCTCTTGTGTTTAGCCGGGTGGGTATTTGTAAAGAACTGCTTACGGACCAAGGTACACCCTTTATGTCCCGGGTTATGAAGGAGCTGTGTAAATTGTTCAAAGTGACGCAATTACGTACATCTGTGTATCACCCCCAAACCGATGGGCTGGTTGAAAGGTTCAACAAAACCCTAAAACAAATGTTGAAGAAAGTGGTGGATAGAGATGGAAAGGATTGGGACTGTCTACTTCCTTATCTGATGTTTGCTATTAGGGAGGTGCCCCAATCCTCTACGGGATTCTCCCCCTTTCAGTTACTGTATGGGAGACACCCAAGAGGGCTGTTGGATATTGCCAAGGAAACTTGGGAAAGTGAGAGTTCTCCCCACAGGAGTGTGATTGAGCATGTCGCCCTGATGCAAGACCGAATTGCACAGGTAATGCCCATCGTGAAGGAACATTTGGCCCAAGCGCAGTTAGCACAGCAGAGAGTGTACAACCGTGGAGCCAAGACCCGTACCTTTTCCCCGGGGGATAGGATACTGGTACTTGTCCCTACGGTTGAAAGTAAATTCCTTGCCAAATGGCAAGGCCCCTCCGAGATAATGGAAAAAGTGAGCGAAGTGAATTACAAGGTCAGACAACCAGGAAGGCGAAAGCCCGAACAGATCTATCACGTTAATCTGTTGAAAGCCTGGAGGGATAGAGAGTCCCTAGTCGCAGACACTTGGTCACCAGCTCAAACTGGTTGCGTGATTCCTGAGGTTGGAATAGCAGCCACCTTGTCACAACCCCAACAACAGGAGGTTAAGGAGTTTGTGCTTCGCAACAAGGAGGTATTCTCTGAGCTGCCGGGACAAACATCTGGGGTAGAGCATGACATCATTACCCCGCCCGGTGAAAGGGTGAAGTTAAAACCCTATCGGATCCCAGAGGCCCGACGGGAGGCAATACGGGAGGAAGTACAGAAAATGCTGAACTTAGGGGTGATAGAGGAGTCCCAAAGTGATTGGTCTAGTCCCATTGTGTTGGTGCCTAAACCGGATGGGAGCTGGCGATTTTGTAACGATTTTCGTCAGTTGAACAAAGTTACAAAATTTGACACCTACCCCATGCCACGTATAGATGAGTTGATCGACCGGCTGGGAACAGCCCGATACATGACGACTCTTGACCTCACAAAAGGGTATTGGCAAATCCCCCTGGCCAAGTCGGCCAAAGAGAAAACCGCATTTGTAACCCCAGACGGGGCGTTCCAATATAAAAGAATGCCGTTCGGGTTACAGAATGCGCCGGCCACATTCCAGCGGAAAATGGACCAGATGCTGAGGCCCCATCGGAAGTATGCTGCGGCTTACCTGGATGACATAATTGTCCATAGCACAGATTGGGCCTCACATCTGCCAAAAGTGCAAGCAGTCCTGGACTCTGTTCGGGAAGCGGGGTTTACGGCTAACCCCAAGAAGTGTACCATTGGGCAGGAGGAGGCCAAATATCTTGGGTACACCATTGGGAGGGGAGTAATAAAACCCCAACTCAACAAAGTCGAGGCCATCCAGAGTTGGCCACGTCCCAACAGCAAGAAGCAGGTACGAGCCTTTCTGGGAATCGCTGGGTATTATCGGCGATTCATTCCCCACTTTGCTTCTAAGGCTGTGCCCCTAACCAACCTGACGAAGGGGAAAGGGTCGGTCATGATTAAATGGACCCCCGAGGCTGAGGCAGCATTCCAATTCTTGAAACAAGCCTTATGTAGCCAGCCAGTGTTGTACTCACCCGACTTCTCTAAAGACTTTGTCGTACAAAGTGATGCGTCAGATGTGGGGTTAGGAGCAGTATTGTCCCAGGTCTGGAACGGGGAAGAGCACCCAGTCATTTACCTCAGCAGGAAGTTGAAGTCCCATGAGGTAAATTACGCCACCGTTGAAAAGGAGTGTTTAGCGGTGAAGTGGGCTCTAGATTCCCTTCGGTACTACCTGCTAGGTAGGCACTTTGACATGGTTACGGATCACGCTCCGTTAAAGTGGATGGCTCAAAACAAGGAAACAAATAGAAGAGTGAATAGGTGGTTCCTGGCCCTCCAGGAATTCAACTTCACAGTAAAGCATCGCCCTGGCGTTCAAATGGGGAATGTGGATGCTTTGTCTCGAGTACATGAATGCCTGATTGCTGGTGTTCCAACCCCGAGGTTAAAACAAGAGGGGGGGGTATGTGACAGCAGGAAGGTAAAGTCACCTGGTTGCATCCAGGGGGGTAGATATATTTCGCCCAGATTCAGGCTTTACGCCGACTTATACAACTAGGTGGAGAGTTGTATAAGGCTAGTGGGCTCATGGATGACTCATACCTCTAGGGAGAGTGTGGGGCGTCGTGCAGACAGAGATGAGGAGACCAGCTGAACCTTGTCCGCTCATTTAGGCCTCTATAAGAACTCCCAGCTTCATTAGATGTTAGCTCATGCCTGGAACCAGACCTGTGTGGACTGTCTAGGGAGAGTGAACCCCTGTGCGGTGAGACAAAGCCTGTGTGGCTATTTGCTTGGACATTTAAAACCAGGGACTTAGGGACTAGGACAGCACTAGGCTGATCCCAGTTGTTAGTTAGGAAACCTGTATGTTTAGTCAGAGGTCAAGTTGACCAGGATTTATTTTGTTTATGTTTCTTTTGCTTTGCTGTGTTTTGTCACTGTAAATAGAAAATAAACCGCACCTTTTTGATTTTGAAAACCACAACCTCCGTTTGCTGGGCCTGTTTTTGTGTGGGGAGCCCATCTCGGGGGTCACACACACCCGCTGCCGAGCTAACCCCCTCACAGTACTGTATGTAGTGATGTGCGTGTGTGTGGTGTGTATATGTGTAGCGGACCCCCAAAATTGGGGTCGCTATGCTCGAAATTTAAGGGCAGCCTGAGCAATAGTTTAGCTCAGGTTCTCCAATTCTGCTTAGTTTGGACTCTGCTCTGCTGTAATGTTGCCTGGAGTATAGTTCCCCTTGAGCTGCAGGTGGCGCTGTTGCCCAGGTCTTGAGGAGAACCACAGGTGGCGTTGCGGTGTGGTTGGGTGTCCTCTCTCGGCTACCGTGCGGTGGGTGGGTTTTGCCTGCTGTGCATGCCGGGAGAGGGTACATAAAGGGCAGACGCCATGATCTGGTGTGGTGTGCCGGGGGGATTCCAAGGAGGACCCCTGGTGGCGAAGTAGCGCCCTTTGGCCCTGCTGGCCGGGGGTTGCGTGAACTGGTCGAGGAGTCTCAGGCACCTTTAGCCCGAGGCTACAGAGTTCCAGGTAGGCCCAGTACCTTCAACTGGGTCTACAAACCAACCACTGGAGTCTCAGGGAACCCGAGGGAGGGTGGCCCGCTCTGAAACAGAGGAAACCGGGGAGGACCTGTCCGATGGATCGGTGAAGGAAGTCACGGTCTCGGGGAGGCTTGGTTGCCTATCAGGAGGGAAGGATTCGTGAGTTGCAGGATAGCTCCTGTAGTGTACCCCATTGGCACCTATGGTCTCTGTAGCAAAATACTGAAACTGAGAAATGGTTTGGATCACTTCAAAGGTGACAGCAGAGATTCATTACAGGAAATGTAGAGACAGAATGTCTACTGATGTCTGAATAAGTAAATTGGGTTAATTGGGGGTCTGAGGTAGCGTTCCATTCATCTATTGTCAGTGTGTTAATGACCATCTATTATCTGCTACGGGATGTAATTACACTCCTAGTAATGTGTTCTCGCACAGTTTCATTGTTATGGGTAAATATGCGTAGACCAACGTCTCACGCATACTTGGTTGTTAGAAATAGTTCCAGGTAATTAAATAACTGTCATCTGTTAATTGTTGAAGGGAATGCCCCTGGAAAATGAGTTAAGAAACCCCTTGCATGGGAAATGATATAAAAAGCCAGCTGGGGCTAAATAAAGTGTTGATTTACTCCCAGAACTGTGTGTCGTCCAGTTACTGGGGGGTAACAGGTGCCTTGGATAAGTCAGTACTTCCTCAGCTTCAAGGATTTCCCAGCGGA
Source organism: Rana muscosa (assembly GCA_029206835.1). NCBI lineage: Eukaryota > Metazoa > Chordata > Amphibia > Anura > Ranidae > Rana > Rana muscosa. Next base: position 31,339,825 of record JARGYO010000094.1, read on the forward strand.
CTTTGGAGTTCCGCAATACTGGTTGGCAGCGGTGGGTTTGAAGCCTTGCAGCAAGAGGAAGCAGCGTTCATGCAAATTCAGCTACACGAATGAAAGTGTGAATGGAGACAAACTATGCTGGATTAAAACGAGCAACGTTAAAGGATTTGCTGGAAGCAAGAGGGAAGATCGCCAGAAATAAATCCAAAGCCGAGCTGATTGCAGAACTAACCGAGGGAGATCGGGCACACAGTATGGCTACAGAAGCCATGGAGACCGAGTTTAAACAAGAAGTGAAACACAGGCTAGCGTTTTATGGAGAAAATCCCTCCACCGAGCTGGTACAGGCAACGTTAGCCCAAGTGGATGCTTTTATCACGGCGAGAGAAGAACGGGAGACCCAACTCCGGCTGGCGGAACAGCGTGCCTCTGAGAGACTGCTAACGACCACACCGGGACCAGAGACAAAACTAAAAGTACCCCATGATGCCTTTAAAAAGTTTGTGGAAGCAGAGGAAGAAATCGATAGCTTCCTGCAAGATTTTGAACGGCAATGCAAGCTGTACCAAGTACCCCAGACAGACTGGGTACGGATCTTAGCTGGTAAGCTGTCAGGCCATGCAGCAGAAGCCTACAGAGCCGTGCCAGAGGAGGAAATCGCAAGCTATAGCCGGGTAAAGGAAGTTATTTTGGCAAGGTATGCCATCACCCCAGAAGCATACAGGAGACGCTTCCGGGACACAAAGAAACAGGAGAAGGACTCCCACACCGAATGGGCTTGCCGAATGCAGAGGGCAGCCCTAGCTTGGCTACAAGCCCGTCAGGCAACCACAGCAGATGCGATCACCCAGCTGATTTTACTGGAGCAATTCTTTAATGGACTAAACCCAGAGGTACAGGAGTGGGTAAGGGATCGCAAACCTACCACTCTCTCGGAAGCGGCCAGGCAAGCTGATGAATATCAAGATGCCCGCAGGCCATCACAGACTAGCTTCAGACCAAACACCAGACCACTGAACAATAACCCAGGGCCACCAGCTACACAACGACCCGGGCTAATCCCTACCCCCCCTGCAAATCGATACTTTGGGCGCAAGGGAGTGCAGTGCCATTCGTGCAAGCAATTTGGGCACTATCAGAGAGACTGCACTCAGAACCAGGACCAAGCAGCATGGATTCAACCAGGGCCACCCCCTCCAGCACGGGCTGCCGCTCATTGCTATCACACGGAAGCGGCCCCAGACAACCGCGGAGCTGAAGAATTGGAGGAACAATGGGGCGTCCTGCACGAGGCTGATCCAATACAAGCAGCTAACCGGGACAACCGGCAGCAACACAGGCAGACGGTCTGGGTCAATGGAAAGGTAGCCAATGGCCTACGTGATACTGGCACCACCATGACCTTACTACAGAAGAACCTCATCCCAGAGAGCCAACACACCGGAGACACTGTAGCCGTAAGAGTAGCGGGAGGCACCGTCTTCCGGCTACCCGTTGCCCGTGTTCACCTGGATTGGGGGGTTGGTTCGGGACACGTGAATGTGGGGGTGATGAAGGATTTGCCAGCGGATGTACTACTGGGGAATGATTTGGCCCCCCTCGTTTCGGCTTACGCCCCGATGGGCCCCGCTGAAGCCAACCCCGTGACTACCTGTGCACCGACCCGTGCTGCTGGAACCGACCCGCGTGCTGCTGAGACCCGGGTAAGACTATCTTTCCCGACAGGTACCGTAGATCAGGCACAATATCACAGTCTAAAATTGGAATGTGACAAGTTGGCCAGTGAGAAATCGGAGATGCAACGACACTACGTCATGTATTATGAGATGTCCCATGGCTTGAACATTGAAATGCACAAACAGGCTGAAATTTGCAAAAGGTTAAATGGGATTTGTGCCCAGGTTTTGCCGTACCTCTCCCAAGAGCATCAGCAGCAAGTTTTGGGAGCCATTGAGAGAGCAAAGCAAGTGACTGTTCCAGAACTGAATTCCATTATTCGCCCTGCAACCTTACAACCTCACCATCAGCTACTGACCCGGGAAACAGAACGGCAATGCTGACGGATTATCGTGGCAAACTGGACTGGAAAAGTGATCCGTGAGTACTCTCCGGACATCCCCAAGCCGATCCGTTAAGGATCAGACTGTATATGCCGGCTTGTGGGTAAGGGGGAGAAGTGTAGCAAAATACTGAAACTGAGAAATGGTTTGGATCACTTCAACGGTGACAGCAAAGATTCATTACAGGAAATGTAGAGACAGAATGTCTACTGATGTCTGAATAAGTAAATTGGGTTAATTGGGGGTCTGAGGTAGTGTTCCATTCATCTATTGTCAGTGTGTTAATGACCATCTATTATCTGCTACGGGATGTAATTACACTCCTAGTAATGTGTCTGGCACAGTTTAATTGTTATGGGTAAATATGCATAGACCAACGTCTCACGCATACTTGGTTGTTAGAAATAGTTCCAGGTAATTAAATAACTGTCATCTGTTAATTGTTGAAGGGAATGCCCCTGGAAAATGAGTTAAGAAACCCCTTGCATGGGAAATAATCTAAAAAGCCAGCTGGGGCTAAATAAAGTGATGATTTACTCCCAGAACTGTGTGTCGTCCAGTAATTGGGGGGTAACAGGTGCCTTGGATAAGTCAGTACTTCCTCAGCTTCAAGGATTTCCCAGCGGACTTTGGAGTTCCGCAACAGTCTCTATAATCTACAGGCGCTAGGAAGTTCTAAATTCAGGAACTAAAGGATTCTGTGGCAGAGGGTCTACTGAACTTGTCCGTGAAGGGGACTTAAACTAAAGTGTCATGTTCGTGCTTCACTCCGGCTGCTAGAACTGTGAGAGGGATCTATCCGGGTGAGCAATACCCACTCAGGCTTGAGTGGAGAATAGGGTGACTGGGTGCCACGTGCCTGAACCTAATTCCCTACTAAATCCTATTGCTGTTTTCAACCTTTTTCCCTAATTTGTTTCAAGCAAAGAAAATAAACTCGTCTGTTGGAGTTTGAATACTGTCTGGACATTGGCCATCTTTCGGGGAAGAATAGACTTGTACCTACACTCTAGGGACGAGAACCGATGGAGGGAGGTAACTCGCTGCAGGACCCAAAATTGTAAGAACACCACTCAACCTCTTATACCAGGAGGATACGGCCATGTGGCATGGTGTGCCTTTACCCCTGCAAGTAAAGGTAGGCAGGAAAAAAAGGGTCTGTGTGCTACATATGTATGTGTGTGTGTGTTACGTATGTGTGTTGTGTGTGGATGTGTGTGTGTTATGGGTGTATATATGTGTAGCACTACCCCCGTAGGAGCTGCTGGTTTATATTTGGGCCTGCCATTACCTTACTGTTCCGTATGCTCATCTCAGGGGTTCTCCTTGAAGAGTTGTCCAGAAGATGTTTGCACCAACACAAAGTCTCTTTCAAGGGTTTTATTGAATTAAGTTTCCAACATAGGGGGGTTGAAGGGATGGGGAGGACTCAGGTACCTTAGTTGCGGAACAAAATTTTTTTCCTAAGTCCAGAGGAACAACTATCTCCACACTGGACTCAGCAATCGCTGGATAGGCCCAATCTCACCGGCCTAGCAACCGATGTATAGCTCGACCACATATAGTCTCTGCCACAGACTTGGTGAAAATAGAACAGTCTCTGCCACAGACTTGGTGTAAATAGAACAGTCTCTGCCACAGACTTGGTGTAAATAGAACAGTCTCTGCCACAGACTTGGTGTAAATAGAACAGTCTCTGCCACAGACTTGGTGTAAATAGAACAGTCTCTGCCACAGACTTGGTGTAAATAGAACAGTCTCTGCCACAGACTTGGTGTAAATAGAACAGTCTCTGCCACAGACTTGGTGTAAATAGAACAGTCTCTGCCACAGACTTGGTGTAAATAGAATAGTCTCTGCCACAGACTTGGTGTAAATAGAACAGTCTCTGCCACAGACTTGGTGTAAATAGAACAGTCTCTGCCACAGACTTGGTGTAAATAGAACAGTCTCTGCCACAGACTGGGTAAAAATAGAATAGTCTCTGCCACAGACTTGGTGTAAATAGAACAGTCTCTGCCACAGACTTGGTGTAAATAGAACAGTCTCTGCCACAGACTTGGTGTAGCCCTTCCCTGAGTTACCTTCTGAGTTGTGAACATAGCTCTGAGTGCCATATGAAAAGGATAAGATGAAGCTGAACCAGTATGCTATGGTCAGTTCAGAGCATCCAGTCACATCCCAAATAATTATTGAGAAAATAGAAATTGGGCTGCCCCTGGGATATTTTGGACGGATGCAATAATGTGGACTGACCATTGAGTTTTATAAAAATAGAAAAGGCTTTATAACATGTAATTGGGTCACAAAAATTCAACAATAAAGAAAATTGTATATGAAAAAGTTGTTTATATGTCATAAAAACATGATTTGTAAGCTAACATTAATGGCAATATACATTACATTCACATCCATGTTATTAGACAATAGGTGTCAGTCAGAGGCGGCTCTAGGCTTTGCGAGGCCTTAGGCATGAGGCCCCACTCACGCCCACGAGGGAGAAAGAAAGAAAAAAAAGAAAGATGAAGGGGAAAAAGAGAAAGAAGGAAAGAAAGAAATATGAAGGGGAAAAAAAAAAGAAAGAAGGATGAAGGGAGAAAGAGAGGCCCCTGTGTGTGCGAGGCCTAAGGCGACCGCCTAATTTGCCTAATTAGAGAGCCGCCTCTGGTGTCAGTACAGAGGGAGGCGTATGAACACCGACATGTTTCGGATACAAATGGCAGTTCGCTGCCAGTATGTATATATTCCTTCTTCAGGGTAAGTATATAGGCGAGACAATATGTTAGATTTAATCTGTGGTTCAAAAGGACAAAAAAAACAATGTATAAAGATAAATTCAATCATTCTATATATTTTTTTTACTATGTTTCTCTTTGGCATTGCATTGGAAACATATTGCATAATGATATACAAAATATGCTGAACATCCAATTTTATATATCTCTGTAGAATGAAAAAATAATAAACAGAAAAAGAGGACTATTTTTATTCATTTTTATATTGCTTACTTACATCTCGCAAAGAGTTCTAGCAGCATGTGGATGTAGAATGAGACGTCACTTGGGTGAGTTCCCTGGAACTTTTAAAGATCCGATCCAAAAAGTGATACAGAAAGTCATAGAGAAAATGTTCAGTGTCAATGAGAGAAAAGTGGCTTATAGAGGCTTAAAAATAGACTGAAAGCCTGGCCCCTTATGAGAGTAAAAGGGATCCTTTGTAAACAAATGAGCCAAGTAGTTGTTCATAAGTGTTATATATATATATATATATATATATATATATATATATATATATATGTAGCGCTACCCCCAGTTAAGAGAGCCGCTGATATTGATTTGGGCCCTGTAGTGCACTGCTGTCAACCCCTGGCAATCGGCTCTAACCTCCCGTGGCACAGCTGGTGATAGAGGGATAGGACCGCGTGACCGCAACTGTTGGTGACGCAGTCCTATAACAAACATACACAGAATATACTTTAAAACTCCTATTAAAGTAAGCGGAACTGACACCAAATGTACTTTACCCAGATATTTTACTGAGGCTAATGGGCAAGTAATAAACAACAGTATAACAAGTTGCAGATCCCTGCAATAAACAGTAATAAAGATAAACAGAGTAATCAGAATAATAAAGTATTGCTATGCAACTCTAGCGCTGCCCTTTTACAGCTACTTCCCCTCATGGGTAGACTAACACCCAGCAATGTCTACCTATGCAGTCAGGCCTGACTGATCTAAATGGAAGTTCAGTGAAACAATATTCGCTAGCAATCTTTTCGGTGGTGCACTTGAAGAACAACTTTGTAATCCCAACGAATAGTAAAGATAAAGGATCTGTCTTTAAACAGCTCTCACCACCCGGACAAGTCCAAATCCGTTTCCTCCATCGATTCGTCTGGGAACAGGAATCCACTGACATCCAAGTCTTCAATCCTTCTGGTGTACTGCAGCAAGGAGGATTAGATGTCTCTAAGGCTCTGCTAGGCTGGCAGAGGGCTCTTTGGAAAGGAGCACACGGCCCAGGCTTCAGGCCTTGTGCACACAGCAGTTCAGCACAGAGATCCTCTTGCTAGGAGAGGGGTGTCCAAAGAGGCCGACCAAAACTCTGCCTCCCCTTTATAAAGTCTGCCCCAGCAGTCTCTGTTCTGGAGCAATGCACCCTGGGTGCTGCAAGATGTACTGGGAGATGTAGTCTCTCTCTCCTCTGCTTTCACTTCCATAATGTCTCTTTACTTCCTCCTGACTCACCTCTCACCTGGAACTTCTTGTCTCTCTGCATTAAAGGGGAACACCCCGCTACACACTCCCCCCACTTGAACTCTTTGGTCCCCAAAGATAAACTTCAACAAATACTGTTTACCATTTTGGACAATGTCGAGCATGATGTTGGCATAGGGAATTCCCACCAAAACTTTGGGATGGAACTCTCTTGCCCACAGGTCACACTACCATGAGTGGCCTGCCTAACTGTGCCAGAGAGTGAGCTGGGGTTGCCCTCCACCAAATGGACGGTGGAAGGATCAGGTTGTTCAACACTTCTCCTAGCCGTTACAACAGAGTCCTCTGAGCTCGTCCCCATTTGGGGGTAAGTTAGTTTCTTGGGAGGCCTGATGACTCTGCGAGCCCTCTGCTCTCTTGGTGCTTCTGACTCTGGCACCACAGGCTCTTCTTCAGGAGTAAGTTCAGGTAACATTGCTGGTTCTGGAACCTCTGATTCAGAAGTCGACTGACGTATGGAATCTCTAGAGTCCTCCTCTGCGCAAGTGTCAGGAACATCTTCCCAGTAATCAGCTGAGGGACTGAAGGGTATGAATTCAGTAGCCTCCGGATTCAGCGTTGCATCTGGGGTATCCCCTCCATTTGGGAGATCTATGGCGGACGTTCCCAGAGGCGAGGGAGGCCACAGCCAGTCCAGTTCTCCACCTTCTTCTGTACTCAATTGGGAGGCCTCCCCATCTTTGGCTTGAGAGGTCTGGGACCGAGTGTTCGGCCTAGGAATATCCAGGATAGAGGCCGGTTCAGGGGAGTCTCTCACGGGAGGTATTCTGACTGCCTCAGCAAGTGGGAGCAGGTGGTTCCGATGCCACGTCTTCAGTGGACCCACCTTTCCTTCTGGCTTTAGTTTGTAGACAGGCAAACCGGGCAACTTCCTACAGACAACATAGGGCTCAGATCTCCACCTGTCGGCAAGCTTGTGTTTTTCAGGGACCCCCAGATTGCGTAGCAGTACTCGGTCCCCGGGCTGCAGATCTTGCACTCGAACCTTCAGATCAAAATTTCTCTTGTTGCGGGCCCCCCTTTGATCCGAAGCCGCTTGGGCTTGTTCATAGGCCACCTGCAAGCTACGTCTAAGTCTGTCCACGTATCCCTTGTGGGATGTAGCTGAGGTATTGTCTATAGAAGTGCCAAAGGCCAGGTCCACAGGTAGCCTTGCTTCTCTCCCAAACATAAGTCGATAAGGGGAGTAGCCAGTGGCGTCACTTGTGGTACAGTTATAGGCATGTACTAGGGCTGATATGTGCTGACTCCAGTGTTGCTTCTTCTCTGTTTCTAAGGTTCCCAACATGTTGAGCAGGGTCCGGTTAAATCTCTCCGGCTGAGCATCTCCTTGTGGGTGGTAAGGCGTGGTTCTGGTCTTCTTTATTCCTAATGAATCCAAAAGTCTTCGGATCAACCGACTCTCAAAGTCCCTTCCTTGATCTGAGTGGAGTCTCTGTGGTAGTCCGTAATGGACAAAATACTTTTCCATAAGTATCTTGGCCACGGTGGATGCCTTCTGGTCTTTGGTTGGGAAAGCTTGAGCATAGCGGGTGAAATGGTCGGTTATTACCAGAACATTCCCCAATCCACTCAGGTCGGGTTCGAGGCAGAGAAAGTCAATGCATACCAGATCCATTGGGCCTTGACTCTGTAAGTGGCCCATTGGGGCAGCTTGATGGGGTAGGGTCTTTCTCTGAATGCATCGTGCACAAGAATGGCAATACTCCTCTACTTCTGCCCTCATGCAGGGCCAATAGAACCGATTTCTGACAAGCTGGAAGGTCCTTTCTGCCCCTAGGTGACCATGATGGTCATGCAGGGCAATTAGTACAGTCTCTCGGTGCTTCTCTGGAAGAAATAACTGCCACTTATCTTCTGAGTCATCAGAGGGGCCCCTTCGGTAGACCACTCCCTGATGTACCTGTAGCCTGTCCAATTCCTTCCTCAACAGGCGAGCCTCCTTTGAGGGGTGATGTAGGAATTTGTTGGGATCCTGATTCTCCAGGGCTTCGAGGACCAATCTCCCCATGGGGTCTTCCAATTGGTCACACCTCAACTCCTTCTTGGACAGTCTCGGTAGGTTGTCTTCCTCCAGTTGAGTTACCCCACAATAGTGTTTGGGGACTCCTACCATGGTAACCCCTATTTCTTCTGCTCTGGAGCCTCCTCTGGCTTGGAATTCAGCCCCTTGACAAAGGGCCCGCACCCCGTCCGGTGCCACTTGGGTCCAATCTTCCCAGTCATTTGTCGTGGCATGAGACCTCCGGGACAGGGCATCTGCATCCCTATTTCCGGCTCCTGGTCTGTACTTCAGACTGAAGTTGAATCCAGACAATGCGGCCAACCACCTGTGTCCGGTGGCATCTAGTTTCGCGGTGGTGAAGAGGTAGGTCAGGGGTTTGTTGTCTGTCTTCACAGTAAACTCTGCCCCATACAAGTAGTCTTTTAGCTTGTCTACTACCGCCCATTTGAGGGACAGGAATTCCAGCTTATGAGTGGGGTAATTCTTTTCTGAGGGGGTCAGGCTCCTGCTCACATAGGCCACTGGTCGCAGTTGTCCTTCATGTTCTTGGTAGAGTACACCACCTAGACCCTCATGGCTGGCATCCACATGTAATTCATAAGGTCTGGTAGGGTCGGCGTAGGCCAGGACTGGGGCAGTGGTTAAGCTCCTCTTCAGAGCATGAAAGGCCTCTTCACACCTTGGGTTCCACTGATCTTGAACTGACTCACCAGGCCTCCTGGGCCCTGAGTCATCCTCTTCCCCTTCTGCCTTTAGCAATTCATTCAACGGGCGGGCAATCCGAGCAAACCCCTCCACAAACCTCCTATAATAGGAGCAGAACCCCAGGAAGGATCTGAGCTCTGTTACTGTGGTGGGTCGTGGCCAGGAAGTGACTGCTTCCAACTTCTCAGGATCTGTGGCCACCCCTTCTTCAGACACTATGTGCCCCAGATAGTTCACAGAAGACTGGTAGAACCGACACTTCTCGGGGGAAAGCTTAAGTCCCTCTTCGCTGAGTCTTCTCAATACTTTCTCCAACCTGGCTTCATGTTCTTCCAAGGTTCTTCCAAAGACAATGACATCGTCCAAGTACACAAGGACTTCTATAAGATTCATGTCTCCAACAGTCTTCTCCATAAGGCGTTGAAAGGTAGCAGGAGCTCCAGACAGACCCTGAGGCATCCTATTGAATTCGAAGAATCCCACCGGGGTTATGAAGGCTGTCTTCTCCCTGTCTTCTGGGTGCATAGGGATTTGATAGTACCCACTCTTGAGGTCCATCACACTGAACCATTTGGCTCCAGACAAACTTTGTAGGGCATCTTCTATCCTTGGCGTGGTGTATTGGTCAGGGATGGTTCTCCTGTTGAGAGTCCTGTAATCGATACAAAGCCTCAACGACCCATTCTTCTTTCTGACCACCACGATTGGGGAGGCATAGGGACTTCTAGACTCACGGATAACACCAGTCTTCTTTAGTTCTACAAGTTGTTCCCTCAGATCCTCCAGATCTGCCAGGGGGACCCGCCTGACCCTCTCTCGGAAGGGCTTATCTTCTTGGAGGCGGATCCGATGGGTGGCACTTCTTGCACACCCCACATCGAATTCATCTTCGGAAAAGATCTTCTCCCACCTGGTCAGCTGGGCCTTGGCTCTTTCTTTCCAAGCCCTGGGTAGGTTCGGGTTTTCCACGGACAGTTTCTCCCAAACATCTCCTCCGTCACCCGTCCCCTTGACTTCGGACCAAGTGACCGGGGCAGCAGGGCTCACCTGACCAAGCAACACTCTGGCAGGGATCTCCATGGGTCCTCCCGTAGTGTTCCTAACACTCACCGGAACTCTGCCATGGGCCTTCTTCAGGGCCTTGAACGGAATCACTTCTGGTATCACTTCCAGGCCTGAGGACTCTTCCCTTGGGTCTGATTCCAGCATGACAAAGGGGCCAGGTTGTTCCCACGAAAGCTTCACAGTGGCCCTAAGACAGGTTACTTCTCCGGGCTGTAGCACTACTCCTTCTCTGCCAAGTCTCCACACCTTCCCTATCCCCTCTCCCGGGGTCTTCTGCTCTAAGACCAGTCGTTGGTAGGCCGTCTTTAGCATGGGATGGATTTTGGTGGCTGAATGGTTTCTCTCTTTCACTAGAGGGGTCAGGAGTCTCCTGACTAGATCCGTGTTTGTCCCAATGATCAGGGAAATCTTGCTGGCTCCAGGCGGCCGGGGACACACAACTGCCAGGGTGTCAAACACTTCAGCCTTCCCAGCCACGGATGGGTCGAAAGTCATCTTTATGGGCAGGTACCCATCATAAGGGAAACTCTGGGTTCCAAGTCCCCATATCTCCAGCTCTTCTATCTTCTGGATAGGCAGATGACTCAAGTGCCTATCATAGAAGTCCCGGTATAGTAAAGTCACCTGTGCTCCGGTGTCCAAAAGAGCTTTAGTATAGACTCCTTCCACTTGAATGGGCACAGTAGGAGACGGGCCCACCAGTTCCTTTGGGTATGGCCGGACTGGGGTCACCTCTTTTTTTTTGCTTTCGACCCTTGCCCTGCTCCTTTTGGACTTTAATTTTTCCTGAGCCTGGCATGCATTGACTTTCTCCCTCTCAATGGGGGCACAAACCCGCTGAGGGATGTTATTGTTCCTTTTAGGTGGATGTTCCTTCTTTGGGGTGCTGTACTTCCACTGAGGGGTCTTGCCCCCTCCCTCTGGGGTACATCTTGGTGGGGGTGTACTATACCTCCTCCTAGGAGTTTTGTCTCCTCCATTCTTGGCCTTTTTTTTTAGTTTGGAGCGCACTGAAGATGATGGGCACCCGGTTGACTCCTTCACCGGGGCCCCTTTGGAGTTTCCCGCCGGCTTGCAATTATCTGTTCTCTTCTTCTTTGGGCTGGAGCATACGTTAGCAAAGTGGCCACTCCCTCCGCAGTTATAGCAAATCACCTCTTCTCGGTCCTGTAGGGAGGCCGGTGCTGAGGTGTTCGGGAACAACTCCTTTCTTGGGCTTGGTTTCTCTCGTCTTCTCTGATCTTTCTCCATCAAAGAGGTCAGCATCTCCAACACTTGGGCCATTTGCGATTTCAGAGTGTCAACCTCCGCATCTCTTTCTGGGCTCTTGACCGAATGGACCAACACTGGTACAGGTGTGACATTCGCCTTGGCCACCTGCTGATCTTCCTCCAGCGCCTCTTCGTCCCTAATAATTTTTATTAGATCAGAGTAGGTTAGTGACATTCCTCCTCCTGAGGTTTTCAGGTGCAGCCAGACCGGGTCTGAGCGCCGCGCTCCCCTCATGATCTGCTTCATGCGTGCTTCATCTGCATCTTTGGGCAGCATTCCCTTCTTCAGTACAATCTTGCATAACTGCCTGTTCAGCCTTCTAACATATTCTGACAGTTTCTCATTCGGCTGCTGGAGAGTGTGTTCAATTTGATAAATCATCTCTGACACCTTCTCCAGCTGACCAAACTCTTCCTGCAGCATGGCCAGGCAATCTTGAGCTGTACAGTTTTCATTTCCAAACCGGAAGCTCTTCACCGCTTCTGCCGCTGCACCTTTCAGACTTTCTAAGACTCGCTGTCTCTTCTGTGCCTCAGGCACCTCCCATGCTTCTACTGCCTGCAATGCCTGTTCCACCCAAGTGTCAAAATCTTCCTCCCCCGCAGGGACGGGGAGCTTCCCTGAGAAGGTGCTAAGCTTCCGGTAACCGGCCTCCACATGCACCGTACTGCTTTTCTGGCACTTAATTACAAGGTCTCCTAGAGCATTCAACAATTCAGGCCCTATAGCGGCCAGCGGTGATCCCGGGCTTAATAGTTCCTTAAGCTTTTCTGCTTTAGGGGATAGTGGTGGAGATAATTGTGGGAGTGATGGCTTTGGTGTCTGAAACCATTCTTCCTTCACTGGCAGCGTATGTATCAAGTGATAGATCTGATTATCTATGGCTTGTATACTCTGACTTTTAAAATGCTCTGGGATTTCGTTTTTCCATTCTACCAGTGCGTATGTAAACGAGATCACTGGATCTGGCCTAAAATCCATCACCCATGCTTTGTGGCTCGGAGACAGTAACAATACGAGCTGTTTTATCTCCTCTTCCTTCCATCTTTCCCCTGGGAGTACAATGACTACCGCCGCGGTTGGATCGGCGCCAATCGCTGCGCACCACTGTGACATTGCCAGCGGGTCCATGCTGGTACTTCTGACCGGCTTGATTGCAGCGTGCAACGTACAAGGATCCCGGACTCGAGCCCCCACGTGTAGCGCTACCCCCAGTTAAGAGAGCCGCTGATATTGATTTGGGCCCTGTAGTGCACTGCTGTCAACCCCTGGCAATCGGCTCTAACCTCCCGTGGCACAGCTGGTGATAGAGGGATAGGACCGCGTGACCGCAACTGTTGGTGACGCAGTCCTATAACAAACATACACAGAATATACTTTAAAACTCCTATTAAAGTAAGCGGAACTGACACCAAATGTACTTTACCCAGATATTTTACTGAGGCTAATGGGCAAGTAATAAACAACAGTATAACAAGTTGCAGATCCCTGCAATAAACAGTAATAAAGATAAACAGAGTAATCAGAATAATAAAGTATTGCTATGCAACTCTAGCGCTGCCCTTTTACAGCTACTTCCCCTCATGGGTAGACTAACACCCAGCAATGTCTACCTATGCAGTCAGGCCTGACTGATCTAAATGGAAGTTCAGTGAAACAATATTCGCTAGCAATCTTTTCGGTGGTGCACTTGAAGAACAACTTTGTAATCCCAACGAATAGTAAAGATAAAGGATCTGTCTTTAAACAGCTCTCACCACCCGGACAAGTCCAAATCCGTTTCCTCCATCGATTCGTCTGGGAACAGGAATCCACCGACATCCAAGTCTTCAATCCTTCTGGTGTACTGCAGCAAGGAGGATTAGATGTCTCTAAGGCTCTGCTAGGCTGGCAGAGGGCTCTTTGGAAAGGAGCACACGGCCCAGGCTTCAGGCCTTGTGCACACAGCAGTTCAGCACAGAGATCCTCTTGCTAGGAGAGGGGTTTCCAAAGAGGCCGACCAAAACTCTGCCTCCCCTTTATAAAGTCTGCCCCAGCAGTCTCTGTTCTGGAGCAATGCACCCTGGGTGCTGCAAGATGTACTGGGAGATGTAGTCTCTCTCTCCTCTGCTTTCACTTCCATAATGTCTCTTTACTTCCTCCCGACTCACCTCTCACCTGGAACTTCTTGTCTCTCTGCATTAAAGGGGAACACCCCGCTACACTACATTCGTCAAGCTCCCACCCCAAACCACTAATTGAATCCATCCCCTATGGACAATATCTGAGGATCAAGCGCAACTGCTCTGACCCTATGGATTACAAAAGGGAAGCAAACAAACTGAGAAGATACCTCTTAGAACGAGGCTACAGCCATAAATGCCTCTAAACGCACTCAAACCAAAAGCCGACATGAACTTCTGGTACCTAAACAAGCAAAAACGAATGACATTGGTAATCGTATTATCACTACGTACTCTAATGCCGTGTACACACGATCATTATTCACGGCGGTTGAAAAACCGCCGTGAATAATGACATTTTAAACGAGGGAACAGCTTGTTCCCCACACATTTTTTTTTAAATGACGAGAAAAACGATCGTCTATGGGCTCTGCGGCAGTGTTTTCCTATGGGAAACACTGCCGCGGAAGAAATGTCAGGAAAAACGACGAGAAAAATTAGAACATGTTCTAATTTTTCTCGTCGTTTTTAATGCAGTTTTTCACGTCGTGAAAAATGACAAAAAGACTACACACGGTCGTTTTTCTTGTTGAAAACAAAAAATTTCATTTTTCACGACGTGAAAAATGATCGTGTGTACGTGGCTTTACGATAACCTAAATGTCACCAATATCTGCAAGAAGTTCTGGCACCTTCTAACTTCAGACCCTGTAGTAGGACCCCTTGTGCCACCAAAACCAGCTATAACATATAGACGAACCACTTCTATTGGAGATATACTCGTCCAAAGTGAAGTTAAAAGGTCCTAATAGAGGAGATCCTTGTAAAAATAAAGGGACTTTCCCATGTGGTGCTTGTGCTTATTGCAAATACATGACTATGGACAAAGACATTTATTTACCTAATGGCAACAAATTTTTCCCCAAGCATTTTGCCAACTGCCAAACTACAGGAGTGGTTTATTTGATAAACTGCAGTTGCAACTGCTTCTATGTTGGAAAAACCATTCAAAAATTATGGCAGAGACTTTACCGACATTTAAAGGCTATGAAGGACAGTCACCCAGATACTACTCTGGGCAGACATGTCCTTCAAACTCATGCCGGCATATGCCCTAAAATTCAAGTATTAGTCTTGGATCGAATACATCAAAGCTCTCGAGGAGGGGACTTCGACAAGATGCTGAGATGGATTTCGAATTTAAATGCCACCACCCCTCCAGGACTAAATCAAGCTCTCAATTTCAAACCTTTTTTGCCCAGTTTTACCTCTAGAACCTTTGACAGAGAAATGCTACACTAATACAGTAATCAACATATTATTTATTCATTTTTTTCCCCATCATATATTTCCCATTTCCATCCCCCTTCCCCTTGCTCCTGCTTATTTTGCATAATCTTTAACAATTTACCCTATGCTGAATGTCATACCCTATACAACACTGTACACTTCATATGTATTTACAATGTAATAACAAATGTCCACTATTTGAATTACATTTTTATTGTATATAATTGTAATAACTTTTTGATTCTCCGATTCATTTAACAATTGCTTTGCTTACATTTCTAGATACAATTCTTTATGGGTCTTGTCACATATGTAATGGATGAGCTGCCTGTGAAAAATTCAGATCCAACCCCACTAACAAAAAAAACTTTTTTAGGAAGTTTAAACATTCAAACTTGGGAATATATTTCCATGTGTTTTTTCAATCTTCCAAATTTTTCCTTTTTAGATTTTTATTCTTATTGGATAAACTTCCCAGTTTGCCGCATGGCTAGCCGAGATTCCCCGGCACACCGGAGCCCCCTAGACCAACTTAGTTTTGCTCATGGGGGCAGCACCCCTATATTTGGGTGCATTTGACGGTTGTTCAATACAGGCACCATCCTTCCTGTCCTTAGTTAGTCGGCCCATCCACTCTTGGCCGCCCCTGCCATTCATCTGTGCCCCTCCTCTTCCATCTATTGGTTGCCTTCTGACTGGCTTATACATACTCAGATGTTTGCTCCGATACACATGCGTACTGAGCCTTCGGCTCAAACACTTCCGCCATCCAATGTGCCGGCAGGCACGTCGACGTCTGACGTCACCGCGCATTTCGCGCTCGGCGACGCCGGACGCCGCGTAGACCGAGGGATGGATCTCACTTCAGTGGGACGGCTTACCTCCGTGACTGGGTCTTATCGAGTGGCTTTCTACCACTCATCTTCACTGGCCCACTTCTCCTCCCCCTCAAATCTTGGCGCCAAACACGAGCCCACTCCATTGGATGAGTGATTAACAGCTGACTTATTTAAATATCAGCTGCAATCACTAAGGATCTTGCTGCACAGATGAGATCTATACATATGGCGCTTGGACATCTTTCAAGGTAAGGGGAACTTTGATCTATTGAGTCACTGCTAAAATATACCAGTATCCTTCTTAATACGAACTTTGATACCACATTGAGAATGGCTAAATTAACCGTTTCTCAAGGAGCAAGAGGAATATTAACTCTTCTCACACTCTGTTATTAATTTGTTTTGCAGAGCAATCGCTGTCCTAATCTTTCCATCTCTGCGACATGCCGTGCGAACACACAGATTAGATATATTATAGTATCTCTATCCCAGTTTTAACAGAAAATGTTTTCAGTCTCAATATATATATATATATGTAGCGGGGTGTTCCCCTTTAATGCAGAGAGACAAGAAGTTCCAGGTGAGAGGTGAGTCGGGAGGAAGTAAAGAGACATTATGGAAGTGAAAGCAGAGGAGAGAGAGACTACATCTCCCAGTACATCTTGCAGCACCCAGGGTGCATTGCTCCAGAACAGAGACTGCTGGGGGAGACTTTATAAAGGGGAGGCGGAGTTTTGGTCGGTCTCTTTGGACCCCCCTCTCCTAGCAAGAGGATGTCTGTGCTGAACTGCTGTGTGCACAAGGCCTGAAGCCCGGGCCGTGTGCTCCTTTCCAAAGAGCCCTCTGCCAGCCTAGCAGAGCCTTAGAGACATCTAATCCTCCTTGCTGCAGTACACCAGAAGGATTGAAGACTTGGATGTCGGTGGATTCCTGTTCCTAGACGAATCGATGGAGGAAACGGACTTTGACTTGCCCGGGTGGTGAGAGCTGTTTAAAGACAGATACCTTTATCTTTACTATTCGTTGGGATTACAAAGTTGTTCTTCAAGTGCACCACCGAAAAGATTGCTAGCGAATATTGTTTCACTGAACTTCCATTTAGATCAGTCAGGCCTGACTGCATAGGTAGACATTGCTGGGTGTTAGTCTACCCATGAGGGGAAGTAGCTGTAAAAGGGCAGCGCTAGAGTTGCATAGCAATACTTTATTATTCTGATTACTCTGTTTATCTTTATTACTGTTTATTGCAGGGATCTGCAACTTGTTATACTGTTGTTTATTACTTGCCCATTAGCCTCAGTAAAATATCTGGGTAAAGTACATTTGGTGTCAGTTCCGCTTACTTTAATAGGAGTTTTAAAGTATATTCTGTGTATGTTTGTTATAGGACTGCGTCACCAACAGTTGCGGTCACGCGGTCCTATCCCTCTATCACCAGCTGTGCCACGGGAGGTTAGAGCCGATTGCCAGGGGTTGACAGCAGTGCACTACAGGGCCCAAATCAATATCAGCGGCTCTCTTAACTGGGGGTAGCGCTACAGTAGTATGATATTGCCTGCTGTAGGTTTATGAAAAAGTTTTAAAGATAGTATATTCTCATTATCTTTAAAGAGTTCCACATCCAAGAATGTGATGTTACATGGATCGGAGGTCATAGTAAATTTTAAATTGAATTGATTATTTAGAGCCTGCAAACATTCGTCAGGCTCTGAGTGCCAGGATCTTCCAGCCGTTCCGGCAGCACTATGAGGTAGATTATGATCCGGATGCATCCTCCAATTGAGTCTTCAATTGCTTGGTCCCTTCCAGCAGGCAAGGCGACACAGGATCATCCCCAGATCAGTAGGCCCCCAGTAACTCCTGGGCCTACATTTCAGTAACGGAGCCTCAGGCCAACGTGGCCCCGAGGCGGAAACTGCCAGCACTTCCCTGAGGCCATGAGGGCCCTCAGGTCGGGATCGGGCAGGTGGTGCCCACCACCAATGAACGACGACCCCACAAAAATGGTGTCTGTCTCCTAAGTACCCTCTCCCAGAATGCACAGCGGGTTGACCACGCCCCTGAGCCGCCTCTGAGAAAGAGGTACCCAGTGCATTCAGCCTGTTGCCTTTCCTATCCTGACCAGTGGTGACAGCGACACCCACTGTCAGGAGGAAAATCATGCAACCAGCTGAACTGAAACAGAGTATAATTTGTAACACAATCCTTCTGAGCCAAACTATTGTTCAGACAACTATAATTTTAACACATAGCGCCCACTCATTGGGAGCAGGGCGCTACATATGTATGTATGTGTGCGTGTGGATGTATGTGTGTGGTGTGTGTGATGTGTGTTATGTATGTGTGTGGTGTGTATATGCATGTGTGTGTGGTATGTATGTGTAATGTGTGTGTTATGTATGTATCTATATATGTGTGTGTGTTTGTTATGTATGTGTGTGTGGTGTGTGTATATGCGTGTGTGTGGTGTGTATATGTATGTGTGTGGTATGTATGTGTGTGTGTGTTATATGTGTGTGTGTGTAGGGAGGGGGGGTGCATAGGTTATAGTTGAGGAGAAGGGTAATAGTGGGATCTGGATGGATGACTGCACTCTGTACCTAGCGCGTGTAGCGGCCTCACCCCATCTCCTTTCACTAGGGGTATGTCGCATGACAGGGTGAGATGCGCTACGGCCCATGTCCTCCCCATGGCTGTGGGTGAGGTGAAGGCCAGTATCAGTATCTTCCTCGGGCCGATGTGCATTAGTCTTAAAACTCAGTCCTGCTATGCTGGAATCTCCCTTGCTCCCATTAACCAGAGTCCATACACCGATCACAGTCCAACCCTTGCTTTATTGTACACTCCACAATAAACAATGTCTTGATAGTCAACAGGTTGGAACATTATATAACTTGATACGATGGGATGAGCAGGCCGAGGCACTATCCTGATTTCAATCTAAACCCCTGTGCTTTGACCAGGGGTTGTAGCAGCTTTGAATGGCATAGAACATAGAACTTGTCAGTCTCTACCAGCGACTCCATAGAACATAGATGGGAGTACCTTCGCTGCGCTGCGGCCCCTATCAGGGGAAGATGTCCCTCCAAGAGAGTTACCGGAGGCCCATCCGTCACCGGGTTGATGCTGCTTCCGGTCTCCGGACGGGTAACCTCCCCAGCCTCCTCACCTCAGATGTGGGTCCCCTCGCAAGGCGTCACCCTGAGATCACTTCGCCCTTGCGGGACCCAGTCGAAGCTACTGGGCCCGAGGCCTACGATATAGTACCTCACCCCAGGCTGAAGGTGCCTGGGATGGACCCCAACTTCATTCCGGTCAGGCCTAGGGCGCCTGAGCCGGAACCTTGAACCGCCCGCACCCAGGCCTAAGGCGCCTGGGTGCGTGAAGAGACAATCCCCGAAGACCTCGTGGCGAGGGCGTCTCCCCCTTTTATCTCCTCCCTTCAATACCACGGCGGGTTCCCCGCCCCGGCCGTACCATCTCCGGAAAGGGACAAAAAGGGTAGCACTGCGGCAGTGATTCCACCCTGAGCCTGTAGGTACCCCGCCACCCACAGGCCAAGGAGAATAATACACCACCCAATCCTCCACGAATAACAAAAGGGGTCCAGAACCTTCACAATTACACACCTGGGTCACACTACCCCCAGGTGTACCCCAACTAAATTTAAAGACCCTGCTACACACTCCCCCCTGTGATTTGACGCCCCAGAGGCTGTCCCTCAAAATTTTGAATACTGCGTGTGCCAAGACCTGCTCAAGGGGAAAGGGAACTATAAAACGACAAACTCTTAAAAAAACATCTATCATGTACACATATACAATCCCTCCCATCACTGTCTAAGAACCACCCCATACTCAGTAGTCTTGACCGACGAATCTCCTGCAGAAGGGAATAAATAAAAACAGCATCCTGACAATCTGTGCTACTTGGAATGAATAGGTCCATCAACCGAGAGACTCATTCGCTCCAACAAGCAAAGTGATGTAAATGCAAAATTTCAAACAGCCGTTGCACAACACTGCCACCTGGTGACAGCGCTGCGGTAATGACACTTGGTGAGATCTTCATTCTTCCTGCTTTCCTTACACTGACTCTACCCCCAAAGTCTCTGCCTTTGGCACATGAAGAAAAGGGAGAATATAAAAAAAAAAACAACAGCTCCCAAATCTCCAGTGAGTAAAAGAAAAGCCCAAATCAAAACAAAACTAGGGCACAGTTCTGAGCGTCTGGGAATGTTCCTTCCAGAGAGTTCGATAAGCAACAAATAGGAGTTCTCTTCTCCTAAAAATAGAATCTTGGATCTGGCAAAAACAGGGGTTTTAGGTGCTTGTCAAACACTTCAACTGAATATTCGACATCCTCTCCCTCTTTTCTGCAGATAAGTACTTTATCGGCATGAATGTGGCGCCCCAACTTCCAATCCGCTCTGCAATCTTTGAATTTCTTGGACACAGGCGGCGAACATGACAAGTATCGCCGAGCATGAGGCACTTTGAGCTTCTCCCAAACAAATTTGTCGTACCATCTCTGGCGCAAGACCTCGACTTCATAAAGTAAGTCCCGAGGCAAGTAGGGATATTCCCATCCGTACTCACGGGCGACTCTCTGGGAGAAAAGTCGTTGTAATCTGGCTAAAGGAGGCATGACATCCCGCTCACCTTCTCCTGGTTGCACGATGGCTTCAGGGTGCCGAGGTACCTTCACTACCTCGGATGGCTTGGCTTTTGGCGCCCGCAAGGAAGCGCGCTGCATCCCCACTATCAACGCGGGGGATGTTGTGGAATGTGGAAGATTGGTCGGAGGACTAAACTCCCTCTTGAGCTCCGGAGCCTGCGCCCGGGGCGTGCTGTCTCCTATAGACATAGGGGAATCCTGTGGTTCACGTAGTATGGGTAACGGGCATTTGTCCCAGCCCTTCCGGTGAAACAGTTCATCTATTTCCCCGTCCTCCCCACAGTCCGACAGCGATTCCAGGTCGGAGGTGTCATACATCTCGGCGGGAAGGTAGTCTTTAGTGGACGGAGAACTACCCTCCCTTGCGGGCTCCACCTCCAGTGGACCCCACGACACCTCCAACCACCACCACAGTCCCAGCCCCTGGCTCACCTGGACCTTTTTCAGCACTGGGATGTCCAGGACTTTTCCAACCGGATCCATCCAGGTCCGGCAAGCGGCGGGGTGAAGCTCGACCACGACCACAGGAGGCCTGCACCAGGCCTATCTTCCTCTTCGGAGGTGGCAGCAGGGAATCTGTGGTGACCGAAGCAGCATCCTCGGATTTTTCTCTCTCAGTCTCTGGTTGGGCAATCCCGTCGCCCCGGTCAGCGCGTACGGGGACCTCCGCAAAGGCCTGGCTCTCTCCCCCCGGAGTGGCGGTACCTGTGATGCAATTGAGGCGAAGGGCCCGGGGCCTTACTGTGGATGATTCAACCTCAAACAGAAATTCTTTACACGCTTCACAACGCCCAAATGGCTTTAGTTGGACCACCAGTCCCGAGCATCCGGGACAGATCACACCGAGGGCCTCCGTGTCTCTGCATGAGTACAAAGCCAACTGTCCTCGGGGCCTGAGTCTTATCCCCGTATCTGTAAGGGGAGCAGCAAAAGTAGTCATCTTCGTGGGGTATGATACCGGCATCCACGGGAAGCTTGAGGCCATCCCGGCCACCTGCTGTTCCATTACGCGCTGACCACGCGCCGGAGTCTCCACGTGCATCTCCACATATGGCCAGACTCCTCCCACGACTTGCACATTTTCGCAGGCTTCCCACAGTCCCCGCCCGCGAATTGCGCAGTCATGGGGTGCCTCGTGGCGCAGTGCATTAAACACCCCCACATGTAGTTCGTCACACGGCTGGGCTTTTCCCTCTTCCCGCTCTTTCTGCATGGGCCTCTCCCGGTTTTTCAGGGAAACTTCCACGACTTCGAGCACAGGGACGCACTTTGGCCAATCACATGGCCGACCTGCTCGGACCTCCTCTGGGCAGCAAAGTCCAGACACAGCCATTTCAAGTTTCAAAGTCAACACACATTCTATCCCGGACTCACGAGCCCCCACGTGTAGGGCCTCACCCCATCTCCTTTCACTAGGGGTATGTCACATGACAGGGTGAGATGCGCTACGGCCCATGTCCTCCCCATGGCTGTGGGTGAGGTGAAGGCCAGTATCAGTATCTTCCTTGGGCCGATGTGCATTAGTCTTAAAACTCAGTCCTGCTATGCTGGAATCTCCCTTGCTCCCATTAACCAGAGTCCATACACCGATCACAGTCCAACCCTTGCTTTATTGTACACTCCACAATAAACAATGTCTTGATAGTCAACAGGTTGGAACATTATATAACTTGATACGATGGGATGAGCAGGCCGAGGCACTATCCTGATTTCAATCTAAACCCCTGTGCTTTGACCAGGGGTTGTAGCAGCTTTGAATGGCATAGAACATAGAACTTGTGAGTCTCTACCAGCGACTCCATAGAACATAGATGGGAGTACCTTCGCTGCGCTGCGGCCCCTATCAGGGGAAGATGTCCCTCCAAGAGAGTTACCGGAGGCCCATCCGTCACCGGGTTGATGCTGCTTCGGGTCTCCGGACGGGTAACCTCCCCAGCCTCCTCACCTCAGATGCGGGTCCCCTCGCAAGGCGGCACCCTGAGATCACTTCGCCCTTGCGAGACCCAGTCGAAGATACTGGGCCCCAGGCCTACGATATAGTACCTCACCCCAGGCTGAAGGTGCCTGGGATGGACTCCAACTTCATTCCAGTCAGGCCTAGGGCGCCTGAGCCGGAACCTTGAACCGCCCGCACCCAGGCCTAAGGCGCCTGGGTGCGTGAAGAGACAATCCCCGAAGACCTCGTGGCGGGGGCGTCTCCCCCTTTTATCTCCTCCCTTCAATACCACGGCGGGTTCCCCGCCCCGGCCGTACCATCTCCGGAAAGGGACAAAAAGGGTAGCACTGCGGCAGTGATTCCACCCTGAGCCTGTAGGTACCCCGCCACCCACAGGCCAAGGAGAATAATACACCACCCAATCCTCCACGAATAACAAAAGGGGTCAAGAACCTTCACAATTACACACCTGGGTCACACTACCCCCAGGTGTACCCCAACTAAATTTAAAGACCCCGCTACACGCGCTTGAACCCTTGCACTCTGTACGCAACACACTCCAGAACCACGCACTATGCCTAACACTCTCCTGCACTCTGTACATAACACACGCCAAAACACTGCACTCTATATGTAACTCCAGAACCCTGCACCCTGTGCATAACACACTTCAGAACCCTGCAATCTTTATCTAGCCCTCTCCTGAACCCTGCACTCTGAGCGTAACACACTCCAGCACATATGAAAAAGGTACCTAGTGCTCTCCTGAGCCCTGCACTCTGTACATTGCGCACTCCTGAACCATGCACTCTATACATAACACATTCCTGAATCCTTCCACACTTTGTGTAACACACACTTCCATCATTTGTAATGGAAGCTTTTTATTCTTATTTTTTTAAATGACTGTGCTGGTGTTTGTATGCGTCAGTGAGACTATTTCTTTTCGCCACAGTGCAAGGCATTTTTCAGCTTTCAGCGCTGTCACATTTTGAATGACAATTGCACGGTCATGCAACAATGTACCCAAATGAAATTGTTATCATTTTTTTTCCCACAAATAGAGCTTTCTTTTGGTGGTATTTGATCACCTCCTGCGGTTTTTATTTCTTGAGCTATAAACAAAAGAAGAGCGACAAGTTTGAAAAAACACAATATTTTTTTACTTTTTGCTATAATAAATATCCAATTGTTTTTTTTTTTAAAACAAATTTTTTCCTCAGTTTAGGCCGATGTTCTTCTACATATTTTTGGTAAATAAAAATTGCAATAAGCGTATATTGATTGGTTTGTGCAAAAGTTATAGCGGCTACAAAATAGGGGATAGATTTATAGCATTTTATTATTATTATTTTTTTTACTAGTAATGGCGGCGATCTGCAATTTTTATCATGACTGCGATATTGCGGTGGCCACATCGGACACTTTTGACACATTTTTGGGACCATTCACATTTATACAGCGAACAGTGCTATAAAAATGCACTGATTACTGTATAAATATGACTGGCAGGGAAGGGGTTAACACTAGGGGGCGATCAAGGGGTTAAATGTGTATCCTAGGGAGTGATTCTAAATGTGGGGGGAGGGGACTGACTGAGGGAGGTGGCCGATCGGTGTCCCTATGTACAAGGGACACACCATCGGTCTCCTCTCCCTGACAGGATGTGGATCTGTCTGTTTACACACACAGATCCACGGTCCTGCTCAGTTACTGGGCAATCGCGGGTGTCCGGCGGACATCACGGCCGCCGGGCATGCGCATCGGGTCCCCAGTGACGTGGCGTGCGCGCGCACCCCCCTAGTGGCTCGGGAGGGCGTATGACATCCACCCAGAATGAGAGCCTCATTGTCCCACCATCATTTAACGGTGGGCGATAGGCTAGTGGTTAAGGGGGTGTGGCAGGGGGCGTGTCCTATGTAGGTGTAGCGATACCTTCAGCTAAGAGGGCCGCAGATTTAGTTTGGGCCCTGAAGACAGCTCCGCCAATCCCCGGCAATTTACTCGACCCCCCCTGGCACAGTTAGTCTAGGGTAATGTATATATCTTATGCTCTATGGTTAAATTCAGACACCAATGCAATGATAGAAGAATAACGAGTTTACTTTTACTGGCAATAAAATCAACAGTTATAACAAATCACAGGAATATATCTGCAGAGCCCTGCAGCAATAAACACACTACAACTAGTAAGATATGGCGCACACGCGCCACGTGTAACAGTACTTCACTATGCGCCCTGTGGCGCAGCAACTAAATAAACTATCTAGTTGGCCAGGCCTGACCATATAACTCAGTCTCTAGGGGATGAAATTCTTTGCATGCAAGTCTTTAAACGGTGGTGCACATTTCAGGAACACATTTGTAATCCAAGGGGTAAAAATGCCAACACAGTACACTCCACTAGAGATCCGTTTGACTCAGTTCTGCTATGGATCTCCAGGGGGGGAACTAAAATAGGAACTGGTGGGCCACGGCAGTCTGTAGGCCTAACAATGGTATACAGTATATGGATTGAGGAGGTGCTCGCTCACCCCTCCGGACGCGATCCCAGTCCGGGAACTTCCACCTGCTGTGTCTCCACACACAGCGTCTGCAGCGGTCTAGTCTCCGGCTCAGCAGCGGTTGAGGATGACCTAGTCAGATGCCACCCAGGCTCGCAATGGGGGTGGAAGGCTCTTTTGGGTAGCAGCGCAAGGCCCCAGGCTTCAGGCCTTGCACCACAGCGGATCTCTCCACTGAAGTCTCGTGTCCCAAAGAGGCCGAGCGCAGCCTCGCCTCCTCCTTATATAACCCCACCCATGAGTCTCTGGGGTGGAAACATTGCATCTTGGGTGCCGAATGGGGTTCTGGGTAAGGTAGTCCTGAGAGTCTTAAAGGAGACCCCGCTACACACTCCCCCCACTTAAACTCATTGGTCCCCAAAGATAATTCTAACATACACTGCGTACAACCCTAGACAACGTTGCGTATGATGTTGGCATAGGGAATTCCCACCAAAACCGAGGGGTTGAATTCCCTTGCCCACAGGTCACACTACCATGAGTGGCCTGCCTAACTGTGCCAGAGAGTGAGTGGGGGTTGCCCTCCACCAAATGAACAGTGGAGGGATCCGGATTCTCTGCACTCCTCCTGGCAGTGACCACAGAATCTTCTGAGCTCTTCCCCATTTGTGGGTAGGTCAACTTTTTGGGAGGCCTTATGACTCTTCGAGCCCTTTGCTCTCTTGGGGTTTCTGGCTCTGGCGCCACAGGCTCTTCTTTCGTAGCAGGTTCGGGTAACACGGCGGGCTCTGGAACATCTGCTTCAGGGGCCGAAGGATACATAGAGTCTCTAGGGTCTTCCTCTGAGTAAGTGTCACAGGCATCTTCCCAGTAATCTGATGAAGGACTAGATGGGATGAACTCAGTGGCTTCTGCATTCAGTTGTCCATCTATAGTGTCTTCAGTGGTTGGAAGATCTATAGCAGAAGTTCCTGGAGTTGGGGAAGGCCACAGCCAGTCAAGTTCTCTTCCTTCATCTCCACTAAGTTCAGAGACCTCTCCATCTTCAGCCCGAGAGGTCTGGGACCGAGTGTTTGGCCTGGGAGTATCCAGAATAGAGACTGGTTCAGAGGAGTCCCTCACTGGAGGTATCCTGACTGCTTCAGCAAGTGGGATCAGGTGGTTTCGATGCCATGTCTTCAGTGGTCCTACCTTCCCTTCTGGCTTCAACTTGTAGACAGGTAGGCCTGGCAGCTTCCGACAGATGACATAGGGTTCAGATCTCCATCTGTCTGCAAGTTTGTGTTTTCCAGGGACCCCCAGATTGCGTAACAGTACTCGGTCCCCGGGCTGAAGGTCTTGCACCCGGACCTTCAAGTCGAAGGTTCTTTTGTTTCGAGCTCCCCTTTGATCCGAGGCCGCTTCAGCTTGTTCATAGGCTACTTTCAGGCTGTGTCTGAGCCTGTCCACATATCCTTTGTGGGAGGTGGCTGAGGAATGGTCTAAGGAGGTGCCAAAGGCCAGGTCCACAGGTAACCTTGCTTCTCTCCCAAACATGAGTCGATAGGGGGAGTAGCCTGTAGCATCACTTGTGGTGCAGTTGTAAGCGTGTACTATAGCCGCTAAGTGTTTGCTCCAATGTTGTTTCTTCTCACTATCCAGAGTTCCCAACATGTTGAGCAGGGTTCGGTTAAACCTCTCCGGCTGAGCATCTCCCTGTGGGTGGTAAGGTGTGGTTCGGTTTTTCTTGATTCCTAACGAATCCAGGAGTTTCCGGATCAGCCGACTCTCAAAGTCCCTTCCTTGGTCTGAATGGAGTCGCTGTGGCAGCCCATAATGGACAAAATACTTCTCCATAAGTACCTTGGCTACTGTGGAAGCCTTCTGGTCTTTGGTTGGGAAAGCTTGGGCATACCGGGTGAAATGATCGGTTATCACCAGAACATTTCCTAGTCCACTCAGGTCGGGTTCGAGGCAGAGAAAATCAATGCATACCAGATCCATTGGGCCTTGACTTTGTAGATGGCCCATTGGGGCAGCTTGATGGGGTAAAGTCTTCCTCTGGATGCAGCGTGCACATGAATGGCAGTACTCTTCTACTTCTGCCCTCATGCAGGGCCAATAGAACCGATTTCTGACGAGTTGAAAGGTCCTTTCCGCCCCTAGGTGGCCATGATTGTCATGTAGGGCAATCAGAACAGTCTCTCGATGCTTTTCCGGAAGGAACAATTGCCATTTATCTTCCAGGTCATCAGAGGGGCCCCTTTGGTAGACCACTCCCTGATGCACCTGCAACCTGTCCCACTCTTTCCTCAACAGGCGAGCTTCCTTTGAGGAGTGGCGCAGGAGTCTATTTGGATCCTGATTCTCCAGGGCTTCCAGAACCAATTTCCCCATGGGGCTTCTAATTGGTCGCATCTCAGCTCCTTCTTGGACAGTTTCGGCAGATTGTCTTCCTCCAGTTGGGTTACTCCACAGTATTGTTTGGGGACTCCTACCATGGTAACTCCTATCTCTTCTGCCCTCGAGCCCCCTCTGGCTTGTAATTCAGCCCCTTGACAAAGGGCCCGCACCCTGTCAGGTGCCACTTGAGTCCAGTCTTCTGTGTCACTGGTGGGGGCATGAGACAGAGCGTCTGCATCTCGATTTCCAGCCCCTGGCCTGTACTTTAGGCTGAAATTGAATCCAGACAGTGTGGCCAGCCACCTGTGTCCAGTGGCATCCAGCTTTGCTGTGGTGAAAAGGTAGGTAAGGGGGTTGTTGTCGGTCTTCACAGTGAACTCCGCCCCATACAGGTAGTCTTTGAGCTTGTCTACTACCGCCCACTTAAGGGCCAGGAACTCCAGCTTGTGAGTGGGGTAGTTCTTCTCAGAGGGGGTCAGGCTCCTGCTCACGTAGGCAACAGGCCGCAGTTGTCCTTCGTGTTCTTGGTAAAGTACTCCTCCCAGACCGTCATGACTAGCATCTACATGTAGTTCATAGGGTCTGGTTGGGTCTGCGTAGGCCAAGACTGGGGCAGTGGTTAGGCTCTTCAACGCCTGGAAGGCCTCTTCACACTTCTGGTTCCACTGATCTCTGACTGACTCTCCCGGCTTCCGGGGCCCTGAGTCGTCCTCTTCCCCCTCGGTCTTGAGTAGTTCATTCAATGGTCTGGCAATTCGGGCGAATCCTTCCACAAACCTCCTGTAATAGGAGCAGAACCCCAAGAAGGATCTGAGTTCTGTTACTGTGGTGGGTCGTGGCCAGGAGGTAACTGCCTCCAATTTCTCAGGGTCTGTGGCCTCCCCCTTCTTCAGACACTATGTGCCCCAGATAGTTCACAGAAGACTGGTAGAACCGACACTTCTCAGTCCCTCCTCACTGAGTCTTCTCAACACTTTTTCCAGCCTCTCTTCGTGTTCTTCCAAGGTTCTCCCAAAGACAATGACATCGTCCAGGTATACAAGGACTTCAATAAGGTTCATGTCTCCTACAGTCTTCTCCATGAGACATTGGAAGGTAGCAGGAGCTCCAGACAGTCCCTGAGGCATTCGATCAAACTCGAAGGACCCCACTGGGGTTATGAAGGCTGTCTTCTCCTTGTCTTCCGGATGCATAGGGATCTGGTAGTATCCACTCTTGAGATCCATAACGCTGAACCACTTGGCTCCAGACAAACTCTGTAAAGCGTCCTCTATCCTCGGAGTGGTGTACTGGTCAGGGATGGTTCTCCTGTTGAGAGTCCTGTAGTCTATACAGAGCCTCAACGACCCATTCTTCTTCCTGACCACCACTATCAGGGAGGCATAGGGGCTTCTAGACTCCCGGATCACACCAGTCCTCTTGAGTTCTGCGAGTTGTTCCCTTAGATCCTCCAGATCTGCTAGTGGGACCCGCCTGACCCTCTCTCTGAAGGGCTTGTCTTCTTGGAGGCGGATTCGATGGGTGGCACTCCTTGCACACCCCACATCGAACTCGTCTTTGGAGAAGATCTTCTCCCATCTGGTCAACTGGGCCTTGGCTCTCTCTTTCCAAGCCCTGGGCAGATTCGGGTTTTCCATGGACAGCTTCTCCCAAACATCTCCTCCTTCACCCGTTCCCTTGACTTCTGACAGGGTAACCGGGGCAGCAGGGCTCACCTGGCCCAGCAGCATTCTGGCTGGGACCTCCATGGGGTCACCTGTAGTGTTCCTAACACTCACCGGAACTCTACAATGGGCCTTCTTCAGGGCCTTCAGCGGAATCACTTCTGGTATCACTTCCAGACCTGAGAGCTCTCCCCTTGGGTCGGACTCCAGCACGACAAAGGGTCCAGGCTGCTCCCAAGTAAGCTTCACAGTGGCTCTGAGACAGGTTACTTCGCCGGGCTGCAACACTACCCCTTCTCTTCCAAGTCTCCACACCTTCCCTATCCCCTCTCCAGGGGTCTTCTGCTCTAGGACCAGCCGTTGGTAGGCCGTCTTCAGCATGGGGTGGATCTTGGTGGCTGCTTGCCCCTTCTCTTTCACTAGAGGGGTCAGGAGTCTTCGGACCAGGTCCGTGTTTGTCCCTATTATAAGGGAACTCTTGTTGGCTCCTGGCGGCCAAGGGCACACAACTGCCAGGGTGTCAAACACTTCGGCCTTCCCAGCCATAGATGGGTCAAAGGTCATCTTGAT
The DNA here is from genome assembly GCA_029206835.1 of Rana muscosa. Taxonomy (NCBI): domain Eukaryota; kingdom Metazoa; phylum Chordata; class Amphibia; order Anura; family Ranidae; genus Rana; species Rana muscosa. The sequence goes on from JARGYO010000094.1 coordinate 31,369,212, forward strand.
GGGCAGATAGCCATTGTAGGGGAAGCTCTGGGTTCCAATCCCCCATATTTCCAGTTCCTCTATCTTCTGGATGGGCAGATGACTCAAGTGCTTATCGTAGAAATCCCGGTATAATAGGGTCACTTGTGCCCCAGTATCCAAGATGGCTCTAGTGTAGACTCCCTCCACTTGAATGGGCACTATAGGAGATGGCCCTACCAGCTTCTCCGGATATGGCCTGGCAGGGGTCGCCTTCTTCTGGTCCTTTCCCTTCGGACTCTCTCTCGTCCAACTCCCTTTGGACTTTAGTCTTTCTTGAGCCTGGTATGCATTGATTTCCCTCCATTCAATGGGTGTACAGACCCGCTGAGGGATATTATTGTTTTTCTTAGGTGTGCATCCCCTCTGGGGAATGCTGTGCCTCTTCTGAGGGGTCTTGCCCCCTTTCTCTGGGGTGTATCTCTGTTGAGGAATGTTGTGTTTCCTCTGAGGGGTTTTGTCTCCTCTTTTCTTCTGCTTCGCATTCAGCTTGGAGCTCACTGAAGATGATGGGCACCCGGTTGACTCCTTCACCGGGGCCCTCTGGAGTTTCCCGCCGGCTTGCGGTTATCTGTTTTCTTCTTCTTGGGACTGGAACATGTAGCTGCAATGAGGCCAACTCCCCCACAGTTAAAACAGATTATGTCCCCCCAGTCTTGCAGAGATGCGGGTGCCGAAACAGCTGGGAACAGTTCCTTCCTCGCTACCTCTTTCTCTGGACCCATCTCCAGAGGTCACCATCTCTAACACCTGGGACATTTGTGATTTCAAAGTGTCCACTTCTGAGTCCCTTTCTGGAGTCATGAGCGAGTTGACTATCACTGGTGTAGGGGCATGACTTGTCTTTATCATTGCCTGATCCTTCTGCAGTGCCTCCTCATCTCTGATGATTTTTATCAAATCAGAGTAGGTCAGTGACGTTCCTCCTCCTGAGGTTTTCAGGTGCAACCAGACTGGATCCGAGCGCAACGCTCCCTTTAAGACTTGCTTCATTCTTGCCGCATCTGTATCTTGGGGCATCATTCCCTTCTTCAAGACAATCTTACACAGCAACTTGTTCAGTCTTCTGACAAACTCTGAAAGCTTTTCATTCGGCTGTTGGAAAGTATGTTCAAATTGACAGACCATCTCTGTCACCTTTTCTAGCTGACCAAACTCTTCCTGTAGCATGGCTAGACAGTCTTGAGCCGTGCAGTCTGTATTTCCAAACCGGAAACTTTTCACCGCTTCTGCTGCTGCGCCTTTAAGGCTTTCTATCACTCGTTGCCTCTTCTGCGCTTCAGGCACCTCCCATGCCTCCACTGCTTGTAATGCCTGTTCCACCCAAGTATCGAAGTCTTCCTCCCCTGCAGGGACAGGGAGCTTCCCTGAGAATGTCGCTAGTCTCTACATGCACCGTGCTTGTCTTCTGACATTTGGTTAGCAGATCCCCTATTGCCTTTATCAATTCTGGTGATATAGCAGTGGCAGGTGCAGGTGCCACCGGGGGTGTCACCCTGTCTCCTCTTTCTGGTGAGGTACGGGCCGCAGCCTGCGGTGATCCCGTTGGTGATGGCTCCTTCTCTACAGTTACTGCGTGCGCCAACCTATAGGTTCTGTTGTCTGGCGTCCGCACACACTTGCAAGCCTCTGACATCCCGTCCCAGTACTCTACTAGTGCATACTGATATGAGGTGTCTGGGTCTGACTTTATCTCCGTCACCCACGGTGTGTGATCTGTGGACACTGACTTCATTAACTCCTCTACCGTTTCAGTCGACCATTCCTCCCCAGGGAGGCTGATGACTATTGAGCGGTTTGGGTCTGCCCTAGAGGCTTTGCACCACGCTTCTACTGCGTGTGGGTCCATGGGGTCCATGCCGGCACTTCTGGCGTTCACCTGCTGTATCAGGATCCCGGACGAGCCCCCACGTGTAGTGATACCTTCAGCTAAGAGGGCCGCAGATTTAGTTTGGGCCCTGAAGACCGCTCCGCCAATCCCCGGCAATTTACTCGACCCTCCCTGGCACAGTTAGTCTAGGGTAATGTATATATCTTATGCTCTATGGTTAAATTCAGACACCAATGCAATGATAGAAGAATAACGAGTTTACTTCTACTGGCAATAAAATCAACAGTTATAACAAATCACAGGAATATATCTGCAGAGCCCTGCAGCAATAGACACACTACAACTAGTAAAATATGGCGCACACGCGCCACGTGTAACAGTACTTCACTATGCGCCCTGTGGCGCAGCAACTAAATAAACTATCTAGTTGGCCAGGCCTGACCATATAACTCAGTCTCTAGGGGATGAAATTCTTCGCATGCAAGTCTTTAAACGGTGGTGCACATTTCAGGAACACATTTGTAATCCAAGGGGTAAAAATGCCAACACAGTACACTCCACTAGAGATCCGTTTGACTCAGTTCTGCTATGGATCTCCAGGGGGGGGGAACTGAAATAGGAACTGGTGGGCCAGGGCAGTCTGTAGGCCTAACAATGGTATACAGTATATGGATTGAGCAGGTGCTCGCTCACCCCTCCAGACGCGATCCCAGTCCGGGAACTTCCACCTGCTGTGTCTCCACACACAGCGTCTGCAGCGGTCTGGTCTCCGGCTCAGCAGCGGTTGAGGATGACCGAGTCAGATGCCACCCAGGCTCGCAATGGGGGTGGAAGGCTCTTTTGGGTAGCAGCACAAGGCCCCAGGCTTCAGGCCTTGCACCACAGCGGATCCGCACAGGAAGATCTCTCCACTGAAGTCTCGTGTCCCAAAGAGGCCGAGCGCAGCCTCACCTCCTCCTTATATAACCCCACCCATGAGTCTCTGGGGTGGAAACATTGCATCTTGGGTGCCAAATGGGGTTCTGGGTAAGGTAGTCCTGAGAGTCTTAAAGGAGACCCCGCTACACAGGGTTGCCACCTCATCCCTTTAAACCTGAACACATATGAATTACACAGGTTCTGAGGCTAATTTAATACAGATAAGGCACCAAGTGAGTTTAATTACCACCTTAATTAGTCACAGAACCTGTGTAATTAATTTGTGTTCGGTTTTAAAGGGATGAGGTGGCAACCCTAGTCCTATGCCTACATACGTTTGCTAGTAGGTGTCCCTCATTCCCATCTTAAAATGTTGGGAGGTATGCAAGTCCCCCGAAGTAAAGCCAGGATCAATCACGATGAACAATGTCTATAAGGATATACAGTCCCATATACACACACAGCACAAGGACTTGTTCACTCTACGAGATGTAGCAGTTCTCAGGGCTGCAGTTCCTCTGAGCTCCACAAGATGGTGATCTCTTGTCTACCCAGATAATAAGTATTTATGGAAGACAGGAAGTGATGTCAGGCACAGACAGGAAGTTCAGGGTGAGAGGTGAGTCGGGAGGAAGTAGAGAGAAGACATTGTTGGAACTGGCAACAGAGGAGGTAATAAGATCTTATTTTTTATTTACACCCAGTAACCCCCGTCATGTCCGTCCTCTTCCTCCATAGTCACTGTGATGTCTTTTATCTCCAGCAGATGATGATACACACATATATAGTGTGGAAACCTACTTTAACCCCTTCAGGGGCAGAACATTTCCCCAATTACCGGGCCGGTGTTCTGACGAGAAATGCCCCCTGACGAATAATGCCCGCCCGGTACTGCGCATGCACAGCGCTTGCGCAGTACAAAGCCGTTGAAAGCCTCCGAACATCGGAATTTACGATCAGCTGTAGACAGCGCCTGCACACAATAGCCGACATTGTGCCACGCGCTTCCGATGCTCGTGCAAGTCTGCAAGGGGCGGATTTCTTCATGTTGGGTGCATGTGAGGGGCGGATGCCTACAGAAGGGGGTTTATTTTGTAATGATGGGCAGTGCTGTTAAGATGGGGGCGGAATTTTTGACGAAACTTAAACACATCTCCTAAACAAATATATCTCTGCGGGGCGTGTTTAGCCAACTGAAGGTCGGGTTTTTCAATGTTGATGGGCGGGTTTGCAGGGCCTATTTATCTAGCCAACACAAGCAATAGCACTGCCCATCATTACAAAATACGCCCCCTTCTGTAGGCATTCGCCCCTCACACGTTGCCCATCATGAAGAAATCAGCCCCTTGCAGACTTGCACGAGCATCGGGAGCGTGTGGCACAATGTCGGCTATTGTGCGCAGGCGCCGTCTACAGCTGATTGCAAATTCCAATGTTCGGCGGCTAGGTACTGCGCAAGTGCTGCGAATGCACAGTTCAGGGCAGGCATTTCTCGACAGGACACCGGAAAACATTTTCCTCATATTGGAGATATCTCACCTTTTCCACCAGTGACCTTCTCACCTCATCAGTTTATACTAACAGATTATATGACTTTTATTAGTGTGGGGGGGGGGGGGGGGTATTTAGGGTGGATTGGAATATTTATGTCTTTATTTTATAAGATTCAAATAGGAAGAAAGAGGGAAAATTTGTATTTGTAGTAAATGTCCTGAAAACTTAGTTCTCCATAATGATTCCAGTCTCAGATATTCATCCTAAAATGTGATCAGTAAAGTCTCCGGAGTACACGGAGATCACAGGAAAATTATATACCTTTCAGTTTAGGAGAGGTGGCTCTGTGTGTAAGGAAACCTCACAGAGAGCCCCTCACAGCTCCTCCTCCCAATGTCTATCCAATCAGAGTTAGAGAATCCTATTACATCACACTGACCTCACAACTCCTCCTCACAATGCCCCTCCAACCAGAGTTAGAGAATCTTATGACATCACACTGACCTCACAGCTCCTCCTTCCAATGTCCCTCCATCTGGAGTCAGAGATTCCTATGACATCACACTGATCTCACAGCTCCTCCTCCCAATGTCCCTTCATCCGGAGTTTGAGAATCTTATGACATCACACTGATCTCACAGCTCCTCCTTCCAATGTCCTTCCATCCAGAGTCAGATAATCCTATGACATCACACTGACCTCAGAACTCCTCCTCCCATAGTCCCTCCATCCAGAGTCAGAGAATCCTATGACATCACACTGACCTCACAGCTCCTCTTCCTAGGGCCCTGTGAGGGAAAATAATACCTCAGCTTGAAGTGGGGCTTTAATAAAACAAAACAAAAAGAATAAGACCTAACCGGAGAGGTGAGGAGGATTCTGGGATGTCATTTGATTTTAATGTTCAAATCTAGTTTTCCTCCTGTGAAGTCTGGAGATCATATGACCATCACATTGCCTCCACCTCCCTTCCCGATAGAATGGAGAACTAAAAATAAATTTTTAGAAGTCACAACTGAAGCCTCGTACACACGCACGGTTTTCTCGGCAAGAAAGCTGCTGGGAGAGCTTTTTGCCGTGAAAACTGAGCGTGTGTATGCTTTCTTGGCGAGAAAACTGCTGGGAATCCCGACAAGAAAAATAGAGAACCTGCTCTCTATTTTCTCTGCAAAATTCTCGGCAGAGAAAACTGCGAGTGTGTATGCTTACCTGTCCCCAGGTAAACCCGCGCATGCTCGAAAAGACTTCGACAGCATACAAGGGTAGTGTAGGGTGTAGCAAGATGGCGGCGACGGCATTGAATGTGACGATCGTCGTAATCGATGACGTCACCGCGTTCTTGCCATTCGAAAGAACGGCAGTTCTTTTGAATGGCCCTCTGTATGCACGGCTTGGCAAGGAAAGCTTGCCAGGAATCCCGTCAGGAAAACCAATGTTTTTTTCCTGACGGGATTCCCGGCTGTGTGTACGAGGCTTAAGATTACTGAGCTGCTGACAGGAGAGGTGAGCGGTGCTGGGAATTCTGGGACATTATCCAGTAACAGACGAGGATAATGCTCCTCCTCCCAATGTCCCTCCATCCAGAGTCAGAGAATCCTATGACATCACCCGGACCTCACAGCTCCTCCTCCCAATATCCTTCCAACCAGAGTCACAGAACCCTAGGACATCACACAGACCTCACAACAAATCTTCACAATGTCCATTTATCCAGCTCTTTTTTTTGATACTGTTAGGATGTGGGTGGATCAAAAGCATCCTCATGTGCAAAGCAGAACTGTTGGTCTTGTGTTGTATAGAATGTCTGCAACAAACGTTTAACCTACAGAGTGTGGGGGTCCTGTGTTGGTAAATTATACTTCAGTCTGAAGTGGGGCTTTAATAAAATGGAGACCTGAAGAGTGAGGTGAGGAGGATTCTGGGATTTGAGAGAGAATTTGAGAGATTACATGACATCACTCTTATCTCTATTAATAAAACACAGACCTGACCGGAGAGGTGAGGAGGATTCTGGGAGGTCACATGACATCACTCTTATCTCTATTAATAAAACACAGACCTGACCGGAGAGGTGAGGAGGATTCTGGGAGGTCACATGACATCACTCTTATCTCTATTAATAAAACACAGACCTGACCGGAGAGGTGAGGAGGATTCTGGGAGGTCACATGACATCACTCTTATCTCTATTAATAAAACACAGACCTGACCGGAGAGGTGAGGAGGATTCTGGGAATATCAATTGATTTTACTATTAGTGTTCACACCTAGCATTTGAAGTCTGGTAAACATAAGACCATAACATTGCCCCCACCTCCCTCCCTTCTAGAATTTTCTCTTTATTTCTCTATTCTATAAGACAAAAGGAAGATCACTGAGCTGCCAGGAGAGGTGAGCAGTGCCGGGAATTCTGGGACATTATCCAGTAACAGACAAGGGATGTGTCTGGATGGTGACTGTATCATTGTGTGTGTCAGGTTCCTATAAGGTGTCAGGATGTCACTGTCTATTTCTCCATGGAGGAGTGGGAGTATTTAGAAGGACACAAGGATCTCTACAAGGACGTCATGATGGACAATCAGCCGCCCCTCACATCACCGGGTAAGAGGAGACTTTATTGTAAAGGAGAGAGCAGTACGGAGGGTCCACCTAGATCCCCCATCATCTGATAAACACATAGAAACAATGTATTCAGTCAGTATGTGCGTTTCCTACAGATGGATCCAGTAATGGGAACCCACCAGAGAGATGTCCCCGTCCTCTGTATTCCTGGGATTCCAAACAGGAAGATCACACCATCCCTCACCATCATCAGGTAGATGAGGAACAATCACTGATAGTATCATTAGGATCTGTACATTATCTGCATTGTTACAATTGATGTCATTTTTATTCTATATTCAGAGTGGAAACCTGAGAGATTCTAACGCAGAAGTTAAAGAAGAGATAAAAGAGGAGGATGATAAGGATGGGGTGATGGAGAAGTCAGAGTCTCTAAAAGAACACAAAGATCTATACCAGGACACCATGGTGGAGTCATCCAGCTACAGAAACCCACCAGAGAGATGTCCCCGTCCTCTGTATTCCTGGGATTCCACACAGGAAGATCACACCATCCCTCACCATCATCAGGTAGATGAGGAACAATTATTGGTAGTTGTAATTTATACACAGCATGTTTTTTACAATTAATCTTTTATTAGATCTTTCAGAGTGGAAACCATGGGAATGGTAGTAGTGTTGTTAAAGAAGAGTATAAAGAGGAGGATGAGGAGTATGGAGTGATGGAGAAGTTTTCAGAAGGACACAAGAAAATGATGGAGCCACCTAATACCAGGAACCCACCAGAGAGATGTCCCCGTCCTCTCTATTCCTGGGATTCCACACAGGAAGGTCACACCATCCCTCACCATTACAAGGTTGGTGGGATGGAGCATCTACAACATAGACTCAAGGGAGATGATGTGTAGATTTCCTTTATATGATGTCACAATATTACAGCTTATATTTTAAAGATGAGATTTTCTCTCATTTTCTTTTGGTTTAGGGTGAAGATCTGATACATACCAAGATTGAGGTTAAAGCAGAAGAAGAAGAGAGGTGTGTGAGGGATGATCAGAAGTCTATGGAGGAGGATGGAATAACGGGGACATTTATAGAGGAGGACACTCCTACAGAGATCAGCACAGGTGGGTCATTAACACTAAATACATTCCTCCACCCATACTGCTCACTGATTGGTCCAGAGTAGGACAAGGACTGGGTGATATCAGCCTGTAATCTCCTGGTCACTTTCCTGAGCTGTGTTCCCCATCCTGTATTCCTGTATTTCTCTTGGATAATCTTCCCTCTCTGTGCTGCAGACACAATTTACTGTGTGTATCTAGACTGGACTTTTGGAGATTCTGGGGTGGGGTGGGGGGGGGGTTCAGCTGGCAGCAAAATGTTGATTTTCAGCAAAGTGTTGCTCAATCTAGGCATCTGGTCCTGGATCTTCTGCCCCATACCTGGGTCTAGCAAGATTTCGGAGAGAACAATTCTCCCAGGGTTACTTGCTCTGTTGTCTGCTGGCTGTGCCGGGTGGAGGGATATGTCTGTATAGTCTCAGACCCAAGTCACTGATTGCAGTCTCAGGAGATGGGAGGCAGCGGTGTGGGACTTCTGCAACTTGTCTCATTAAACATTTAAGCTTCCACTGATTACTGAATATCAATATTATGAGTCCTGACCCTTACACTTTCAGTTGCATGCTACGTAGTCCTGACCCCTGTTCTATATACTCTGTTGTAGATTACAAAATTCTAATACTATATAGTCCTAGCTGTTGTACCTTGTACAATATGTTGTACATTACATAATCCTGACTTAATCTCACTATCCTCCTACCTACTGCTATATATATATATATATATATATATATATATATATATATATATATATAAACATAATATGTATTCTCTTTTGTTACCTCCATTGTCTACCCGCTGGACATTTTATATCTGGTGATTTGATTGGAGCACAGACTTTTACATGTTGATAATAATGTGATAACATCCTCGAACTTTGAAACCTCAAACAGAAAGTGATAATGAGGGGGAGGAGTCAATAACCCAATGATGGTGGTCTTCAGGATCAGTCCAGTCTTCATCTTGGTTGTTCTCCCCCCATCCTCACTCTCTGACCTCTGGTGGGGCTCAGCCCTGCTGTTATTCATGACTAATAGAAGGGGTGAAGACAATCGCCCTATAATCCCCTCATCACTGTCACTCCTATAAAAGACAGTTCTCGTTGTTTCCTCACTCTCTAACTAAGGTCCATGAATAAAGAAATGATCTGGTAGGAGATCAGAGGACCCATTTACTAGTTACCTTGAGGGGGGAATTGTAAGATCCTCAGAGACAAAGCTGCCTGATGTGGGCGGAGTTCTGGTTTAGGGGAACCAATCTGCTCATGTCTAGTAATAATCTTTTTATTTCTATTTTAGTAGATGGACGGGAGATGAGGAAAACCTCAGAGGATTGTCTCACTTTGTCTCCAGACTGTAAAGTAGAAGATGAGGACATCACACAGTATAGTCCAGGAGAAAACCCGACTACCTCAAATGTCCATCCGGCACCACACAGTGTAGATGGACCATCGTATTCCTCTTATCCTGAGGAACCTCAGACTGTGCGGGACAGGGCTGTCTTTCCAATACATAAGAAGTTTTCCTGTCCTGAGTGTGGGAAGTGTTTCCATTTTAAATCCAATTTTAATGTGCATATGAGATCTCATACAGGTGAGAAGCCACATTCCTGTCCTGAGTGTGGGAAATGTTTTTCAGTAAAGTCTCATCTTTCGAAGCATCAGAGATCTCACACGGGGGAGAAGCCATTTTCCTGTTCTGAGTGCGGGAAATGTTTTTCCCAAAAGTCCAGTCTTAACAGACACCAGAGATTGCACACAGGGGAGAAGGCTTATTCCTGTCTTGAGTGCGGGAAATATTTTTTAACGGTGTCCAGTCTTTACCGACATCAGAGATTTCACACAGGAGAGAAGCCGTATTCTTGTTCCGAGTGCGGGAACTGTTTTTCAGTGAAGTCCAATCTTTACAAACATCAAAGATTGCACACGGGAGAGAAGCTGTATTCCTGTTCGGAGTGCGAGAAATGTTTTGTACAAAAATCAGCACTTGTCACACATCAGCGGTCTCACACGGGGGAAAAGCCGTATCCCTGTCGTGCGTGTGGGAAATGCTTTTCAGTTAAATCTAATCTTCAAAAGCATCAGACATTGCATGCGGGCGAGAAGCCGTATTCTTGTTCTAAGTGCGGGAAATGTTTTGTACAAAAATCAGAACTTGCCAAACATCGGACGTCTCATGCAGCGAAAATAACGCATTCCTGTCCTGAGTGTGGGAAATGTTTTTCAGATAAGTCGCGTCTTTACAGACATAAAAGATATCACACGAGTAAGAAGTCGTATTCTTGTCCTGAGTGCGGGAAATGCTTTTCATTAAAGTCCCATCTTTCCAGACATCAGAGCTCTCACACAGAGGACAAGCGACCTTCCTGTTCTGAGTGTGGGAAATGTCACTCATTGAAGTCCTGTCTTTATAAACATCTGAAATTGGACCCCCAGGACAATGAACTTTCCTGGTCTGAGTGAGGGAATTGTTCCTCATTGAAGTCCTGTCTTCCTGTACATCAGGGATCCCACACGACCCTCGAGGTGTATTAGTGCCTTGAGTGCGGGAAATGTCTTCTATATGAATGTTGCTGGACATCACAGCTCTCATGTGGGGAAGAAGCACACCCTGATATACACCTCAGATATACTCCATGGCTGATCTTCATCATGTAAGAAACAGTTTATAAGGAGATCAGAGATCACCAAAGACATGGATGAAGTGTTGTACCGTGTTGGCCATTGATAGCAGTATAAAAATAAAAATGGAGGTGTTGCCTTTCAATGACTAAGTCAATTTTGTGGTGTAAACTTTGAGAGATCTACTTTAAAAAAAAAATAGTTAACCACTTGAGGACTGCCGCACGCCGATGTACGTCGGCAAAATGGCACGGCTGGGCACATGGGCGTACAGGAACGTCCCCTTTAAGAGCCCAGCCGTGGGTCGAGAGCGCGCCGCCGGCGGGGCGCTAGTGAACCCGGTCCTCTTCTCCGTGACCGTCCCCGCAGGAACAGTGGACCCGATCGCCGCCGGTGTCCAGCGATCGGGTCACAGAGAGGAAGAACGGGGAGAGGTAAGTGTAAACAAACCTCTCCCCGTGCTTCCTAGTGTGAGTGTCACTGATCGTCTGTTCCCTGTAATAGGGAACGATGATCAGTAACCTCACACGCTAAGCCACGCCCCCCCCAAAGTAAGAAACACAAATTAGGGCACACTTAACCCCTACAGCGCCCCCTCCTGGTTAACCCCTTCACTGCCAGTGTAATTTTTACAGTAATCAGTGCATTTATTTTTATAGCACTGATCGCTGTAAAAATGACAATGGTCCCAAAAATGTGTCAAAAGTGTCCGATGGGTCCGCCATAATGTCGCAGTCACGAGAAAAATCGCAGATCGCCGCCATTACTAGTAAAAAAATAAAAATAATAAAAATGCCATAAAACTACCCCCTATTTGGTTTGCGCAAAAGTTATAGCGTTTACAAATCTATAAACGCTTATTGTGATTTTTTTTTTTGATTTTTTTTTACCAAAAATATGTAGAAGAATACGTATCGGCCTAAACTGAGGGGAAAAAAACGTTTTTTTATATATTTTTTGGGGATATTTATTATAGTAAAAAGTATTGCATTTTTTTCAAAATTTTCGCTCTATTTTTGTTTATAGCGCAAAAAATTAAAACCGCAGAGGTGATCAAATACCACCAAAAGAAAGCTCTATTTGTGGGAAAAAAAGGACGCCAATTTTGTTTGGGAGCCACTTCGCACGACCGCGCAATTGTTAGTTAAAGAGACGCAGTGCCGAATCGCAAAAAGTGGCCTGGTCCTTATGCTGCGTATTGGTCCGGGGCTTAAGTGGTTAAGGACCACCAACCACATATATACTGCGGCAGGGCAGCTTTATTGCATGAAATCACGTACCTGTAAGTCATTTCATGCAATAGATACTGGGGGGCCCGCACTCATTGGACAGAGGTGAAGCCAATCAGCAGGTCCGACGGACCCAATGTCTGCCGGCCCCCTGCGATTGTTCCCATTAGAGGCAAAACGGCAATCTGACAGAGGAGGACACAGATCTCTGTGTTCCCTCAGTCAGTCCATCCCCCACATAGTTAGTTAGCAAGCACCTTCTAGGTACACACATAACCCTTTAAACGCCCCTGGTGTTAACCCCTTCCCTGCCATTAGGTATGAAAAAACCTCTAAAAATGGGATTATATAGGCAACAAAAAAGGATTTATACAAAAAATATATTTATTGAATACAAAAAAAAATCATTAAATACAATACATCTATTGCATTATTACCATTAAAATCTGAAACATGAATAGGACACAAGTGATACAATAGCCAGAATTAAAACCTCCAGATCATCCGGAGACAGTCAAAAAAGGCTTATCCAACGCGTTTCAAACAGTTTTACAAAGTAGTTCTTCATCAGGGATATTCAGCTTGTATCCTTGTCTACAACGAATCATAGAAATTTATTTAGTATAACACAGGTTACCCCATTCTCCCACACCCCCAAAGAAAGGTGCAAAAAACACATAACCCTTTGATCGCCCCTGGTGTTAACCCCTTCCCTGCCAGTGTCATTAGTACAGTGACTAGGGTTGTCCCGATACCACTTTTTTAGGACCGAGTACAAGTACCGATACTTTTTTCCAAGTACTCGCCGATACCGATTACCGATACTTTTTTTTCAATGTCCTGTGACAGTTTGAAAGATGGGGACTGATAGGTGGCACTGACAGGTGGCACTTATGGGCACTGACTGGTGACTGGCTCTGATGGGCACTAATAGGTGGCTGGCACTGATAGATGGCACTGATGGCACTGATAGATGGCACTTATGGGCACTGATAGATGGCACTGATTGCACTGAAAGGTGGCACTTGTGGGCACTGATAGGTGGCACTTGTGGGCACTGATAGGTGGCACTTGTGGGCACTGATATGTGGCACTTGTGGGCACTGATATGTGGAACTTGTGGGCACTGATAGCACTGAAAGGTGGCACTTGTGGACACTGATATGTGGCACTTGTGGGCACTGATATGTGGCACTTGTGGGCACTGATATGTGGCAATTGTGGGCACTGATAGCACTGAAAGGTGGCACTTGTGGACACTGATATGTGGCACTTGTGGGCACTGATAGGTGGCACTGAAAGGTGGCACTTGTGGGCACTGACAGCACTGATAGTGCAATCAGTGCCACCAAGTGCTACCTATCAGTGCCCACAAGTGCTACCTATCAGTGCAATCAGTGCCATCTACCAGTGCCACCTGATAGGTGGCACTGGTAGATGGCACTGATTGCACTGATAGGTAGCACTTGTGGGTACTGATAGGTGGCTGGCACTGAAATGCTGCGGGGAAAAAAAATGACACAGGATTTAAAATAAAAAAAACTAGTGCAAGGCCCATCTTGGTACACCCTGCACTCGGCTGAAGTAAGCAGCAGCAGACATCTTGTTACACCCAGCCCATATAGCTCAGGCTGGGTGTAACAAGATGTCTGCTGCTGCTTACTGCAGCCGAGTGCAAGGTGTACCAAGATGGGCGTGGGGACGTTCAGCCGCTGACGGCGACCGAATGCGACAGCACCGGTCACCGATCCTGATGCGGCTGCGCCCTGCACCCCTGCCAGCTTACCAGTTTCAACTGCAGGTGAGGGACTCGCTCTCCGCCCTGGTCTCCGACCCCTGCCGCACTCTCCGTCCCGCTCTCCGCCCCCCGCCCCACTCTCCGCCTTGGTCTCCGCCCCCCGCCCCACTCTCCGCCCCGCTCTCCGCCCTGGTCTCCGCCCCCCCGCCACGCTCTCCGTCCTGCTCTCCGCCCCCCGCTCTCCACCCCCTCTCTGCGTCCGCTCTGAAAAAAAAAAAGTATCGGACTGGGCATCGGGAGCATTTGCGCGAGTACAAGTACTCGCGCAAATGCTTGGTATCGGCCCCGATACCGATACTAGTATCGGTATCGGGACAACCCTATTAGTGACAGTGCATATTTTTTTTAGCACTGATCACTGTAATGTCACTGGTTCCCAAAAAAGTGTCCGTTTCCATGTACAGTATAGTAAGCACTCAATACTTGGTCAGGGCTCCTTTTGCATGAATTACGGCATCAATGCGGCGTGGCATGGAGGTGATCAGCCTGTGGCGCTGCTGAGGTGTTATGGAAGCCCAGGTTGCTTTGACTATGGGCTTCAGTTCATCTGCATTGTTGGGTCTGGTGTTCTCTCATCTTCCTCTTGGCAATCCCCCACAGATTCCCTATGGGGTTCAGGTCAGGCGAGTTTGCTGGCCAATCAAGCACAGTGATACCATGGCCATTAAACCAGGTATTGGTACTTATGGCAGTGTGGGCAGGTGCCAAATCCTGCTGGAGAATGAAATCAGCATCTCCATAAAGCTGGTCAGCAGAGGGAAGCATGAAGTGCTCTAGAATTTCCTGGTAGAGGGCTGTGCTGACTTTGGACTTGATAAAACACAGTGGACCAACACCAGCCAATGACATGGCTCCACAAATCATCACCGACTGTGGAAAATTTTGCATTTAATTTGGAAATCAAGGTCCCAGAGTCTGGAGGAAGAGCAGAAAGGCACAGAATCCAGAAAGGGGGCGGGAGCTCCTAAGATGGCAGCTTAGGACCGGAGCTCCGCTCATCGCCGGCCATACAGCAGAGATACAAGCGGTTACAGACTCCCTTGTCGCCTGAGAATAACGGGTAACGCTAGCGGAAGCTTCAGAGCACCTGTCTAGGCCGGGTAAATATTCTAAAAGAGGCAAGAAACGTTTTACACAGCCTGAGGAGAAACTGAATTTTTCCAAGATGGCCGCCGTACCTCAGACATGCACACAGAAAGCTGCTGAGGCCTCCAATGCTATTAAGCAAGTTTTGGCTCCTTCATCTATATCTTTTATTTCTCAGACTTCTAATTCTGTAGTTTGTCCTTCTATCACTTCTCCTGAATACACAGAACAGGAGAACCCTGTGGAATTTATCCATTTATCCCCAATAGAGGTCTCTACACTAGCTCCTATCCCAGTACATACACAGGCTGAACAGGCTCTTGATGTAACTTTCAATGTATCCGAATTATTCACGAGAATATCAGAAATGCTGGATAAAGGATTAGCACTAAATGCTGAAAGAATTACTGGTGAAATTACAGCTGACTTTCAGTCCCTTGGTAGTAGAATTGAAAATATTGAGCACAAGTTAGACATCACTGTGGCAAAAACTGACCAGAATACTGAACATTTACAATTCATGCAGGACCAGCTGGAAACAGCACAGGCACGAATTGATGACCTTGAGAACCGTTCCAGGAGAGACAATTTTAGGGTCAGGGGATTGCCAGAAAATATCCTTGATGTACATGCTGCTATACAGGATGTCATAAAAATCCTATTGCCATCTATTCCTGCTCACAGGTTGGAATTGGACCGTGCTCATAGGTCACTGGGACCACTTAGAAAGGACGGTTTACCAAGGGATGTGGTAGTTAAACCACATTATTATTCTATAAAGGAGGACATAATGAAGAAATCTCACCAACAGGAACTATTACAATACCAGGGAGCCACTATTCAAATTTTTTCTGATATTTCTCCTTATACTATTCAAAGAAGAAGATCCCTAAAACCTCTATTGGCGGCCCTTATCAAAAAAGACATAAAATACAGATGGGCTTTTCCTTTTGCTCTAAAATTCTCCTTTAATGGCAAACACTATGTGTAACGGCACCCCCAATACGAAAGGGGGTAACGCCGTTTAGATCTCTTCCCTCTCCTGGACACACATTCGCTGCCGATCCTTCACAGTCAGACGACCCTTTCCCATAGGAATTAATCCTTCTGGAAGAACGAGACGCACTCTGTATCTTTCTAGGATCAAATGAATTTATTGAGAAAAACATTGTAACTTTTATACCCATCCAATACTGCATTAACCTAAAATGAACAATGGTCCAGCTCCACCCACAACATAACAAGAGCCAATACACATTATTTTGACGTCTGCTAGGAGACAACAGGTTCTAATCCCCTTTATGTTTGAATGACCATGCATGACCTTTATATTCACCAGACTGTCTGATACTTTACAATACACACAAGGACAGACTTAATTTCCCCAATCCACATCTCCACAAACAATGAACAGGTCTTCTAGAAGCTGGAATTCATTAGCATTACACTAGGCAGACAGGTGATTGAGGCTGAACACCTCAGTATCTCTCAATTAACCTGTTAAGTTCAGAATAAAACAATATTGTGGACTAATATTACTATTTCAATTTCAAGCAATCCAAGCCATATTCTTAATGTCCATGGTTTCCTGGCTCACCCTGTGTCCAACGTGACCCTCCTGTCACACTATGCAGTTCATAATTTCCAAGAAGGTGAACATCTTTTGCTGGACCTGAAGATTATCTCTATGGAACCGGACATGGACACTACACCTGCCCAACAAGGATCTATCAAACGTCAATCTCCTATAAGCCCAACCTCTTCTAATTGGAACAAAGTCAAACATAGGAGAGTTAACGATAATCTTGTTACCTGAGGAGATGATAAGTTCCTTTTTGACTTTATCTTCTCTACCTGATATCTCAGGTGGCAATTGAAAAAAAAATTTTTTTTTTTTTTTTTAGTGTTTTAGAAAACAAAATATAGTCTGTTATGGACTTCCGGTTTATCTAAGATGAATCCACTTTTAGTTTGATGTTTTCACACTTTTTGAGAGGCTGTCACTGGCCGGTGTTGAGGCATTGGGCCTCCACCCACTTCTTGGATCGGTTGTTTTTTACCGATCTGAGAGGAGGGTACTTAGCCCTTTTTATGGGCTATACTACTGAGTATTTTTTGAATGAAGGAAGGAAGTCTTATTCCTCCCTTCATTCTGGGCCATTATTTGGCCTTTTGATATACTATGTATCGCTTCTGAGTGAATTTGATTTTGTTTTTTTCTTTTCTTTCTTTACTGTCTTCTTCTTTCTCCTAGCTTACCTGCCAATGAGAGTTTTTTTGGAGGGATGTTTGAAGTTTGCTAATCCAGCCTTGGTGAATAATTCTTTCTTATTAAGGATTTATATTAGATTGAGTATTATTTGGGACAACGAATTGCTTGATCTTACTCTATTTTTTCATGGCTGCCACTAATAATATTTCTTCTCCTCTTCGGGTTATTACTCATAACACACAGGGGTTGAACTCCCCAATTAAGAGACGGAAGGCCTTTCCGGAATATAGGTCTCATCACATCGATGTCGTTTTTTTACAGGAAACCTATTTCCCACAGCGGTACACCCCCACTTTTTTACATGCCCACTTCCCAGTGTTTCATCTAGCCAATGCTGAAAATAAGACTAGGGGAGTAGCAATTTTTATTTTCTAAACACTGCAAGTTTATTTTACAGAAGGAATGTGGAGACCCAGAGGGGAGATTCCTGTTGGTGAAAGGTACCATAGATGGGAGGTTGTATACTTTAATATCATATTATGCTCCTAATAGGGGACAAAAGAGATTCTTTAACCGAATGTTTGAAACTCTTCAGCCATTTATGGATGGAGTTATCATTATGGGAGGAGATTCCAACATAGCATTTGATACAGGGCTAGATAAATCTAAACCATTGAAGACTAAAATGATCCATCCAACCAGGGCTAGTACACAAATTGCTTGTCTACTTCATAGATCCAGATTGACGGATATATGGAGGGAGCTGAACCCAAACAAAAGATTTTACTCACTTTTCAAATCCCTACCAATCATACTCACGTATAGATCACATAATGGTTTCTACTCAACATATCCCTTCTGCCATTGCCTCCTCTATTATAGACGTGGCATGGTCAGACCACTCTATGGTTCTACTGTCTTTGAAACGTGATAGTATGGTTCAAAGGGTATCCCATTGGACTCTTAATCAATCATTACTAAAGGATCCTGTTATTGCCACAGAAATTGAACGTGAGATTAAGGAATATTTTGAACATAATGACAGGGAGGGAGTTTCTCCGGAAATTCTGTGGGCGGCACACAAAGTTGCTGTCAGAGGCAAATTGATACAGATTGCAGCTAGACAAAAAAAATTGAAGACTTTGGAGGTGGAAAGACTTGAAAGAGACTTTGTAACATCGAGTAAACAACATAAAAAGGATCCATGTGGTATTCCTGCCTCCAAATTAGATGCTGCTAGGGCTGCTCTGAATCTGGCTCTCACGGTGAAGGCAGAAAGTTCTGTTAAGTGGTCTGGGGCCAAATTTTATCAAATGAGGGATAAGATAGGTCCCATGTTAGCTCATAAATTATCCCCTAGATTCAAATCTAGAGTTCTTCCCAAGATCAGATTAGCTGATGGGTCTCTTACACTAAACCCCCGCATATAATGACAGCCTTTCAAGATTTCTATTCTGATTTCTATAGTTTTGAAGGACAATCTACCTCCAATAGAATAGAGGAGTTCCTAGATGGCTTACAATTGCCCAAGTTAGCAGATATACATAGAGAGGAATTAGAAGCTCCCATATCTATGACCGAAGTTTCAGAAGTTATTAGAACATTGAAAACGAATAAAGCTCCCGGACCTGATGGTTTTTCTCCTACTTACTATAAAACATTCTTAGAGACCCTGACACCTTATCTTACACGATTTTTTAATTTTCTGACAAAAGGTCATCCAATAGGTAAACAGCTCAACATGGCATATATATTAGACTTGTGCACAACGGAAAAATTCGTTCCGTTTCGGTTCGTTTCTTTCCGGTCCTGTTGATTCGTAATCATTCGTAATTTTGCTAGACGGGATTTTTCGTGTTCGGACTCATTCGTATTTTTGCAAGCGACATTTTTCGTTGAATTTTTTGTTGCTTTATAATTCGTACTTTCGGTAGAGTACGTTGTTTTTCGTTGATTCTGGACACAACTCCTACTTTCGTAACTTTTTTTGGGTTCGTACTTTCGGTAGAGTACGTTGTTTTTCGTTGATTCTGGACACAACTCCTACTTTCGTAACTTTTTTTGGGTTCGTTGATTCGTAATTTTCCGTGTCTCTCTCACAACAACGCTGCCTATTATGCCTAATGTGCTTCGAATGGATTTGTACTTTTCTAAATACATAGCGGTTATTTGTAACGATTCGAAATCTCGTATTTTACTTTCGTTTTTAACATGCGGCTATAGGCTCCGCCCCTGTACACCATTTTGAGAGGGTTCAGCACGGTGAGGGAGAAGCAGAGAGCAGAGCAGAGTGTTATTGTGCTTCGAATGGATTCGAAATCTCGTATTTTACTTTCGTTTTTTACATGCGGCTATAACCTCCGCCCCTGTACACCATTTTGAGAGGGAGTTCAGCACGGTGTGGGAGAAGCAGAGAGCAGAGCAGAGTGAGTGTTATTGTGCTTCGTATGGATTCGTACATTCGTAACTTTTTCATAACGAATTATGCCGAAGACATTCGGGCATTCGCTATTTGCGGTATAATTTATTTCGGATTCGGTCTTATTCGTAATTGCTTTGTTCGGAAATTCGAATGCTTCCGAATGTCTGAAAGTTGCTAAATTCGGACGAATTTCAATTCGTTACGAAACGAATTGCACAAGCCTAATATATATCCGTTATTCCAAAACCTGATAAGGACTCCAGCCTAGTCGAAAATTACAGGCCAATTTCTTTGATTAACAATGACTTAAAAATATTAACCAAAATTCTCTCTAATAGGTTATCTTCCTTCATTGGGCAATATATCCATAAAGATCAGGTGGGATTTATCCCTGGTAGACAGGGTCCAGATCAGGTGAGGAGAGCGGTAGATTTGGTGTCAATATTGCAAACCCAATGGGTAGGTAAACAAAAACAGGAAGGTATGCTCCTATCGTTGGACCTGCAAAAGGCCTTCGATTCAGTTTCATGGCCATACATGTTTGAGGTCATGAAGCGCTGGGGTTTTGGTTCGAAAGTTTTAGGCATTTTATCTGCTCTATATTCTACACTTGAAGCTAAAGTCAGATTACAGGGGCTATTCTCTGACTCCATTAAGATTTGTAGAGGTACTAGGCAAGGTTGCCCTTTATCTCCCCTGATATTCGCTGTTATGATGGAAACATTAGCAATTGCAATCCGGAATAATCCGAATATCAGGGGGATCCAGTGTGAAAAAGAAAATCATAAATGTGCATTATTTGCGGATGACCTGTTGTTTATTACTTCCCCAACGTCTTCTTTATCTGAAATTTATTCTCCAAAACATCAGGTCTCAAGGTTAATATGGCCAAATCTAAAGCCCTTAATGTGTCTCTTCCAGACTCCGTGGTTTCCTTCATACAAAATAAATACGAATTCAGTTGGAGTACTTGCTCCCTTAAATACTTTAGGTATTAATCTCAATTCAAAATTTGAAGATTTATATCAGGTTAATTATCCACCTATGTATAGGAAACTTGAGGCTGATCTTAGAAACTGGGGAACACACAATATCGGTTGGATTGGCAGACTTAATTCGATCAAGATGACCCTCCTACCCAGATTGTTGTATCTTTTTCCCTCGCTCCCTATTCCGATTAAAAAAATTCACCTAAAAGCCTTCCAAAGCAAAATCCTTAAATTTATTTGGAACAGAAAAGGTCCACGCCTTTCTTCCCGCAGCCTGTATAATCTTACTGTGCAGGGAGGCTTGGGACTTGCAAACCTTTGGTGGTATTACCAAGCTGCTAGACTGGCACAGTTATCTGATATATACCTCAAAAATGAACAACCTGACTGGATTCTTATAGAAGAATTGGCTTCCCCTAAATTTTCTTTGGAAAATGTATTGTGGTGTCCTCCCAAAAACAGACCTTCTATTTTATCTCCTGCTCTATCACAATCTTTAGCTTTGTGGGACTCGCTTAGGAATCTCCCCTCTTTGGTCTCTAAGCTGCAACCGTTGGCTGATCTGTTTCAGAATCCATTATTTATCTCAAAAGGGGATGTTGGTTCCTTTTAAGTGGTGGCATGATAAGGGGGTGTACCGCTTGGACGTTTTTTCTCAAGATCAGGCCCTCTCTCTATACAATATTTCATTGATAATCTTGATTTTCCTTCTACTGAAAGATCAAGATTTCTTCAAATCTCTAATTTTACTAATAAATTATGGGAAAATAATCCTGGATCTAAAGAACCTACGCCATATGAAGTTAGATGTGAACAGGCTATTAATAGGAGAGGTGGGATTTCTGTTATATATAAGTCGCTTGCTTCCAACGATGTTAAACTGCCTCATATGCTGGCTTGGGAGAAGGGCCTCCAAAGTGATTGGGATCTGAAGGACTGGTGTGGAAATTTTATTAGATCAATTAAAGGCATTTTTAATGCTTCACTTATAGAAGCAAATGTTAAAATATTTACTAGATGGTTCCTAGTTCCTACAAGAGTAGCTGCTATGTATCCCACCTCATCCCCTCTCTGTTTTAGAGGTTATCAGGGATTAGGATCTATGATTCATATTTGGTGGGAATGTCCCAAAATCCGAGGATTTTGGAATAAAATCTTCCATATTATACGAAAAATCACAGGATATACAATACATCAATCTCCAGCGATCGCTTTACTTAACGGATTTATACCACAGGTTCCCAAGGTTACCATAAAACTGATTCTATTCATACTTACAGGGGCTAGAATAACCATTGCCAAAGCATGGAAAAAAACGTCAGTATCTCTTTTATGTATGAAGAGAAAAGTTACGTGGATAATGGAAGAGGAAAAAATGATTAGTTCAACGTTGGACAGATCTACTCAATTTAATTCTATATGGGAACCTTGGATACAATTTTTGGGAATTCCTACACCCCTTAAGTAATTAGCAACACCAATCGCTGAATATTAATGTTTACATTGAGCAGGTAGGCTTTCTTTCTTTCTTTTTCTACTTCTTCCTTTTTTTTTCCTACTGAACACTAAATATTTTCTCTTCTTTTCTCTCTTTCTCCCATTCTTATTTATTTTTTGTTATATGGAATATAAACAATAGGTATTTGTACTAGATTGTTTTAAGACTTCTCAGGTTTATACAACGTTCTCTTATTTTAGAGTCAAAAAACATTTGACTTTGATTTATTATTTTGAGAAGGATTTTTTACACCCGGTAAACTTATAGTAGACTACTATATTTCCTGTTGTATATACCGTACTCAAATTAAGGTCATATGTTTTCTCCAAAAAAAAAAAAAGTTTTTGGGTTGCTTAGGAGGGGGGGGGGGGGGGAAAGCTCCTCTTGCCTTCTCAGGCACAGTATGTTCCCTTTTAGGGGTGTCTGGGGGAATGGAGGATCTCCTCATCTTCTGGTAACTATTTACATATATTTTGAGATATTTAATAGGCCATCATTGCTACTTACTTTCGAAGAAGGGAAGGTTAGAATGAGGGGGTATAGAGGTAGGGGGTTACTCCTATTTTTGATAAATATATTTCAATATTTTCAGTTTTTATGGTATTTTTGCATTGATGTATTCCAACATGGTAATATTGTAATTTGAGATCTACTGATATTCAACTTGTTCGCTTGCATATTATATTGTGATACTACATTGTACTTTTTTCTGTAAAGATTGTACTGACTCTATTCAGATAATAAACTAAAACTTGAATGAAAAAAAAAAAGAAAGGCACAGAATCCAAGTTTCATGAGGTCCAGTGTGAAGTTTCCACAGTCAGTGAACCACTTCCCCTCACCAGGTAATGACCGATAACCCCCTTCATCCACCAGGTAATGACCGATGACCCACTTCACCCACCAGGTAATGACCCACTTCACCCACCAGGTAATGACCCCCTTCACCCACCAGGTAATGACCCCCTTCACCCACCAGGTAATGACCGATGACCCCCTTCACCCACCAGGTAAAGACAAATGACCCTCCAGGTAATGACCGATGACCCCCTTCACCCACCAGGTAATGACAAATGTCCCTCCAGGTAATGACAGATGACCCCCTTCACCCACCAGGTAATGACAAATGACCCTCCAGGTAATGACCGATGACCCCCTTCACCCACCAGGTAATGACCGATGACCCCCTTCACCCACCAGGTAATGACAGATGACCCCCTTCACCCACCAGGTAATAGGGTTCTAGGCAATAGTGGCATGCTCACTAAGGCCACTTTCACACTTAGGCGCTTCTAAACTGCCAGTAAAAACACTGAGTGCTTTTGAAGCGCTTTTCAGGCGCTTTTGAAGAGCTTTCCATTCATTTCAATGGAGAGGGGAGTTTTTCACAGCCCTGCCAGCACACTGCCCCAGTGTGAAAGCATTCATTGATTTTAATGGAAATACGTTTTTCGTGATCTTTTTAGGTGCTGTTTTTAGCGTGAAAGCGCCTGAAAAGAGCCTCAGTGTGAAAGTGGTCTTACTATAAAAAAATAAATAATAGGAGGAGTAGCGTAGGCAGCTGTATGTAGAGAAATCAATTTCTCCATCATTCTCCTGCAACCTCTAAATTGCTGTGGGAGGAAGAGGAGGAGAAGCCGGCCTTCAGAGGCTGCAGGAGGAAAATTAAGAGATCAATTCCTATATATGCAGCTGCCCTGCTGCCTGCTCCTTCTATCCAGCTTCTTTCTGCTGCCCCCCAGGGCTCCCCCCCCAATGCTCTCCGGCCCTTCTCCAGCCCCATGCTCTTGGGGCCCCCCCCACAGTTCTCCCTGGACCTCTCCATGCTCTCCGCCCACCCCCCCCAGTGCTCTGTCTAGCCCCCCTGTGCTTTCTGCCCCCGTGCGCCGGACCCCTTCTGTGCTCTCCGCCCCCCCAGTGCTTTTCGGACCCCCCTGTGCTCTCTGGTTACCCTAGTGCTCTCCGGCCCCCCTTTGCTCTCCTGCACCCCCCAGTGCTGTTCACCCCATGTGCTTTCCACCCTGCCATGCCCTCTGGCCCCCCCAGTGCTCTTCAGCCCACCTGTGCCCTTTCCCAGCCACCCGCAGCTCTGCCGGGTTCTCTCCTCCCCTCTGCAGCAGGCTGCTGTGGGGATCTATCAGGATATGGAAAGCGGGGAGGGGGCCGGCAAATACTGTATGTCATGGGCTACTCAGTCTAAAATGCCCAGGCCTATCTTTTGTCCAAGTCCGGGCCTGTTTGGCTCCCTTTGATATCAATAGGGTTTGGGTTCAGCATCTGTACTTCTTGCTCAAACTGTTCAGCTCATAACTAGTCAGTAGGTAAAGAGTAATAATAATAATACTGTTAACAAAACACAAGTACAATTGTTCCAACTGCTCTTTCAGAATACAGAACAGGTTATTAGCTGTAGGGTGTATGTCTTATGATGGGCAGGTGACCTCTCTTTCATCCAGGGTCACACAGGAGGCTTACCCCAGTGTGGGCTCTTCTGGGCTACGTCAGGCAACCAGAAGGATCATGTGTTGTAACATTGGCTCTACATTTTGGACTTGCTCATCATCGACAGGACCCGGCAAGGCCTGTGGTCATGTGAAGAATCAAACATTAAGGCAATCATCCCACTCAAAGAGAAGCCACTTGGGTGCAGTGTTATATAAAACTAGAAATTGGTCACACACTGGAACTCCAACTTATCTTGATGTCATCTGTAACGGCACCCCAAATACGAAAGGGGGTAACGCCGTTTAGATATCTTCCCTCTCCTGGACACACATTCACTGCCGATCCTCCACAGCCAGACGACCCCTTCCCATAGGAATTAATCCTTCTGAAAGAACGAGACAACACGCTCTGTATCTTTCCAAAAATAGACTCACTTTATTGCTAAAAACATTGTAAACTTTATACACATCCAATACTGCATTAACCTGAATGAACAATGGTCCAGCTCCACCCACAACATAACAAGCCCCAATACACATTATTTTGACGTCTGCTAGGAGACAACAGGTTCTAATCCCCTTTATGTTTGAATGACTGTGCATGACCTTTATATTCACCAGACTGTCTGATACTTTACAATACACACAAGTACAGACTTAATTAACACAATGAAAGATCTTTAGACGCCATCCTAGATTCATTTACATCACACAGGCAGGTAACACATCTCCCAATTAACCTGTTGAGTTCAGGGTAAGTAAATAGTCCCTTACAGATATCCTTGGGAATATGGTGGATAAATAGTACAGACCCATTTTAGGTAGTCCAAGATATATTTCTTAATGTCCATTATTTCCTGGCTCACCCTGTGTCCAAAGTGACCCTCCTGTCACATCATCTTTATTGTCAAAAGGGTCAGACAGATACAGGCAATGGAGTTCCAGTGTGCGACCAATTTCTTTTTTTTTCCAAATCTCTTTATTGAATTTTTTTTCATTTCTTCACATGTTCCATCATACATTTTCCATCTTATTCTTCCTATCTCCTCATTCAGTGTGCAACCAATTTCTAGTTTTATTCGTCTTCCACGGTGGTGAGTCGAGGTCTGCACATGTGATTTACATTGCACTGGTTAAATAAAGAAAGGGGGAAGGGAGCACTCACATTGCCACATCCGTAATAGTGTTAGGAACAGAAAAATTTAATTGCTCAGGAGGAGCAAAGCAGAGGTCGGACTTTACAGACAACACACAAATGGAATGAAAAAATGCTTTAATATCAAAAATACAATGTTGACAAGAATTAAAACCATACAATATATAAGACAATGTGGTTAAAGTCTCTTGTACGTCAAATGTCGACACGTTTCACCGCAAGGTTTCGTCAGGACGGACAGACTGGGGGGGTTGGGCAGACGGACTGTAAACCCCCCCCCCCTGTCTGTCCGTCCTGACGAAGCCTCACTGTGAAACGCGTAGACGTTTGACGTACAAGGGACTTTAACCACTTTGTCTTTAGCACCAGACTCCCTCACTACTGGAGAACCTGTGACCCTACAAGATACCACGCCAATGAATGGTTACAGTTAACTTTTAGATGCTGAAATGTGACCAGAACTTTTTGTGTGATGTCACGGGCTGTTGCAGACTCCGACCCTTGTGTGTGTGCATCTGAACCCTGTGTGTTAATAACATTTACTAAAAGTACAGCATGATAAACATGACATGCTAGAATGTCTTTACCCTATCTAACTCCGTAGTGGCTGCCCAAGAGAACCTGTGTAGGTAAAGTCTTTGTGTATGAAAGTGGTTGTAATCCCACTTAAAAAAAAAACCTGCAAGACAAAGGCATAATGAGCCAGTATGCATAGCATACTAGCTCATTATGAAATACTCACCTTAGATCAAAGCCCCCGCAGCAGTCCCAGTGATAAGCTCCGGCCGGCGACATCGCTCCCGGAGTTACTTCCGGGTAATGCAGGCTCTGGAGCTGTGATTGGCCAGAGCCACGATGATGTCACTCCCGCGCACGTGCGCGGGAGCCGACAGTAATGGCACACTAGCTGAAGCAACGGCACGAACGTGCCATTGCTTCAGTGCCCATGTTCCGATGATGTCGGCACATGCTGTTACAGGGGATATCTCCTAAACCGCGCAGGTTTAGGAGATAGCCAGCTAGCTACAGGTAAGCCTTATTTTAGGCTTACCTGTAGTAAAAAGTGAATTGTAAGTGTTTACAACCACTTGAAGTCCATAGCTGGCATGTCTCGATGGGAGAAGTTCAAGCGGTGGAGGGCACTGATATTAGGGGGTTTCCCTGACCTAATAGCGGTCTCTAAGGGGGTAAGAGTTGTGAGGATATAAGGGGACTCTGAGATAATGAGGGGGTGACTGCTGGTGACCAACCATTAGATCAGCAGTCAGCACTCTCCTTAGAGACCCCTACCCATTCGATCAGCAGCCCCCCCTTAGAGACCTCTATTAGATCAGGGAAACCCCCCTATTATCAGCACCACCCTTAGAGACCCCCATTAGATCAGAGCCTACTTATATCAGTTCCCCCCTTAGAGGCACCTATTAAATCAGAGTCGCCTTATATCAGCACCCCTTTAGAGACTAACAGTTGGTCTCTAAAGGGGGTCACCGATATAAGGTTCCAATGTCCATAAAGACATGGATAAGCGAGTTTGGGGTGGAGGAACTTGACTGGCCGGCATAGAGTCCTGACCTCAACTCAAAAGAACACCTTTGGCATAAATTAGAGCAAAGACTGCGAGCCAGGCCTTCTCAGACCTCACAAACGCGCTTCTTGGATCCTCGCTAAGCAGGCAGATGACAGATCCATGTCCGCTCCGCTATGCAGAGTGGACATAGACACAGCCTGCTCTCCTCTATGGGGGTGGTCGGATGGGGCCATCCGATTGTCATCTTATTTGATCCGCCAGATGGATGGAAAACGTTTTTAGGGCACCAAATCGGATGCCCGGAAGGTGTCAGTAGACATCCACCACCCCATAGAGAACAATAGGTGGTCCGATCGGGTCCACCTGAAAAAACGGACAAGCAGTCCTGATCAGTCCGCTGGTGTGAAAGGGGCCTAAAGTGTTCGGGTTTGGCTTGAATAAAAGGTTGGCACCCTAGGCTGCATGCCTGGTATAAGGGTCTGGTAAGGATTGTGGTAAGGAAGCAAGACAAATTCTGTTCAAACATGGACCTTATTCCAAGTGGTCTATTTCTTAGTCCCTTACACTGGTTATCAATGGGAGAAGGAACTTTCTATATGAGTAGTCAGTGGGAGAAGAACATTCTTACATCATCATGAAATTTTTGTTATTGAAAGACAGAAATTATTCATGGCTAAAGGAACGTCTAGAAATCTATGTAGTGATCCTTAGAAACCTTTGGAGGAACCCTGGCTGAGAAAGGTTGGACTAAGCAGTAATATATTTCTAGAAGGAGGAAATGGCAAAAATGACTCCTCTGCTCCTCTGAGTCACAAGAGAAGGAAAGGGAGAAACCAGCAAACCTGACTTCAACGCCATTTTCGTTTGTTTCCAATGGATGAATCTTCAATGATGTGTGAATCTATGCCTTACTAGGCTCCTATAATGTGGAGTCTAGCTATCCGGTAAGAGCACATCTTTTATAACTATGGTGGAAGGTGCACGTTGGGTGTTTCTTTCATCTTTCACCTCAAGGGACACGATTTCAAGGATTTCTTCATGTTTGGACACACTATATGGATTAATCACTATTATTTAGTTATTATATTGGTCACAAGATATTAGAGCGGCAATCTTTTTTTTTTTATATTTCTATCCCCCTTGGTGGGAGTGGAGGTGACCCCATCCATAATGAAAAGTTTCTTGGAGCTGCAGTTTCTCTGAGCTCCACAAGGTGGTGATCTGACTTTTATCCAGACAGGAAGTATTTCTGGAAGACAGGAAGTGATGTCAGTTACAGACAGGAAGTTACAGGTGAGAGGTCAGTTGGAAGGAAGTAGTGAGGAGACATTGCTGGAAGTGGCAGCAGAGGAGGTAATTATAATTATTATCATACAGGCTTTATATAGTGCCAACAGTTTGCGCAGCGCTTTACAACATGAGGACAGACAATACAGTTACACTACAATTCAATACAGGAGGAATCGGAGGGCTCTGTTTGTTAGAGCTTCCAATCTAGGAAATAAGATCTTATTTTCTATTTACACCCAGTAACCCCCACCCTCAATCATGTCCGTCCTCTTCCTCCATAGTCACTGTGACGTCTTTTATCTCCAGCAGATGATGATACACACATATATAGTGTGGAAACCTAGATTAACCCCTTCAGGGGCAGAACATTTCCCCATTTATGGGGCTGGAAAATTCTCTTCATTTTGGAGATGTTACCTTCTCACCTTAGCAGGCTCTTATAACGAGGGATGAGATTCGGATTCAGGTTGTACTGAAATGTGCACCTCCCACAATGTAACATACACAAAACTGTGCAAACTAAATGTGTTCCCATGGGTGCAGTAGTTCTTAAATGTACAGCAATTCTCCTATTACCCCCCCCCCCCCTCACATCTACGTGCTATTATTGTGTAACCATCCAAATCATTATTAATTTAATTTGCCCTAGTTATCCATCTACAAGGGGACCTGTATAGATCAAATGATGGCACGAATGAGGATGGAGGAGGACCGGAGTCACATGACTGAGAAGATACTAAACCTCACCCTGGAGATTATCTACCTGCTGACCGGAGAGGTGAGGAGGATTCTGGGAGGTCACATGACATCACTCTTATCTCTATTAAAGCGGAGCTCCACCCTAAAGTGGAACTTCCGCTGATTGGAACCCTCCGGTGTCACAATTGACACCTTTCAGGGGGGAGGGGGATGCAGATACCTGTCTAAGACAGGTATTTGCACCCACTTCCGGGAGTCCTCTCTGCGGGAAATCTGCGGGAAGCGCGTCACTTCCCGCAGATTCCCCGTTGTGTTCTGGGAGACACTCGGCTCCCAGAACACAGGGGACCATTCAGAACGGCGCAGCGCGACTCGCGCATGTGCCGTAGGGAACCGGGCATGAAGCCGCAAGGCTTCACTTCCTGGTTCCCTCACCGAGGATGGCGGTGGGGGCAGCAGAGTGACGAGCGATTGCTCGTCCTCTGCTGCGGACGTCGCTGGACTCCAGGACAGGTAAGTGTCCTAATATTAAAAGTCAGCAGCTGCTGTAGCTGTAGCTGGTGGCTTTTAATATTTCATTTTCGGCGGAGCTCCGCTTTAATTAATCAGACCTGACTGGAGAAGTGAGGAGGATTCTGGGAGGTCACATGACAGTCTTATCTCTATTAGGGATGAGCTCCGGCGTGTTTGCATTGAACATGTGCAGAGCCCGCCAGGATGTTGGCACCGCGCTGCGCTAATCACAGCCAGGGAGACATTTCCCTATCTCTGCAGCCGAGCATCGGGAAATGTCTCCCCGCCTGTCATTAGCGCAGCCCTTTGCCGAATTCCTGGCGGGCTCTGCACGTGTTCAATGCAAACACGCCGGAGCTCATCCCTAATCTCTATTAATATACCACAGACCTGACCAGAGAGGTGAGAAGGATTCTGGGAGGTCACATGACATTACACTTATCTCTATTAATAAAACAGATCTGACCGGTGAAGTGAGGAGGATTCTGGGAGGTCACTTGACATCACTCTTATCTCTATTAATAAATCACAGACCTGACCGGAGAGTAAGGATGGGCTCAGGTGTGTTCGCAACTCCACGTGCCAGCGCCCGCCAGGAAGCGGACACTCCGCGGTGCTAATAACAGGTAGTGTAACATTTCCCGATCTGTGCAGCCACGGTTTGGGAAATGTCTCACTGCCTGTGATTAGCGCTGCGCAGTGTCCGCTTCCTGGCGGGCATGTGGAGTTGTGAACGCGCCTGAGCTCATCCTTACCATAGGAGGTGAGGATTCTGGGATTCTAATATGATATTCCTATTGGTTCCTCAATACAGAGATTTCCTCTTGTGAAGTCGGGTGATCATATGACCATCACAGTGCCTCCATGTGACTCCCTAAAACCTGAGAGATACAACATGCAGAAGATTCTAGAAGTCACCAAGAAGATGATGGAGCTGCTGACAGGAGAGGTGAGCGGTGCCGGGAATTCTGGGAGATTATCCAGTAACAGACAAGGGGTGTGTCTGGATGGTGACTGTATCATTGTGTGTGTCAGGTTCCTATAAGGTGTCAGGATGTCACTGTCTATTTCTCCATGGAGGAGTGGGAGTATTTAGAAGGACACAAGGATCTCTACAAGGACGTCATGATGGACAATCAGCCGCCCCTCACATCCCCGGGTAAGAGGAGAATTTATTGTAAATGTAGTGATACCCCTTAAGGGACGATTAATTGTTGGGTTCTCCCTCACATGCATAGCCAGGCAACAGGAATTTCCCGACATTTACTCAGTAGTCAAAAATCAGTCCAGGGTGCTTTGATTTGTCTTTGGTTTATTAGTGGATGAACTTGAATAGGGACTGTATGGGATGCCCAGCACTGTAGTTTGAATCCAACTTGAGGACTTGAAACTGTCTGTGGCTACCAACAATCACAAGGCTGTAGGAAATAAACGCATCAGCTCAACTGCTAAAGAAAGGTAGAAAATGCCATGGCACCTGGCTGCTGTTTAGGTTCCCCAAGCAAGAGGTGTAGGGTAGCTGTACTGGCTTTAATAACTCTAAGATGTCACTTGTTAGAAAGCTAGCTGGGTATTGCACCTGGCTGCTTCTCCTCCATAGGCTCTGAGGTGTAGTGGTTGAAGCTACTCACTCAGTCCCTTAGGTGAATCCTGTGGCACATGTGACTGCTGAACAGGCCTCCAGCTGGACAGGTCCCAATGGCTTTCAGGATGGCTTCAGCCAATTCTAGGTGAGGCTGAAAGGGGTGTGAGGCTTCTGTGGTTAATCTCTATTCTGGCTACTTCCTTCTGCCCAGGGGCAAAGCCAACCAGTACAGGGGTCGCCTCCAGGCAACTAGACCCTGGACTCTGCTTCCACATGTCCAGGCTCCAGAATTTGTTTTGGCTATCTTGCCACCTTCTGGGCTGTCCCCACCCAGGGATTGGAGGTGATTCCATAAATATTCCATAAATATTCAGACCTCATCTCTGCTCCTCCACCCTCTAATTTCTAGAATTCTCCAGCAGTTCTAGAAGCCAGTGGGAGGCAACAAAGACTCAGCCCTTAGAACTCTGCCAGACAGCTCTAAACATGTTAAACCCTGGCCTGCCTACAGAGGAGCCAAACTACATTTTTCTACTACATACACAACCCCCCCCCCCCCCAAAAAAAATAAGAGGCCCTGTCTTCATGGAAAATATATATGAATAAAAAATATGAGTACAAAAATTTGATTATAGTGAGCTTTAAAAAAATATGTACAGCAATGCATTTACATCATAACTGATCCCTGATGCTAACATACTCTTGTTCTTGTGAATGGCCCGCCCCAGGCTCCACTCCTGCTTAATATCCTTGAATCGGGTCCATGCATTATGGTTGTTTGGCCTCCTTTTGGTGCTTGGATATATAAAGGAAGTCCCACACGAGGTTGTCCTCCCATTAAGATCTGGTGGCCTTGATTTCCTCCATCACAGATTAGGGAAACTATATTATTATACAGGATTTAAATAGCGCCAACAGTTTGCGCAGCACTTTACAATATAAAGGGAGACAGTACAGTTACAATACAAGAGGGTTAAGAGGGCCCTGCTCATAAGAGCTTACAATCTAATAGGGTGGTACAAAGGGTAAAACTTGGGAGGGGGGGAATTGATGAGCTAATTGAAGTGATAAAAGTTCAGTTAGTTGGAGATATGATAGGCTTCCCGGAAGAGATGAGTTTTCAGGGATCGCATAACGGCAGCCAGAGTAGGATATAGCTGGACATATTGGGGTAGAGCGTTCCAGAGGATGGCAAAGGCCCTGGAAATGTCCTGGAGACAAGCATGGGATGAGGAAACGAGAGCAGGAGGTCTTGAGAGAAGCAAAGAGGACGGTTTGGGTGATATTTGGAGACAAGATTGGTGATGTAGCTTGGGGCAGAGTTGTAAATGGCTTTGTATGATGTTGTTAATATTTTGAATTTAATTTGCTGGGCGATCGGAAGCCAGTGGAGGGATAGGCAGAGAGGGGGTGGCGGACACTGAGCGGTCGGTAAGGCAGATGAGTCTGGCAGCAGCATTCATGAGAGACTGAAGAGGGGATAGCCTATGGAGAGGTAGGCCTATGAGTAGGGAGTTTCAATAGTCAAGGCCAGAGATAACAAGGGAGTGAATAAGTAGTTTGGTGGTTTTGTTAATTAAAAAGTAGTGAATTTTAGAGATGTTATGGAGGTGAAGTCTGCAAGCTTTTGGCAATGATTTGATTTGGGGCTCAAAGGACAGTTCAGAGTCAAGGATTACACCTAGTACCCTGGCATGAGGGGGTGGAGTGATGGTAGCATTATTGACCTTGATAGAAAAGTTATGGAGGGGGCAGGGGCGGGGAGGAATATTATCAGCTAGGTTTTAGAGAGATTTAGTTTAATGAAGTGGTGTGACATCCATGTTGAAATGTCAGTTAGTAATGCAAGAAGAGACTGAAGGAGTGAGGTGAGGAGTAGAGAGAGAGAGATTGTCAGGGCTGGGCTCTTAGCAGCTCTCTGCTCTGTGCTCAGGCTGCTCGGCTGCCGGATAATTGTCGTCACTCATTGATTCCTCAGTGGCTCACCTGGTTATCATTATCTGCTCGTCAGCCCCACCTACAACCAGCCCCTTCTGGCTATTTAAACTGCCTTGTTCATTCCTTTCCTGCCTTTGCCTGGTCAACATATCTGGAGTTTCTCTGCTGTGTGCCTGTGAAAGACTTTGCCCCGCTGATGTCCCTTCTGGTTCCTGATCCTGTTCTGCCTCCGACTACGCTGATCTCTGGTTTCCTGATTACTGGCTTGTCTGACTACCTGCTAATATTTTTTCCAGATTGAATGAGCAGGACCACCGTATAAATCAGTTTGCCATAGCCTTACAGACACTCCTGATTCGCACTGCTCACCTGGATCCACCCACTGTGGCTGTTTCGGTACAATCAGTGTTGCAGGCCGTCCCTGCTGCTTCTCCGATCTCTGTCCAGGCACCCGCCTCGAATATTTCCTCTGTAATAGGTATGTCTGGTTCCGCTCCGCTTCCCCAGCGATTTGGAGGGCGATCCAGTTCAATGCAGAGGGTTTCTCAATCAGGTTGGGATATACTGTACTTTGAGATGCTGCCCCAGGCATTCCCCACGGACAGAAGCAAAGTGGGCTTCATTATTTCTTTGCTTTCTGATAGAGACTTGGCCTGGGCAAATGGGAGATGCAAAAATTGTCCTAAGTTACCGAGTTTGTGGCCTCCTTTAAAAGTTCCCGCTCGCTCCACTTTTGCTGCCAAGAGCCTCATGTCTATCAAACAGAGTACGAGAACTGTTGCCGATTATGCCATTGAATTCCATACTCTGGCAGAAGAGGTTGCTTGGAACAATGAGGCCCTCGTGGTTGCTTTTTCTCATGGTCTCTCGAATAACATTAAAGATGAGATAGCAGCCTGAGACTCCGAGAGAGACCTCCCTTAAGGAGCGCTTGCGGAAGTCTCCTGTATGTTTGGCTCTGAGGTTTGCATTCCCACCCTTGCCTCCTTCACC
Organism: Rana muscosa; assembly: GCA_029206835.1. NCBI lineage: Eukaryota > Metazoa > Chordata > Amphibia > Anura > Ranidae > Rana > Rana muscosa. The sequence goes on from JARGYO010000094.1 coordinate 31,403,159, forward strand.
TCCAATGCCTCCCAGTACCAAGTCCGCCAGTGAAGTAGAACCCGTGCATTTGGGATTCACACATCTCTCTGCGGAGGAGAGGGCCTTTACGAGGAGGGAGAGATTGAGTCTTTATTGTGGCCAGGCAGGTCACTTTTTGAAGTCTTGTCCTACCCATCTGGGAAAACGCTTGCACCTAAGGTCCTGTAGGAGACAGACCTTAGGTGGCGTTGTTGCGTCCCCAGTTGTCCTGAAGAATAAGCCTCTAGTTTCGGTTACCCTTTCTTGGTCTGAGTTGTCCATCGATATACAGGCTCTAATCACCTGTTCATAGATAGTGCCTTTGTGTCTAAACACTCGATTCCGCTGCATCTTCGTGCCAATCCACTTGCCATTGAGGCCATTGATGGGAGACCTTTACAGCCTGCCCATGTAACTCATGAGACTGCTCGGTTGACCATGGCTGTAGGGGCTCTTCACCATGAGATAATCCAATTTCAAGTCATGTCCTCTCCTCATTATTCGGTGGTCATTGGTTATCCTTGGTTACAGAAGCACAACCCCTCTTTTGATTGGCATGTTGCTGAGGTTCTTTCCTGGTTTCCACAATGCAGTAAAACATGTTTTTAGAAAGTGGTCAAGGTCTTGTGCACCTCTTCACTCTCCTCCTTGCCAGAGGAGTACCGCAAATTTAGCGATGTCCTTGACAAAGGTCAAGCCAGTAGTTTGCCTCCACGCCGGTCATGTGATTGTGCAATTGACCTTCAATCTGGTGACGTGCCCCCTCTTGGCCGGGTCTACCCTTTGTCTGTCTGGAAGGATATAACCATGGAGGACTATGTTTACCGATTCACTTTCTTGAGGGTTCCTCCGCAAAACCTCGACTCCTGCCAGTGCTGGCTTATTTTTTGTGAACTGAGACCTTGTATCGATTTATAGGGGTCTCGATCGCATCACGATTAAGAACGCTTATCCGATTTCATTGATTACAGAATTATTTGACCTACTCAAGGAAGTAATGGTTTTCTCTAAGCCTGATTTGAGAGGGGCATACAATCTCATGAGGATCAAGGAGGGCGACGAATGGAAAAACTGCGTTTTAATACCAGGACCATACATTACGAATACCTTGCAATGCCGTTTAGTCTCTGCAACGCGCCTGCTGTTTTTCAGGAATTCATCAACGATGTCCTCTGAGATATGCTGCAGCAATGTGTGGTGGTTTATCTCGACGATATTCTCATATATTCAAAATCCCTACAGAGCCACCACACAGATGTCTCCCGTGTGCTACAGTGGTTGAGAGATAATAATCTGTATTGTAATTTGTAAAAGTGCAGGTTCCATCCAGAACAGGTTACATTTTTGGGCTATGTAATTTCTACTGCCGGTTTTTCGATGGACCCAGAGAAACTCTCTGCATTTCTGCAGTGACCTTGACCCATAGGTCTACATCCACTACAATGTTTTCTTGTCTTTGACAATTATTATCAGAAATTTGTTCGTAACTTCTCTTCTCTGGTCAAACCCCTGACTGATATGACCAGGAAGGATGGCAACCCAAAGACATGGTCTTCGGATTGTATTAAAGCCTTTTGAGTCTCTCAAGGCTGCCTTTGTTTCAGCTTCTGTGCTGGCATCTCCTGATCCTACATTACCCTTCATTCTTGAGGTTGATGCGCCTGAGACTGGAGTAGGCACCCTTCTGTCTCAACGTCCTAGCTCTGAGAGCGCTATGCATCCCTGTGGCTACTTTTTTAAGAAAATGTCAACTGCAGAATGCAATTGGGAGATTGGTGACAGAGAATTGCTAGCTATCATTTTAGCTCTTAAAGAATGGAGGCATCTGCTTTAAGGTACCACTGTGCCAGTCCTCATTTTGACTGACCATAAGAATCTTACATTCTTGTCTGAGGCTAAACGCTTATCTCCCAGAAGGGCACGAAGAGCTCTTTTCCTGTCTAGCTTCAATTATATAGTCTCATTATTACCTGGTACTAAGAATGTAAGGGCTGATGCATTGTCACAACCGTTTTTCTCCTCCTCTAAGATGGAGTCGGTTCCTGCTCCTGTGATACCTCCAGATTGCATTCTAGCCTCTATTCGCACTAGTCTCACTTCACCTTTTGAGTGACAGAATTCTTGCTGCCCAGATCAATTCTCCTCCTGAAAAACCTTGTGAACACTGCTTTGTCCCCGAGAATCTCTGCACTGCTTTGCTCTAGACATACCATTCTCCCAAGGCAGCTGATCGCCCAGGAAAGAATCGGCTCATCTGGTTTATTTCTCAACAGTTCTGGTGGCCTAGTCTCCCCGCTGATGTAACCGCCTTCGTAACCGCTTGTTCCGTGTGTGCTCAGAGTAAAACACCTTCCAGTTGGGCCTCCTACAACCCATACCCAATGGAAAGAGGCCTTGGACCCACTTGACTATATGGATTTTATTGTGAAGTTACCCAACTCCCAGGGCAACACAGTTATTCTTATGTCTCATTGTATTCCACTGTTTCATACGCTGAGGAAGTCCTGCCCCTGGGACGATACATGTGCGTGTGGATGGGACCACCGTGTGACGTCATTTGTTTGTATTTGCCTGGAATGTAAAGAGAGACGCTCCCATATCTATGTTTATACTAGAGGCTTTTTACCCCTAGCACTGGGAATAGTGCTTTTTATGTGAGTGAAATTTTCTATTTTTAATAAATGTGACATATACTGTGAAACAGAGAGCACTATGTCTTGTCCTATTGGCTTTTTCATGTCAACCACTGATTGATAAGTGTATGGGATACACTCACCGCCACCGTTATTAGGAAGTTTCTGATGCAAGTACCATTGATGTTCTAGAGACAACTTTATACATTGATTATATCCCTGTGGGGAACTGTGCATTTGGTCTTCTGTTAGGTCAGAGACCCACACATTGAGGTGAGCGGCCTACTTATCTGGTGAAGGAAGCACTTTAAGGACACATTGAAGTTTATTATCACCCTGATCACCTGTTGAGGACTTTCCCTTGGTGTACATTTTATATTTTTTCTTTTTCGGCCTAGACGGCCATTTCTCTGGACTTTCAGTTATATGGAGCTCTTTGCATGTTGTGCCAATTAAGCCATTGGTTGCTTTAGTACTTATGTTCATTAGCGCTGCACTATATTCTTATCTATGTTCATATTAGGAGTGTTTTATATTGATCCTAAGTGTTCAGCTGTTTTAGTTTTAGGATTTGTTTGTTAATTTTTTGCGCTGACTGAACCCTGTTACACACTTAAGAAGTTGCCTACATCCAAAGAACTGGCATCTATTTTCGCTCAGATCTTTCGGTTACATGGGCTACCCAAGGTTATCATCTCGGACAGGGGTAGCCAGTTTGTCTCCAGGTTTTGGCGAGTCTTTTGTGGCACAGTTGGGATATCAGCTTTCATTCTTCTCGGCGTATCACCCGCAGTCCAATGGGGCCGCAGAACGAACCAACCAAGTCTTGGAGCAGTTTTCAGGTTGCTCTTAGCAGCTTTCTTCTCTGTGCTCAGGCTGCTCAGCTGTCGGATAATTGTCAGCACTCATTGATTCCTCAGTGGCTCACCTGGTTATTATCTGCTCATCAGTCCCGCCTACAGCCAGCCCCTTCTGGCTGTTTAAACTGCCTTGTTCATTCCTTTCCTGGTCAACATATCTGGCGTTTCTCTGCTGTGTTCCTGTGAAAGACTTTGCCCGGCTGAGGTCCCTTCTGGTTGCTGATCCTGTTCTTCTACCTTCGACTATGCTGATCTCTGGTTTCCTGCTTACTGGCCTGTCTGACCACCCACTTTGGCTTCCGATCCCTGGCTTATGTTTTGACTACGTTTACTGATCTGCACCATTTTTACCATTACATTAAAAGGTGTGATTATATATATATATATATATATATATATATATATATATATATATATTTTTTTACTGCATTTCTGTCTGTCTGTCTTATTCATGGTTCCTGACATAGATTTGGGTGTCATCAGCAAAGAGATGGTATTGGAAGCCATGGGAGGTTATCAAGTGACCAAGGGAGGAGGTGTAGATAGAGAAATGAAGCAGTCCAAGAACAGAACCTTGGAGGACCTCTACAGAAAGAGGAGGAGACAGCGTTATAGGTAACACAGAAGGTGTGCTGTGATAGGTAGGAGGAGAACCAGGAGAGAGCAGAATCTTGGAGGCCAAGGCAGTGGAGTTTATTAAGAAGGAGCTCAACTGTCGGATAATTGTCAGCACTCATTGATTCCTCAGTGGCTCACCTGGTTTTTATCTGCTCATCAGTCCCGCCTGCAGCCAGCCCCTTCTGGCTGGTCAACAGTATCAAAGGCCACAGAGAGATTGAGTAGTAAGGGTATGGAGTAGTGGCCATTAGTTTTATCAGTTAGTAAATCGTTAGTAAATTTTAGTAAGGCGGTTTCTGTGGAGTGCTGCAAGCGAAAGCCAGACTGTAAGGGGTCAAGAAGGTTGTTCTCAGTCAGGTAGGAGCTAAGACGGTTGTAGACTAAGCGTTCTAAAGGTTTGGAGGTAAATGGGAGCAATGAGATCGGCCTTAAATTGTTCAGGTTGTTAGAATCCAGTGAGAGCTTTTTAGGGATGGGAGTGATCTGTGCATGCTTTAAAGGGGAGGGGAAGGCACCCATAGAGAGGGAGAGATTGAAGATATGAGGGAGTGGGCATAGGATAGAAGAAGAGGGTGACAATAGTTGTTGCAAGGGAACAGGATCCAGGGGACAATTTGGTTAGCCGGGCATCTGAGAAAAGTTAGGTAACCTCTTCAACAGTAGCCTTTTTAAAAGAGCAAAGTGTTGACAATGCTGTTAGACCAGGTATATTAAGTGGGAAAGATATCTGTATAGTGGAGGTGTCCTCAGGAATTGCATTAATCTTGTTTTTGAAGTGATTGGCAATCTCTTGGGCAGTGAGTAAGTTAGTGGGTAGAGGGGGTGGGGGACGAAGCAGAGAGTTAAATTTAGAGAAGAGCCGATGGGGACTGGATGACAAGGTATTAATAAGCGTGACAAAGTAGGTTTGTCTGGCAGGAATTATATTTTAGGAGGGCAGATTTTTATAGGGTGAAGTCTTGCAGGAATTTGGTTTTATGCCACAGTCGTTCAAGAACACGGCAATGTCTCTTGAGATTTCTAGTGTTGTCAGTTTGCCAGGGTTGTAACGGTCGGGGTCTGATTCTGCGTGTAGTTAGAGGAGCAAGTGTATCCAGTGAGGATGAGAGTGAACTGTTCTAGACAGAGGTGGCCAGGTCAGGACAGGACAGGGTAGGATTTTGTCATAGAGTTGGTCAGTAGCAGAATAGAGACGAGAAGGGTTAAAGTGGCAAAGGTTTCTACAGGTAATTGTTTTCTGCTTGGAGGGATAGGTGGTTGGAGACAGGGATAATGTGAAATTGACGAGGTTGTGATCGGAGAGAGAAAAGGGAGTGTTAGTGATGTTGCCAAGAGTGCAGAGATGGGACAATACAAGGTCAAGGGTATCACCATCTGAGTGGGTGGGAGTGTATGTCCATTGTGTTAGGTCTAAAGATGAGGTTAAGTTGAGAAGTTGAGTTGTAGCCGGGTTGTTAACATTAATGGGGATATTAAAGTCACCAAGAATGATAGTGGGCATTTTAAAGGAGAGAAAGTCGGGTAGCCCCGCAGAGAAGAAATCAAAAAAGTCATCCAGGAGGCTGATAATACACTGCAGTCACTGTTGGAGAAAACAGACGAATACAGTGCATCTCGAAAGAAGAGAGGGATAGATTGGGAGGGGTAGGAAGGACTTGGAAGGTGCTCTGTGGGGATAGAAGGAATCCAACTCCCCCTTCTTTCCATCCACTGGGTCTGGGTGATTGAATCCAGTGGAGGCCACCATGGGAGAGGGCAGCAGGAGAAGCAGAGTCAGAATTTTGAGGACAGTTTTCAGTAATGGCAAGTATGTTAAAGCAATGGGATGTAAAAAGGTCATGCACAGATGTGAGCTTGTTACAGATGGAGAAGGCATTCCATCGGGCACATGAGATTGGGGGGCTGGTTTTTGGAAGCGGGGGGGATAGAAATTAAAATAAGTGGTTTGCGGATCTTGCCAGAGGAGGAAGGGTGCTGAATATGGGGGTTGCACTTAGAAAATGGAGGGTCAGGATAGGGGGAAATATCCCCAGAGATTAGGAGGAGAAGGAGGGTGAGGAACGTAAGATGGAAGGGGGATGTATATGAACACACACATCTCGCTGCCCTGGAATTTAGGTCAGCATGTGGGTTCAGTATTTGCAGGAGGTGATAGGTGCAGTAATAGGGAGAGGGTGGGAGTGAGGGTGATATGTATAAGCTGTCGGGAAGAGAGGAGGAATAAAGTAAGGACAGTTTGAGGACAGAGAACAACTAATGTGAGAAGGAACAGTAAAGGGAGAATATTCGTGGGAATCTGACTTCACAGGGAAATTAAATATCAAATCTTGGCTTGCGTGCCGCGATTCCAGAGTTGAGCAGAGTTCTTGTTCTATCTTCATACAGCTTTAGTTAAACTGCTGTGTTGAAACTGCTACAACACTTGGTAAAGAAACACTCAGAAAAGAAACATGGTATCCACATACGGATAATCGAATCCCCTCTCTAGGGCAGTCTTCTTCTGTACTTCCCTCTGGAATCTGGTAAAAAATGGCAGTCTTTACGTTTCCGGTTCCCGGGGGCCTGGTTCTGTGCTTGGGCACGGGTCCATGAAGTGGGTGCCTCCTATGCAAACCCTGTGCTGAATGTTGGCCTTGTCTAGCTGTAGCCCTTCAGCACTGTGTAATAGCTGCTCCACTGAAGCCTCACGTTCTGCCTGGTTAGAGGGACTTAACTGCCCAGAAAGTCCTGCAGGCATTGTCTCTTCCTCTGGAGTGTCCCCTGGTCCTATTCAGCATCAGACCTGTTGACCTAAACCCACTCATTAAAACCTGCCTCCAGGGACCCAAAAATGGCTTGCAATCTGGGGGACACTTAATCCCCACTGGCTCACTTGATTACGAGGAATCCTCTGAATCTGGCTCCTTCTGTGTGGGGGTGTAAGGGTGAACAGCAACAGCCGGCCTCTCATGAGCCTTCTCTCTCCTGGGTGCAGCAACAAACTTGGATGCTGTCAGCACCTCCGCAATTTCTCCTGGGCTGCAAACAGTGGCAGGCCTCCTGCCTCGGCCGAGAGTAGAACTCGGCATCCCTCTGAGGTTAAATGATAAGACTCCAGCCTGGCTGCACTCCTCCCGGGGCCCTTTGGCCAACTGGGATGTCTCTGGCATCTCCGTATAGAAATCTGACTGCAGGTCCACACACTAGGTGGCAAGTCGCTGGGTGTGAGTCGGACCAGCGACTCCCCGCAATACCAACACTTGATCACCATCAATTGGCTTTCGTTCAAAGGCACTTTTAAATGTGGCGGTCATAATTGTGTTTACTGCCCATTTATACAGAGGGGTGACACTGTCACCTCCAAGTCTACAGGAAAAGTCCACAAGCTGCATTCTTTCATTAATTGCAACACACGATATGTTGTCTATGTCATCACATGCAACTTGTGTTCAATCCAATATGTAGGCAGGACAACCAGGAGATTAAAAGATCGTCTATACGGTCATCTCTATGATATCGACAAAAACCACACAACAAATGTAGCGCGACACTGGAATGTAGCTCATAACAAGGACACTTCCAGTTTAGTTATACAAGGCCTAGAGAAAATTGCAAGACCTTTGAGAGGAGGCGATAAGTTTAACCTCCTGTGCAGACAAGAAGTGCGGTGGATTTTTATTTTAAATACCAGACGACCTTCAGGATTCAATTTTGAGTGGGACATTTCCCACTTTTATTAACTTATTAATCCATCATGTTTTGGTCTTTTTTTTTTTTTTTTTTTTTTCCACCGCACTCGCTGTCTGCTGCAGCCACCTTTTTCATCCAAGGTGTTTATTCTTGCATACAAGGCTCATTGCGCATTCTACAGTTTACAGCATTTAAATGCCACACCAGTTTCATACACTTATGACATTATGCATATGACAGTCATATAGATTGTGGTCATGGCATTTCTATCCTGTTACTTTGTTGTCTTGGAGCTCACTGCATCACCCGATTGGAGTGATGAGGCCCATGTGTGGATTTCTTTCCGCACCTGGACTCCACCCTTGAATCCATGCCCTGCTCAAAAAACTCCCATTCAATCAAGTATAAAATTTAACCATATTAAAATTAAAATTAAGAATTAAAATATTGGTACTAATTAATTGATTTACTAATACAGGACATTACCCTCGCTTAAGTTTTTCCTTCTGTTGTGTTCCATTTTTTGCCTAATCCTCATATACAGTGGAATCCTCCCCTCTCTTTTTTCTTGTTTTTCCAACATGGCTTTGGTTATAGCTGATCCCAGCTATTTAACACACACAACATTGTATATATATTTTTGACACATTTTGCCACCGGATAGGCATGTTATAAACGAAAAAAGTTCATATATACAATATTTGTGTGCGTGTTCAAATCCAAAATAATAAATAATAATAAAAAATAAAAAACACACAATAAAACATAAAAATAAAAACAAAATTAAATGAGAATTAAATAATTTAATCAAACTTGAATTTCATTAAATAGAACAAGTAAACGATAACTTGCACATATATAAAAAAATATATGCGTGTGTTTCGATTCAATCATCTACATGTATGTACATTGCTAGTAGGGTTCGCCTCCATATTCATCCATTACATCTGCATGCCTTTTTGGAGGTTAGCATAATTTATGTCTTATAGTATCAATACCAGATACATATATTGATCAACACATACACTTTAATAATCTTTCCCCTCCTCAAATAGACATGCAGAATGGTTACATAGGATGAATAAGTTTTATCTATAGTTAAATAACAATTACACACATATTTTTAACATACATCTCAACAACATTAACTCATTGTGGTTTTATGTTTAGTATCTAGTTGTATTAATTTTAGTTTTTGGAACATCTAGGTTTTTGTACACAAAAAGAATCATTATTATTATTATTGTTTTCATCTTTTTCATTATTTATGATTTTAGATATTTATATTCATATTCATATCTATTTTATTTATCATGAATTCAATGCCAATATTAAGATTCATGTACAGCTCACCTCTTTTTGGTTCCGACCAGTTTCCACTATTTTCAACTTACACTATTCATGCATTTTGGGGGCTTTGTTGTGTTTTGTTTTGTTTTGTTTTGCTCTTTATTCTATTACAGCATCCTTATTTTGGATGCACCATACACGTGTCATATACAGTTGTTCACGTTATAGATAAAACAAATGTTTTCAAAGCACTTGTCCTGCGATAAGCAGTCACATATATATCTAATATCTTTTTTGATTTGGAATTTTTACTCCTTTTCACTCAGTTTGCATATATCTTTATGCACTCTACACATATATGTAAGATCTTACGTGCCAATTCTCATTAATGGTTTTGGCATCTAACAGGTGCTTCACAAACACGGAGTGTAATAGACCTAAATTAGTGCCTAATATTCTATCACTGTGTTCAACAGCTCTCATTGGTTGAGAGGTTTTCCAGATCACTTTATATACACAGTTTTGGTCACTTACACTTTAGCTATGAGTAAGCATCACACCCTGATGTGAAACGCGTTAGCTGTCACCCTGCATGTCCCTTCACTTTCGATTGTTTTTGGATGGATAGTTTATTTATTTCTTTTTTGGATTTTTTGGGCATTTTAATTTTCTTCATTAAATAAAACGTTTAACCAGAGTGCGGCAGTCCAGATCACTTCTTCTCCTCAAGCATCAGAGCATAGCCAGCACCTGGAAGTGGAGCAGGGCGGGAGCTAATTGAAGGAACCTGGAACCTTCGAGCGGTACACTTTTCCTTCATTACTTGATCACCATCGCTATGGGTTTTCTCCAGCCCAAGAACACAAGATGCACTCTCGCCACACTATCATTCCCAGGGCAAACCCTCTGGTGTTCCAACTCCCGTATCCACCAGCATACTCAGGTGTTGGATCCTTCGACTCAGCCATGTCGGCAATCCGGCTGTACACCAGCACATAATCTGCTATCTTCCTCCTCTCAAACAGATGCAGAGTGTAAACCTCCTTCTGGGTCTTATGGCTCTGCACCGCCCACAAGACACACTGGCGCCAACTCCTTTGTATAGCAGGTTTTTTCCCACCTTGCAGTTAACCCCCTGCGTGCCTGACCAAATTTTACTTACTGTAATGCAGGAACACAGAGCGCTGTTTCCATGTCAGAAAGATTGAGCAGTCCCTCAGAAACAATGCAGACACAGTCTTCAGCCATCCCCTGATGGCCATAACACATTTGTAATCCACAGTAGCTTAGCCAGCGGCAGCATGAACTTTGAATCAGCATAGTCTATGATCACTGGTTGCCATGGGCAATGGCAGCATGAACTTGCTCTTCAATCCAGATTAGCTGAAACCCTTTCTGTTTTCTGCCAGCTGTTTGATGCTTGGTTGCTATTGACAATAGTTGTTTGGACTTGGCATATAGTTCCTTAGGTTTAACTAAAGTAGGTGACAATACCATGATGCCTCCTCTCGATCTGGCAGAGTAACAGTCCTCAAAACACTTGCTTGCTCCTGGTTGTTATGAGCAATGGCTGTGCAATTTAAAAGGCAATCCCGGAGTACGAGCCCATATGTGTAGCGCTACCCCCTTTTAAGGCTCCTCCCTCCTCCCCCTCCATCATGTTTACAGGACCCATCTGATAATCGCTGCAGCACCCATTATGCTATAAGAGACGCTTTTCCAGGAACGTGTGCGAGTGGAATATTGAGTAGTCCATAAATATTCAGGCTTCATCTTTGCCCATCCACCCTCTAAGTTATAGAACTCTCTAGCACTTCTAGAAGCCAGGGGGAGGCAACAGAGACCCCGTCTTTGGATCTCTGCCAGCTAACTCTAAACAAATTAAGCCTGGCTCTTCTGCCTACAAAGGAGCCCAACAAATTTTCATGCACTGTACATGGAGGGTGCTACATAAAGGAGAGACAAGTATGGAGGGTCCACCTAGATCCCCCACCATCTGGTAAATGCATAGAAACAATGTATTCAGTCAGTTTGTATGTTTCCTACAGATGGATCCACCATAAGGAACCCACCAGACAGATGTCCCCGTCCTCTGTATTCCCAGGATTCCACACAGGAAGGTCACACCATCCCTCACCATGATCAGGTAGATGAGGAACAATTATTGGTAATTATGATTTATATAGATCTATGTTTATTACAATTAATGTTTTATTAAATATTCAGAGTGAAGACTTTGAGGAATATAATATTGTTATTAAAGAAGAAGATGAAGAGTATGGAGAGATGGATGAGTTTTCAGAAGGACAAAAGGATATGGTGGAGCCACCTAATACCAGGAACCCACCAGAGAGATGTCCCCGTCCTCTGTATTCTCGGGATTCCACACAGGAAGATCACACCATCCCTCACTGTTATAAGGTTGGTGGGACGGAGCATCTAGACTATGGCCTTGTGGAGACAAAGTGTGTAATTGTTTTTGGAATGTCATATCAATAAAGCTTATTTTTTACAGATGGTATTTTCTCTAATTTTCTTGGTTTAGGGTGAAGATCTGATAGATATAAAAGTTGTGGTTAAAGAAGAAGAAGAAGACGAGACGTATGTGAGCGATGATCAGCAGTCTATGGAGGATGATGGAATAATGGGGACATTTATAGAGGAGGACAGTCCTACAGAGATCAGCACAGGTGGGTCATTAACACTAAATACATTCCTCCACCCATACTGCTCACTGATTGGTTCAGAGTAGGGAAAGGACTGAGTGATATCATCCTATAATACCCTGGTCACTTTCTTAAGCTGTGTTCCCTGTCCTGTATTTCTCTCGGATAATCTTCCTTCTCTGTGCTGCAGACACAATTTATGTATCTCGACAGGATTTACTGTATGTAGATTCTGGGGTTCAGCTGGCAGCAAAATCTTGATTTTCACCATAGGCGTTGCTTGACCTAGGCACCTGGGGCATGTTTCTTGGGTCTTCTGCTCCATGGCCGGGCCTAGTAAGATCTCTGACAGAGCAATTCTACCAGGGTTACTTGCTGTGTTGTCTGCTGGCTGTGCCGGGTGGAGGGGGATATGTCTGTATAGTCTCAAACGCAAGTTGTTGTAGTATATATAGGACTCGAATGTAAAGAAATGGTCAACCCACTCCATTGGAGCAATGTGACCTTTTGTACAAAAACAAGAGAGAAGCAAATTACAGGTATTGTTATACAAAAAAATCCAGTATAAACATTGCTTTTCTAGCACAGGATAATCCGTCCATATATCTCACATCAATAGTCTTGTAAGTACATATAGCGTTTTATTTTGAAAGAACAAACACATGAAAAAAACAATAACATAAAAAACATACTGTAAGAGGGTAATCACCTCATTGTGGAGTGTGCTATTACCTGTCTGCTTCAGTTGGAGGTTGTCTTATGAATACATATACTTAGCCCATGAGGGGCTGCAAGCTAACTATTATGCCGCGTACACACGATCATTATTCACGGCGGTTAAAAAAACGCCGTGAATAATGACAGGAAAAACGAGGGAACCGCTTCGGTTCCAAGGGTTCCCTACACACGGTCGTTTTTCCCGTCATTTTTTCTCTTGACGAGAAAAACGACCGTCTGTGGGCTCCGCGGCAGTGTCTCCCTATGGGAAAACTGCCGCGGAAAAAAATGATGGAAAAAACGATGAGAAAATTTAGAACATGTTCTAATTTTTCTCGTCGTTTTTTCTGCCGTTTTTCTCAACGAGAACATAAAGCCCACAGACGATCGTTTTTCTCGTCGAGAAAAGCGGTCGTGTGTACGCGGCATTAGTTATCTGTCACTGTATCCATAGAATCTACCCATTTGGCCCAGATTTTATTAACCGGTTCAACCCCCGGAAGATTTTACCCCCTTCCTGACCAGACCACTTTTTACAATTTGGCACTACGTCGCTTTAACTGACAGTTGCGTGGTCGTTCCATGCTGTACCCAAACAAAATTTCCGTCCCTTTTTCCCACAAACAGAGCTTTTTATTATTTGCGACAATTTTGAAAAAAAAATAAATATATTTTTTAACTTTTTGCTATAATAAATATCCCCAATTAAAAAAACAACTAATTTCTTCATCAGTTTAAGCCAATATATATTCTTCTACATTATTCTGGTAAAGAAATTGCAATAAGCGTATATTGATTGGTTTGCGCAAAGGTTATAACGTCTGCAAACTATGGGAATAGATTTATGGCATTGTTTGTTTTTGTTTTTTACTAGTAATGGCAGTGATCTCCGATTTGTAGTGGTATTGCGACGGACAGATCTGAGACTTTTGACACTTTTTTGAGACCATTGGCATTTATACAGCGATCAGTGCTATAAAAATGCACTGATTACTGTGTAAATGTCACTGGCAGGGGAGGGGTTAACACTAGGGGGCGATCAAGGGGTTAATTGTGTGTTCCCTCAGTGTTTTCTAACTGTATGGGGATAGGATTGACTAGGAGAGGAGACATATCATTTTTTCCTACTTAGTAGGAACAAACGATATGGCTCCTCTCCTCTGACAGCACAGGGATTTATGTGTTTACACACACAAATCCCTGTGCTGGCGCTCGTGCACGTGATTGCGCGTGGCTGGTGGCGAGGCTTTGGTGGCTGAAAAAGGGTAGGACGTACCCATACGGGATTTTCCCCAGGAGAGCCATTGTGCCGCAGTGTATCTAAGTGACATGGTCGGGAAGCGGTTAAAAATGTTTTTGGACATCCCTTAGCATTTTAAGTAATTTTGTATAGTGTGACATTAGCATTGACTAGGGCTTTTCAGGCTGATAATGTAAGGTACTCCTTCCTAATCCAGTGGATTGCAATCAGTTTTTGAACATAGAAAAATAACAGTCGTAACAGGGTACCATCAATGTTATAGGGCCGAACACCTCTCAGCTGGCCCCAAAGAACCTTATCAGTTTTTCCAACCTGTATATTCCTGTATTTAGAAGAAATAGCAGCACACTCCATGAAACTACAAACAACAAATACCCAACCCCCACCCACCCTGCACACAACCCCAGCTTGTTGCGTGCTTATATCCCATAGCCAAACAATGGAACGACCTTGGTGGTCAAAGGTCTTCAGTAGAAAGAGATGTTTGTTTACCTAGCACATAAAGTCCCCTTAGAAAGAAGCATTAGAGCAGGGGTAGGCAACCTCGGCCCTCCAGCTGTTTTGAAACTAAACGTCCCATGAGACATTGCAAGACCCTGATAGTCACAGGCATGACTCCTAGAGGCAGAGGCATGATGGGATTTGTAGTTTCACCACAGCTGGAGTGCTGAGGTTGCCTACCCCTGCATTAGAGTGTCAAGTAAGCAATAGTTCTTCCATGTCCGTTTATGAAGAGAAAAAGAATAGGATAAAAGTAAACCACAAACAGAATGGATGCATATACTGAGAGGAATAAGCACAGACAAGCCAGCACTTGTGGATGTTGAGTAGAGTCTTGAGGCAATCACACCCATTATTAAAGCCTCAAAAGAAAGAAAAAAAAAACTATCATCCCGAAGAAAAGGCTACAGAAATGTTCAGTGAACTCCTCCGAATAATCTTGCAGGTGTCCATGAAAGTAATCCCCGGAAATATATATTCCTCATAGGTAGGACAGTCTGCCATGGGATATAATATAAAGTCAGAATAGTTCCCAGTTATCTTGACTATAGGCAAATTCAACTGCTATGGTGTAACAGAAAGTTATGAGCAGTCTAACAAGGCTCCTGGTCTATAATGACAACGTCATGCAGCAAAGAGGTTGGTCTTTCAGCGGCTAGCAACTGGGCTAGGGTGCCCCCTAGCATCTAATCAGCGAGAAGCATCCGTGGGAGTAGTGAAGAAATGGACCTTGCCTCTGTCCACTACTTGCAATTAAGCAGGGTAGCGCATACTGTGTACCATCTGTAAATTCCGGAGCCTTTTTTAACATGCACAAATATAGCACGTTGTTTCTGTGTAGCTGCAGAGAAATCTGGATATATAGAGATGCGGTTACCAATTATACTGTAACTCTCCCAGTAATCTTGCAGCTTTTAGAATATTTTCACGATCTCTAAAGTGTAATATACGTGCAATCATTGGTCGTGGTTGGGCTCCTGGTGGCGGGGATCTAGAAAGGGATTCGGTGTGCTCGCTCTATGACAAATAGGCGAGAAAAAGTGGCCTCTTCCATATTATCTTTAGGCCATAATTCAAGAAAATCTTCGGGTTGTTTGACCTCCATTCCCTCAGGAAAGCCCACAAAGAGGACATTATTACGCCTTTGGCGGTCTTCCATATCTCCCAGCTTGTCAGTGTGGGCAGTTACCTCCTTTTGAATATTTTGTACCGAGCCTTCCAAGGGGTGAACTGTGTCCTCCAGATCACGAATTCTCTGCTCCGCTGCTGTGGCTCTTTCCTTGACATTATGTATGTCTTGCTTGAGAAAGGACATTTCAGCTCCAATGCCATCAGTGTGTTCTGTCAGAGTAGTTTGGCATGTTGGTATGGCCTCCATAATTTGTTTTAGTGGGGGCTCTGTATCTCCAGCCCTATGTCCTCCGTGTCTCCCTGGGGCAGCCTTTCTAGGGAAAAACCCCTTCTGAGACTACGGTTTCTGCGGGGAAGGGGGCTTACCACCAGAGATTCGGTAGGCATCAGATCACTGCCTGCCGCTGCTGTGTGCTGCCTTATCCATGTGTCTCCTCCTTGCTGCCGCCGCCATCTTAAGATCCCCAGGCAAACTGAGTCAGGCAGATTCCACGGGTGCAGGACCGTATTTTACCATGGTGGTTAGTGTCTTCACTTCTGTACACCTTCGGACACCCGCTGATGTGAAGGATCGGTGTCTCTGACTCCCAGGATTAATCATCCCGGCCGGAGATCCGGATCTCCACTGCTCCCATACCAGCCGTTAGCTTCGCCCCGCTTGCAAGACAACTTTAATAAGGAAATATGCAATTTCTCCATCCTCACTCTCTGACCCCGGTGGGGCTCAGCCCTGCTGTTATTCATGACTATATAAATCATGGACTAATGCCGCGTACACACGACCATTTTTCTCGTCGGGAAAATTTTAATTTTTTCTCTTTGACGAGAAAAACGACCGTGTGTGGGCTTTTGGTTATTTTTCCCGACGAGAAAAATTAGAACATGCTCTAATTTTTCTCGTCGTGATTCCCGTCGTTTTTTTCCGCGGCAGTTTTCCCATAGGGAAACACTGCCGCGGAGCCCACACACGGTCGTTTTTCTCGACAAAGAGAAAAATGTCAGGAAAAACTGACGTGTGTAGGGAACCAAGCCGTTCCCTCGTTTTTCCCGTCGTGATTCACGGCGGTGTTTTCACCGCCGTGAATCACGATCGTGTGTACGCGGCATAAGACCCCATTCACACTTCTGCGACTTTGGACATCAAAGCCGCATGACAAGTTGTTCCCCAATGTTTTCCAATGATAACCATTCATATATGTGCGACTTCAGAGTAGTTTCATGCACTACTTTCGTCTAATTTTCATGCAACTTGAGGGTCATAGACAATGTTAACCCTTAAAAGTTGCATGAAAGTTGTACCTGAATGTTTTACATGAAACAGTGGATCCGACTTTGCAGAGGGACAACAAGCCTCATCCAAGTCGCACCCATCAAAAGTTGCTCCAAAGTTGCACAAGTGTGAATGGAGTCTAAAAAAGGAAGTGCAGTACTTCTTGTTTTGGCAAGATGGCAACAAATGATAGAGGGGGTGGGGACACTCGTCCTATAATCCCCTCATCACTGTCACTCCTATAAAAGACAGTTCTCATTGTTTCCTCACTCTCTGACTAAGGTCCATGAATAAAGAAATGAACTGGTAGGAGATCAGAGGACCCATTTACTAGTTACCTTGAGAGGGGAATTGTAAGAGCCTCAGAGACAAAGCTGCCTGATGTGGGCGGAGTCCTGGTTTAGGGGAACCAATCAGCTCATGTCTAGTAATAATCTTTTTATTTGTATTTTAGTAGATGGACGGGAGATGAGGAAAACCTCAGAGGATTGTCTCACTTTGTCTCCAGACTGTAAAGTAGAAGATGAGGACATCACACAGTATAGTCCAGGAGAAAACCCGACTACCTCAGATGTCCATCCGGCACCACACAGTGTAGATGGACCATCGTATTCCTCTTATCCTGAGGAACCTCAGACTATGGGAGACGGTACTGTCCTTCCAGCAGATAAGAGGTTTTCCTGTGCTGAGTGTGGGAAGTGTTTCCATTTTAAATCTGGTCTTAATTTGCATAAAAGAACCCATACAGGTGAGAAGCCGTATCCCTGTCCTTTGTGCGGGAAATGTTTTTCACAGAAGTCCAATCTTTATAAACATCAGAGATCTCACACAGGGGAAAAACCACATTCCTGCCCTTTGTGCGGGAAATGTTTTTCAAGGAGGTCCAATCTTAACTTGCATCAGAGATCTCACACGGGTGAGAAGCCGTATTCCTGTCCTTTGTGCGGAAAATGTTTTTCACATAAGTCCTCTCTTTATAGTCATCAGAGATTGCACACAGGTGAGAAGCCGTATTCCTGTTCTGAGTGCGGGAAATGCTTTGTAAAAAAATCAGAACTCGTCACGCATCAGCGATCTCACACGGGGGAAAAGCCGTATTCCTGTGCCGAGTGCGGGAAATGTTTTTCGATGAAGTCCAATCTTTCTACGCATCAGAGACTGCACATGGGGGAGAAGCTGTATTGCTGTCCTGAGTGCGGGAAATGTTTTTCAAAGATGTCCACTCTTGTCAAACATCAGAGAGTACACATCGAGGATAATTCACTTTCCACTCTGTGGGAAAAATAATATCACAAAAAAAAAAAACAATATAGCATGTATAATTGCAACACAAGTTATATTGTAACATTATTAAAAATGACCTTTCCTTTTCAGTCTGCAGTGTCTATAAAATGCAATATAGCAACTCAGAGACATTTTGTACACAGATGATTTTATGGTCCAGTTTATTGAGACCCCAACTAGGAATGATGCTCTGTTGGACCTGGTAATCTCAAACCATGCAGAGCGTATTACTAATGTTCAGATAAAGGAACATCTGGGTAGCAGTGACCATAACATGATTTCATTTGATGTTAGTTGTAAGCAAAGAACACATACAGGAAATATAAAAACACTTAACTTTAAGAGAGCAAATTTTCCAAGGGCTGCTCTCCAGGACTTAGACTGGGAGAGAATATTGGTATCAATGGGCACAGAACAGAAATGGGAATTCTTCAAAAAGACTGTTTGTGAACTCACTGCAAAGTATATTCCCATGGGCAATAGGTGTAAAAGGCTAAAAATAAAACGTATGTAGCTCACGGCCATAGTTAAAAAAAGCTATAAATAATAAGAAAAGAGCTTTTAAAAAATATAAAAATGAAGGAACACTATCATCGTTTAAATGTTACAAAGCAGTTAACAGAATATGTAAAAAGAAAATCAAGGACGCAAAAATTCTAAATGAACGACAGATTGAAAAAGATAGTAGGACAAACCCCCAAACATTCTTCAAATATATTAATAGTAAAAAGGTCAAGTCTGAGCATGTAGGCCCTTTACAAAATAATCTTGAATGGGTGACTGGGGACAAAGAGAAGACACATTTATTAAATACTGGTACTTTCTTCAGTTTTGTGTATACAAAGGAGCATGGGGGAGCTCATGTCCATAATGGGGGTGGTAGTGACACAGCCCCAAATGATCCACAATGGCTCAAAAGTGATATGGTCCAGAAATATTTAGACAGAATAAAGGTGGATAAAGCACCTGGGCAGGATGGCAACCACCCACGGATAAAAAAAAATTGAGCGCTGTCATTTCAAAGCCATTGTTTCTAATATTTAGGGACTCTGTAATGACTTGATTAGTACCACTGGATTGGTGTAAGGCCAACGTGGTGCCTATATTTAATGCAGGTATTTATCAAGGGTAAATATCAGTGGAAAATACACCGGACATGTGCAGTTAGTTTCGTTCTAAATTAACATTCGGACAAATTTTTCGTTGTTCAGAGATTCGGATATATCCGAATACCCGAATTACAATATAAACGGATTTTACCGAATGCTGCGAATAACGAAATGAAATTAATCCGCATTTCGGAAATTCGGACTGAAATTCAAATCGAACTTCAGTCGAATTCTAACTGTACACATATTGCTGAAAGCAAAGACTGTGTGTGTGTTATTAGAGTAAGATTTTTGATTTTCTTTTGTGACCTTTGCCTCATTCAAATTTAAAAAAAAATCTAAAGTTTTCAACTCGACCGATTTTCAAACTTTATCGATTCAAATCGAAAAAAAAATCGGTAAGTTCAAAGAAAAAAGACATAAAACGAATTCCGAATACAAATCCTGAATGCGAATTGAACAAGTCAACCGAATTTACACAAAACGAAATAACTAGATTAACGAAACAAAACAATTTTTTTCATCATGCACAAGTCTAAAATACACCTAATGTAATTTTAGTGCACACAAACACAATGTAATACCCAATTTTTTGGCAAAATATAAAAAGTGAAGAACTGCTGTGTAAATAGATACCCAACATGTCCAGGCTTAAAACTGCGTGTGCCTGTGCAATGATGACATGCTTCGTTAGCCTAAAATTGCTCATAGGTGATGCTTTAAAATCCTTTTACAGATTTTTAGTTTAGAGTTAATGGTAAATAACAGACATGGGTAAGGAAGAGGAGGTAGGTTGTGAAGAGAGGGGTGGGGCATTAAAGAATAGTGAAGAAGGGGAAGGGAGGAGAATTGGGGGAAAGAAAGATCATAACAGTGCAGTGAAAGGGGTAAAGCGTGGGCAGGGCTTGTGGAGACCCCAGCCCTTGAATGTTTACTACCTTATCAAAGCATAGGGCTCTCCAGCCTGTACATGTTGGTATGGAACTTCTCCCCTCTGCATGGCAGTCAGTTGCTACTGACATTGATCATGAGGATTGGGAGGATGTGTGGGATTATCCCTTTTCCCAACTGGTGACCTGTCAGGATAAACTGATTCAATTCAGAATAGTGCATAGAATATATTTGGCACCATATAATATAATATACCCTGGAGTCTCCTCTCAGTGTTGGAGATGTGTGGGTGACCATGTGGATTTTCACCACATTTTCTGGTCTTAAGTTGCTGGTTTTGTTATGCAGCTCACCACTGTTGAGATCCTTCTGACTGTTGATGTATGTTTTCATGGGCTGGTGGGCGCATTGATTCCTGCCTGTTGGGCTCTTAGGACCCTTGTCAGTCTGTTGATTTTTTTTTTTATGGCTGTAAGGCCATTACCTTGAAGTGGAAGTGTAAGGAGGCCCCTAGCTTCCAATTTTGGAAAATCCAGGTAAATAAGGTAATACCCCTTTTATAAAACAACTTATGAATCTCGTGGGTGTTCTCGAAAGTTCAACAAGGTGTGGGATTTATGGCTAGATTCTCCATCCACGGCCACATAGTATCTGATATTATAGTTATTGGGTGATTGCATCCTCTATGATTTCAGGACAAAGGTGATCTGAGAAGTCTCAGTGGTTATCTGGGGAAACAAATGTGATGTATTCATTGATGTTTGTAATGTACTGCACCATGAGTATTGGGCATAATGCAGAGGCCCTTCCATTTTTTTTATTTTTTACGTATTTCTTAACTGTGTACTCCTAACTGAGCTATATGAAGATGAAGATGTTTGTTTTGTTGTTTACCTCGAGCCGGGGAATGCCCAGAGGCTCTGTTTTGTACCACTTAATTCTTTAAAACCAATAAAAATAATTTAAAAATAAAATAAAAAATGGAGCAGGGCAGTAAAAAGAGGGATGGGGTGGTGAAGAGGGGGATGAGGGATGAAGAGGAGTACAGGGTATTGCATGGGGATGAAGAACGGCAGAAGGGGGTGCAAAGAAGGACATGGGAATATTTGCTCCTAGAAGTAGACAACTGGTATTGATATCACATGCTCAGTGCAGAAAGGAAGGTGAGAGCAGTTCCCTAGCTAGGTGGTGGGAAATAAAAAAGGCCACCCTTCCACCAGAAACCCACACAGCACCCTCAATCCCCTTTCTTCCACCACACATAGGACCTCTGATGACTCTGATACAAACCCTCGCACACAATGCCCTCCAATCCCCTCCTCCAGACACTATCGATTCTTAGAGGACTGGGATACACAGCGAGAAGCAATGACTTCTACATACCTGGCAGACTTTAAGAAGCCAGACACTCATCACCGGACATACCAGGGGGGGAGCATCCAGAGCGGAGCCCATTCTACACACCACGCACAGCGTCCTGATGGATCCGGAGAGCAGGGAAACCTCTGTCTGAGCATTCTCTGATACCCGCCCCCTGCATGCTCATTGGCCACTTACAGCACAGTGGTGTAGTGGTTAGCACTTTCACCTAGCAGCAAAAGGGTCGCTGGTTCGAATCCCGACCCACGACACCATCTGCCTGGAGTTTGTATGTTCTCCCTGTGTCTGTGTGGATTAACTCCGGGTACTCCGGTTTCCTCCCACACTCCAAAGACGTGCTGGTAGGTTAATTGGATCTTGTCCAAATTGGCCCAGCATATATATATATGTATATATGTGTGTACGACTGTGTGTCCCAAGCCTGTCGAGATACTACGGGGTAAAATGACCGCACCAGCCAAGCAGACTCTGGCTGCAAAAAGCGCCTAGAGGCGATTCAGTTCACATGTGTAGCGCTATACAAGTCACTCACTCATTCATTCATACAGACCCACTGTAGACGCTGATTTGGCTCCCATTGCCTGGGCCCAAACACATTTAAACTTTAAGCTGTAATTTTGTGACACAGCCTGGGATACAGACATCATGGGACAAATGGCTAAAAAATAGTTACTGTCCTGCAAAATCCAAGACATCTATGGATACATAGAACATACACACACAGCACAAGGCCATGTTCACACTATGAGATGTTTCTCGGGGCTGCAGGTCCTCTGAGCTCCACAAGATGGTGATCTCACATCTACCCAGACAGGAAGTGATGTCAGGTACATGCAGGAAGTGATTTCAGGTACAGACAGGAAGTTCCGGGTGAGAGGTGAGTTGGAAGGAAGTAGAGAGAAGACATTGCTGAAACTGGCAGCAGAGGAGGTAATAAGATCTTATGTTATATTTACACCCAGTAATCCCCCCCCCCCCCGTCATGTCCGTCCTCTTCCTCCATAGTCACTGTGATGTCTTTTATCTCCAGCAGATGATGATACACGCACACACATATATATATATATATATAGTGGTAACCTAGATTAACCCTGTATATTACAATGAGGGAATGTATTGCCTGTGACGCGAGGGAATTATTTTCCAGACATTGTATTGGGGGGGGGGGGGGATGAAATGATAATTAAAGGTTGGTAATAGGGAAGAGTTCTGTAAGATTTAACACAGGAATGATCAGCGCCCCCTCCAGAGACACTATGACGAGTCTCACAATAGGAGTCTGAAAGGGACTAGATTTTAGGGGGAAATGAGAAGGTGAACCCTGAGTGGAGAGGGGGCAATTTTATCAAAAAGATTTTCAGATGGGAATCAAAATGGATTTTTCAGCTCAATACAATTGCTCCGGATGGACTGAATAATATTGAGTTTGCTTTTGATTCATCTGTTTTATACAGTTTTATTGTATTTTTATATTGTTTTACCAGTTATTGTTTATAAATAAAGTTATGCATGAATTTAGTTATATATGATGATATAAAATTTGTTTTTTAAGTTATTCTGGGCTATAAATGGGTAAGGGATCTGAGCAGGAATAGGGGCATTTTTTTAGGACCACTGCATAGGGTGACCACATTTCCAAACTACCATTCAGGGACACCCTCCCTTCCCAAAAATCAGCTTGTGCTGTAACGAATCACAGCACCGTGATTGGACACAAGAGGCAGGGTTTATGATTTCTCCAATCACAAGTAGGGGGATGGGGATTGTGCTCCTCCAGGCATTCCCGGCCAGGACAAGTACTGTCAGTGAGTAAAGCGTGATGTGGTGGCCTTTTTTGGGGGCATCAGATTGGCCCGGGGGGTGGCTGTGTCAGTTTCATTCCGGGACACTGTATTGTCCCGGAATGAAGGTGCCCGGGACAGACCTGCAAAATGCGGGACTGTCCCGGACATTTCGGGACACGTGGTCACCCTACCGCTGCACTTTGCCAATAGCCCTCCTGGTCAAAGATTGGCTTTTTCCAATTGGCACGCTCTCTGTTTACATGTAAGCGATATCCAGCCTGCAATCCACCGGAGTATCTGCGGCCGGGATTCTGGCGGTGGATTAGCATGCCTGCTCCTTATGCCAGTGTTCCCCATTTATTATTATAGAAGCATTTATTGCTTCACAGGCACCATGAATTCTGTGGGACTACAGGGCCCAGCACACCTAAGCATCTACAGTCTGTTTTTCTGCCAGTTTACCCTAGGAGTTGTCTGACACTGTTTAGGAGAATTTTTCTTTGGAACTATCATGTTGTGAATTCAGATATTTTGTCCATATTGCAAGCCCCACCCAAACATTGATTATTCATATATTAACCCCTTCAGGGTCAGAACATTTCCCCATTTTCTTAATTTTGGAGTTAAATTCTAGTAATATCTTCCTCCAAACCTGACCATCCTGACCATACATGGCTTACAAAGGGCAATTATGACAATATGCAGCCAACACAATGATGGAGTGCAGGTGTCAGGAGTATGGAGCACAGAGCCCCTTACATTGCTGGTCAGTAGGAAGAAAACATTCCCCCAGCCTGTAATGAAGAATATGATCCATCGGTGGTTTCAGAGGGAGGAAAATAAAGAAGGTTCTCAGGGAAGTAGACGAGCTGAGGAGTCTCTGAGGAGTTAACGGGACTAAAGGACTCCTGAAAGGGTAGTGTAGCTGTAGGGCTTTGAGTGCCTTTGAGGAAGTAATAGGGCTCAATGACTTTGTAGGTTCTGAAGGGCTGAGGAAGTAGTCGGGCTGCAAGAATGTGAGGTAAGAAGAGGCTTTAAGGGTGAGGGGGTCTCTTGGTCTCTGATGGTCCTCCTACCCCACTTGCACTCACTTTCAGACTTCTTAAAATACATCTGCCGGGTAGTGAAGCAGTCTTCACCTTCCTACCATCTCCCTGGTCAAGTGATATGTTCCAGGATACCAAGTGGAATGAAGGACACTTGTTCTTAGAGGAGGTCTGTTTGTGCAACATATGCTATATGGGTTGTCCAGTCCAGTGCCTTCTCATGACTCTGGCAATTCCCAGTGCTGGAATTCAGAGCACCAGGAACACACTGCCACTCTATACAATGTCCTGGATACTATAATATACTTGACAATCAGTAGATAACCCCCCTCCGCCTGCAGTCCTCCCTCTAACCCCACTGGACTGCTATCAGAGGGATGAGAACAGAACCCCCTCCCACAGCTCTCTCTACTCCTCCAGCAGCCTCCTCCTCCTATCCAATCCAATCCCTTCTCTTACTGCAGAGAGTGACAGTGATTGTCACTCTGAACAGTTATTGTCCAACACCATCCAAATAATTCTTACTTTCATTTCCCAAACGTATCTGTCTACAAGGAAACCTGTATAGATCAAATTACGTCCCCAATGAGGATGGAGAAGGACTGGAGTCACATGACTGAAAAGATACTAAACCTCACCCTGGAGATCATCTACCTGCTTACTGGAGAGGTGAGGAGGATTCTGGGAGGTCACATGACATCACTCTTATCTCTATTAATAAAACACAGACCTGACTAGAGAGGTGAGGAGGATTCTGGGATTCTAACATGATATTCCTATTGGTTCCTCAATACAGATATTTCTTCCTATGAAGTCAGGTGATCATATGACCATCACAGTGCCTCCATGTGACTCCCTAAAACCTGAGAGATACAACATGCAGAAGATTCTAGAAGTCACCAAGAAGATGATGGAGCTGCTGACAGGAGAGGTGAGCGGTGCTGGGAATTCTGGGACATTATCCAGTAACAGGGATGTGTCTGGATGGTGACTGTATCATTGTGTGTGTCAGGTTCCTATAAGGTGTCAGGATGTCACTGTCTATTTCTCCATGGAGGAGTGGGAGTATTTAGAAGGACACAGGGATCTCTACAAGGACGTCATGATGGACAATCAGCCGCCCCTCACATCACCGGGTAAGAGGAGACTTTATTATAAAGGAGAGAGCAGTACGGAGGCTCCACCTAGATCCCCCATCATCTGATAAACACATAGAAACAATGTATTCAGTCAGTGTGTGTGTTTCCTACAGATGGATCCAGTAATGGGAACCCACCAGAGAGATGTCCCCGTCCTCTGTATTCCCGGGATTCCACACAGGAAGATCACATCATCCCTCACCATCATCAGGTAGATGATTGACAATTATTGGTAATTATGATTTATAATCAGCATGTATGATACAATAAATGTTTTATGTATTCAGAGTGGAAACCTTGGGGATTATAATATTGTTGTCAAAGAAGAGTATAAAGAGGAGGATGAGGAGTATGGAGTGATGGAGGAGTTTTCAGAAGGACACAAGGATCCCTCCAAGGAAAACATGGTGGAGTCATCCAGCTACAGAAACTCACCAGAGAGATGTTTCCGTCCTCTGTATTCCCGGGATTCCACACAGGAAGGTCACACCATCCCTCACCATCAGGTGGGTGGAGTTGAGGGTCTGGAACATAAAGTGATTGAACACTCTGTCATGTGGTAACAATGTGTGGACTCTACAAGATGATATTTTTTTTTATGTGCTCTCACATTATAAATACTTCTATTTTACAGATGGTATTTTCTCTCCTTCTCCTTGTTTAGGGCGAAGAACTGAGAGATATAAAAGTTGAAATGAAAGAAGAAGAAGAAGAGAGGTATGTGAGGGATGATCAGCAGTCTTTGGAGGAGGATGGAATAACGGGGACATTTATAGAAGAGGACACTCCTACAGAGATCAGCACAGGTGGGTCATTAACACTAAATACATTCCTCCACCCATACTGCTCACTGATTGGTCCAGAGTAGGACAAGGACTGGGTGATATCAGCCTGTAATCTCCTGGTCACTTTCCTGAGCTGTGTTCCCCCGTCCTGTATTCCTCACAAATAATTTTCCTTCTCTGTGCTGCAGACACTATTTATGTACCTAGACTGGATTTATGGAGATTCTGGAGTTCAGCTGAAAGCAAATGTTGATTTTCACCATAGGCTTTGCTCAACCTAGGCACCTGGGCCTTGGGTCTTCTTCTACATGCCCGGGTCTAGCAAGATCTCTGACAGATCATTTCTCCCAGGGTTACTTGCTCTGTTTGCTGGCTGTGCCGGGTGGAGGGATATGTCTGTATAGTCTCAGACCCAAGTCACTGAGTGCAGTCTCAGGAGATGGGAGGCAGCAGTGTGGGACTTCTACAGCTTGTCTCATTTAAGTAAACATTTAGACTACCACTGATTACTGAATACCAATTAATGAGTTCTGACTCTTATGCACTTGTCGACCGCCTAATTTTACATTTACGTCAGGACTTTAGGTGGTTATACCTGGATGATATAGCGATTTTGTTTTATGTAAAAGCGATTCTAGCGGCTAATAAACCACTGGACGGCTTTTACAGGTGGGCGGAGGGGACTTGTCCTCCCTCCGTTGCCTCTCCGGATTCTACAGTTCCACCGGCAAGCCCAGAACGCCCGATCATCTCTGTGGTCTATGAAACTGGAAGCGGCAAGTATTTTGACACTTCCAGTTACTGCAGGATGTAAACAAGTCGTTTTTGACTTGTAAAAAGCATCTGATCAAACCGATCAGATGCTTTTAGGAAAGGTAAGAGATCTGGGATCTAATAGACTCCAGATGTCTCAGTAGAGAGGACCTATCACTGCCTGGTGCCATTAAAAGGGATATTTACATTCCTTGTAATAGTAATAAAAAAGGTTAAAAATAAAGTAAAGGGACAGTGTAAAAATAAAAAAAAAGTTAATAAAATAAAAAATAACGTATAAAAGGGCCCCGTCCCACTGTGCTTGCACGCAAACGTAAACACATATGTAGGTCACCCCCTCATATGTAAATGGCGATCGCACCACACATGTGAGGTATCGTCGCAAATGTTATAGCGGGAGCAATAATTCTAGCACCAGAACTTCTGTGTAATGCTGAACTGGTAAGAGGCTTTAAGAGGATCGCCTAAGGAAATTTTTAAGTACCGTAGTTTGTTGCTCATCCATGAGCGTGCACAATTTTAAAGCGTGACATGTTGGTTATTTACTTGCCATAACATCATCTTTTTTATACCAAACAATTGGTGATTATATTGTGTTTTTGTGAATTAAAATTCATTAAAGTGTATTTTTTCCCAAAAAAAAATGCGTTTGAAAGACAGCTGTGCAAATAGTGTGTGACATAAAAAATTGCAACACCATTTTATTCTCTAGGGTCTCTGCGTAAAAAAATACATAATGTTTGCGGCTTCTAAGTAAATTTCCATCAAAAAAAGACAAATTTTTTATATGTAAACAAAGTGTCAGAAAAGGCCTGCTCTTCATGTTGCACGCTATAATTTATGTTGCACTTTACATACAGATGAAACTCGAAAAATTTGAATATCGTGCAAAAGTTCATTTATTTCACTAATACAACCTAAAAGGTGAAACTAATATATGAGAGACACTCATTACATGCAAAGCAAGATAGTTCAAGCCGTGATTTGTCATAATTGTGATGATTATGGCTTACAGCTCATGAAAACCCCAAATCCACAATCTCAGAAAATCGGAATATTACATGCAATCAATAAAACAAGGATTGTACATAGAACAATATCGGACCTCTAAAAAGTATAAGCTGCATATGTACTCAGTACTTGGTTTGGGCCCCTCAATGCGGCGTGGCATGGAAGATATCAGTCTGTGGCACTGCTGAGGTGTTATGGAAGACCAGGATGCTTCGATAGCGGCCTTCAGCTCTTGTTCGGTCTCATGTCTCTCATCTTTCTCTTCGCAATGCCCCATAGATTCTCTATCATAGATTCTCTATGGGGTTCAGGTCAGGCGAGTTTGCTGGCCAATCAAGCACAGTAATCCCACGGTCATTGAACCAGGTTTTGGTGCTTTTGGCAGTGTGGGCAGGTGCCAAGTCCTGCTGGAAAATGAAGTCAGCATCCCCATAGAGCTCGTCTGCGGAAGGAACCAAGAAGTGCTGCAAAATCTCCTGGTAGACGGCTGCGGTGACCCCGGACTTAATGAAGCACTGTGGACCAACACCAGCAGATGACATGGCTCCCCAAATCAACACAGACTGTGGAAACTTCACAATGGACTTCAAGCACCTTGCAGTGTGTGCCTCTCCATTCTTCCTCCATACTCTGGGTCCTTGGTTTCCAAATGAGATGCAAAATTAGCTCTCATCAGAAAAGAGGACTTTGGGCCACTGAGCACCAGACCAGGTGTGTTTTTTCTTTAGCCCGGCTAAGACGCTTCTGACGTTGTTTGTTGTTCAGGAGGCTTGACAAGAGGAATACGACATTTGAAGCCCATGTCCAGGATCCGTCTGTGTGTGGTGGCTCTTGATGCACTGACTCCAGCCTCAGTCCACTCCTTGTGAAAGTCCCCAACACTTTTGAATGGCCTTTTCCTGACATTCCTCTCCAGGCTGCAGTCATCCCTGCTGCTTGTGCACCTTTTTCTTCCACACTTTTCCCTTCCACATAACTTTCTATTAATGTGCTTTGATACAGCACTTTGGGAACATCCAACTTCTTTTGCAATTACCTTTTGAGGCTTTCCCTCCTTATGGAGGGTGTCAATGATGGTTTTCTGCACAACTGTCAGGTCAGCAGTCTTTCCCATGATTGTGATTCCTACTG
This sequence comes from Rana muscosa, assembly GCA_029206835.1. Taxonomy (NCBI): domain Eukaryota; kingdom Metazoa; phylum Chordata; class Amphibia; order Anura; family Ranidae; genus Rana; species Rana muscosa. Next base: position 31,432,109 of record JARGYO010000094.1, read on the forward strand.
AACCAGACTGAGAGACCATTTAAAGGCTCAGGAACCCTTTGCATGTGTTATGGCTAAATTAGCTGATTAGAGTGGGACACTGAGCCTAGAATACTGCAGCTTTTCACAATATTCAAATTTTCTGAGATTGTGGATTTGGGGTTTTCATGAGCTGTAAGCCATAATCATCACAATTATGACAAATCACGGCTTGAACTATCTTGCTTTGCATGTAATGAGTCTCTCATATATTAGTTTCACCTTTTAAGTTGCATTAGTGAAATAAATGAACTTTTGCACGATATTCACATTTTTTGAGTTTCACCTGTACTATATACTCTGTTTATTCAATACATAATTCTGATACTATATAGTCCTATCTGTTGTATCTTCTACAATATGTTGTACATTACATAGTCCTGACTTCTGCTATATATAAACATAATATGTATTCTCTTTTGTTACACCAATTTTCTACCAGCTGGACATTTTATATCTGATCATTTGATTGGAGAACAGACTTTTACATGTTGATAATAATGTGATAACATCCTCAGACTTTGAAACCGAAAGTGATAATGAGGGAGAAGCCAAATTACCCAATGATGGTGGTCTTCAGGATCAGTCCAATCTTCATCTTGGTGGTTCTCCCCCCATCCTCACTCTCTGACGTCTGGTGGGGCTCAGCCCCGCTGTTAACCATGACTAAATCATGGACTAAATAAGGAAGTGCAAGACTTCTTGTGCTGGGAAGATGGCAATGAGTGATAGAGGGGGTGGGGACACTTGTCCTATAATCCCCTCATCACTGTCACTCCTATAAAGACAGTTCTACTTGTTTCCCCCTCTCTCTGACTAAGGTCCATGAATAAAGAAATGAACTGGTAGGAGATCAGAGGACCCATTTACTAGTTACCTTGAGGGGGGAATTGTAAGATCCTCAGAGACAAAGCTGCCTGATGTGGGCGGAGTCCTAGTTTAGGGGAACCAATCAGCTCATGTCTAGTAATAATCTTTTTATTTCTATTTTAGTAGATGGATGGGAGATGAGGAAAACCTCAGAGGATTGTCTCACTTTGTCTCCAGACTGTAAAGTAGAAGATGAGGACATCACACAGTATAGTCCAGGAGAAAACCCGACTACCTCAAATGTCCATCCGGCACCACACAGTGTAGATGGACCATCGTATTCCTCTTATCCTGAGGAACCTCAGACTGTGAGGGACGGTGCCGGACCATCGTATTCCTCCTATCCTGAGGAACCTCAGACTGTGCGGGACGGTGCCGGACCATCGTATTCCTCTTATCCTAAGGAACCTCAGACTGTGCGGGACGGTGCCGGACCATCGTATTCCTCTTATCCTGAGGAACCTCAGACTGTGCGGGACGGTGCCGGACCATCGTATTCCTCTTATCCTGAGGAACCTCAGACTGTGCGGGACGGTGCCGGACCATCGTATTCCTCTTATCCTGAGGAACCTCAGACTGTGCGTGACGGTGCCGGACCATCGTATTCCTCTTATCCTGAGGAACCTCAGACTGTGCGGGACGGTGCCGGACCATCGTATTCCTCTTATCCTGAGGAACCTCAGACTGTGCGGGACGGTGCCGGACCATCGTATTCCTCTTATCCTGAGGAACCTCAGACTGTGCGGGACGGAGCCTTCCTTCCAACAGATAAGAGGTTTTCCTGTATTGAGTGTGGGAAGGGTTTCCATTTTAAATTCAATCTCAATGAGCATAAAAGATCTCACACAGGTGAGAAGCCACATTCATGTCCTGAGTGCGGGAAATGTTTTTCATATAAGTCCAATCTTTATAACCATCAGAGATCTCACATGGGCGAGAAGCCATATGCCTGTCCTAAGTGTGAGGAATGTTTTCTACAAAAATCAGAACTTGTCATACATCAGAGATCTCACACAAGGGAAAAGTCGTATTCCTGTCCTGAATGCGGGAAATGTTTTTCATTGAAGTCCAATCTTTCCAGACATCAGAGATTGCATTCAAGTGAGAAGCCGTATTCCTGTTCTGAGTGCGGGAAAGGTGTTGTAAATAAATCAGAACTTGTCACACATCAGAGGTCCCACACTGGGGAAAAGCCGTATTCCTGTCCTGAGTGCGGGAAATGTTTTTCTCAGAAATCTCATCTTTACAGACATCAGAGATTGCACACAGGTGAGAAGCCGTATTCTTGTTCTGAGTGCGGGAAATGTTTTGCACAAAAATCAGATCTTGTCACACATCAAAGGTCTCACACAGGGGAAAAACCATACTCTTGTTCTGAGTGCGGGAAATGTTTTTCACATAAGTCCTCTTATTACACACATCAGAAATCTCACACAGAGGGAGAAGCCACTTTCCTGTCCTAAGTGAGGGAATTGTTACTAAGTGAAGTCCTGTCTTCCTGTACATTGGGGATCCCACACAACCCTCGAGGTGTCTTAGTGCCTTGGGAGCGGGAAATGTCTTCTATATGAATGTTGCTGGACATCACAGGTCTCATGTGGGGAAGAAGCACACCCTGATATACACCTCAGATATACTCCATGGCTGATCTTCATCATGTAAGAAACACTTCATAAGGAGATCAAAGATCACCAAAGACATGGATGAAGTGTTGTACTGTGTTGGCCATTAATGGCAATAGAAAAATAAAAATATCATTACCTTCTGTTGGCTGAGTAAATTTTGTGTTGTAAGCTTTCACCAACACTAGTGCCCTGTACACACGATCGTTTTTTCCGATGAAGAAAGTCCGATGGACTTTTTTCATCGGAAAAAACGATCGTGTGTGGTCCCCATTGGACTTTTTTCCATCGATGTAAAAAAAAAAATAGAACATGTTTTAAATTTTTCCAATGGAAAAAAAAAACGATGGGAAATTCTGATCGTCTGTGAAAAATCCACGCATGCTCAGAATCAAGTTGACGCATGCCCGGAAGCATTGAACTTAAATATTCTCCGCTCGTCGGAGTGTTTTACGTCCCCGAGTTTTGGACTGTCGGAATTTAGTCTGACAGTGTGTATGCAAGACTGATGGAAGTCAGCTTCATCGGAATTCCGACGGAAAATTCCATCGGATTTTATTCCATTGGAAATCCGATCGTGTGTACAGGGCATTAAGCCCTGTACACACGATCGGATTTCCTATGGTTTTTAAACCGATGGATTTTTCCATCAGTCTTGCCTACACACCATCAGTCAAAAAACCGACCGTTCCAAACGCAGTGACGTAAAACACTCCGATGAGCCGAGAAAAATGAAGTTCAATGCTTCTGAGCATGCGTCGACTTGATTCTGTGCATGCGTGGGTTTTTTATCCGATGGAGTTCCCCACAGACGATAGTAATTTGCTATCGGTTTTTTAACCATCGGATAAATTTAAAACACGTTCTATTTTTGGAAAAAAGACCAATGGGGCCCATACACGATCGGTTTGTCCGATGAAAACAGTCCATCGTGTGTACAGGGCTTTAGAGGTCTATTTTAAATGAATTAGTTGAATGAATGTGAAAAGCATTCGTTCAGCCATGACGAATATTGGACGTGTATTATTTCCTATGAACGTTATCGCCATCTAATGGCCATAACATGGTATTGCGGTATTTTTCCTGATTGAGGTATATCAGGAAAAATACCTCTTTATGGCCACTAAATGAAGCTCACAATAATAGAAAATCACTGTGTTAATTAAATTTCAGCCAACATTTGACACGGCTAGTGAATGCTTGTCACATTCATCCAACCACAGGAGCCACTAACTCTTGAGTCCCCCTATTCCAGCACAGCCAGGCAACACGCATTTACAACTTGCATCCAGAGACAAGGAACCATTCCATGGGCTTGTTTTTGTTTTATTGTGGAAAACAACTTGGATAGGGTATAGGGATTATGAGATGCCCAACTTGACTTGAAGAAGAACAGATGAGGACAATCTTCCTTTTCTATGTATGGAAAAATGAAGGTCCTGGACTCGCTCCGGAATAATCTCAGTCTCTATGGATCAGTGGCAAAGTTCTTTACGAACCAGGAGCTCTCAGTCCCCTTTAGTGAAATAACACAAAGTCCCAAACTGTATGCAGGAGTATCGTGTCTCCTCAGTAGAACCTCACACAGTTCTGATGCTTGCAGATACTACCAGCCCACCTGGCTGCTCTGAAGAATGCCCCAGGACATGAGATTGGGGTTTATCACAATACTGTCCCTCAAAAGTATGCTACATCCGGCAGCCTTTCCTTATGTATCCCCCTGGGTGTGCTGAGGTACTCTGTCTACAGTACACTACACTGTCTCTTGATTCCTGTTGCACTGGGCAAGACTTCTGTTCATTCCTCCTACTGTCCAGATCCTCCCATGCCAGCCAAGATGTCTTCTGCACAAGACCCAAAGGTAATGGAAATCCCTCTCTTATGCCGCGTACATACGATTGGAATTTCCGTCGGAAAAACCTTGGATGGTTTTTCCGACGGAATTCCGCTCAAGCTTGGCTTGCATACACACGGTCACACAAAAGTTCTCTGAATTTTCGACCGTCAATTTTCGACCGTCAAGAACGCAGTTACATAGTTACATAGTTAGTCAGGTTGAAAAAAGACAAAGTCCATCCAGTTCAACCAAAAAAAAAAAAATATTGTACAATCCCATATACCTAATTCTATACCCACAGTTGATCCAGAGGAAGGCAAAAAACCCCAGCAGAGCATGATCCAATTTGCTACAGCAGGGGAAAAAATTCCTTCAATCTACTGAGCTGGCCAGAACCACCTCTGCAGGGAGTCTGTTCCACATTTTCACAGCTCTTACTGTGAAGAAACCTTTCCGTAATTGGAGATTAAATCTCTTTTCCTCTAGATGTAAAGAGTGCCCACTTGTCTTTTGTGTTGACCGTAAAGTGAATAACTCAACACCAAGTTCACTATATGGACCCCTTATATATTTGTGCATGTTGATCATATCCCCCCTTAATCTCCTCTTCTCAAGAGTGAATAAATTCAGTTCCTCTAATCTCTCCTCATAGCTGAGCTCCTCCATGCCTCTTATCAGTTTGGTTGCCCTTCTCTGCACTTTCTCCAGTTCCCCGATATCCTTTTTGAGAACTGGGGCCCAAAACTGAACTGCATATTCCAGATGAGGTCTTACTAATGATTTGAACAGGGGCAAAATTATATCTCTCTCTCTCTCTGGAGTCTACGGTGACGTACAACACTACGACGAGGCGAAAAAATGAAGTTCAATGCTTCTGAGCATGCAGCGAATTGTTTCCGAGCATGCGTAGGAGTTTTGCGCGTAGGAATTGCATACAGACTAACGGAACCTGCTCTCAATCTTTCTTGTTCATACATCACGGGACACAGAGCAGCATAGTCATTACTATGTGGGTTATATAGAATTACCTTCAGGTGCTGGCACTGGCAACTTCCAAAACAGGAAGTACCCTCCCCTATATAAGCCCCTCCCATCCGGGAGCACCTCAGTTTTTTGCCAGTGTCTAAGGTGTTGGCCAAGGTTAACATGTATTCATCTGGGCTTGTGTACAGGTTCTCTGGGCCTTAGCAAGCTATTCCGGATCCGACCAAAAAAGCTTCATAGCTAAACGGTCGGTACCCGGGCCTTGCAGAGAAGAGCAGGGTTTTGCCTGTAATGCCTCTCTTAGGAGGGCTGGACCCTGGGATCCAGAGCTCTGGTCATACCCAAAACCAAGAGGCTATCTGTGCAGGGTGCTATACAGGTCCAGGGGAGTGGAATCCTTGGGAACCCGGTCCCTGAAGGTCTAGTACAATGCCTGCCGTGAGAGGTGAAGTTTGGGCTTCTGTGGACCAAACAAAGTCCTGCGGCGGGGAAAAGGTAAGTGGGGGCCCCTCAGGAACTTGGTTCTATTGAGGGGACCCCCAAGCCTAATATGTCTTTCTGCCTGTTACCTAAAGGTATTCCCGCTAATAGCTGTATATGCCTAAGAAATCCTAGAAATGTTTTTCATAAAGGGGGTTTAAAAAAAAAAAAGACAAAGTGCGGTACCTGTGTTTGTCCACTAGAGGCCGCTGTGGAACGTCTTTTTTTCTTGGGACTATTCCTTCCATGGTGAAAGTCCAGGCAGATGAGTGAGCTCTCTATCAGGGAAGCTGCATTCCTCTGTCATGCTGCCAAGTAGTTTCCTTCCATCCCCGAGTCCTGGTGAAACAGGGACCCTGGCTCCTCTCCCTACATGGCGCCAAGAGCGCACACGCGCGCGCGCACACACGCTTTCTTTTTATAAGATTTAGCTTCAAAAAAGGGGGCGGAGACTGGCGGATGACGCGCTCTGTGCGCCCAGCGCTTCTGCGCATGTGCGGGTGTCCCAGCAAGATAAAAGGACTCAGTCCACGCTGCTTGCTATGGACACAGAGCATGAAAAGGAGCTGGTAGCATGGTATAGGGGCTTACAGCGGGCGGTTGATACAGGCATCCCCAGAAAGACGCATTAGTAGACACCCACTGATGTACATAGCAGCAAATTGCATTAGACTATTTCAGTAAAGGGGTGTATTGCGGCTGGAATACCTCAGCTTTGAACTAAGGAATATGCCGCCTAAAAAACTCCGAGATATACCTCTCAGGAAGTGTAGGGGGTCTCCATCGGGCTCTGAGGATCTGGAGCAGTCATCTGCACCCTCCTCCCCTGAGAAATCAGAGGTTAATACCCATAAGGAACCCCCGGGAGTGCCAGGTACTGCGGCTGTCCTCAGTCCACCTGCTCCTGCATATATAACAGAGGAGGTTTTTGCCTCAACTCTGGAGGGATTGGAGCAGAGACTGGCAGCATTGATCGCTTCTTCTCTACAGGAAAGAAAGCGCGCCAGATCTCCATCCCCTCCATTAGAGTGCCTGTTGGCAGAGCAACAGTCCCAGGAAGGGACTGACCTTCCTGAAGGGGATCAGGAGGAGGTTAACTCTGTTTTTGAGGAATCGACAGTAGATGAACCATTTTCAGCATCACAGACTGAAAGATTGTGGGTCCAGACCCTAACTGACATGGTTCGATCTGCATTTAAAATGCCTCTTGTTGAACCATCAACTACTGCTGTCTCCTCATTGGGGTCGCTAAAAGCTCCCCAGATTAATTGCTCCTTTCCAATTCATCCATTATTGGAAGGACTTATATACCAGGACTGGGAACATCCTGATAAACTATTTGTTCCACCTAAGAAATTTCAGGTGATCTATCCCATGGAGGAAAAATTCACCCAGAGATGGAATGTTCCTACGGTGGACGCAGCCATTTCTTCTGTGAACAAATCACTGACATGTCCAGTAGATAATGTTCAAATGTTCAAAGATCCAGTAGATAAAAAATTGGAATCTTTATTAAAATCTGCTTTTTCCACAGCAGGGGCTGTTACACAGCCAGCAGTGGCAGCTATTGGGGTCTGCCAAGCTTTAAAGGATCAAATGAAAATGGTCCTGAGGGATTTGCCAGACCAGCAGGCCCAGGCTCTGGCTGATCTGCCTAGAGCATTATGCTTTGCGGTTGACGCCATCAAGGATTCTATCCATCAGGCCTCCCGCCTCACGCTGTCTTTGGTACATATGCGTAGGCTTCTGTGGCTCAAGAACTGGTCTGCTGAGGCTCCCTGTAAGAAGCTCTTAGTTAGCTTCCCATTTCATGGAGAACGCCTTTTTTGGCGAAGACCTGGATAAATATATCCAGAAGATTTCCAGTGGTAAAAGTACTCTCTTACCAATTAAAAAGAGGTCTAGGGGTCCGTCTTTTAAGAGGACTACCTCTCCTATCCCTGGGACGTCTGCTACTAAGCAGTTCCGACGGCCTCCTCGGTCAAACTCAGGAGGTAAAAATCAGGGACAGTCACAGGGTAATAAAAAGCCCTGGATCCGAAGAGGTACTAAACCAGCCTCCAAGTCAAGCCTATGAAGGGCTGCCCCCACTCAAACGGGTGGGGGGAAGACTTCAGTTGTTCACAGAGACCTGGCGGGAGACGATCAAAGACAGATGGGTGCTCTCCGCAGTAACTCGGGGATACAAGTTGGAGTTAAAAGAGTCTCCTCCTTCCCATTTTATGTGGTCAGGCATGCCAAGAGACCCTCTGAAAAGAGGGTCTCTCCTATTGGCGTTAGAACAACTATTGCTCCAAGAAGTAATTATGGAGGTTCCTATGGAAGAGTGGGGGTTGAGTTTCTACTCAAACCTTTTCACAGTCCCGAAACCAAACGGGGACATAAGACCCATATTGGACCTAAAGAGTCTAAACAAATTTCTAAACGTCCGGTCCTTCCGGATGGAGTCGATCTAATCGGTCACCGCTGCCCTACAGGGGGAGGAATGGTTAGCCTCGATCGACATCAAAGATGCTTACTTGCATGTTCCCATCTTTCCAGGTCATCAAAAATTTCTACGCTTTGCAGTAGAAGGGCGCCATTTTCAGTTCAGAGCCTTACCATTCGGTCTGGCCACAGCACCACGAGTGTTCACAAAAATTCTGGCCCCACTGTTGGCCGATCTAAGTACACGAGGTGTAACGATAATGGCATACCTACACGACCTGTTGTTGATGGACCATCAGTTGCCAAGCTAGAAGTGGTAATTGTCGATACAATCAAGTATCTAGAATCTCACGGTTGGGTCATCAACCTGGACAAGTCAGCCCTACAGCCAGTGAAAAACCTGGTATATCTAGGGCTACGGCTGGATTCAGACCAGAGGAAGATTTTCTTACCTCTAGACAAGGTATCCTCTCTGAGGGGCTTGGTCCGTCTGCTTTGTGCAAAAAGACAGCCGTCCATACGCCTGTGCATGAGGCTGCTAGGAAAGATGGTAGCATCATTCGAAGCTGTGCCATACGCCCAATTCCACTCAAGGAATTTACAGAGGGCCATATTGTCAGCCTGGAACGGAAAGATTCAGGCTCTAGACTTCCCGATGGCTTTGTCCCCTTTCGTTCGGAAGAGTCTCTGCTGGTGGTTGATCCCCCAGAATCTCCAGAAGGGAAAACCCTTCAGTCCGATATCCTGGAAGGTGGTCACTACAGATGCCAGCCTTATAGGCTGGGGGGGCAGTACTGGAGCAATGGTCTCTCCAGGGCAGATGGTCAAATGTAGTAAGAACCCTGCCCATCAATCTCTTAGAGATACGAGCAGCCCGGTATGCCCTAGTAGCCTGGACATCCAGACTCCAAGGGTCCCCTGTCAGAATCAATCAGACAATGCCACAGCAGTGGCATATATCAATCATCAGGGAGGCACCAGGAGTCGTGCAGCCCAGAGGGAAGTAAGTCACATCCTGGAATGGGCAGAAAAGCATGTCCCATGTATATCAGCTGTCTTCATTCCAGGGGTGGAGAATTGGAAGGCGGACTTTCTGAGTCGCCAACAGTTATGCCCAGGGGAATGGTCCCTTCATCCCGAGGTCTTCCGAGCAATATGTCAGCGGTGGGGAACACCGGATGTAGATCTGCTAGCATCCAGATTCAACGCAAAGGTGGACAGATTTGTCTCCCGGACAAGGGATCCCCTCGCTTGCGGCGCGGATGCTCTGGTGTTCCCTTGGGATCAGTTCAGACTGATATATGCATTCCCTCCGCTACAATTGTTGCCTCGACTCATTCGCAGAGTCAGGTTGGGAAAGAAGCCGGTGATCCTGGTGGCTCCAGCGTGGCCCCGAAGGGCCTGGTACGCGGAGATCATCAAAATGTCTGTGGGGAGTCCTTGGACCCTTCCACGTCGACCGGACCTGCTTTCGCAAGGACCGATATACCACCCTTCCTTACTAACTCTAAGTTTAACGGCCTGGCTATTGAATCCCACATCCTAAAGAAGAGAGGTCTCTCTAACTCTGTGGTATCAACTATAATCAATGCCAGGAAGCCTGTATCCAGGCAGATCTACTATAGAGTTTGGAAGGCGTACATCACTTGGTGCGAGGCCAGAAAATGGCATCCACGTAAGTACGTTATAGGCAGAATTCTGGACTTCCTGCAGTGGGCTGTAGACAGGAAGTTTGCCTTAAGTACTACTAAGGGCCAGGTTTTGGCCTTATCAATACTATTTCAAAGGCCCCTGGCTATGCATTCACTTGTCAAATCCTTTATGCAAGGTGTGACTCGTATTATTCCACCGATTAAAGCTCCCATATGCCCATGGGATCTAAATTTGGTTCTGTCGGTTCTGCAGAAGCAGCCATTTGAACCTTTGCGGCACATTTCCTTGGTTCTACTCACCAGAAAATTGATATTTTTAGTAGCCATATGCTCGGCTAGAAGAGTGTCGGAATTAGCCGCCATGTCCTGTAAAGAGCCATATCTGGTTATTCATGAGGACAGAGTAGTATTACGCCCTCACCCAGCCTTTCTTCCTAAGGTGGTATCGAGGTTTCACTTGAACCAGGATGTGGTTCTTCCTTCCTTTTTCCCCAAACCGAGCTCGGTAGAGGAAAAGTTATTGCATTCTTTGGATGTAGTAAGAGCAGTTAAAGCTTATCTAAAAGCCACTGCTCAGATTCGTAGAACGGATTCTTTGTTTGTTCTGCCGGAAGGCCCCAGAAAGGGTCAGACAGCATCAAAATCTACTTTAGCCAAGTGGATTCGACAGGTCATAATACAAGCCTATGGCTTGAGAAGTAGACCGCCTCCGTTCAAAGTTAGGGCGCACTCCACGAGAGCAGTTGGAACTTCATGGGCAGTGCATCACCAGGCCTCCCTGGCTCAAATTTTTAAGGCCGCAACATGGTCTTCAGTACACACGTTTACTAGGTTCTACCAGGTGGACGTTAGAAGTCAGGAGGATGTCGCCTTTGGGCGCAGTGTGTTGCAGGCCGCAAAAGATCCTCATGCCTGATGGCGTCCAGCTTATGTATGGTGTATCCCCCCCCCCTCATTTGGCATTGCTTTGGGACGTCCCACATAGTAATGACTATGCTGCTCTGTGTCCCGTGATGTATGAACAAGAAAGTAGGATTTTTATAACAGCTTACCTGTAAAATCCTTTTCTTGGAGTACATCACGGGACACAGAGCTCCCACCCCTCTTTTGGGGACACGTATTGCTTTGCTACAAAACTGAGGTGCTCCCGGATGGGAGGGGCTTATATAGGGGAGGGTACTTCCTGTTTTGGAAGTTGCCAGTGCCAGCACCTGAAGGTAATTCTATATAACCCACATAGTAATGACTATGCTGCTCTGTGTCCCGTGATGTACTCCAAGAAAAGGATTTTACAGGTAAGCTGTTATAAAAATACTACTTTTCTTGGTGGAAATTCCGACAGCAAAAGTCCGATGTAGCCTACACGCGGACGGAATTTCCGACAAAAGGCTCACATCAGACTTTTGCTGGCGGAATTTCTGATCGTGTGTACGCGGCATTAGGCTTCCTCTCGTTCCTTTCTTCCGCTCCTGGCTGGAAGCAGAGTCCCCAGCCCCGGGGTCCCCTCGCAGGCCTCACGACAGCAACCTCCACACTCCATCATTCAGCTGACTTCCCTGCTGCTCAGGCTCCACTATATTTAAGGGCTGATCCAGCCACCCTGCCAGCACCTTCTGCCTGGGGATTGAATTGGCCAGATTCCCTTACGTATGCAGATTAGGACCTCTTACCCTAGGCCCAATAATTTTCAGAAGCTTCTAGGCCCAGGGGGAGGTACCAGAGACTTTGTGCCGAACAAATAAAATCCCAAATTTTGGGTATTGGAGGTGAAATCTTCAAATGTAGACACTAGTTCTGGTGACCTGGGGTCCCCAAGGAATTCCTTTAATTTTCAGGGATTTCCTTTTTTTTATTATTATATATTTTATTTTAAACACTTTATATACATTTTACAAACATTATACAATTGCATGCTCATCACATGTTGTAGTATATCACAATTTGATTCTGTTTTAGAATAAAGGGCTGGGATACATGCCTTAGCTGCATTCAAAAGATGAACAGTAATTGAGTTTTTATATTTACGTTTTGATATATCTGAGAGGCAGTGTTGGTCATCTTACTTTAAAAAGGTAATTAGTTACAGTTACAAATTACTTCTCCCAAAAAGTAATTGCGTTAGTAACTCAGTTATTACATTGAAAAAGTAATTAGTTACTCAGCAAAGTAACTGACTTTTTTTTGAGGGCACATAGCACATCAGGGCTTGGGGCACATAGCACATCAGGGCTTGGGGCACATAGCACATCAGGGCTTGGGGCACATAGCACATCAGGGCATGGGGCACATAGCACATCAGGGCATGGGGCACATAGCACATCAGGGCATGGGGCACATAGCACATCAGGGGACATGCTAGCACATAGCACATCAGGGCATTGGGCACATAGCACATCAGGGCACATGCTAGCACATCAGGGCATGGGGCACATAGCACATTGGGGCACATAGCACATTGGGGCACATAGCACATCGGGGCACATAGCACATCAGGGCACATAGCACATCAGGGCGGGGCACATAGCACATCAGGGCAGGGCACATAGCACATCAGGGCATGGGGCACATCAGGGCACATGATAGCACATCAGGGCATGGGGCACATAGCACATCAGGGCATATGGCTCAGGGCACATGATAGCACATCAGGGCGTGGCACATAGCACATCAGGGTGGGGCACATAGCACATCAGGGCATGGGGCACTTAGCACATCAGGGCATATGCTAGCACATAGCACATCAGGGCATGGGGCACATAGCACATCAGGGCACATGATAGCACATCAGGGCATGGGGCACATAGCACATCAGGGCGGGGCACATAGCACTCCGCACTCCATCATTCAGCTGACTTCCCTGCTGCTCAGGCTCCACTATATTTAAGGGCTGATCCAGCCACCCTGCCAGCACCTTCTGCCTGGGGATTGGATTGGCCAGATTCCCTTACGTATGCAGATTAGGACCTCTTACCCTAGGCCCAATAATTTTCAGAAGCTTCTAGAACCAGGGGGAGGTACCAGAGACTTTGTGCCGAACAAATAAAATCCCAAATTTTGGGTATTGGAGGTGAAATCTTCAAATGTAGACACTAGTTCTGGTGACCTGGGGTCCCCAAGGAATTTCCTTAATTTTCAGGGATTTCTTTTTTTTTCATGGGGCACATAGCACATCAGGGCACATGATAGCACATCAGGGCACAGGGCACATAGCACATCAGGACATGTGGCACATAGCACATTGTTTACCAGCCATGGAGAGTAGCGCAGGAAGCGTGTGTAATAAGTTCTCTCTCATGTCACGGCACTGGCGGCAGTCACGCTACTCCCCGGCGGCCCCTCCTCTCTTCTCGTCCATCCCAGATGATGTCACAAGCAAATGGGGATGGACGAGAAGAGAGGAGGGGCCGCGGGGAGCAGCGTGACTGCCGTCAGTGCCGTGACATGAGAGAGACCTGGTCATAGAGGAGAGGAGGAAATACACTACTGCCATCTAGTGGCGGTAGATGTAATTGGGGTAACGCCGCCCAAGTAATGGTGACTGCGTTACCAAGAGGGGAAGAGTAATCAGTTAGATTACTCGTTACCCTCTAAAGTTAACTGCGTTGCGTAACTCCGTTTATTCTAACTCAGTTACTTACATCACTGCTGAGAGGTGAAGAAGGTAGCTAATGGGATCAGATCCCAAATCCTGGTGAGTGAGCTGTACTATGATATCTCGAACTTTAGTCCAGAATGCCTCCAATTTTCGACAGGACCAGAAAATATGAAGTATATTACCCTCCGCCTCTCCACACCGCAAACATAAATTAGTCTTTTCTGGATAGATTTTATTCAACAGTGATGGAACTCTGCACCACCTTGTGAGAATTTTATAGCATGGCTCTTGATACTTATTGGCCGTTGAGGAGTAATGGGCAAAATATAGAATATAGCCCCTCTGCTCTTCAGAGAGTGTAATTGCTAAATCTCTTTCCCATTTCTGGAGAAATCCTGGAACAGAACCCACAGGTGGCTGTATTAACAGTTTGTATACATCAGACACCCCATGGGCAGAAGGTGCTTTTATCAGGCATAGATTTTCCATAGACGTATTGGAGCGGTCTAACTAATTTCTGCGTAGAAGAGAACTAAGAAAATGGGTAGGTTACTGCATCCGTCACGGGACCAGTGGCGTATTAAATATTGACTGTATTTTTGTCCTGGTCTGAAGCTTCGTACACACGACCGAGAATCTCGTCGTAAAAAAAAACGTTCTTTTTTTCAATTTTTTTAATTTATAATGGAGGAATTGGTCCACACGGACCCCAACAGTAAATAACAGACATATACATCCAATGAATAATGTAGTTAAGCAGTGCAGGGGAACCCCCAAAGAGCTCACATCTCCTAATGGCCATCTATATATGTAAATTCCCCAATGAGGGGTGAGGTCCCAACTGGGCCCAAGTGCATCCCTCTGCAGCCAACCTGGACATGTCTGTCAGGGGATTGTTGACGTCAGAGTGCCCGGGTCTCGTGGAGATCGCCTCCCTTCCAGTTTTTCCATTTATCTAGGAGATGTAGAAACAGGAGGTGTAGTGCCTCAGATAGAAGAGTGCTGGGTAGAGCCCAGAGAAAAGAAAAAAGAGGAAAAATGGACAGAGAAAGGAAGAGGGAGTAGAGAATAAGACAGGGAAGGGCAAAAGAGAAGGGTAGGGGATCAGGTATACATACATCTAGGTAAGGGTGACTAACCTATCAGATTGTCAAGACCCCAGTGGGTCACCGGCGCGCTGAGGGCGGGCAGCAAACGAGTCACACTTCCGGGGAGCGGAGAGTCCGGGCAAAGACTCAGGTGGGCAGCTCAACCCCTCTAAGGGTCTGCCCTTCGTCAGAATATTTAAAAATGTTCCATAACTGCCAGGTCCTGGAGTATGTCTCGCGTCTATGCTGACTAGAGAGGATCAGGTCTTCCATGAGGCTGATGTCATAGACTCTGCAGAGCCACTGTGCAATGGATGGAGGGGATGGGGATTTCCAGTTGAGGGGTATACAGGCCCTAGCTGTGTCCAGGAGGTGGCGGACCACCAATCTCTTATAAACTTTTGCAGGCGTGTCAGTTACATGTAAGAGGAAGTAGGCCGGCGTTTCTGGCACAGTACGGACGGTAAACTCTTGGGTCACCCTCCTTACCTCCCCCCAAAATCTCCGTAGCCGTGGGCAGGACCAGAAGATGTTCAGAAGAGTCCCCTCTTCCCCCTGGCACCTCCAGCAGCGGTCAGAGGCATCAGGAAACATTTTGTGCAGAAGGGAGGGGGTCCTATACCAGCGCGTGAGCAGTTTGTAGTTTGTTTCCTGAGTCCTAGTTCAAAGAGAAGACTTGTGAGTGAAACGGAGTATATGCCGCTTCGTGTCGTCGGAGAATTGGCAGCCGAGATCCTGTTCCCACCTAGTAAGACAGGGGACCCGGAGGGGTCCCAGCGGTTCCATCAACATGCCATAACACCACGAAAGCGCGTGATGGATCCTACCCGACTCCGTACACAACTCCTCCAGAGGTGTAAGGGGGTGTCTAGAATCGCTGGGCAGAGGCGGTATGGTCGAAAGAAAGTGGCTAAGCTGTAGAGCTCTCATAAAATCCAGGCCGTACGGGCCCTTTGGGTCTGACAACTCTGCATATGACCTCCATCTCCCCTGTACACAAAAGTGGGATGCCTGGTAGAGCCCCGCCTCCCTTAGTGCGAGAAATCTCCTGTCCTGCAGCCCTGGGGAAAACCGGGGGTGGCCCAGCACCGGACGCAGAGGGGAGGTTGGGGACGAGAGTGAGGGTCGAGTCAACAGGGGCGAGGACACACCCAGGGTGTTGCCTATCAGGGGGTGTCTTTTCAGTGAGGGTGGCAGATCCGAATGGCACCAGGGGGCTCTGTCAAGGGGTATGTCACTCTGATCTTGTTCGAGGCTTGTCCACAGTTTGGTGCCCCTATGTCTGCACCAATCCAGGAGCCGACTGAGGTGGGCCGCCCTGTAGCATGCACGGACATCCGGCATTGCCAGGCCCTCGTGTAGTTTCGGGAGACAGAGTACAGTCCTGGTAAGGCGTGGGCGTTTCCCAGCCCAAAGGAACCTGGTGAAGGCCGCATGGACCTGCCTAAAATAGGTCCCAGGGATGGCTATCGGGAGGGCCTGTAGGAGGTATAGGAACTTAGGGAGTATCGACATTTTGTGGATGGGGCATCGGCCAAACCACGAATGGAGGCCGCTGTCCCATCCGTCCAAAAGTCCCCGAACCATCCTCAGTAAAGGAGGGAAGTTCAGTGCAAACAGTTTGGTTATTGTTATGGGTATGAATGTCCCCAGATATCTTAACGCCATGTCGGTCCACTTTAAACTAAAGCCGTCTTTAAGTTGTTTAAGTTGGGCTGTTGCTATCCCCACGCCCATTGCCTCCGACTTGGTGAAGTTAATCTTGAGATTAGAGAGAGAGCCGTAGACCTCAAATTCTCTCAAAAGGTTCAGGAGGGATATCGTGGGGTTTGTGAGGGAGAACAGCAGGTCATCTGCGTACGCCGACACCTTATACTGCGTCCCGTTCTTTTCCACTCCCGTGATATCCGGGTTCCGGCGTACGTGGCAAAGGAAGGGCTCCAAAGTCATGGCGAACAGCAGGGGGGACAGAGGGCAGCCCTGCCTGGTCCCATTCTGAATGGGGAACGTCTCTGACAAGACCCCGTTTGCTCTCACCCTGGCCGTCGGTGTCGTATAGGCTGCGGTCACCCAGTTCAACATCGTCTTCCCCAGCCCTATATGCCTCAATGTCGCGAACAGGAATCCCCAGTGAACCCGATCGAACGCTATTTCGGCGTCGGTACCGACGAAAACGCAGGGCGTCTCGCTTTGAACTGCCTTGTGTAGCAAGTTGAGGACCTTAGTGGTATTATCCCTGGCCTCTCTAAACGGGACAAAACCCACTTGATCCAGATGGATCAGGTCAGGGAGGTATGTTTGCAGTCTAGAGGCAAAGATCTTGAGATCTGCATTCAGCAGGGATATCGGGCAGTAACTTCCACATAACCCCGGGTCCTTTCCCTCCTTAGGTATTGCCGAGATCTGAGCCAAGAGTGTGGAGTCATGGAAGCACGTCCCTGAACCAATGCTTTTGAAGAGATCTGCCATATGCTGGCCCAAGGAAGGCAAGAGGGTTCTGTAGTAGGTAGTGGTCAGACCGTCAGGGCCGGGGGCCTTGCCTGGTTTGGTATTCTTAAGTGCTACCTGAATTTCAGTCAGTGTAATGGGTTCCTCCAATGCAGACCACGTATCTACCGTAAGTGAGGGCATGAGGGATTGGTCTAAGTACTCCCGCGTGGACTCCGGCATAGGCCGCGTGTCTGGTATGTTGTAAAGGGAGCGGTAGAAGGCCCCAAATTCTTGCGTAATATGCTGGGGAAGACTAGCCTTCTGCCCAGTAGCGGTCTGAATGTGTGGTATGTAGGCAGCCGCACGCTGAGCCTGCAGCGTTCGGGCCAGAAGTCTCCCACATTTGTTGCCCGACTCATATGATTTCCTGCGGCAGATCTGTATCGCCGCCTTGGCCTTAAATTGGAGAAGATCCTTTATCTGCGATCGGACCGTATCTAGGTCTAAACCCAGTTGTTTGGATGGTGTAGGCTTGTGGGCCGCTTCCAGGGCCTTCAGCCTGGCGAGGAGCAGGTCAAATTGCGCCGTTCGCTCGCGTTTCTGTCTGGAGCCGTGCCTAATGAGGGACCCCCGAATTACTGCTTTGTGGGCCTCCCATACCACCCCGGGGTCGCTGTTGGCTGATTTGTTTGTGGAAAAATAAAATCCCAATTCCCTGACTAAGTCAGCCAGGACCACCGGGTCTTGAAGGAGGCTCTCATTTAGTCTACATGGAGAACGTTGCCCCGTCGATGCGGCGGACAGCGAGTAACGAAGCCCGACCGGAGCATGATCCGACCACGTGATAGATCCGATGTAGGTCTCCCGGATCGCGTGTAACTGCCCATGGGGTATCAGGAAGTAGTCAATACGCGAGTAAGACTGGTGGGGTTTTGAGAAAAAGGTGAAATCACGTTCACCCGGGTGCATAAGGCGCCAGGCGTCTATCAGTTGGGCAGAATGTAGCACATTGCCAATACGCTTACGTATGTCTCGAGTAGCGGAGGACGTCCCAGAGGAAGTGTCTTCAGATGGAATCAGTGGCATGTTCAGGTCTCCCCCCACTATCAGTTGTCCCTCGGTGAAGCGCAGGAGATGTTCCACGCGCCTCCTGATGAACGTGTCTTGGCGGTCATTCGGGGGATAGAGATTTGCCAAAGTAATCTTCCTATCTCCCAGCATACCCTTCAGGTAACATATAGAACAGAAATAGTGCAAAACAGAGCAATGGCATTACAGACAGTGCAATACGGCATGAGGCGTGAGCCCCATGCCCCTCCCCGACCCACAGCAGCTCGAACTCCTCCCCGTCCCTCCCCCTCCATAAAATGCCATTCACAGAAAGGCACAGCAACCGTACAGCACATAGAACATAAATACGTTTTCCACCGTGTTTCCTCCATTAGGGCAAGATCGGAAACACCGGTCAGCCGGAATGTACAACAAGAGACCCCCGTCTGGGTCTTTCTGGTAGCCATCCCCCACCCTCCTCCCCCGGGCAGCGCAGCAGGGTATAAGATCAAGGGTCCCAAGACACCCCCCCCCGGGGGACCCCCCCAAACTGGAGCACACCCCCCCAAGAAGTTTCACTACATCCACCAGGCAGGTCAGATGTTGCCAGTGTGTATGGGCATTGCCGGGATTATCCTTACTATGTGGATGCGGGGGTACCGTAGCGATCCGGGGGGGGAAGAACACACTCCAGGGGCAGGGGACGCATCGCTGCAGCGACCCCCACCTGTCTCCAAGGTCAGGCATCTTGACTCGTATGGACGTGTCCAGGGACCCTAACGTTCTTGGCCCAGTTAAGTTCACCTATAAGATGTCCCCCTCTCACACACCGCCATGAAAAGTGTCTCGGGGGGCCAAGGGGGGAGGCGGGGGGTGGCGGTCATCCAGCAAGCCGCTGAACTAAAGTCGCAATTCTCGGTATGGGCCAGAATAGGAGGGTGGCCGGAGGGATTGTCCGGCCGGGTCATTAATAGGGAATCATGTCTGTCTAGCAAGCAGTGGTCAGGGTAGGGCGGCCCATGGCCTACTCACGTGGCTCTCCTCTGTACAAAGATCAGCATCTCCGTCTGCCTCTCTGCCGGCAGGGCAGCAGCGGGCCGTGTTGCGCTGCTGGTCCCGATCTGCCCATCTGGCGAGGAAGGATCTGGAGCCAGTCTGGAACTGTAATTGGCAGCATCTCTAAGAAGTTGAATAAGGCGGGAAGATCGGCCATGGTCTGGAGCGTGAACGATCCAGAGTCTCTGCGGAACGTCACCGAGAGTGGATATCCCCAGCGGTAGGTGATGTCTTTTTGTTTGGCCATATCCAGAATAGGGTGTAGCAGGGCTCTTCTCCGTAGGGTTGCCCTCGATAGGTCCGGCAGGATCCGGATTCGTGCATCGCCTCTTTCAACATCTCCATGGTCCCAGGCCGCCCGCAGGATCGACTCCTTCTGCGCATATCTGTGGAGCCTGCAGATCACGTCCCTCAGCCTATCTGGATCCACTGACCTGGGGCCTAGGGCTCTGTGCGCTCTGTCCAGGATGACATCCGCGCCGGGGTCACTCAGCACCGTCTGGAACACCTCCGTCACCGCTGCACCAACATCTTCCAGGGACTCTAGGACGCCTCTGAGCCGCAAATTGTTACGACGGCTGCGGTCCTCGATGTCTTCTAAGTGTAGTTGAAGAGCGATCGCGGTGTCCCGGTGCTGGTCCCTCGAGCGCTCCAGTTTCGAGACCCTATGTTCCAGGGAGGTCAGCGATGTCTCGCCTGTTCCCACACGGTCCGCCAAGGTAGACACCTCACCTCTCACCTCCTGAATGTCTCTTCTGTGCGTCTCCTCCAAACGGAGGATCAGTGCTTCTATAGCCGTCTGGGTCGGGAGGGCTTGCAGCATCTCCCGGATGTCCTGGTCCAGGATCGATACCTCCGGTCCGTGCGAGGAGGACATCCCGGCTCCCCGGGGCTCTGTGAACATGTCCTGAGAGCAGTCCGGGGTCTCGGAGGTCCCTGGCTCAGACGCCCCGAGGGCAGGCGCTTGGGCCTTCTGCAGGCCTCCACGTGTAGAGCCACGCGCTGCCGCCACCGTCGCTCTGGGGGATGCCTCTTTTAGGTTAAAATAACGGCGGATTTCTCCAGAAAGCTTAACTGCCGGAGTCCCCCTTGTCACTGCTCGAGTCCTGTGCCTTTTGGTCAAGCTCATACCGGTTTACGGTCATGGGTTTGCCGAGGGTAAGGGGATCAGGCCAGGAGCTCGGGAATAACACAACCTCACATAGCCATGTCCAGGCCACGCCCCTCGACGAGATTCTTATCAAGCTTGACGAGCTTCTTGTCAAGCTTTCCTTGCATACACACTGTCAATTCCAAATCTCGTCCTTGGAAAGCGCGGTCACGTACAGCACGTATGACGGCAGTATAAAGGGGAAGTTCGATTTCAATGGCGCCACCCCTTGGGCGCCATTCCCGGCAGTTTTCTCGACGAGAAACCATACACACGAACGGTTTTCTCGGCAAGAAAGCTCACACAACAGTTTCTTGTCGTTTTTTGCCAAGAAAATCGGTCGTGTGTACGAGACTTAAGACTCGATTCTTCAAGGTAATCACCTAAACGAGAATTACCTTGTCTTAAAATTTGTTTAAAACAGCTATCTGTATAGCCTGGCAGAAATGACGGGTTCCCCAGTATAGGGTAGAGACAAGTAATTTCGCCTTCTCTCCTATAAAAGAGGTGGCTTTGTTGCACTACTCTCAGAGTTGCGCCTATAAGGGGGTGGTACCGTAGGGTTCCAAGTGATTTTAAACGTAGCCATGGCACAAATTGAAGTGGGATCTGAGTGCAAGATTGTTCAATTTCTATCCAGGTTTTGTGTCCCCCATCTCTACACCAAGCTAGTACCCTAGCAAGGTGTACTGCCTGATAGTAGCGAATCGGATCTGGAAAAGCCATACCTCCCATGAGTTTTAGGCATAGCCAAGACATGATAGGATAAACGTGGGTGCTTTTTTGCCCAGATAAACCGGATAAAGATACTACGTGGTGCTTTCAGAAACGACCCCGGGATGACTATTGGTAGGGTCTGGAAAACATACAATAACCTTGGCAGGATATTCATTTTAAGAATGGCATTCCTGCTCATCCATGTATAGGGACCTTTATTCCATCTATCCAAATCAGATGTAAGGTCACAAAGTATTGGTGGAAAATTAGCAAGAAAAATCAGTTTGACCCCTAGATAGGTCTTTCTTCTCACTTCTTGTTTGGCTATGGGGCAGGAAGTGGGGCTATGGTGCAAAAATAAAAATCTAACAGGGGTTATAACCCTCCTCTACTCTATCCAAAATGAAAAAAAAGTTTTGCCTATAGTTCTACTTTAATACTACTTTAACCACTTCCTTACTGCACTATTGCCGAAAGAAGGCTACAGCGCGGCTCTGTTGTTCTGGGAGGGCGTCCATGAACATTCACCCAGAACCATGCCCTTGCTCGCCTTTTGGGTGCGCATCCGGCGTGCTCTGTGATCGCTGTGTCCTGCGGACACAGCCGATCACAGATCGTGGTAAAGGGTCAATCACAGCGGCCCTTTACCATGTGATCCGCTTTGCCCAATCACAGATGATCACAATGTAAACAGACTTGCCGTTTATCTGCAGTACTTTCCTCACACCCTGTGACAGTGCAAGGAAAGCAAAGCAAGTAATTGGCCAGTGTCGCAGGAGACATGTACACAGATAATCAGGCCCTGAACATCAGTGCTGCCCATCAGTGCCTCATCATCAGTGCTGCCTATCAGTCCCCATTGGTGCCGCCTATCAGTGCCTCCTCATCAGTGTCGATCAATGCAGCCTCATCAGTGCCCATTAGTTCAGCATATCAGTACAACCTCATCAGTGCCCATTAGTGCAGTCTATAGGTACAACCTCATCAGTGTCCATTAGTGCAGCCTCATCAGCGCACATCAGTAAATAAGAAAAATTACTTGTTTGCTAAATTCCATAACAGAAACTAAAAATTTCAAAATTTTCCTTCTTTTCTCGTTTGTTTAACAAAAAAAAACACAGTGGTGATTAAATACCACCAAAAGAAAGCTATATCTGTCTCCAAAAAATGATAACAATTTCATATGACTACAGTGTTGCATGACCGCGATAGCGCTGAATGCTGAAAATAGGTCTGGTCAAGAAGGGGCTAAAAGTGCCCAGTAAGCAAGTGGTTAAATTATGTTATAAATATCACTTTTGCTGTAGCACACACAAAGAATGAAAAAAAAAAATTGCATAGAGTCCCCCCGCCCCAACAAACATACCAGACCCTATGTGTTTCATATGCATTTTCGGGGGGGATCCTCACATAAAAAAAAATGCATGAGGTCCCTCAAATCCATAACCCAAGCATAGAGCCTGACTGGCCAGGAAGAGGGGGAGGATTGTGAGCCTCCTCCCTGAACCATACCAGGGGGACTTGCCAGAGGTACCCCACTTCTGGCAAAGCACTGTGTCCCCATGTTGATGAGGGCAAGGGCTTCTTCCTTGCACACCTGACCAGTGGTTGTAGCGACCCAACGGCAGAAGGCTTAAAGGAATCTGGAAGCCTTCTTTAATAATAGGGGGGCCCCTGGATCCCACCCTCCCCTCACATGAACATGTATGTGGTATATAGTACCCAGTAGTACCACTAGCCAAATGACAGCTCCCTGAGGGAAGGGTACGGATAGTGGTTATATCATGGTCCAAATATGGTCATTGGCCATATTTGAGCATTGAGGTCACTGCTATTCCTGCCTGTTTCCTTACATGGAATGGATTTTTAACTGATGTTAGTAGTGGGTGCAAGGACCCGCTCCTTCTTTAGGAACCAGTGACAATAGGAAGCTGTCTTGTATACAAGCAGTAGTAATATTGCTTCTATATACAATATGGTGCTCGACTCCCACCAAGCAGGAGTCCGGAACAGCCAGAGTTTGTTTCAAACCATCGGCTCACCCCCCCCTCTCTCACAACTAAACCAGGACCTCCTCCTTAGTGGTCAGTGTAGTGCTCCCTTACACTGGTGACTAATGGGAGAAGAATCCCCTTATATCAGAGGTCAGTGTAGTGGTCTCTTACATTGGTGACCAGTAGACATGTGCAGAACAAAAAACATTTTTTTCGTTTCGGATAGATTTGTTATGTTATTAATTTCGTTTTAATTGACTTGTTTTGTTAAATTTTATTTTGTTTTGTTAAGTTTTGTTTATTCATTTTCTAACAAATTCAAATTCAGATCGGTCGAAAAATTATCGACTGATTCGATTTCTGCGTGAAGAATAGCTGGTTGTTAAGCATCAGGCCCGGGAAGCCGGTCGCCGTGTCCTTAAAAACCGATGACTCATCACCTGTCACTGGGCTTTCCTGCTGAGAGCTGAAATGTAAACAAAAGGATCCCGGCAATAGAAAAGTCCGAAAAAAACAGCGTGGGGGTCCCCCCAATCCGTACCAGACCCTGATCCATGCATGCAGCCCAGGAAACGGTGGGATGAGCGAGCAGCCCCCGGAACCATACCAGGCCATATGCTCTCAACATAGGGGGTGCCTTGGGGCAGGGGGGGCTCTGCCTCCCTTACCGCAAAGCACCTTGTCCACATGTTGATGGGGACAAGGGCTTCTTTCCCACAACTCTGGGCGGGGGTCTGTAGGCGGGGGGCTTATGTTAATGAGTATGGGGTACCCCCCTATGTGAGTATGGGGTACATACTGTAGTTCACCTACCCATCCACCAAAAAAGTGAATAAAGACAGTACTTGAGTTTTTGACAGTTCATTTATTAACAATTTAAAAACAATGTCCTCCTATCTAGATCCATTGTCAATTACGCCACCTGCTGCACCGCCGTAACTGAATAAACAAGAAATAAGGCTCTGGCCTCATCGAATGCTCCCCGACAACTGCCCACCCCTCGTCTGACATTTCTTAAATAGCTAAGGGGCAGAGTCACCAGTAGACATCATCGAGTGACCCTGCCACCTTGTGACACCGGATTGATTACATCACTAGAGCGTGGGATCACAAGCTGATGTCATTGGGTGATAGCTATTTAAGAAATTTCAGATGGAGGAGCAGGCAGACGGCGGGAGACTTTGACAAGGTTGGAGGTTTTTTTTTGTTTTTTGTTTTCGGGTCCAGCGGTGCGGTTGGCGGCATTACTGACGATGGATTTAAACACATGGACATTTTTTATTTTTATTTTGTTATAAAGGAATTGTCAAAACCTGTGTTGTGTCTCTATTCATTTTAACAACCAGCATTCTTCACACAGAATATTAATCTGTCAATCATTTTTTGACCAATCTGAATTAGAATGGTTATGAAAATTTGGAATTCGTAAACAATCGAATAAACAAAACGTATTTTAACCAATTTTAACAAATTTCAGCAAAGTTCATTACTATTTCATTCGGAGATTCAGATACATCTGAATAACCAAAAATTAGTCATAATTTACATTCGTACAGAAAGAAATTGCACGTCTAATGACTGATGGGAGAAGAATCCCCTTATATCAGTGGTCAGTGTAGTGTTCTCTTACATTGGTGACCAATGGGAGAAGATCCCCCTTATATCAGTGGTCAGTGTAGTGTACTCTTACATTGGTGGCCAATGGGAGAAGAACCTCCTTATATCAGTGGTCGGTGTAATGGTACTTTACATTGGTAACCAATGGGAGAAGATCCCCCTTATATCAGTGGTGAGTGTAGTGTACTCTTACGTTGGTGCCCAATGGGCGAAGGACCTCCTTATATCAGTGGTCAGTGTAGTGTTTCCTTACATTGATAACCACTGGAAGAAGGAGCTTCTTATGTTGGTCTAGTGTTCTCTTACACTGATGACCACTGGAAGAAGGAGCTTCTTATGTTGGTCTAGTGTTCTCTTACATTGGAGACCAATGGAAGAAGGAGCTTCTTATGTCAGTGTAGTGTTCTCTTACATTGGTGACCAATGGAAGAAGGAGCTTCTTATGTCGGTGTAGTGTTCTCTTACATTGGAGACCAATGGAAGAAGGAGCTTCTTATGTCAGTGTAGTGTTCTCTTACATTGGAGACCAATGGAAGAAGGAGCTTCTTATGTCAGTGTAGTGTTCTCTTACATTGGTGACCAATGGAAGAAGGAGCTTCTTATGTCGGTGTAGTGTTCTCTTACATTGGTGACCAATGGAAGAAGGAGCTTCTTATGTCAGTGTAGTGTTCTCTTACATTGGTGACCAATGGAAGAAGGAGCTTCTTATGTCGGTGTAGTGTTCTCTTACATTGGAGACCAATGGAAGAAGGAGCTTCTTATGTCAGTGTAGTGTTCTCTTACATTGGTGACCAATGGAAGAAGGAGCTTCTTATGTCGGTGTAGTGTTCTCTTACATTGGTGACCAATGGAAGAAGGAGCTTCTTATGTCAGTGTAGTGTTCTCTTACATTGGTGACCAATGGAAGAAGGAGCTTCTTATGTCAGTGTAGTGTTCTCTTACATTGGTGACCAATGGAAGAAGGAGCTTCTTATGTCGGTGTAGTGTTCTCTTACATTGGTGACCAATGGAAGAAGGAGCTTCTTATGTCAGTGTAGTGTTCTCTTACATTGGTGACCAATGGAAGAAGGAGCTTCTTATGTCAGTGTAGTGTTCTCTTACATTGGTGACCAATGGAAGAAGGAGCTTCTTATGTCGGTGTAGTGTTCTCTTAGATTGGTGACCAATGGAAGAAGGAGCTTCTTATGTCGGTGTAGTGTTCTCTTACATTGGTGACCAATGGAAGAAGGAGCTTCTTATGTCGGTGTAGCGTTCTCTTACATTGGTGACCAATGGAAGAAGGAGTTTCTTATGTCAGTGTAGTGTTCTTTTACATTGGTGACCAATGGAAGAAGGACCACCTTATATCAGTGGTCAGTGTAATGGTCGTTCCCGTACGTTGGTGACTAATGGGAGAAGGATTCCCTTATATCAGTGGTCAATGTAGTGGTCCCTTACATTGGTGAATAATGGGAGAAGGACCCCTTATATAAGTGATCAGTGTAGTTGTCCCTTACATTGGTGACCAATGGGAAAAGGACCCCCTTATATCAGTGGTTAGTGGGAGAAGGACCCCCTTATATTAGTGGTCAGTGGGAGAAGGACATTCTTACATCATCATCAGTGGGAAGACTGCCCTTCTTACAGAGAAAGGGCAAAGAGAAAGGCGGAGAAAGGCTGGACTAGTCAGTAATATATTTCCATCCCCCTTGGTCAGAGTGGAAATGCCCCCATCTATAAAGTTATACAGTACATACACAGCACAAGGCCGTGTTCACTCTATGGGGTTGATTTACGAAAACTGGAGAGTGCAATGTCTGATGCAATTGCGCATGGTAGCCAACCAGATTCTAACTTCAGCTTGTTCAGGTAAACTTTGACAAAAAAAATAAAAACTGTAATCTGATTGGTTTCTATGCAGTGCTGTACCAGATTTTGCACTCTTCAGTTTCAGTAAATCGACCCCAATGAGACGTTTCTCGGGGCTGCAGTTCCTCTGAGCTCCACAAGATGGTGATCTCACTTCTACCCAGACAGGAAGTCTCTATGGAAGAAAGGAAGTGATGTCAGGTAAAGACAGGAAATTCCAAGGAGACATTGCTTGGACTGGCAGCAGAGGAGGTAATAAGATCTCATTTTCTATTTACACCCAGTAACCCCGTCATGTCCGTCCTCTTCCTCCATAGTCACTGTGATGTCTTTTATCTCCAGCAGATGATGATACACACATATATAGTGTGGAAACCTAGATTAACCCCTTCAGGGGCAGAACATTTCCCCACTAACGGGGCCGGAACATTCTCTTCATTTTGGCGTTAAAGTGGAAGTCCACGCAAAATCTAAAATCCCTGCATCTATAGAAACCAGGGATCTAACACTATCCTCTCTATCCCTACAAAGAATAAAGAAGTATATATACCTTTTTGGAAGCCGATCTCACACTGAGCTCTTAGCCGCAGCTTCACTGTAGAGGTGGATGCAGAGGAGACGGAGGACAACGGAAGCCCCATAGTAACTATGGGTGACATCACTTCCCAATCATCTCACAGCCATTGTCTTCCATGTCCTCTGCAGAGCTTTCATTGCTGCAGATCGGGTCGGAGCGGGTCAGATCGGCTCTCAAAAAGGTATGTACAGTGGAACCTCAGATGACGAGCATAATCCGTTCCAGGAGAATGCTGGTAATCCAAAGTACTCGCATATCAAAGAAAGTTTGCCCATTGAAGTCAATGGAAACGAAAATAATTTGTTCCGCATTGACTTCAATGGCATGCAATACCGCATGCGTCCAGATGTGGGGGGCGCCAGAGAGCCTCGGAAATGGGCGGAAAGGCCAGAGGACACCTCGGAAACTGAGTATTTCCGTGTCTTTCCGAGCATTGCCGAACGGCACTGTTCGGCTCTGCTCGGCTCCAGCGCCCCCGCACCTCAGGCCAAATGCGGTACTGCAGGCCCTATTAGCTTGAATTCTGCTCATCTTGCGAGACAACACTCGCAAACCGAGTCACAATTTTAAAAAAAAGACCCCAAACTTGACACACATGTAGCCCCACTTTTCCTCTACAAGTGTCCAAAGGTTGTTGTCCAGGGGACTTACAGCGGGGGAGCACCGATTTTTCAAAGCCGGGCACCCCTTCAATAGACTCCCATGTTAAACGGATATTTCTCCAGTGGTTTTGGGGACTCGGTACTGGCCGGCCCTAGGTCTCCTGGACGCCAACCTTGGCACACATGTAGCCCCAATCTTCATCTACAAGAGTGCAAAGTTTGTTGTCCAGGGGACCTACGGCCGGGGAGCACTGATTTTTCAAAGCCGGGGACCCCTTCCATAGACTCCCATGTTAAACGTCAGTCTAGTCACACAGCGCCGGAGATCAGGTAGGGAGATTGGGCACAGTCAGGCGTGAGGCATGCACATGGACACAGTGAGGCAAGCAGATGGACACCCTAGGCTTATACTTGAGTCGATACGTTTTCCCATTTTTTTGTGGTAAAATTAGGTGCCTCGGCTTATACTCGAGTATATACGGTGTATATATATATATATATACGCACACACACTATTTTGGGGTGGAGGAACTTGACTGGCCAGGGCAGAGTGCTGACCTCAACCCGATAGAACACCTTTGCTATGAATTAGAGTGGAGACTGCGAGCCATGCCTGCTCATCCAACAAATGTGCTTCTGGAAGAATAGTGAAACATTCCCATAGACACACTCCTAAACCTTGTGGGCAGCTTTCCCAGAAGAGTTGAAGCTGTTATAGCTGCAACTCAATATTGAACCCTACGGACTAAGACACCATTAAATTTCATGTGCGCATAAAGGCAAGGTGTCCCCATACTTTTGACAATATAGTGTATGTGTGTAGAGGGCCATCTTCATCCACATGGGGTGGCACAGCTGTTCTGTACAGGCAGCCGGTTGAATACACGGATCAGGTCATTGTTTGTCACATCTGCGAAGTGCGTGGAGATTCATGCTACTCCGTCTTCAAAGCATTACCTTTATACAGGCTATTCCCCCTTCAGTCCGTCATGACTGCAGCTGCCAGACTCATCCACCTTACCAATTGCTCTGTGTCTCTCTGTCACTTCTACCCCAATCTGTCCGATCATCTCCTACTCTATTAGCTTTTAGACAATCCCTGAAAACCCTTCTCTTCAGAGAAGCCTATCCTACCCACACCTAACAACTGTACTTTTACTTTCTCCATCAGTTAATCCCACACAGTTATTACCTTTTGTATGACTTGACCCTCCCTCCCAGATTGTAAGCTCTAACGAACAGAGCCCTCCGATTCCTCCTGTATTGAATTGTATCTGTACTGTCTGTCCTCATGTTGTCAAGCGCTGTGCAAACTGTTGGCGCTATATAAATCCTGTATAATAATAACTATCCAACTGTAATTTATTTCAACTGGCCGCCTGTATGGAGCACCTAGGCAGGGCCGGCGCAAGCATAAGGCAGGTTAGAAGGGCATCAGACCATAGGGGGCGCTAAAACAGGGGCCCTTCAAGATGTGCTTATGCCAACACCAGCCTTGCTCACATGGACTTCTACCTACCTGAGAGCAGGTCAGGCATTTCGCACAGCAATGCCCAGCACAGCCCCGGGTTTTGTGAATGCAGTGAACTTCAGCCGTTGCTCTCCGCCCGCCCTCCCCCCCCCTCCTAGACACCTTTGGTTTTCGATCTCTAGCACCTGCTTCTCTCCCTGCAGCCCCCCTGCTATGAAGATCAATTTCCTCCCACTTGGGTGATAGCAGAAGCACCTACAGTGCAGCAGGGAGACAATTGCTGCTGAGCTGGAAGCCTGTGAGATAAGGGGGAATAGCCGAGTGAGAGCACATAGATGGGGATGGAAAAGAGCACATAGATGGGGGCGGAGAAGGGCACATAGATGGGGACGGAGAAGGGCACATAGATGGGGATGGAGAAGGGCACATAGATGAGGACGGAGAAGGGCACATAGATGGGGACGGAGAAGGGCACATAGATGGGGACGGAGAAGGGCACATAGATGGGGGCGGAGAAGGGCACATAGATGGGGGCTGAGAAGGGCACATAGATGGGGGCGGAGAAGAGCACATAGATGGGGGCGGAGAAGAGCACATAGATGGGGACGGAGAAGAACACATAGATGGGGACGGAGAAGAGCACCTAGATGGGGACGGAGAAGAGCACCTAGATGGGGACGGAGAAGAGCACCTAGATGGGGACGGAGAAGAGCACCTAGATGGGGACGGAGAAGGACATCTAGATGGGGACGGAGAAGGACATCTAGATGGGGACGGAGAAGGACACCTAGATGGGGGGCGGAGAAGGGAACATAGATGGGGGGCGGAGAAGGGAACATAGATGGGGGGCAGTGAAGGGTGCATAGATGGGGGCAGTGAAGGGTGCATAGATGGGGCAGTGATGAGCGCATAGATGGGGGGCAGGGATGGGCGCATAGATGGGGGGCGGTGAAGGGCGCATAGATGGGGGGCGGTGAAGGGCGCATAGATGGGGGCGGTGAAGGGCGCATAGATGGGGACGGAGAAGGGCACGTAGATGGGTGGCAGAGAAGGCACGTTTATGGGGACAGAGAAGGGCACATTGGGCGCAATCTTAACAAAGCATTTTCCTGATTCTAAGCAGAGTTCTCTGCTCAAGCCGACAGCTGTGAAAAAAAATTCTGCCAAGTTTCACAACATCTCTCAGCAGCTGAGCTAACTAAAAGGCTACTTTCACACTTGGGGCGGTGCCGGCGTTAGCGGTAAAGCGACGCTAATTTTAGCTAGGGGGTTAAAAGTGCCCTGCTAGCGGTTGAATAAAGGGCTACAAGCGCCCGTGTTGTGGCACTGCCGAATCGCTTTGCAGACAATTTGGAAGCGCTGCCCATCCAATTCAATAGGCAGGGTGTTTTGGGATCACTGTATACATCGCTCCCGCACCGCCCCAAAGATGATGCTTGTAGGACTTTTTTTTCCCCGTCCTGCAAGCGCACTGCCTCAGTGTGATAGCACTCGGGCTTTCACACTGGGGAGGCATGAGGGGCGCTTTACAGGTGCTATTTTTAGCACTAAAACACCTGAAAAGCGTCCCAGTGTGAAAGGGGTCTAAACATTGTAACACTTCGTCATTTTAGATCAAAGGGATGAACTTCGGTCTGTAAATGAGGGAAGTTTACCAAACTAAACCTTTTTCTGACACTTGTTGATTTCAAGTTAAAATCATTATTTTTTGCTAGAAAATTACTTAGAACCCCCAAACATTATATATATATATATACACAGGTCCTTCTCAAAAAATTTGCATATTGTGATAAAGTTCATTATTTTCTGTAATGTACTGATAAACATTAGACTTTCATATATTTTAGATTCATTACACACAACTGAAGTAGTTCAAGCCTTTTCTTGTTTTAATATTGATGATTTTGGCATACAGCTCATGAAAACCCCAAAATCCTATCTCAAAAAATTAGCATATTTCATCCGACCAATAAAAGAAAAGTGTTTTTAATACAAAAAAGTCAACCTTCAAATAATTATGTTCAGTTATGCACTCAATACTTGGTCGGGAATCCTTTTGCAGAAAAGACTGCTTCAATGCGGCGTGGCATGGAGGCAACCAGCCTGTGGCACTGCTGAGGTGTTATGGAGGCCCAGGATGCTTCGATAGCGGCCTTAAGCTCATCCAGAGTGTTGGGTCTTGCGTCTCTCAACTTTCTCTTCCCAATATCCCACAGATTCTCTATGGGGTTCAGGTCAGGAGAGTTGGCAGGCCAATTGAGCACAGTAATACCATGGTCAGTAAACCATTTACCAGTGGTTTTGGCACTGTGAGCAGGTGCCAGGTCGTGCTGAAAAATGAAATCTTCATCTCCATAAAGATTTTCAGCAGATGGAAGCATGAAGTGCTCCAAAATCTCCTGATAGCTAGCTGCATTGACCCTGCCCTTAATAAAACACAGTGGACCAACACCAGCAGCTGACATGGCACCCCAGACCATCACTGACTGTGGATACTTGACACTGGACTTCAGGCATTTTGGCATTTCCCTCTCCCCAGTCTTTCTCCAGACTCTGGCACCTTGATTTCCGAATGTACTTTGGACCACTGAGCAACAGTCCAGTGCTGCTTCTCTGTAGCCCAGGTCAGGCGCTTCTGCCGCTGTTTCTGGTTCAAAAGTGGCTTGACCTGGGGAATGCGGCACCTGTAGCCCATTTCCTGCACACGCCTGTTCACGGTGGCTCTGGATGTTTCTACTCCAGACTCAGTCCACTGCTTCCGCAGGTCCTCCAAGGTCTGGAATCGGTCCTTCTCCACAATCTTCTTCAGGGTCCGGTCACCTCTTCTCGTTGTGCAGCGTTTTCTGCCACACTTTTTCCTTCCCACAGACTTCCCACTGAGGTGCCTTGATACAGCACTCTGGGAACAGCCTATTCGTTCAGAAATTTCTTTCTGTGTCTTACCCTCTTGCTTGAGGGTGTCAATGATGGCCTTCTGGACAGCAGTCAGGTCGGCAGTCTTACCCATGATTGTGGTTTTGAGTAATGAACCAGGCTGGGAGTTTTTAAAAGCCTCAGGAATCTTTTGCAGGTGTTTAGAGTTAATTAGTTGATTCAGATGATTAGGTTAATAGCTTGTTTAGAGAACCTTTTCATGATATGCAAATTTTTTGAGATAGGAATTTTGGGTTGTCATGAGCTGTATGCCAAAATCATCAATATTAAAACAAGAAAAGGCTTGAACTACTTCAGTTGTGTGTAATGAATCTAAAATATATGAAAGTCTAATGTTTATAAGTACATTACAGAAAATAATGAACTTTATCACAATATGCTAATTTTTTGAGAAGGACCTGTGTATATATATATATATATATATATATATATATATATATATATATATATATAGTATATATTTTAGCAAATAAAATGGTGGTTGTTGCAATATTTTATGTCACACTGTATTTGCGCAGCAGTCTTTCAAGTGCAATTTTTGGGAAAACTGATTACAATAAATAATTTAAAAAAAACTGTAAATTTAGCCCAATTTTTTTTGTATAATATGAAAGATGGTGTTGCTCCGCGAGAATCGTGATCTTTATTCTAAGCAAAAAAAATTGTGATTCTCATTTTTCCCAGAATTGTGCAGCTCTATTAGGCCTAAAATTATTTTTAAAGTAGGAGTAAACTCCCATGCATAATTTGTACATATAGGTGACCCTATAATAAGACTTACCTATAGGTACTGTAAATATCTCCAAAATTCGCACCGCTTGGGAGATATTTACTGTAGATGCAGCCGATGAGGTCACTGGCAAATGCACTTTGAAGGAACGGCCACAAACCCAAAGGAAGATCGGGTGAAGATGGAAGCTCTGTCAGCGGTGACCGCATGATGCTGGAGGGCTTTGATCTAAGGTAAAATTCACATAATGTGCTAGTATGTATGCAATGCATACTAGCACATCATGGCTTTTACCTTGCAGGTTGCAAAATAACCCCCCCAAAAAACTAACAAAAAAAAAAAAGCCCCTTCGCCCGAGTAGACAAAAATTAGGGTTGTCCCGATACCACTTTTTTAAGACCGAGTACAAGTACCGATGCTTTTTTTCAAGTACTCGCCGATACCGATTACCGATACTTTTTTTTAATCTCATGTGACAGTGGCACATGTGTCAGTAGTTTTTTTTTTTTTTTTTTTACAATTTGTTTATTTTTTTTTTTTTACAATTTATTTATTTATTTTTTTTTTTTTTTTACAATGCTTTCTTTTTTTAATGGGGGGTCAGTGTGTGTTTTCTTTTCTTTTTTTTATTTTTTACAATTAATTTTTATTTTATTTTTATGTTATTCTTTTTTTTTATCAGCCCTGTTGGGGGGCTTTGGTGAGATATCGGGGGTCTTAACAAACCTCTGACATCTCCCCTTTGAGACAGGGAAAGGGACTAGGGACACAGATTCCCCAGTCCCTTTCTCAGCAGCCTCAGCTGCGCTGAAAATGAATGGAGAGAAGACAGCGGCTTCTCTTCATTCATAAACTGAAACATTGTAAACACAGTTTACGATGTTTCAGTTATGTGAATGGACAGAGTCAGTCACTCACTCTGTACATTCCGAACAGTAAGGAGCCGGATTTACTGGCTCTTACCTCTGCTCTCCATCCTGATAGATCGAGGGGGTGGAGGGGGACACGGAGGGGGACGGCAGCACAAAGGGGGACACGGAGGGGGACGGCGGCATGGAGGGGGACACGGAGGGGGACGGCAGCGCGGAGGGAGACACGGAGGGGGACGGCAGCGCGGAGGGAGACACGGAGGGGGACGGCAGCGCGGAGGGAGACACGGAGGGGGGACGGCAGCGCGGAGGGAGACACAGAGGGGGACGGCAGCACGGAGGGAGACACGGAGGGGGACGGCAGCACGGAGGGAGACACGGAGGGGGACGGCAGCACGGAGGGAGACACGGAGGGGGACGGCAGCACGAAGGGAGACACGGAGGGGGACGGCAGCACGGAGGGGGATGGCAGCACGGAGGGAGACACGGAGGGGGACGGCGGCATGGAGGGAGACACGGAGGGGGACGGCGGCATGGAGGGAGACACGGAGGGGGACGGCGGCATGGAGGGGGACACGGAGGGGGACGGCAGCGCGGAGGGGGGACGGCGGCACGGAGGGGGACACGAAGGGGGGCGGCGGCATGGAGGGGGACACGAAGGGGGACGGCGGCATGGAGGGGGACACGGAGGGGGACGGCAGCACGGAGGGAGACAGAGGGGGACGGCGGCACGGAGAGAGACACGGAGGGGGACGGTGGCATGGAGGGGGACACAGGGGGACGGCGGCACGGAGAGAGACACGGAGGGGGACGGCGGCATGGATGGGGACACAGGGGGACGGCGGCACGGAGGGAGACACGGAGGGGGGCGGCGGCATGGAGGGAGATACGGAGGGGGACGGCGGCATGGAGGGGGACACGGAGGGGGACAGCAGCACGGAGGGAGACACGGAGGGGGATGGCAGCACGGAGGGAGACACGGAGGGGGACGGCAGCACGAAGGGAGACACGGAGGGGGACGGCAGCACGGAGGGGGATGGCAGCACGGAGGGGGACGGCGGCATGGAGGGAGACACGGAGGGGGACGGCGGCATGGAGGGAGACACGGAGGGGGACGGCGGCATGGAGGGGGACACGGAGGGGGACGGCAGCACGGAGGGGGGACGGCGGCACGGAGGGGGACACGAAGGGGGGCGGCGGCATGGAGGGGACACGAAGGGGGACGGCGGCATGGAGGGGGACACGGAGGGGGACGGCAGCACAGAGGGAGACAGAGGGGGACGGCGGCACGGAGAGAGACACGGAGGGGGACGGCGGCATGGAGGGGGACACAGGGGGACGGCGGCACGGAGAGAGACACGGAGGGGGACGGCGGCATGGATGGGGACACAGGGGGACGGCGGCACGGAGGGAGACACGGAGGGGGGCGGCGGCATGGAGGGAGATACGGAGGGGGACGGCGGCATGGAGGGGGACACGGAGGGGGACAGCAGCACGGAGGGAGACACGGAGGGGGACGGCGGTATGGAGGGGGACGGCAGCACGGAGGGAGACACGGAGGGGGACGGCGGCATGGAGGGGTCAGCAGCACGGAGGGAGACACGGAGGGGGACTGCAGCACGGAGGGAGACACGGAGGGGGACTGCAGCACGGAGGGAGACACGGAGGGGGATGGCAGCACGGAGGGAGACACGGAGGGGGACGGCAGCACGGAGGGAGACAGCGGCATGGACGGGGACACGGAGGGAGAGAGCAGCAAAACGGAGGGGGCTGGAGGAGGATACGGGGACAATCAGCGGTGATCGTGTGTGGGGGAGTTACAAGCACCGATCACCACTGATTTTAAAGCAGCTGAAAGCCGCGCGAGGGGGGGAAGAGAGAGAGAGAGAGAGAGAGAGAGAGAGAGAGAGAGAAGCGCGGAGAAACTACTTTTAAATATATACAGCGGTGATCGGTGCTTGTGACTCCCCCACCGCACTGATCACCGCGGACTATACAACTATCTGGTGAAGCATCGGGAGCATTTGCCCGAGTACAAGTACTCAGGCAAATGCTTGGTATCGGTACCGATACTAGTATCGCTATCGGGACAACCCTAACAAAAATGTTTGCACTGGCCCTGCATCCCAGGTGAAGATGGCCCCTTAGCACGGGTGTACGCATTGGTGAATGTACATGAATAAGCATTTATAGGACTACCTTTCAGAGGGAGTTTGTGGTGAGGAGATTTTAAGTCACCACCCCTTCTTTTTTTTTCTTTTTCTTTTTTCTTTTACAATCTAACCCAAAATTCTGCACCACTGATGAATGCAGCGCGGGATAATTCATAATGTGTTGCAATGCAAAGCAGTGTGGTTAAAGCAAGCATATACCCTCGTAGACCTGCCTTTGTAGTTGGGGGAGGGGGCAATTAAAATGTCTTAACTGCTTCCGGACAGCCCCTTGCATATATACTGTGGGATCTGATGAAGGGGGTTCCGATGGGGGGACTCTGATGAGGGGGCACTACTTGGTGGGCTCTGTTGAAGGGGACACTGATGGTGGGGGTTTGATGAGGGGCATACTGAATAAGTGGCACTAATGACGGGACTATGATAGGAGGGCACTAATGAGGGGGACTCTGATGGAGGGTTCTGATAAGGGGACACTGGTGGGGGGGGGGGGTCTGATGAGGAGCATACTGAATGAGTGGCACTGATTTGGGGAGGGGGGTCTGATGAGGGGCATACTGAAGGAGTGGCACTGATGAGGGGCATACTGAAGGAGTGGCACTGATGGGGGGGGCTCTGATGAGGAGCATACTGAATGAGTGGCACTGATTTGGGGGGGGGTCTGATGAGGGGCATACTGAAGGAGTGGCATTGATGAGGGGCATACTGAAGGAGTGGCACTGATGAGGGGCATACTGAAGGAGTGGCACTGATGGGGGGGGGGGGGTCTGATGAGGAGCATACTGAATGAGTGGCACTGATTTGGGAGGGGGGTCTGATGAGGGGCATACTGAAGGAGTGGCACTGATGAGGGGCATACTGAAGGAGTGGCACTGATGAGGGGCATACTGAAGGAGTGGCACTGATGAGGGGCATACTGAAGGAGTGGCACTGATGAGGGGCATACTGAAGGAGTGGCACTGATGGGGGGGGTCTGATGAGGAGCATACTGAATGAGTGGCACTGATTTGGGGGGGGGGGGTCTGATGAGGGGCATACTGATTTGGGGGGGGGAGAGTCTGATGAGGGGCATACTGAATGAGTGGCACTGATTTGGGAGGGGGGTCTGATGAGGGGCATGCTGAAGGAGTGGCATTGATGAGGGGCATACTGAAGGAGTGGCACTGATGAGGGGCATATTGAATGAGTGGCACTGATTTGGGGGGGGGGTCTGATGAGGAGCATACTGAATGAGTGGCACTGATTTGGGGGGGGGGGTCTGATGAGGGGCATACTGAATGAGTGGCACTGATTTGGGGGGGGGAGTCTGATGAGGGGCATACTGAATGAGTGGCACTGATTTGGGGGGGGGGTCTGATGAGGGGCATACTGATTTGGGGGGGGGAGAGTCTGATGAGGGGCATACTGAATGAGTGGCACTGATTTGGGAGGGGGGTCTGATGAGGGGCATGCTGAAGGAGTGGCATTGATGAGGGGCATACTGAAGGAGTGGCACTGATGAGGGGCATACTGAATGAGTGGCACTGATTTGGGGGGGGTCTGATGAGGAGCATACTGAATGAGTGGCACTGATTTGGGGGGGGGGGTCTGATGAGGGGCATACTGAATGAGTGGCACTGATTTGGGGGGGGGAGTCTGATGAGGGGCATACTGAATGAGTGGCACTGATTTGGGGGGAGGAGGCTGATGAGGGGCATACTATATATATATAGTATATATTTTAGCAAATAAAATGGTGGTTGTTGCAATATTTTATGTCACACTGTATTTGCGCAGCAGTCTTTCAAGTGCAATTTTTGGGAAAACTGATTACAATAAATAATAAAAAAAAAACTGTAAATTTAGCCCAATTTTTTTTGTATAATATGAAAGATGGTGTTGCTCCGCGAGAATCGTGATCTTTATTCTAAGCAAAAAAAATTGTGATTCTCATTTTTCCCAGAATTGTGCAGCTCTATTAGGCCTAAAATTATTTTTAAAGTAGGAGTAAACTCCCATGCATAATTTGTACATATAGGTGACCCTATAATAAGACTTACCTATAGGTACTGTAAATATCTCCAAAATTCGCACCGCTTGGGAGATATTTACTGTAGATGCAGCCGATGAGGTCACTGGCAAATGCACTTTGAAGGAACGGCCACAAACCCAAAGGAAGATCGGGTGAAGATGGAAGCTCTGTCAGCGGTGACCGCATGATGCTGGAGGGCTTTGATCTAAGGTAAAATTCACATAATGTGCTAGTATGTATGCAATGCATACTAGCACATCATGGCTTTTACCTTGCAGGTTGCAAAATAACCCCCCCAAAAAACTAACAAAAAAAAAAAAGCCCCTTCGCCCGAGTAGACAAAAATTAGGGTTGTCCCGATACCACTTTTTTAAGACCGAGTACAAGTACCGATGCTTTTTTTCAAGTACTCGCCGATACCGATTACCGATACTTTTTTTTAATCTCATGTGACAGTGGCACATGTGTCAGTAGTTTTTTTTTTTTTTTTTTTTACAATTTGTTTATTTTTATTTTTTTACAATTTTTTTTTTTTTTTTTTTTTTTTTTTTTTACAATGCTTTCTTTTTTTAATGGGGGGTCAGTGTGTGTTTTCTTTTCTTTTTTTATTTTTTACAATTAATTTTTATTTTATTTTTATGTTATTCTTTTTTTTTATCAGCCCTGTTGGGGGGCTTTGGTGAGATATCGGGGGTCTTAACAAACCTCTGACATCTCCCCTTTGAGACAGGGAAAGGGACTAGGGACACAGATTCCCCAGTCCCTTTCTCAGCAGCCTCAGCTGCGCTGAAAATGAATGGAGAGAAGACAGCGGCTTCTCTTCATTCATAAACTGAAACATTGTAAACACAGTTTACGATGTTTCAGTTATGTGAATGGACAGAGTCAGTCACTCACTCTGTACATTCCGAACAGTAAGGAGCCGGATTTACTGGCTCTTACCTCTGCTCTCCATCCTGATAGATCGAGGGGGTGGAGGGGGACACGGAGGGGGACGGCAGCACAAAGGGGGACACGGAGGGGGACGGCGGCATGGAGGGGGACACGGAGGGGGACGGCAGCGCGGAGGGAGACACGGAGGGGGACGGCAGCGCGGAGGGGGACGGCAGCGCGGAGGGAGACACGGAGGGGGACGGCAGCGCGGAGGGAGACACGGAGGGGGGACGGCAGCGCGGAGGGAGACACAGAGGGGGACGGCAGCACGGAGGGAGACACGGAGGGGGACGGCAGCACGGAGGGAGACACGGAGGGGGACGGCAGCACGGAGGGAGACACGGAGGGGGACGGCAGCACGGAGGGAGACACGGAGGGGGACGGCAGCACGAAGGGAGACACGGAGGGGGACGGCAGCACGGAGGGGGATGGCAGCACGGAGGGAGACACGGAGGGGGACGGCGGCATGGAGGGAGACACGGAGGGGGACGGCGGCATGGAGGGGGACGGCGGCATGGAGGAGGACACGGAGGGGGACGGCAGCACGGAGGGGGGACGGCGGCACGGAGGGGGACACGAAGGGGGGCGGCGGCATGGAGGGGGACACGAAGGGGGACGGCGGCATGGAGGGGGACACAGAGGGGGACGGCGGCACGGAGAGAGACACGGAGGGGGACGGCGGCATGGAGGGGGACACAGGGGGACGGCGGCACGGAGAGAGACACGGAGGGGGACGGCGGCATGGATGGGGACACAGGGGGACGGCGGCACGGAGGGAGACACGGAGGGGGGCGGCGGCATGGAGGGAGATACGGAGGGGGACGGCGGCATGGAGGGGGACACGGAGGGGGACAGCAGCACGGAGGGAGACACGGAGGGGGACGGCGGTATGGAGGGGGACGGCAGCACGGAGGGAGACGGCGGCATGGAGGGGTCAGCAGCACGGAGGGAGACACGGAGGGGGACTGCAGCACGGAGGGAGACACGGAGGGGGACTGCAGCACGGAGGGAGACACGGAGGGGGATGGCAGCACGGAGGGAGACACGGAGGGGGACGGCAGCACGGAGGGAGACAGCGGCATGGACGGGGACACGGAGGGAGAGAGCAGCAAAACGGAGGGGGCTGGAGGAGGATACGGGGACAATCAGCGGTGATCGTGTGTGGGGGAGTTACAAGCACCGATCACCACTGATTTTAAAGCAGCTGAAAGCCGCGCGAGGGGGGGAAGAGAGAGAGAGAAGCGCGGAGAAACTACTTTTAAATATATACAGCGGTGATCGGTGCTTGTGACTCCCCCACCGCACTGATCACCGCGGACTATACAACTATCTGGTGAAGCATCGGGAGCATTTGCCCGAGTACAAGTACTCAGGCAAATGCTTGGTATCGGTACCGATACTAGTATCGCTATCGGGACAACCCTAACAAAAATTTTTGCACTGGCCCTGCATCCCAGGTGAAGATGGCCCCTTAGCACGGGTGTACGCATTGGTGAATGTACATGAATAAGCATTTATAGGACTACCTTTCAGAGGGAGTTTGTGGTGAGGAGATTTTAAGTCACCACCCCTTCTTTTTTTTTCTTTTTCTTTTTTCTTTTACAATCTAACCCCAAATTCTGCACCACTGATGAATGCAGCGCGGGATAATTCATAATGTGTTGCAATGCAAAGCAGTGTGGTTAAAGCAAGCATATACCCTCGTAGACCTGCCTTTGTAGTTGGGGGAGGGGGCAATTAAAATGTCTTAACTGCTTCCGGACAGCCCCTTGCATATATACTGTGGGATCTGATGAAGGGGGTTCCGATGGGGGGACTCTGATGAGGGGGCACTACTTGGTGGGCTCTGTTGAAGGGGACACTGATGGTGGGGGTTTGATGAGGGGCATACTGAATAAGTGGCACTAATGACGGGACTATGATAGGAGGGCACTAATGAGGGGGACTCTGATGGAGGGTTCTGATAAGGGGACACTGGTGGGGGGGGGGGGTCTGATGAGGAGCATACTGAATGAGTGGCACTGATTTGGGGAGGGGGGTCTGATGAGGGGCATACTGAAGGAGTGGCACTGATGAGGGGCATACTGAAGGAGTGGCACTGATGGGGGGGGCTCTGATGAGGAGCATACTGAATGAGTGGCACTGATTTGGGGGGGGGGGGTCTGATGAGGGGCATACTGAAGGAGTGGCATTGATGAGGGGCATACTGAAGGAGTGGCACTGATGAGGGGCATACTGAAGGAGTGGCACTGATGGGGGGGGTCTGATGAGGAGCATACTGAATGAGTGGCACTGATTTGGGAGGGGGGTCTGATGAGGGGCATACTGAAGGAGTGGCACTGATGAGGGGCATACTGAAGGAGTGGCACTGATGAGGGGCATACTGAAGGAGTGGCACTGATGAGGGGCATACTGAAGGAGTGGCACTGATGAGGGGCATACTGAAGGAGTGGCACTGATGGGGGGGGTCTGATGAGGAGCATACTGAATGAGTGGCACTGATTTGGGGGGGGGGGTCTGATGAGGGGCATACTGATTTGGGGAGGGGAGAGTCTGATGAGGGGCATACTGAATGAGTGGCACTGATTTGGGAGGGGGGTCTGATGAGGGGCATGCTGAAGGAGTGGCATTGATGAGGGGCATACTGAAGGAGTGGCACTGATGAGGGGCATACTGAATGAGTGGCACTGATTTGGGGGGGGTCTGATGAGGAGCATACTGAATGAGTGGCACTGATTTGGGGGGGGGGTCTGATGAGGGGCATACTGAATGAGTGGCACTGATTTGGGGGGGGGAGTCTGATGAGGGGCATACTGAATGAGTGGCACTGATTTGGGGGGAGGAGGCTGATGAGGGGCATACTATATATATATAGTATATATTTTAGCAAATAAAATGGTGGTTGTTGCAATATTTTATGTCACACTGTATTTGCGCAGCAGTCTTTCAAGTGCAATTTTTGGGAAAACTGATTACAATAAATAATAAAAAAAAAACTGTAAATTTAGCCCAATTTTTTTTGTATAATATGAAAGATGGTGTTGCTCCGCGAGAATCGTGATCTTTATTCTAAGCAAAAAAAATTGTGATTCTCATTTTTCCCAGAATTGTGCAGCTCTATTAGGCCTAAAATTATTTTTAAAGTAGGAGTAAACTCCCATGCATAATTTGTACATATAGGTGACCCTATAATAAGACTTACCTATAGGTACTGTAAATATCTCCAAAATTCGCACCGCTTGGGAGATATTTACTGTAGATGCAGCCGATGAGGTCACTGGCAAATGCACTTTGAAGGAACGGCCACAAACCCAAAGGAAGATCGGGTGAAGATGGAAGCTCTGTCAGCGGTGACCGCATGATGCTGGAGGGCTTTGATCTAAGGTAAAATTCACATAATGTGCTAGTATGTATGCAATGCATACTAGCACATCATGGCTTTTACCTTGCAGGTTGCAAAATAACCCCCCCAAAAAACTAACAAAAAAAAAAAAGCCCCTTCGCCCGAGTAGACAAAAATTAGGGTTGTCCCGATACCACTTTTTTAAGACCGAGTACAAGTACCGATGCTTTTTTTCAAGTACTCGCCGATACCGATTACCGATACCCTTTTTTAATCTCATGTGACAGTGGCACATGTGTCAGTAGTTTTTTTTTTTTTTTTTTTTACAATTTGTTTATTTTTATTTTTTTACAATTTTTTTTTTTTATTTTTTTTTATTTTTTACAATGCTTTCTTTTTTTAATGGGGGGGTCAGTGTGTGTTTTCTTTTCTTTTTTTATTTTTTACAATTAATTTTTATTTTATTTTTATGTTATTCTTTTTTTTTATCAGCCCTGTTGGGGGGCTTTGGTGAGATATCGGGGGTCTTAACAAACCTCTGACATCTCCCCTTTGAGACAGGGAAAGGGACTAGGGACACAGATTCCCCAGTCCCTTTCTCAGCAGCCTCAGCTGCGCTGAAAATGAATGGAGAGAAGACAGCGGCTTCTCTTCATTCATAAACTGAAACATTGTAAACACAGTTTACGATGTTTCAGTTATGTGAATGGACAGAGTCAGTCACTCACTCTGTACATTCCGAACAGTAAGGAGCCGGATTTACTGGCTCTTACCTCTGCTCTCCATCCTGATAGATCGAGGGGGTGGAGGGGGACACGGAGGGGGACGGCAGCACAAAGGGGGACACGGAGGGGGACGGCGGCATGGAGGGGGACACGGAGGGGGACGGCAGCGCGGAGGGAGACACGGAGGGGGACGGCAGCGCGGAGGGGGACGGCAGCGCGGAGGGAGACACGGAGGGGGACGGCAGCGCGGAGGGAGACACGGAGGGGGGACGGCAGCGCGGAGGGAGACACAGAGGGGGACGGCAGCACGGAGGGAGACACGGAGGGGGACGGCAGCACGGAGGGAGACACGGAGGGGGATGGCAGCACGGAGGGAGACACGGAGGGGGACGGCAGCACGGAGGGAGACACGGAGGGGGACGGCAGCACGAAGGGAGACACGGAGGGGGACGGCAGCACGGAGGGGGATGGCAGCACGGAGGGAGACACGGAGGGGGACGGCGGCATGGAGGGAGACACGGAGGGGGACGGCGGCATGGAGGGAGACACGGAGGGGGACGGCGGCATGGAGGGGGACACGGAGGGGGACGGCAGCACGGAGGGGGGACGGCGGCACGGAGGGGGACACGAAGGGGGGCGGCGGCATGGAGGGGGACACGAAGGGGGACGGCGGCATGGAGGGGGACACGGAGGGGGACGGCAGCACGGAGGGAGACAGAGGGGGACGGCGGCACGGAGAGAGACACGGAGGGGGACGGCGGCATGGAGGGGGACACGGGGACGGCGGCACGGAGAGAGACACGGAGGGGGACGGCGGCATGGATGGGGACACAGGGGGACGGCGGCACGGAGGGAGACACGGAGGGGGGCGGCGGCATGGAGGGAGATACGGAGGGGGACGGCGGCATGGAGGGGGACACGGAGGGGGACAGCAGCACGGAGGGAGACACGGAGGGGGACGGCGGTATGGAGGGGGACGGCAGCACGGAGGGAGACACGGAGGGGGACGGCGGCATGGAGGGGTCAGCAGCACGGAGGGAGACACGGAGGGGGACTGCAGCACGGAGGGAGACACGGAGGGGGACTGCAGCACGGAGGGAGACACGGAGGGGGATGGC
This sequence comes from Rana muscosa, assembly GCA_029206835.1. Lineage (NCBI taxonomy): Eukaryota > Metazoa > Chordata > Amphibia > Anura > Ranidae > Rana > Rana muscosa. Next base: position 31,476,028 of record JARGYO010000094.1, read on the forward strand.
AGCACGGAGGGAGACACGGAGGGGGACGGCAGCACGGAGGGAGACAGCGGCATGGACGGGGACACGGAGGGAGAGAGCAGCAAAACGGAGGGGGCTGGAGGAGGATACGGGGACAATCAGCGGTGATCGTGTGTGGGGGAGTTACAAGCACCGATCACCACTGATTTTAAAGCAGCTGAAAGCCGCGCGAGGGGGGGAAGAGAGAGAGAGAGAGAGAAGCGAGGAGAAACTACTTTTAAATATATACAGCGGTGATCGGTGCTTGTGACTCCCCCACCGCACTGATCACCGCGGACTATACAACTATCTGGTGAAGCATCGGGAGCATTTGCCCGAGTACAAGTACTCAGGCAAATGCTTGGTATCGGTACCGATACTAGTATCGCTATCGGGACAACCCTAACAAAAATTTTTGCACTGGCCCTGCATCCCAGGTGAAGATGGCCCCTTAGCACGGGTGTACGCATTGGTGAATGTACATGAATAAGCATTTATAGGACTACCTTTCAGAGGGAGTTTGTGGTGAGGAGATTTTAAGTCACCACCCCTTCTTTTTTTTTCTTTTTCTTTTTTCTTTTACAATCTAACCCAAAATTCTGCACCACTGATGAATGCAGCGCGGGATAATTCATAATGTGTTGCAATGCAAAGCAGTGTGGTTAAAGCAAGCATATACCCTCGTAGACCTGCCTTTGTAGTTGGGGGAGGGGGCAATTAAAATGTCTTAACTGCTTCCGGACAGCCCCTTGCATATATACTGTGGGATCTGATGAAGGGGGTTCCGATGGGGGGACTCTGATGAGGGGGCACTACTTGGTGGGCTCTGTTGAAGGGGACACTGATGGTGGGGGTTTGATGAGGGGCATACTGAATAAGTGGCACTAATGACGGGACTATGATAGGAGGGCACTAATGAGGGGGACTCTGATGGAGGGTTCTGATAAGGGGACACTGGTGGGGGGGGGTCTGATGAGGAGCATACTGAATGAGTGGCACTGATTTGGGGAGGGGGGTCTGATGAGGGGCATACTGAAGGAGTGGCACTGATGAGGGGCATACTGAAGGAGTGGCACTGATGGGGGGGGCTCTGATGAGGAGCATACTGAATGAGTGGCACTGATTTGGGGGGGGGGGGTCTGATGAGGGGCATACTGAAGGAGTGGCATTGATGAGGGGCATACTGAAGGAGTGGCACTGATGAGGGGCATACTGAAGGAGTGGCACTGATGGGGGGGGGTCTGATGAGGAGCATACTGAATGAGTGGCACTGATTTGGGAGGGGGGTCTGATGAGGGGCATACTGAAGGAGTGGCACTGATGAGGGGCATACTGAAGGAGTGGCACTGATGAGGGGCATACTGAAGGAGTGGCACTGATGAGGGGCATACTGAAGGAGTGGCACTGATGAGGGGCATACTGAAGGAGTGGCACTGATGAGGGGCATACTGAAGGAGTGGCACTGATGGGGGGGGGGTCTGATGAGGAGCATACTGAATGAGTGGCACTGATTTGGGGGGGGGTCTGATGAGGGGCATACTGATTTGGGGGGGGGGAGAGTCTGATGAGGGGCATACTGAATGAGTGGCACTGATTTGGGAGGGGGATCTGATGAGGGGCATGCTGAAGGAGTGGCATTGATGAGGGGCATACTGAAGGAGTGGCACTGATGAGGGGCATACTGAAGGAGTGGCACTGATGGGGGGGGGTCTGATGAGGAGCATAATGAATGAGTGGCACTGATTTGGGGGGGGGGTCTGATGAGGGGCATACTGAATGAGTGGCACTGATTTGGGGGGGGGAGTCTGATGAGGGGCATACTGAATGAGTGGCACTGATTTGGGGGGAGGAGGCTGATGAGGGGCATACTATATATATATAGTATATATTTTAGCAAATAAAATGGTGGTTGTTGCAATATTTTATGTCACACTGTATTTGCGCAGCAGTCTTTCAAGTGCAATTTTTGGGAAAACTGATTACAATAAATAATAAAAAAAAAACTGTAAATTTAGCCCAATTTTTTTTGTATAATATGAAAGATGGTGTTGCTCCGCGAGAATCGTGATCTTTATTCTAAGCAAAAAAAATTGTGATTCTCATTTTTCCCAGAATTGTGCAGCTCTATTAGGCCTAAAATTATTTTTAAAGTAGGAGTAAACTCCCATGCATAATTTGTACATATAGGTGACCCTATAATAAGACTTACCTATAGGTACTGTAAATATCTCCAAAATTCGCACCGCTTGGGAGATATTTACTGTAGATGCAGCCGATGAGGTCACTGGCAAATGCACTTTGAAGGAACGGCCACAAACCCAAAGGAAGATCGGGTGAAGATGGAAGCTCTGTCAGCGGTGACCGCATGATGCTGGAGGGCTTTGATCTAAGGTAAAATTCACATAATGTGCTAGTATGTATGCAATGCATACTAGCACATCATGGCTTTTACCTTGCAGGTTGCAAAATAACCCCCCCAAAAAACTAACAAAAAAAAAAAAGCCCCTTCGCCCGAGTAGACAAAAATTAGGGTTGTCCCGATACCACTTTTTTAAGACCGAGTACAAGTACCGATGCTTTTTTTCAAGTACTCGCCGATACCGATTACCGATACTTTTTTTTAATCTCATGTGACAGTGGCACATGTGTCAGTAGTTTTTTTTTTTTTTTTTTTTTACAATTTGTTTATTTTTATTTTTTTACAATTTTTTTTTTTTTATTTTTTTTTATTTTTTACAATGCTTTCTTTTTTTAATGGGGGGTCAGTGTGTGTTTTCTTTTCTTTTTTTATTTTTTACAATTAATTTTTATTTTATTTTTATGTTATTCTTTTTTTTTATCAGCCCTGTTGGGGGGCTTTGGTGAGATATCGGGGGTCTTAACAAACCTCTGACATCTCCCCTTTGAGACAGGGAAAGGGACTAGGGACACAGATTCCCCAGTCCCTTTCTCAGCAGCCTCAGCTGCGCTGAAAATGAATGGAGAGAAGACAGCGGCTTCTCTTCATTCATAAACTGAAACATTGTAAACACAGTTTACGATGTTTCAGTTATGTGAATGGACAGAGTCAGTCACTCACTCTGTACATTCCGAACAGTAAGGAGCCGGATTTACTGGCTCTTACCTCTGCTCTCCATCCTGATAGATCGAGGGGGTGGAGGGGGACACGGAGGGGGACGGCAGCACAAAGGGGGACACGGAGGGGGACGGCGGCATGGAGGGGGACACGGAGGGGGACGGCAGCCCGGAGGGAGACACGGAGGGGGACGGCAGCGCGGAGGGGGACGGCAGCGCGGAGGGAGACACGGAGGGGGACGGCAGCGCGGAGGGAGACACGGAGGGGGGACGGCAGCGCGGAGGGAGACACAGAGGGGGACGGCAGCACGGAGGGAGACACGGAGGGGGACGGCAGCACGGAGGGAGACACGGAGGGGGACGGCAGCACGGAGGGAGACACGGAGGGGGACGGCAGCACGGAGGGAGACACGGAGGGGGACGGCAGCACGAAGGGAGACACGGAGGGGGACGGCAGCACGGAGGGGGATGGCAGCACGGAGGGAGACACGGAGGGGGACGGCGGCATGGAGGGAGACACGGAGGGGGACGGCGGCATGGAGGGGGACGGCGGCATGGAGGGGGACGGCGGCATGGAGGGGGACACGGAGGGGGACGGCAGCACGGAGGGGGGACGGCGGCACGGAGGGGGACACGAAGGGGGGCGGCGGCATGGAGGGGGACACGAAGGGGGACGGCGGCATGGAGGGGGACACAGAGGGGGACGGCGGCACGGAGAGAGACACGGAGGGGGACGGCGGCATGGAGGGGGACACAGGGGGACGGCGGCACGGAGAGAGACACGGAGGGGGACGGCGGCATGGATGGGGACACAGGGGGACGGCGGCACGGAGGGAGACACGGAGGGGGGCGGCGGCATGGAGGGAGATACGGAGGGGGACGGCGGCATGGAGGGGGACACGGAGGGGGACAGCAGCACGGAGGGAGACACGGAGGGGGACGGCGGTATGGAGGGGGACGGCAGCACGGAGGGAGACACGGAGGGGGACGGCGGCATGGAGGGGTCAGCAGCACGGAGGGAGACACGGAGGGGGACTGCAGCACGGAGGGAGACACGGAGGGGGACTGCAGCACGGAGGGAGACACGGAGGGGGATGGCAGCACGGAGGGAGACACGGAGGGGGACGGCAGCACGGAGGGAGACAGCGGCATGGACGGGGACACGGAGGGAGAGAGCAGCAAAACGGAGGGGGCTGGAGGAGGATACGGGGACAATCAGCGGTGATCGTGTGTGGGGGAGTTACAAGCACCGATCACCACTGATTTTAAAGCAGCTGAAAGCCGCGCGAGGGGGGGAAGAGAGAGAGAGAGAGAGAAGCGCGGAGAAACTACTTTTAAATATATACAGCGGTGATCGGTGCTTGTGACTCCCCCACCGCACTGATCACCGCGGACTATACAACTATCTGGTGAAGCATCGGGAGCATTTGCCCGAGTACAAGTACTCAGGCAAATGCTTGGTATCGGTACCGATACTAGTATCGCTATCGGGACAACCCTAACAAAAATTTTTGCACTGGCCCTGCATCCCAGGTGAAGATGGCCCCTTAGCACGGGTGTACGCATTGGTGAATGTACATGAATAAGCATTTATAGGACTACCTTTCAGAGGGAGTTTGTGGTGAGGAGATTTTAAGTCACCACCCCTTCTTTTTTTTTCTTTTTCTTTTTTCTTTTACAATCTAACCCCAAATTCTGCACCACTGATGAATGCAGCGCGGGATAATTCATAATGTGTTGCAATGCAAAGCAGTGTGGTTAAAGCAAGCATATACCCTCGTAGACCTGCCTTTGTAGTTGGGGGAGGGGGCAATTAAAATGTCTTAACTGCTTCCGGACAGCCCCTTGCATATATACTGTGGGATCTGATGAAGGGGGTTCCGATGGGGGGACTCTGATGAGGGGGCACTACTTGGTGGGCTCTGTTGAAGGGGACACTGATGGTGGGGGTTTGATGAGGGGCATACTGAATAAGTGGCACTAATGACGGGACTATGATAGGAGGGCACTAATGAGGGGGACTCTGATGGAGGGTTCTGATAAGGGGACACTGGTGGGGGGGGGGGTCTGATGAGGAGCATACTGAATGAGTGGCACTGATTTGGGGAGGGGGGTCTGATGAGGGGCATACTGAAGGAGTGGCACTGATGAGGGGCATACTGAAGGAGTGGCACTGATGGGGGGGGCTCTGATGAGGAGCATACTGAATGAGTGGCACTGATTTGGGGGGGGGGTCTGATGAGGGGCATACTGAAGGAGTGGCATTGATGAGGGGCATACTGAAGGAGTGGCACTGATGAGGGGCATACTGAAGGAGTGGCACTGATGGGGGGGGGTCTGATGAGGAGCATACTGAATGAGTGGCACTGATTTGGGAGGGGGGTCTGATGAGGGGCATACTGAAGGAGTGGCACTGATGAGGGGCATACTGAAGGAGTGGCACTGATGAGGGGCATACTGAAGGAGTGGCACTGATGAGGGGCATACTGAAGGAGTGGCACTGATGAGGGGCATACTGAAGGAGTGGCACTGATGGGGGGGGGTCTGATGAGGAGCATACTGAATGAGTGGCACTGATTTGGGGGGGGGGTCTGATGAGGGGCATACTGATTTGGGGGGGGGGGGGAGTCTGATGAGGGGCATACTGAATGAGTGGCACTGATTTGGGAGGGGGGTCTGATGAGGGGCATGCTGAAGGAGTGGCATTGATGAGGGGCATACTGAAGGAGTGGCACTGATGAGGGGCATACTGAAGGAGTGGCACTGATGGGGGGGGGTCTGATGAGGAGCATACTGAATGAGTGGCACTGATTTGGGGGGGGGGTCTGATGAGGGGCATACTGAATGAGTGGCACTGATTTGGGGGGGGGGAGTCTGATGAGGGGCATACTGAATGAGTGGCACTGATTTGGGGGGAGGGGGCTGATGAGGGGCATACTGAATGAGTAACACTCATGGGGGGGGGGTCTGATGAGGGGAGTATTGAATGAGTGGTACTGATGAGGGGACTATGATAGGAGGTCACTGATTAGGGGGGACTCTAATGGGGGGATGTAATGAGGGGTATATTGGATGAGGGGTTCTGATAAGGGGCATACTGAATGAGTGGCACTGATGAAGGGAGAATCTGATAGGAGGGCATTGATGAGGGGGACTCTGATAGGGGGTTCAGATGAGGGGATACTTATGTGGAGGAGGCTCTAATAAGGCGACACTGATGGGGGGGGGTCTGATGAGGCCGGGCATACTGAATGAGTGGCACTGATAAGGGGACTATGATAGAAGGGCACTGATGAGGGGAACTCTGATGGGGGGTTCTGATAAGGGGACACTGATGGGGTCTGATGAGGGTAGCTCTGATAAGGGGCATACTAAATGAGTGGCATTGATGAAGGGTTCTTAGGAGGGCACTGATGAGGGGGACTCTGATAGGGGTTTCAGATGAGGGGATACTGATGGGGAGGCTCTAATAAGGGGACACTGATGGGGGGGCCTGATGAGGGAGGCTTTGATGAGGGGCATACTGAATGAGTGGCACTAATGAGGGGTTAGGACGAGGCAACTATGATAGGAAAGCACTGATGAGGGGGACTCTGATGGAAGTTTTCTGATGAGGGGGGATCCTTATGTGGGGAACACTGATGGGGAGAGTCTGATGAGGGAAGCTCTGATGAGGGGCATACTGAAAGAGTGACACTGATCTGAGGTTCTGATGAGGGGACTGTGATAGGAGGGCACTGGTGAGGGGGACTATGATGTAAAGAGAGGCTCTGCAATAAACTATCCTCTTCTCTCTCCACAAACAGGAAGAGGAAGTGATGACACAGGATGTGGTGTGACTCTGTGCAGGAAAAAAACTCACTGAAACACACATGAAAACTGATGTAAACTTGTGTCTCTACAAGTAAAAGCTGCACGTTCGTTACATCAGTTGTTCTGCATGTATGGTGTGAATGAGGCCTAACAGTCCAGTTGACAATAACGGTTCATCTTTAATCGCTTTGCGGTTTTGGGTGGATTTGTTTTTCAAAATTTTCTGTCTTTTTTTCATTTTTGTTTAGCAAAAACTAAAATTGCCCAGCAGCGAATAAATACCAGCAAAAGAAAGCTCTATTTGTGGGGGGGAAATTATAAAATTTCATATGGGTACAGTGTAACATGACTGCGCAATTGTCCTTCAAAGTGTGACAGCGCTGAAAGTTGGCCTGGGCAGGAAGGGGGTATAAGTGCCCGGTAAGCAGGTGGTTAATAGTACAGGAAGGACTATAGACCCCCTATAGGGGGGTTCATGCACACAGGGAGTTTATTGCCATTCTCCATGTCCTATGCCCAGCATGTATGTGCGTCTGACATATTTTCTTAAGGCTAAAATGTTGTGTGTGGAAAATATGTTGGCCGTACATGCATGGGTATACACCAATGTAAGCAAGAGCACTGACGCATGCAGCCGTTCACTTATATGGGTGTCTGTATGTGGCCCCTGTGGCTCTCCAGCCACAGAAAACTGTACTTCACGCTAGTCATGGGAAATGCCTATAAACGTAATTTGTGTTTGAACCCTAACTCTATACGGGCTCGTTCAGATGCGTGGCAAGGACTGCCGCTCCTATGAAAAGCGATCCACACTCAGATCACTTTTCATAGGTGTTTGACAGGTGGTGAGATCTCCCCTGCCTGTTTTAACTTTTCCAACATGCCACAATCTCAGACATTGCACATGGTTGATGGTTGGTCCCATAGACCTGCGTTCGTCATCTTCAGGGACTTTAACGACCTCCAAAAGCAACTTGCCGTATCATTTTGGCTGTGTCCACAAAGCACAGCATTACAGAAACAGCATGTGACTGTTCAGACGGACGGTAAAACCTCAGCGCAACCACCTGGTTTTACCGCCCCCTCCCTGGCCACACCTGTGAATGAGCCCTATGACTCACTTTGGCACTCCAGCTCTCTACTGAACTCTCCTTACCATTTTTTTTATATTGTCTTTGCATTGTTTTACATTCAGTTATTTCCTCTTTGTAGCTTTTATTTTTATTTTCAGTGCTATTGTTTACTTTCACGAAAATGTAGACTTTTTGGGATTTCTTCGTTTTTATTATTGAAGGTCTTTCTTCCAATAGGAGTTGTTGGCACAGTGATTGTATAGTCCAGTCTGTAAATTTCCCGGCAGAAAGGGGGGAAAGAGAAAAGCCGCATATGATACAGACTTCTGTGCAAGGTATGTGTTTATCAATCCCCCCCCCCCCCCCAACTTCCATTATTGTTCCATCCCAACAACACTGAGAACTACTGCTCTTCATCACCCCCTGCTGGTCTCCCTCTAAACCCCCCGAACCCCCCCCCGGCTTTTGTTATTCTCCACCAACCCCCTGCTGACCCCCCTATTGTTGAACACCCTAGCCTATTGTTCTCACTGAAATCCCCCTACTGTTTACTCTGTGTATGTGTGTGTGTGTATATATACAGTGGGTACGGAAAGTATTCAGACCCCCTTACATTTTTCACTCTTTGTTATATTGCAGCCATTTGATAAAATCATTTAAGCTCATTTTTTTCCTCATTAATGTACACACAGCACCCCGTATTGACAGAAAAACACAGAATTGTTGCCATTTTTGCAGATTTATTAAAAAAGAAAAAAGGAAATATCACATGGTCCTAAGTATTCAGACCCTTTGCTGTGACTCTCATATATTTAACTCAGGTGCTGTCCATTTCTTCCGATCATCCTTGAGATGGTCCTACACCTTCATTTGAGTCCAGCTGTGTTTGATTATACTGATTGGACTTGATTAGGAAAGCCACACACCTGTCTATATAAGACCTTACAGCTCACAGTGCATGTCAGAGCAAATGAGAATCATGAGGTCAAAGAAACTGCCTGAAGAGCTCAGAGACAGAATTGTGGCAAGGCACAGATCTGGCCAAGGTTACAAAACAAATTCTGCTGCACTTAAGGTTCCTAAGAGCACAGTGGCCTCCATAATCCTTAAATGGAAGACGTTTGGGACGACCAGAACCCTTCCTAGAGCTGACCGTCCGGCCAAACTGAGCTATCAGGGGAGAAGAGCCTTGGTGAGAGAGGTAAAGAAGAACCCAAAAATCACTGTGGCTGAGCTCCAGAGATGCAGTCGGGAGATGGGAGAAAGTCGACCATCACTGCAGCCCTCCACCAGTTGGGGCTTTATGGCAGAGTGGCCCGACGGAAGCCTCTCCTCAGTGCAAGACACATGAAAGCCCGCATGGAGTTTGCTGAAAAACACCTGAAGGACTCCAAGATGGTGATAAATAAGATTCTCTGGTCTGATGAGACCAATATAGAACTTTTTGGCCTTAATTCTAAGCGGTATGTGTGGAGAAAACCAGGCACTGCTCATCACCTGTCCAATACAGTCCAAACAGTGAAGCATGGTGGTGGCAGCATCATGCTGTGGGGGTATTTTTCAGCTGCAGGGACAGGACGACTGGTTGCAATCGAGGGAAAGATGAATGCGGCCAAGTACAGGGATATCCTGGACGAAAATCTTCTCCAGAGTGCCCAGGACCTCAGACTGGGCCGAAGGTTTACCTTCCAACAAGACAATGACCCTAAGCACACAGCTAAAATAACGAAGGAGTGGCTTCACAACAACTCCGTGACTGTTCTTGAGTGGCCCAGCCAGAGCCCTGACTTAAACCCAATTGAGCCTCTCTGGAGAGACCTAAAAATGGCCGTCCACCAACGTTTACCATCCAACCTGACAGAACTGGAGAGGATCTGCAAGAAGGAATGGCAGAGGATCCCCAAATCCAGGTGTGAAAAACTTGTTGTATCTTTCCCAAAAAGGCTCATGGCTGTATTAGATCAAAAGGGTGCAAATACTAAATACTGAGCAAAGGGTCTGAATACTTAGGAGCATGTGATATTTCAGTTTTTCTTTTTTAATAAATCTGCAAAAATGTCAACAATTCTGTGTTTTTCTGTCAATATGGGGTACTGTGTGTACATTAATGAGGAAAAAAAATGAACTTAAATGATTTTAGCAAATGGCTGCAATATATCAAAGAGTGAAAAATTTAAGGGGGGTCTGAATACTTTCCGTACCCACTGTATATATATATATATATACACACACACACAGCGGGTAAAATACAGTACATCCAGAAAGTATTCACAGCGCTTCACTTTTTCCATTGTTATGGTACAGCCTTATTTCAAAATGGATAAAATTCATGAATTTCCTCAAAATTCTACAAACCATACCCCATAATGACAACGTGAAAGAAGTTTGTTTGAAATCTTTGCAAATTTCTTAAAAATAAAACATTAATAAATCCCATGTACATAAGTATTCACAGTCTTTCCCATGACATTCCAAATTAAGCTCAGGAGCATCCTGTTTCCACTGATCATTCTTGAGATGTTTCTACCACTTGATTGGACATGATTTGGAAAAGCACACACCTGTCTATAGAAGGTCCCACAGTTAACAGTGCATGTCAGAGCACAAACCAAGCCATGAAGTCCAAGGAATTGTCTGTAGACCTCCGAGACAGGATTGTATGGAGGTACATATCTGGGGAAGGGTACAGAAAAAGTTCTGCAGGTCCCAATGAGCACAGTGGCCTCAATCATCCGTAAATGGAAGAAGTTTGGAATCACCAGGACTCTTCCTAGAGCGGGCCACCCGACCAAACTGAGCGATCGGGGGAAAAAGGCCTTAGTCAGGGAGGTGACCAAGAACCCGATGGTCACTCTGACAGAGCTCCAGCGTTTCTCTGTGGAGAGAGGAGAACCTTCAAGAATACGAACCATCTCTACAGCACTCCACCAATCAGGCCTGTATGGGGGAGTGGCCAGACAGAAACCACTCCTCAGTAAAAGGCACATGACAGCCTACCTGGAGTTTGCCAAAAGGCACCTGAAGGACTCAGATCATGAGAAACAAAATGATCTGGTTTGATGAAACAAAGATTGAACTCTTTGGCAAGCATCATGTCTGGAGGACCACAGGCACTGCTCATCACCTGGCCAAAAACCATCCCTACAGTGAAGCATGGTTACATAGTTAGTCAGGTTGAAAAAAGACACAAGTCCATCCAGTTCAACCATAAAAAAAAAAAAAAAATATCGTACAATCCCATATACCCAATTCTATACCCACAGTTGATCCAGAGGAAGGCAAAAAACACCCCAGCAGAGCATGATCCAATATGCTACAGCAGGGGAAAAAATTCCTTCCTGATCCCCCGAGAGGCAATCGGATATTCCCCGGATCAACTTTACCTATAAATGTCAGTACCCAGTTATATTATGTACATTTAAGAAAGTATCCAGGCCTTTCTTAAAGCAATCTACTGAGCTGGCCAGAACCACCTCTGCAGGGAGTCTATTCCACATTTTCACAGCTCTTACTGTGAAAAAACCTTTCCGTATTTGGAGGTGAAATCTCTTTTCCTCTAGACGCAAAGAGTGCCCCCTTGTCCTTTGTGTTGACCGTAAAGTGAATAACTGAACACCAAGTTCACTATATGGACCCCTTATATATTTGTACATGTTGATCATATCCCCCCTTAATCTCCTCTTCTCAAGAGTGAATAAATTCAGTTCCTCTAATCTTTCCTCATAGCTGAGCTCCTCCATGCCTCTTATCAGTTTGGTTGCCCTTCTCTGCACTTTCTCCAGTTCCCCAATATCCTTTTTGAGAACTGGGGCCCAAAACTGAACTGCGTATTCCAGATGAGGTCTTACTAATGATTTGAACAGAGGCAAAATGATATCTCTCTCTCTGGAGACCATACCTCTCTTAATACAAGAAAGGACTTTGCTCGCTTTGGAAACCGCAGCTTGGCATTGCATGTTATTATTGAGCTTATGATCTACCAAAACCCCCAGATCCTTCTCCACTACGGATCCCCCCAGTTGTACTCCCCCTAGTATGTATGATGCATGCATATTCTTAGCCCCCAAGTGCATAACTTTACATTTATCAACATTAAACCTCATCTGCCACATAGTCACCCAATTAGACAGAGCATTGAGGTCGGCTTGTAAATTGGAGACATCCTGTCCTAAGGACGTTATTCCACTGCATAGCTTGGTGTCATCTGCAAAGACAGAAATGTTACTTTTGATCTCAGACCCAATATCATTTATAAAGATATTAAAAAGTAAGGGTCCCAGCACTGAACCTTGGGGTACACCACTGATAACCTTAGACCATTCAGAGTAAGAATCATTAACCACGACTCTCTGAATTCTGTCTTTTAGCCAGTTTTCTATCCATTTACAAACTGATATTTCCAATCCTGTAGACTTTACCTTACACATGAGCCGTGTGTGGGGAACTGTATCAAACGTTTTTGCAAAATCCAAGTATACCACGTCCACCGCCACCCCTCTGTCCAAGTATACCACGTCCACCGCCACCCCTCTGTCCAAGTATACCACGTCCACAGCCACCCCTCTGTCCAAGGTCTTACTTACCTCTTCATAAAAAGAAATCAGGTTTGTTTGACAACTTCTGTCTTTCATGAATCCATGCTGTCTGTTGCTTAAATAGTTTTTTCCCAGCAAGAACTCATCTATGTGGTCTTTTATTAATCTCTCCAGTATTTTCCCAACTATAGAAGTTAAACTAACAGGTCTATAGTTACTTGGTAAAGACTTAATTCCCTTTTTAAATATAGGCACCACATTGGCCCTGCACCAATCCAGTGGTACTATTCCTGTCATTAATGAGTCCCTAAAAATGAAATACAATGGCTTTGAAATTACAGAGCTCAATTCTTTTAGGATCCGTGGGTGTATGCCATCTGGTCCAGGTGCTTTATCCACCTTTATTCCATCTAAATATTTCTGGATCATATCACTTTTGAGCCATTGTGAATTTGGGGCTGTGTCACTACCACCCTCATTTTGGACATGAGCTCCCCCATGCTCCTTTGTATACACAGAACTGAAGAAAGTATTTAATAAATTTAGCCTTCTCTTTGTCCCCAGTCATCCACTCTAGAACATGCTCTGACTTGACCTTTTTACTATTAATATATTTGAAGAATTTTTTTGGGTTTGTCCTACTATCTTTTGCAATCTGTCGTTCCTTTTGAATTTTTGCAGCCTTGATTTCCTTTTTACATATCCTGTTATATTCTTTGTAACATTTAAATGACACTAGTGTTCCCTCATTTTTATATTTTTTAAAAGCTCTTTTCTTATAGTTTATAGCTTTTTTAACTTTGGCCGTGAGCCACATAGGTTTTATTTTTAGCCTTTTACACCTATTGCCCATGGGAATATACTTTGCAGTGAGTTCACAAACAGTCTTTTTGAAGAATTCCCATTTCTGTTCTGTGCCCATTGATGCCAATATTCCCTCCCAGTCTAAGTCCTGGAGAGCAGCGCTCATCCTTGGAAAATTTGCTCTCTTGAAATTAAGTGTTTTTATCTTTCCCGTATGCGATTTTTGCTTACAACTAACATCAAATGAAATCATGTTATGGTCACTGCTACCCAGGTGTTCCTTTATCTGAACATTAGTAATAAGCTCTGCATGGTTTGAGATTACCAGGTCCAACAGAGCATCATTCCTAGTTGGGGCCTCAATAAATGGGACAATAAAATTGTCCTGCAATAGGTTTATAAATTTTTGCCCTTTAACTGTCCCAGCAGTTCCATTACTCCAGTCAATTTCTGGGTAGTTAAAATCCCGTATTATTATCACCGTCCCAGCCCTTGCAGCCCTTTCCATCTGTGCAAGGAGCTGAGTCTCCACCTCCTCATTAACATTGGGTGGTCTATAACAAACTCCAATGATTAGCTTTGAACTACGCACATCTGTATGCAGTTCCACCCATAATGCTTCAGACTCATCCCACTCTCCATCCACCAGGTCCTCTTTCACACTCGCTTTGAGATCACTTCTCACATAGAGATAGACCCCTCCACCCTTCCTTTTTACCCTGTCTTTCCGAAAGAATGCATAGCCAGGAATATTAATAGCCCAGTCATGAGAGGAATGAAGCCAAGTTTCAGCAATAGCGATTACATCATAGCTCTCCTCATGCACCAGAGCTTCCAACTCACCTATTTTGCTTGGCAGACTTCTGGCGTTGGTGAACAGACACTTTAATGCATTAATATATTTTGACCGGTCACATACTATCCTCTATGGTGGTGGCAGTATCATGCTGTGGGAATGTGTTTCAGCGGCAGGAACTGGGCGACTAGTCAGGATCGAGGGAAAGATGAATGCAGCAATGTACAGAGACATCCTTGATGAAAACCTGCTCCAGAGTACTCTGGACCTCAGACTGGTGCGAAGGTTCATCTTCCAACAGGACAACGACCCTAAGCACACTGCCAAGATAACAAAGGAGTGGCTACGGGACAACTCTGTGAATGTCCTTATGTGGCCCAGCCAGATCCCAGACTTGAACCCGATTTGAACATCTCTGGAGAGATCTGAAAATGGCTGTGCACTGACGCTCCCCATTCAACCTGATGGAGTTGGAGAGATCCTGCAAAGAAGAATGGGAGAAACTGCCCAAAAATAGATGTGCCAAGCTTGTAGCAGCATACTCAAAAAGACTGGAGGCTGTAATTGTGCCAAAGGTGCTTCAAGAAAGTATTGAGTAAAGGCTGTGATACTTATGTACATGGGAGGAGTCTGTGATACTTATGTACATGGGAGGAGTCTGTGATACATATGTACATGGGAGGAGTCTGTGATACATATGTACATGGGAGGAGTCTGTGATACGTATGTACATGGGAGGAGTCTGTGATACATATGTACATGGGAGGAGTCTGTGATACTTATGTACATGGGAGGAGTCTGTGATACTTATGTACATGGGAGGAGTCTGTGATACTTATGTACATGGGAGGAGTCTGTGAATACTTATGTACATGGGAGGAGTCTGTGAATACTTATGTACATGGGAGGAGTCTGTGAATACTTATGTACATGGGAGGAGTCTGTGAATACTTATGTACATGGGAGGAGTCTGTGATACTTATGTACATGGGAGGAGTCTGTGATACGTATGTACTGGGGAGGAGTCTGTGATACGTATGTACATGGGAGGAGTCTGTGATACGTATGTACATGGGAGGAGTCTGTAATACGTACGTACATGGGAGGAGTCTGTGATACGTACGTACATGGGAGGAGTCTGTGATACGTACGTACATGGGAGGAGTCTGTGATACTTATGTACATGGGAGGAGTCTGTGATACGTATGTACATGGGAGGAGTCTGTGATACGTATGTACATGGGAGGAGTCTGTGATACGTATGTACATGGGAGGAGTCTGTGATACGTATGTACTGGGGAGGAGTCTGTGATACGTATGTACATGGGAGGAGTCTGTGATACGTATGTACATGGGAGGAGTCTGTGATACTTATGTACATGGGAGGAGTCTGTGATACGTATGTACTGGGGAGGAGTCTGTGATACGTATGTACATGGGAGGAGTCTGTGATACTTATGTACATGGGAGGAGTCTGTGATACGTACGTACATGGGAGGAGTCTGTGATACGTACGTACATGGGAGGAGTCTGTGATACTTATGTACATCAGATTTTTTCATTTTTTTTTATTTATTTTTTTATAAATTTGCAAAGATTTCAAACAAAGTCCTTTCATGTTGTCATTATGGGGGATTGATTGTAGAATTTTTAGGAAAATAATGAATTTAATCCATATTGGAATAAGGCTGTAACATACCAAAATGTGGAAAAAGTGAAGCGCTGTGAATACTTTCCAGATGCACTGTAAATATTGAACACGTCACGATTTTTATTGGTAAATATATTTCTAAGGCCCGGTTCACACAGGGGCGACCCATCAGGCGACTCGGTCGCCTGACGAGTCGCGTCCCACGCTGTTCAATGGAACCGTTCTAATAGGAGTGACTCAGGTCGCTCCGACTTAGAAAAAGGTTCCTGTACTACTTTTGGGGGCGACCCAAGGCGACCTGCATTGACTTCTATACAGAAGTCTTTATGCAAATCGCCTCGGCGGGCGTCTCAAGTCGTCTTGAGATCGCGCCGCCGGGGTCGCCCCCAGAAATGAAGTTATGTGTAATAAAATGGAATGACACAGGGAAAAAATATTGAACACATGAAGAAAGGGAGGTGCAAAAGGACATGGGAAGCCAAGAAACCAGCTGAAATCTATCAGTAATTAGAAAGCAATCCTGCCCTTTCTCAGTGCAAATTAATATTAGCTCGTTCAGTCTTAACTGATGGCCTATAAAAAGGCGTCTCACTACCAAGGTGTCACACAAGAAACATCTTATGATGGGTAAAAGCATCTAATAAGACCTTTGCAACCTTATTGTTGCAAAACATACTGATGGCAATGGTTACGGAAGGATTTCTAAACTTCTGTATGTTCCAGTGAGCACTGTTGGGGCCATAATCTGGAAGTAAAAAGAACATAATTTCACCATAAACCACCCACCATCAGGTGCTCCTCGCAAGATTTCTGACAGAGAAGTGAAAAGAATTATCAGAAGAGTTGTCCAAGAGCCAAGCACAACTTGTGAAGAGCTTCAGAAAGACCTGGAATTAGCAGGTCCAATTGTTTCATAGAAAAGAATAAGTAATGCACTCGGCCCTCTATGGCCTGTATGCACGCTCACCACGCAAGACTCCATTGCTGAAGAAAAAGCATGTTTAAGCTTGTTGAAAGTTTGCTGCACAACATTTAGATAAGCCTGTAAAATACTAGGAGTATATAGTCTGGTCAGATGAGACCAAAATTGAACTCTTTGGATGTCATAATACACACCATGTTTGGAGGTCACATGGCACATCACCCCAAAAACACCCCCCATACCAACAGTGAAGTTTGGAGGTGGGAACATGATGGTGTGGAGCTGTTTTTCAGCATATGGTACTGGCAAACTTCATATTATTGAAGGAAGGATGAATGGAAAAATGTTCCAAGACATTCTTGATAAAAATCTGCCGCCATCTACCAGTATGATGAAGAGGAAACGAGGGAGGACACTTCAGAAAGACAATGATCCCAAACACAAAGCCAAGGAAACTCTCACTTAGTTTCAAAGAAAGAAAATAAAGCTGCTAGAATGGCCCAGCCAATCACCTTAATGAATCCAATAGAAAATCTATGGAAAGAACTAAATATCGGAGTTCATAGAAAAGGCCCACGGAACCTTCAAGATTTGAGGACTGTTTGTGTGGAAGAATGGGCCAAAATCACACCTGACTAGTTTCTCCATACAGGAGGCATCTTGAAGCCGTCATTACCAACAATGGATTTTAAAGTATTAAATACATTTCAGTTAGTTTGTATAATACTTTTTCTCTGTGTCATTCCATTCTATTACACATAACTTCATTTCTGGACGTGTTTGTTTTGGTGTCTTTGTATGTATGGGTTGTTACAGACGTGGTAAAAATGGCATGTCAATAGCACCTTTAGCACGGTTTAGGAGCTATGTACCATATACGCTTGCGCCGACTTCATCGGCGCATGCACACTGAAGAAAGGGCACAACCATTTCTAAAGGGCCTGTGCCGTGACTGTTGGCTCCCACGCAACTCCGGCCAGTCACAGAGCCGGAGTCCATGGCCCCGGGAGGAAGAGGGGTGAAGATGGATGCGGTCACCAGCAGGGACCTCTGGGACATCCCAGGCTTTGCAGGCAAGTACAGTGGAACCTCGGATTGCGAGTAACGCGGTTAACGAGCGTTTCGCAATACGAGCACTGTATTTGTAAAAATCTTGACTCTGTTTGCAATCGTCTTCAAGCAAAACGAGCAGGATTCACGCCAAAGCGGTGTGCAGTACCGCATTTGGCCTGGGGTGGGGGGGTGCCGGCGGCCGTCAGAGCCGTTCGGAAATGCTCGGAAAGACTCGGAAACACTTCTGTCCTCGGGCCTTTCCGTGTGTTTCTGAGGCTCTCTGGCGCCTCCCCACCTCTGGCCACATGCGGTATTGCAAGACTTTGAAGTCAATGCGGAACAAATTACTTTTGTTTCCATTGACTTCAATGGGGAAACTCGCTTTGATATGCGAGTACTTTAGATTACGAGCATTCTCCTGGAACGGATTATGCTCGTAATCCGAGGTTCCACTGTACAACATAATGGGCTAGTATGTGATGCATGTGATTATGCTTTTACTTTGCAGGAGAAAAAAGTAAAACCCGTCAGGGTTTACTTCCTCTTTAAATAATTCCCTCTTGGGTTTCTATAATTCTCTGACGAAGGATGACAATATTAGCCATAATTGTAAAACTCTTTATTTTTTCCACAGGTAATCTTCTGAAAATCATTAATTCTAGAAAATACTTTTTTGGACTGTTTTTCACATAAGGATTTTTTCGAACTTTGATTCTGACCTGATAACATTTTCCTGCTCGTTCATGTGGCCTGGGTGCTCATCGTGATCATCTTGTTGAGAATTACCAACGTTCAGTGGACTCCATCCATCACAGACTGGGACACACACATGTTGCAGTGATAACACCGTGTTTTACCATCAGAAGTAGTAGATAAACCCATCAGTATGCCTTCTTGTATTGTGGAAAACTGCAATTCTCATTGGAGAAAAAAAGAACTCAATGTCATTTTCCATGTGTTCCCGAAAGACAAGGTCCGTATCAAACAATGGCTTATAAACACCGGACAGTTTGATGAGAGTAACATAGATGAGGCCGTTTCTAGGATCTGGCTGAGTAAAGCCAATAATTCATATCGAATATGCTCAAAACATTTCTCGTTCGACATGTACGAAAATCTAGGCGGTAAATTGTCATTGAAGAAAGATGCTTCCCCAAGTATATTTAAAAAATTGCAAACTGTTATTGAAGTAAGTGATAATGAGGAAAGAAAGAAAAGGCTTTGCACAGAATATAATAGAGTTTCGACCTCCTCTTTGTCTGATCATCCTTCTTGCCTCAACACTGATCACAACAAAGGTCCGTCTCTCCATTCTGCAGGTTCTTCCGCACAAGCTGGGATCTCCTCCTCTCCTAGTTCAGGTGATCCTAGGTCAGGGGTAGCCCATGTTACCGAACCCTCAAACGTGCCAGAAAATTCTCAATCTTCTTTTTTAAGTTTTTTTAGGTCCACGAAAAGACACAGATCGTCCAAAGGTGTCATGACAGATTTCCCAAGAGAAACCAAGGACAAAAAAATTGGAACTTTCCCGTTTCTCGGTACTAAAAACAAAAAAATTCAGCACAGTCCAGTCACAGCCGATGTTGGAATTCAGTGCAACTTATTCCGCAATTTAAAATCTAAAGATTGGGTATTACCCCAAACAAAGGTTATTGCTAGCACACCAAAGAAAGAGAATGTTGAAGGACCCATTTCAGATGGAATCCGCAATGTGACTACAAGTTCAACTTTAAGAAGCCGTCAGGAAGAGTCGTCCTTTGCTATCCAAATGGATGATCATGATGTATCGTACTATCCCTCTAATGAATACTCATTAGAATCCGAGGACAGCATCTCGGGTACTCCACGTGTAGACAAGGTTCATACTCACTTTGGTAACCAAACATCACCATCCGCCGTGTCCGGTTCTGATTACGGGAAGGAAAGAAAATTCCTTATTTTCGAGAGCTGTCTAGATAATCTTTTAACAATGGTACGCTGTAATTCTAACAATTGCAATGCTTCTCTTGCTCACGTTGAGAAAAAACTCTGTGGGTCTTGCCTGTCGGTGTATGCCAGGTGTAAGAACGGTCATCGCTCTTTGCTGTGGGAAAGTCAACCCAAAATCAGAAACACTCCAGTGGGCGATGTTCTCCTATCAAGTGCCGCTCTATGCAGTGGTTCCAATTTTCTAAAAATTGAAAGTTTTCTCAAACTCCTAGGGATGGTCTCAATTAGCAAAACAACATTTTACGAATATCAGAAAAAATATTTGTTCCCTGCCATTGATTACCATTGGAAATCAAACCAACAAACTATCATCTCTCAACTCTCTGCAGATGTGGTCTGTCTGTCTGGTGATGGCCAATGTGATAGCTCCGGATACAATGCAAAATATTGTACCTATTCTTTTATGGAAGCTGAGACCCAAAAAATTGTTGGGTTTGATGTTGAACAGCATACGCCAGGGTTAAGTTCAGTTCAGGCTTCAGAGGGTAAGGCTTTTGTAAAGGCACTGGACGAAATAAAACAAAAAGGCCTCAATGTAGGAATTGTATGTACAGACCGGCACGTCACAATTAGAAAGATTATCCGTGAAAAATATCCAAAGATTTTACACCGGTACGGTGTCCAGGATATGGCAAAATCTGTCGGGGCCAAGATTAACGCCGCCAGTAAAAAAAAAGGATGTGAAGAGTTAACTCCTTGGATTCCATCCATAAAAAATCATTTATGGTGGGCATCTGCAAATTGTGAGGGCAACCCCACAGTGCTTAGAGAACAGTGGGGTTCTTTATTATTCCATGTGATCAATGTCCATCAATGGGATGGATGTGAACATTACAAAGAATGTAATCATCTTCCCATAAGTGAAACCTCAAACCTCACCAGGAACTGGCTGAGAGATGGGTCATGTGCCTACAAGGAGCTCCAAGAAATCGTTCTAAAAAAGACATGGCTTGGAGACATAGAAAGAATGTCTATGTTGTGCCGCCCTGGCCATCCAGAAATTTTTCATAGTACTGCTCTGAAGTACAAACCAAAAAGAAACCACTTTTGTATGGATGCCATGGTAGCCAGGACACAACTCTCTATTCTAGAGCACAATTCTAATGTAGGGGGAACAAAATCTGGACCAAGCAATAGTGACCCATCAGAAAGTGGATGGTACAGAAGTCAATGCGGTAAGGAAAGAGGGCAGTGGGTTTTAAGGGTTGTGTATGAACCACATCGGCAAGACTTTGTCTACAACATATACAACCACATTTTTGACACTCTACAGCTTCAGTTATGATCTCGGTATCAAATTTAACATCTGGTGGTTTTCAGGTAAAAGTGATCCAAGCGGCTCTACAGCCTCCCAATCACTTGTAGGCTTCATGTACACTAACCTACACTGGCAGCTCCTAAACTTGAATTTAGGAGCTTG
Organism: Rana muscosa; assembly: GCA_029206835.1. Lineage (NCBI taxonomy): Eukaryota > Metazoa > Chordata > Amphibia > Anura > Ranidae > Rana > Rana muscosa. Next base: position 31,497,156 of record JARGYO010000094.1, read on the forward strand.
TGGTGTTTTTTTGCCAAAGTTTCTAAACTCAACTCCATAAAGGGCTATGTGTCCATGTACAGAAGTGTTGTCCCGATACTACTTTTTTAAGACCGATTACAAGTATCGATACTTTTCTTTCCGATTAGCAATACTTTTTTTTTTTAATGCATGTGACAGTTGCACTAATATGCAGCACTGATGACGCGTGGACTGTCGGTATTTTTTTTTTTTTTTTTTTTACGATTTTTTTATTTAATTTTTTTTACAATGCTTTCTTTTTTGTGGGTGTCAGTGTGTTTTTTTTTTATTTTATTTTTTATAATTTTTACAATTTAACCTTTTAAATATTTATTACAATTCCTTTTTTTTTTTTCAGCCCTGTTGGGGGGCTTTGGTGAGATATCAGTGGTCTAAACAGACCCCTGACCTCTCCCATTTAAGACAGGGAAAGGGACTGAGGACACAGATTCCCCAGTCCCATTCTCTGCAGCCTCAGCTGTACTGAAAATGAATCGACAGGATTACTGACTCTGTTCATTCGGAAAAGGAAGGAGCTGGTAAATTACAGATTTACCGGCTCCTTGCTCCGCTCTCCACCCTGAAAGATCCAGGACAAAGGGGGTGGAGGAGCATATGGGGGGGCAGGAGCATGGAGAAGGGAACGGAGCACGGAGGGGGGACAGGAGCACAGAGAAGGGAACGGCGCACAGAGGGGGAGTGGAGCACGGAGGGGGGACAGGAGCACGGAGGGGGAGTGGAGCATGGAGAAGGGAAAGGAGCACAGAGGGTGGACAGGAGCACGGAGAAGGGATCAGAGCACGGAGGGGGAGCAGAGCACAGAGAGGGGGCAGGAGCATGTAGAAGGGAACGGAAAACAGGGGGGGCGGAGGAGGACACAGAGGGGAACTGGAAGATTATACAGGGATAGTCATGGGTGATCGGTGTGGCGGTGGGGGGAGTTAAAAGCACTGATCCCCCCTGTAATAGATTTCAATATAGCAGCTGAAAGCTGCGGGTGCGGGGGAGGAGGAGAAGCGGCTTTCAGCTGCTATATTGAAATCTATACAGGGGGATCGGTGCTTGTAACTCGCCGCACCGATCACCCTTAACTACCAAAGTAAGGGGTCAAACATCGGAGCACGGTATCGGGACAACCCTAATCTACAGAGTTTAGGAGCTGCCGCGTTTAGGTGAGCTTCAATCTCTCTCTCCTGAATGCGAAAGAATCGCATTCAAAATAGGAAAATTTTGACCGTCGGCCGTGGGAAAACGCAAAACGGGGAAAAATTGCTCCGTGATTTTGCTGCATTTTCCCGTGACCACGGTAAATGTAGGCCAGTGTACATGAAGCCTTACAGGGCTCGGAAGCAATTGTATATGCTGCCTGCAGAGGAGAGGGAGGAACGTATGTAATCATTTTTATATTTTTGTTTTTTAAAACAATTCTGACTATTCTGTTTGAGAGAAAACAAACTGAATAGAAAATTCTTTGTTACAAAAACAAAGTGTGTCTTTTAAAAATGTTGTAATCCTCGAGTTGTAGTAGTATTTTTTAATACTATTCGATGTCTGGTTGTAATCCAATTAATATAACAAAATGTAATGTGTTGACTGTCTTTAAAAAAAATTTAAAAAAATCTGTCACGTCAAAACATTGTCATAAAATGTTTATAACATTGTTATAAAATAAAAATATGTTCAGTATGCATTATACTTTATATTGGTTGCTGTGCAACCAGCAGCTTCAAATATCTGTTTGCTGCTATGTAATGGTGTTTTAGCAGCTGCTCTCTTGATCCGATGCATGGATCTGGCAGAAATCTTCCACAATGTGCCTTTATCTGCACGAAACCCGTCTGTGCTCTGAATCAGCCACAAATCTCTTATTAGTGCAATGATCACGCTTAAGTTTTCGTGAAATATCTAATGTTTTCATACCTCGTCCAAGGCATTGAACTATTTCACTCTTTTTGGCAGCAGAGAGATCCTTTTTCTTCCCCATATTGCTTGAAAATGGTGCTCTGCTTAATAATGTGGAACACCCTCCGTTGGTAGTTTTTCCTTTAATTGGGCTCACCTGGCAATCTAATTATCACAGGTGTCCGAGATTGTTTTCAGTGATCAAAAGAGCCCTGAGACACAATGCCATCCATGAGTTAAACTGAAAAACAAAATATTTTATCTTTGTGACACTGAAATAGAATTTGCATAATAATTTGTAACAGGGTGTATAGTTGGGAAGATACTGGAGAGATTATTAAAAGACCACATAGATAAGTTCTTGCTGGAAAAAAACATTTTAAGCAACAGACAGAATGGATTCATGAAAGACAGAAGTTGTCAGACAAACCTGATTTCTTTTTATGAAGAGGTAAGTATAACCTTGGACAGAGGGGTGGCTGTGGACGTGGTATACTTGGATTTTGCAAAAGCGTTCGATACAGTTCCCCACACACGGCTCATGTGTAAGGTAAAGTCTACAGGATTGGAAATATCAGTTTGTAAATGGATAGAAAACTGGATAAAAGACAGAATTCAGAGAGTAGTGGTTAATGATTCTTACTCTGAATGGTCCAAGGTTATCAGTGGTGTACCCCAAGGTTCAGTGCTGGGACCCTTACTTTTTAATACGTTTATAAATGATGTTGGGTCTGAGATCAAAAGTAACATTTCTGTCTTTGCAGATGACACCAAGCTATGCAGTGGAAAAACGTCCTTACAGGATGTCGCCAATTTACAAGCCGACCTCAATGCCCTGTCTAATTGGCCGACTATGTGGCAGATGAGGTTTAATGTTGATAAATGTAAAATTATGCACTTGGGGGCTAAGAATATGCATGCATCATACATACTAGGGGGAATACAACTGGGGGGGATCAATGGTGGAGAAGGATCTGGGGGTATTGGTAGATCATAAGCTCAATAATGGCATGCAATGCCAAGCTGCGGTTTCCAAAGCGAGCAAAGTCCTTTCTTGTATAAGAGAGGTATGGTCTCCAGAGAGAGAGATATCATTTTGCCCCTGTTCAAATAATTAGTAAGACCTCATCTGGAATATGCAGTTCAGTTTTGGGCACCAGTTCTCAAAAAGGATATCAGGGAACTGGAGAAAGTGAAGAGAAGGGCAACCAAACTGATAAGAGGCATGGAGGAGCTCAGCTATGAGGAAAGATTAGAGGAACTGAATTTATTAATTCTTGAGGAGATTAAGGGGGGGATATGATCAACATGTACAAATATATAAGGGGTCCATATAGTGAACTTGGTGTTGAGTTATTCACTTGTCCCGCAGTGGACATTAGAAAAGTTGGGAGGTATGCCAACATGTACTGTGACATACTGAAGCAGAGCATGATCCCCTCCCTTCAGAGACAGAGAGTCCCAGAGCAAAAGAGGAAACAAAAATAAGGGGAGGGACGGCATGACAGGGTGGGACAGTCAGTATAGCAGAGCAGTTAGGTCCTCTTTAAGAAAAGGGGGGTGGCCTTGGGGGTCGTAGGTAGTGCCCAGCATTCTACCTAGAGGGAGGAAGTGACGTTTTGTCATTCCTCCATTTGCCACGAGTAGGGATGAGCTCGGTGTTCGAGTCGAACATACGTTCGACTCGAACATCGGCCGTTCGGCGAACATCGAACGATTTGGGCCGTTCGCGCCAAATTCGAGTGACGCGAACGGCCCACAATACACTGCGCCATCGCAGTGCAATCCCGGCGCTGTGATTGGCCAAGCATGCACTGTGACCCCGCATGCTTGGCCAATCACAGCGCCGGCAGCTTGGAGAGCCATAATTGGCCACAGGCAGGTTGCCTGTGGCCAATTATAGCTCAGGGGGTTTAGCACACGCCCCACACTATAAAAGGCCGCCAGCGCGGCGGCCTTGTGTAGTGTGTTCCGGCGCAGGGAAAGAGAAGGATAGGCAGGGACAGTGTTGATATTCTTTGTGCTATTCTTGTGTGCAGGGAGAGAGAAGGATAGGCAGGGAGAGTGTCAGTGTCATATTCTTTGCTAAACCTTGTGTGCAGGGAGAGAGAAGGATAGGCAGGGGACAGTGTCAGTGTCATATTCTTTGCTAAACCTTGTGTGCAGGGAGAGAGAAGGATAGGCAGGGGTCAGTGTCATATTCTTTGCTAAACCTTGTGTGCAGGGAGAGAGAAGGATAGGCAGGGAGAGTGTCAGTGTCATATTCTTTGCTAAACCTTGTGTGCAGGGAGAGAGAAGGATAGGCAGGGGACAGTGTCAGTGTCATATTCTTTGCTAAACCTTGTGTGCAGGGAGAGAGAAGGATAGGCAGGGGACAGTGTCAGTGTCATATTCTTTGCTAAACCTTGTGTGCAGGGAGAGAGAAGGATAGGCAGGGGACAGTGTCAGTGTCATATTCTTTGCTAAACCTTGTGTGCAGGGAGAGAGAAGGATAGGCAGGGGACAGTGTCGGTGTCATATTCTTTACTAAACCTTGTGTGCAGGGAGAGAGAAGGATAGGCAGGGAGAGTGTCAGTGTCATATTCTTTGATAAACCTTGTGTGCAGGGAAAGAGAAGGATAGGCAGGGGACAGTGTCAGTGTCATTGTTGCTAAGCCTTCTGCACATTATACACCTGAAGTTAGCCCGTATTGCTGTGTTTTCCTGGTGTGTTACACCAACAGGCATTTTCAGCACTTACAGCGGGCAGAGTGTGCCTCCTGCACATTATACACCTGAAGTTAGCCCGTATTGCTGTGTTTTCCTGGTGTGTTACACCAACAGGCATTTGCAGCACTTACAGCAGGCGGAGTGTGCCTCCTGCACATTATACACCTGAAGTTAGCCCGTATTGCTGTGTTTTCCTGGTGTGTTACACCAACAGGCATTTGCAGCACTTACAGCGGGCGGAGTGTGCCTCCTGCACATTATACACCTGAAGTTAGCCCGTATTGCTGTGTTTTCCTGGTGTGTTACACCAACAGGCATTTGCAGCACTTACAGCGGGCGGAGTGTGCCTCCTGCACATTATACACCTGAAGTTAGCCCGTATTGCTGTTTTCCTGGTGTGTTACACCAACAGGCATTTGCAGCACTTACAGCGGGCAGAGTGTGCCTCCTGCACATTATACACCTGAAGTTAGCCCGTATTGCTGTGTTTTCCTGGTGTGTTACACCAACAGGCATTTGCAGCACTTACAGCAGGTGGAGTGTGCCTCCTGCACATTATACACCTGAAGTTAGCCCGTATTGCTGTGTTTTCCTGGTGTGTTACACCAACAGGCATTTGCAGCACTTACAGCGGGCGGAGTGTGCCTCCTGCACATTATACACCTGAAGCTAGTCCGTATTGCTGTGTTTTCCTGGTGTGTTACACCAACAGGCATTTGCAGCACTTACAGCAGGCGTAGTGTGATTCCTGCAAAATATACTCCTATAGCTAGGCCTTATTGCTGGTTTTCCCATCTCCCTGCAGGCCATTAGAATGTCTGGAAGGCAAACAAGGAGAGGCAGACAGTCAAGAGCCAATAAAAGAGGGCAAGCAGGCTCTGTGTCTAGAGACAACAGTGCTGGTCGTGGACGCGGTGCATCGCCATCAGCACGTGGCCATGGGACACGCTTGTCCTTCTTTTCGGCAGCTGGACGTGTTGAGCCGCATCATACCGAAGACTTGGTAGAGTGGATGACCAAGCCCTCCTCATCCTCCTCATCCTCTCTCACCCAGGCTCAGGGTACTGGCAAAGCAGCTGCCAAAGCGTCCTCTTCCCTGGTATCAATGTCATCATCAGTCACTCCTTCCCTAGACCAACCATGTCCTCCTGAGGAGTCCCCCGAACTGTTTGAGCACAGTGTTGGGTACATGCTCCAGGAGGATGCCCAGCGTTTCGAAGGGTCTGATGATGATACCCAGCTAGAGGAAGGCAGTAGCGTGAGAGCAGAGAGAGGGGATGCTCAAGAAGGACACCAATCTGGCAGTCATGTTCCAGCAGCTGCAGCATACTGCCAGATTGGCTCCAGTGATGAGAAGGGAGGGGATGATGAGGTCACTGACTCCACGTGGGTGCCTGAGAGGAGGAGGAGGAGGCACATCTCCAACGAGGCAGGATGCCCTCGGGGGGCCAGCGTAAGGGCAGCACACCGACGGAATCACACCGCAGAGCTCCGCCTGTGCAGGGCGCTGCCTCTGCCCGTTATTCCAAAAGTTCTTTGGTATGGGCCTTTTTTGAGTCGAGTGCATCAGATCGCACAGCTGCTGTTTGCAACATATGTCTCAAGCGTATATCGCGTGGCCAAAACATCACCCGCTTGGGCACCACATGCTTTACCAGACATATGTTGACCTGCCATGCAGCTCGTTGGCAAGCCTACCTTAAAGACCCACACCAAAGAACAAAGCGGACCTCTCCTTGCACCGCATCAGCTGGGATCTCCAACCCCACTATACCTTCAGTCCTCTCTGAAACCTGCACTGAGAGGAATGAAGGTGTAGAATTAGGTGTGTCACAGCCAAGTACTTGCGGGCACTCTGCTAGCAGTACACCGACGTCCGATTCTATCAGGCAAATTTCCCTGCCCCAGCTGCTGGACCGTCGAAAGAAGTTCACTCCCAGCCATCCACATGCCCAGCGGTTGAATGCTAGCTTGGCTAAATTTCTAGCGCTTCAACTGCTGCCTTTTCAGTTGGTAGACTCGGGCCCCTTCCGTGAGTTTGTGCAATGTGCGGTTCTTCAGTGGCAGGTTCCCAAATGCCACTTTTTCTCACGGAAGGCGATTCCGGCTCTCTACCGGCATGTGGAAGGCAATGTCTTGGCCTCGCTGGACAGGGCGGTCAGTGGTAAGGTGCATATTACCGCTGACTCATGGTCCAGCAGGCATGGACAGGGACGTTACCTTTCTTTCACGGCCCATTGGGTCACTCTTTTGGCAGCTGGGAAGGATGCAGGACAAGGTGCAGTAGTGTTGGAGGTTGTTCATGCCATGCCGTGCTTGCGCTGGTGTGTTTGGGGGACAGGAGCCACACTGGCGCAGAGGTTCTGTCTGCTCTGCAGGGGCAGGCTGAGAGGTGGTTGACGCCACGCCAGCTTAAGCCAGGAATGGTGGTTTGCGACAATGGCACCAACCTCCTCTCCGCCCTCCGACAGGGACAACTGACCCATGTGCCCTGTGTGGCTCACGTCCTTAACCTGGTGGTGCAGCGGTTCTTGGGCAGGTACCCGGGCTTACAGGATGTCCTGAAGCAGGCCAGGAAAGTCTGTGTTAATTTCCGCAGATCTTATAATGCCAGTGCTCGCCTGGCTGAGCTGCAAAAGGAGTTGAACCTGCCCAAGAACCGCCTTATATGTGACATGCCCACCAGGTGGAACTCAACGTTGGCCATGCTGCAGTGGCTGCAGACGCAGCAGAGGGCCATCAATGAGTACCTGTGCGACTACGGCACCAGGACAGGGTCAGGGGAGCTTGGTTTTTTTTCACCACGCCAGTGAGGCATGATCAGGGATGCATGCACTGTCCTGGCACCATTTGTGGAGGCCACGAGGATGGTGAGCAGTGACAGTGCATGCATCAGTGACACTGTACCTCTTGTCCACCTGTTGGAACATACGCTGCGTGGAATAATGGACAGGGCACTTGAGGCAGAACAGAGGCAGGAAGAGGAGGACTTCCTTGCCTCTCAAGGCCCCCTTTACCCAGACAGTGTTCCTTCTGTCCCACCCATCGCATAGGAAGAGGAGGAGGAGGAGGATTGTGTCAGCATGGAGGTGGAGCCTGGCACTCAGCATCATCAGCAGCAGTCTTTTAGGGATGATTTACAGTCCCAAGAAACCCGTGGACTTGTACGTGGCTGGAAGGAGGTGGCTGCGGATCATGTCGTCCTTAGTGACCCAGAGGACTCCGGACAGAATGCCTCAGCTAACCTACGCTGCATGGCCTCCCTGATCCTGCAAAGTCTGCGGAAGGATCCTCCTATTCTTCGGATCAAGGAGAGGGACCATTACTGGCTGGCCACTCTCCTTGATCCACGGTACAAGGGTAAGGTTGCGGACCTTATCTTACCGTCGCAGAGGATGAGACAACTCCGGGAGGCCTTGCAGAAAGGTCTGTGCAATGCGTTCCCAGAGACTGGGAGGTTACAAACTCCTGGTCCTGGACAACGAGTTGCTGAGACTTCGGTCAGTCAAAGAAGGAGCGGTGGAGAAGGTGGCCGTCTGACCGATGCATTCAGACAATTCTTTAGTCCGCAGCCCCAAGGTATGATCGGCTCCAGCAACCATCGCCAGCGTCTGATATACATGGTGCAGGAATACCTAGGAGCAATGTCAGACTTGGACACCTTCCTCACCGAAAATCCTCTGGCTTACTGGGTCTTTAGGATGGATCACTGGCCAGAGCTTGCACAGTATGCAATTGAGCTACTGGCCTGTCCTGCATCCAGCGTTCTTTCAGAACGCACATTCAGTGCTGCTGGAGGATTTGTCACGGATCACAGGGTGCGCCTGTCCACCGACTCGGTTGATCGACTGACTTACATAAAGATGAACCAGTCTTGGATCACCACCAGCTACCAAACACCTGAAGCTGATATAACAGACTAATTTATTTTCAAATGTCACATCCCTTCAAGACTGATGCTGATGCTGAGAGACTGTCCTGTTATGTTGGCTGACTATCCTCCTCCTCCTCAATGATCCGATTGATGATGATAGCTTGGAAGAACATTTTTGTTTCTGGGTGCTCATTCCTGCACTCCAACTAGAGTATCTGGGAGAGGTTGCAGTGTCGTGGCACCAGCACCAGTGCCTAAGGCCCAATTATTCAGCCCCTGTTTAACAGGGGCGTGTAATTACAATTTTTGATGCAATACTTTGCAACAGGGCTCATTGCTGTGCTCCAAGTACAGTATCTGTGAGGGGTTGCAGTGTTGTGGCACCAGTGCCTAAGGCCCAATTTTTCTGCCCCTGTTTAACAGGGGCATGTAATTACAATTCTTGATCTAATAATTCACAGCAGGGCCCATTCCTGCGCCCACCAAGAGTAACTGTGAGGCCTTACAGTGTTGTGTCAACACCACCACCACCAAAGGCCCAATTTTTCAGCCCCTGTTCAACAGGGGCATGCAATTACAATTCTTGATCTAATAATTCACAGCAGGGCCCATTCATGCGCCCACCAAGAGTAACTGTGAGGGCTCACAGTGTTGTGGCAACACCAACATGTAAGGGGCAAATTTCAGCAGAGTATACACGGCAGGCCTCTACTTTCAAACATCCAACTTACAAACGACTCCTCCTTGCAAACGGAAGGATACAACAGGAAGTGAGAGGAAATCTACCCCTAGGAAGACAAATTCTCTCCTGTAAGAGTTAATATGGGAAAAAAAGTGTCTCCTCTCCACTGATGCTTTATCACCAATTCTTGTTTCAATAAAAACCCCAAATTTTCAAAAAACATTTGTCATTAGGCGGAAAGTGAGGTGAACTGTTCTGAATAGGTGCACACTGCACAGACAGCAGAACAAATGTTACAGGGGTGATAACCCTTCCCTATGTTTTCCAAAAAGCTTAAAAATAGATTTTTTGGCTGGAGCTACACTTAAACAATGTACCTGTTCAAAATTACAAACAGATTCTACATAAGAACAAACCTACAGTCCCTGTCTTGTATGCACCGCCTGTATACGGCTGTTCAGAGTATATAGGGCCTTTTTTATTTTGTGTGCGTGGTTCCCCTTAATATCCATACAAGACCCAAAGGGGCTGGTAATGGGCTGGGGTAGGGGGGGGGGGGGGGGTGTGATGGGGTAGCTATGCCATTTTTCTTAAAGATTTTCATCCATATTACCGGGACCAGACATTACATTAAAGCCGCAAGCAGTTTTAAATGGCTTTTTTTCCTTTAGAAATGTAATTTTGTGCAGGGACAGTTCTAAAGACGGGAAACACGTGGCACTTCACAGGCATACTTTAGACACCCCCCAGGTACGATATTTAAAGGAATATTTGACTTTTTTTTCACTTTATGCATCATTAAAATTAGGGTTGTCCCGATACCGATACTAGTATCGGTATCGGTACCGATACCAAGCATTTGCCTGAGTACTTGTACTCGGGCAAATGCTCCCGATGCTTCACCCGATACTTGTATAGTCAGCGGTGATCAGTGCGGTGGGGGAGTTACAAGCACCGATCACCGCTGTATATATTTAAAAGGAGTTTCTCCGCTTCTCTCTCTCTCCCCCCCCCTCGCGCGGCTTTCAGCTGCTTTAAAATCAGCGGTGAACGGTGCTTGCAACTCCCCCACACACGATCACCGCTGATTGTCCCCGTATCCTCCTCCAGCCCCCTCCGTTTTGCTGCTCTCTCCCTCTGTGTCCCCCTCCATGCCGCCATCCCCCTCCGTGTCTCCCTCCGTGCTGCCGTCCCCCTCCGTGTCTCCCTCCATGCTGCCGTCCCCCTCCGTGTCTCCCTCCGTGCTGCCGTCCCCCTCCGTGCTGCCGTCCCCCTCCGTGTCTCCCTCCGTGCTGCCGTCCCCCTCCGTGCTGCCGTCTCCCTCCGTGCTGCCGTCCCCCTCTGTGTCTCCCTCCGTGCCGCCGTCCCCCTCCGTGTCTCCCTCTGTGCCGCCGTCCCCCTCCATGCCGCGGTCTCCCTCCGTGCTGCCGTCCCCCTCCGTGCTGCCGTCCCCCTCCGTGTCCCCCTCCGTGCCGCCGTCCCCCTCCATGCCGCCGTCCCCCTCCGTGCTGCCATCCCCCTCAACGCCGCCCTCCCCCTCCGTGCTGCCATCCCCCTCCGTGTCTCCCTCCGTGCTGCCGTCCCTCTCCGTGTCTCCCTCCGTGCTGCCGTCCCCCTCCGTGTCTCCCTCCGTGCTGCCGTCCCCCTCCATACCGCTGTCCCCCTCCGTGTCTCCCTCTGTGCTGCCGTCCCCCTCCGTGTTTCCCTCTGTGCTGCCGTCCCCCTCCGTGTCTCCCTCCGTGCTGCCGTCCCCCCTCCGTGTCTCCCTCCGTGCTGCCGTCCCCCCTCCGTGTCTCCCTCCGTGCTGCCGTCCCCCCTCCGTGTCTCCCTCCATGCTGCCGTCCCCCTCCGTGTCCCCCTCTGTGCTGCCGTCCCCCTCCGTGTCCCCCTCCACCCCCTCGATCTGTCAGGATGGAGAGCGGAGGTAAGAGCCGGTAAATCCGGCTCCTTACTGTTCGGAATGTACAGAGTCAGTGACTGTGTTTACAATGTTTCAGTTTATGAATGGAGAGGAGCCGCTGTCTTCTCTCCATTCATTTTCAGTGCAGCTGAGGCTGCTGAGAAAGGGACTGGGGAATCTGTCCCATTGTCCCTTTCCCTGTCTCAAAGGGGAGATGTCAGAGGTCTGTTAAGACCCCTGATATCTCCCCAAAGCCCCCCAACAGGGCTGATAAAAAAAAGAATAAAATAAAAATAAAATAAAAATTAATTGTAAAAAATAATAAAAAAAGAAAAGAAAACACACACTGACACTGTCCACAACCCCCCCCCCCACCCCCCATTAAAAAAAGAAAGCATTGTAAAAAAAATAAAAAATTGTAAAAAAATAAAAATAAACAAATTGTAAAAAAAAAACTACTGACACATGTGCCACTGTCACATGAGATTAAAAAAAGTATCGGTAATTGGTATCGACGAGTACTTGAAAAAAAGTATCTGTACTTGTACTCGGTCTTAAAAAAGTGGTATCGGGACAACCCTAATTAAAATGACTGCTCCCGAAAAACGGCCGTTTTTAAAACTTCTTTTTGCATTGATACATGTCCTCTGGTGCGAAACCCGGGTCCCCAAACCCTTTTTAGGACAATAACATGCATAATAGTCGTTATAATTAGCACTTTAGAGTTCGAACGTTCGCATCCATTCTATTTAATAGGGTTCTAACGTTCGTGCAAACTTTCGGTCCGTTCGCGGGTTCTGGTGCGAACCGAACCCGGGGGTGTTCGGCTCATCACTAGCCACGAGACAGAAGCTTCACTGTCCCGGCGTTCCTGTGCCCTCTTATCCGAATGGCTGCAGTTTATAAATTTTTGTCCCAGCTGCAGGCGGCGGCGTCCGTCCAGGGAGCGGAGTGGCTGCGGGAGCAGGTAGCAGCAGTGATTGAAGAACATAAAGCTACAGTCCTGATGCCTCACAGGGAGCTGAGTGTCCGCATCGGAGACCGGACAGGGGCCCTCAGGCCCCCTCTCCACTGCGATCCCTTCCAGAGACTGGGGGAGGCCGGGAGGAATCCGTGCCTTGGACGGAGCTCCGCGGTGGGGGAGACGAGCGCGTCCCTTAGCTCCTCCCCCCACTCGTCGCAGATGCCTGGATGGCATGGCCGAGACTGCTGTGGGAGGTCGGTGCAGTCGGTCGGCCCAGCGTGGAGGAGCAAGCTCACGGGCTGGTGGCCAAGCAGCCGAAGGGGCCAGGGGTCCGATCGTGCCCAGCGTAAGGTCGGTGGTCTGGGGCTGCATGAGTGCTGCCGGCACGTGGGAGCTACAGTTCATTGATGGAACCATGAATGCCAACATGTACTGTGACGTACTGAAGCAGAGCATGATCCCCTCCCTTCAGAGACTGGGCCGCAGGGCAGTATTCCAACATAACGACCCCAAACAAACCTCCAAGACGACCACTGCCTTGCTAAAGAAGCTGAGGGTAAAGGTGATGGACTGGCCAAGCATGTCTCCAGACCTTAACCCTAAGGTGCATCCTCAAACGGAAGGTGGAGGAGCGCAAGGTCTCTAACATCCACCTACTCGGTGATGTCGTCATGGAGGAGTGGAAGAGACTCCAGTGACAACCTGTGAAGCTCTGGTGAACTCCATGCCCAAGAGGGTTAAGGTAGTGCTGGAAAATAATGATGGCCACAAAAAATATTGACACTTTGGGCCGAATGAGGACCTTTTCACTTAGGGGTGTACTCACTTTTGTTGCCAGTGGTTTAGACATTAAAGCGGAGTTCCACCCAAAATTGGAACTTCCGCTTAAACCACTCCTCGCCCCCTTGCATGCCACATTTGGCATGTAATTTTTTTTGCGGGGGGGAGTGGGGGCTTCAGTAGGAGTGGGCCTTCCTGTCCCACTTCCTCTTTCCGCCCAGGGTCCACTAAGGCGACACGTCATATCGCCTAAGGCAGGCCCCTCTCTGTAGGCGATCACCTGGGACAGGTCCCAGGCGATCGCCTGTCCACTCAGATTGCGCAGCGCTGCTTGCGCATGCACAGTGAGTGCCTGGCCGTGAAGCCGAAAGCTGTCACGGCCGGGTGCCCACAGTAGGAATGGAGACGCCGGCGGAGAAGGGGGGAGAGGAGCGAAGCTCCGTTCGGCCGCGACGCTGGACAGTGGAGCACGTAAGTGTCTGTTTTTTTAAAAGCCAGCAGCTACACTTTTTGTAGCTGCTGACTTTTAATAAACATAAAAAAGGCTGGAACTCCCCTTTAATAACTGTGTGTTGAGTTCCTGACCGGCCGGGCTGCGTGCTCAGATAAGGGGCTGGTATGGATTTTGGGGGGACCCCCATGCCATTTTTTTGGCGTAGGGGGTTCCCCTTAAAATCCATACCAGACCGAAGGGCCTGGTATGCTCTTGGAGGGGGGAACCCATGCCGTTTTTTTTTTTAAATTGGCGTGGAGTGCCCCCTCAAGATTCATACCAGACACAGTGCCTCGGGGATCATGCGTCCGACTTCAAGTCGCAGGGAAAAGTCGGATTCAAAGTAGTACGACTGTCGTGTCGTACCAGTGTGAACCCAGCTTCATTGTCAAAGCTTTATTGAACAAACTAAAGTTAGAAGCTGATTGGCTACCATGCACAGCTGCACCAGATTTTGCACCCTCCAGTTTTAGTACATCAACTCCAGTTTCTGCGTACTAATCAATGCACCCATGCGTGTCCGTGCAGCGGCTGCAACTGCATGCACTATAGCAGTGATGGCGAACCTTGGTACCCCAGATGTTTTGGAACTACATTTCCCATGATGCTTAACTACACTGCAGAGTGCATGAGCATCATGGGAAATGTAGTTCCAAAACATCTGGGGTGCCAAGGTTCGCCATCACTGCACTATTGGCTCCCCTGTGTAAATCTACAAGGTTGATATACACACAGTAGACAGCAGCTCAGCACGAGTCTCTGCACCCTCGTGAATTGGCCATTATGGGTGGCTGTATGCAGCACCTGCAGCTTACTATGTACAGTAAAGTTACAGGGGTTTTTGGTTAGAGGACTTCAAAGCTAATGCATGAGTCCAAGTCAAGCTTCAGTAACACAGTAAAAATCAGTCTTGCAGCGCTCTGGTATGCAAGTATTAATTAAAAGGTTGTCAGGGAATTATTAAGGAGGTGATAGTAACAAACAACAGTCCAAAAAAAGGAGGTGATAGTAACAAACAGCAGCCAAAAAAAAAAAAAAACAGGTAAGTGATCACAGTCCTTTAGAAGTTTCCACTATCCAACTGTACTTCAACCAGCCCGAGAGAAAATAAATCACCGCTACTTGTGATTGCAGACAATAACCGCACTCACCAGCTCACAAAGCTGACAGAGCAGTTAACAACACAGCATCCCTCTGTGGATGTCTCTGCTCCATCCATCCGTCTGTGGTCTTCTCATTACGGTTTCCACTCTGCACCACTAGGGGGAGTCTGTGTATGGCATGGGTGCTCAACCTGTGGCCCTCCAGCTTTTGTGGAAACTACAAGTCCCATGAGGCATTGCAAGTGGCTGAGAGTTACAAGCATGACACCCAAAGGCAGAGGCAACATGGGATTTGTAGTTCCCCAACAGCTGGAGGGCCTTAGGTTGAGCACCCACATTTAGGGATGAGCTTCGAGTTCGAGTCGAACATCGCCGTTCGATAAAGATCGAACATTATAGGCCGTTCGAGCGGCGCGTCACATCCCATAATGCACTGTGTCATCGCAGTGCATTGCTGGCTCATGATTGGCCAAGCATGCACTATGACTTGCATGCTTTGGCCAATCATTGCGCCGTCAGCACAGAGAGCCATAATTGGGCAAAGGCAGGGTGTCTGTGTTTTTTTTTTACAATTTGTTACACTTTCTTTGTGAAATGGTAGGGGTACAAGGTACCCCATTACCAATTCACATGGGGGGGGCGGGATCTGGGGGTCCCCTTTGTTAAAGGGGTCTTCCAGATTCCGATAAGCCCCCTGCCCGCAGACCCCCACAACCACCGGGCAAGGGTTGTGGGGATGAGGCCCTTGTCCCCATCAACATGGGGGCATCCTCCCCATGTTGAGGGCATGTGGCCTGGTACGATTCAGGAGGGGGGGGCGCTCTCTCGTCCCCCCCTCTCTTCCTGCGGCCTGCCAGGTTGCGTGCTCGGATAAAGGGTCCGGTATGGATATTTGGGGGAACCCCACGCATTTTTTTTTTTATTTGTGGCAGGGTTCCCCTTAATATCCATACCAGACCTGAAGGGCCTGGTAATTGAATTTGGGGGGACCCCCACACATATTTTTTTTTTTTTACCAATGACTTTTCTATGTATTGCCGGGAGCCGACAATTCATTATAGCCGCGAGTGAGTTTTAAATTACTTTTTTCCTTCAGAAATGACACTTTGTTCAGGGACAGTTCTAAGCACGGGAAAAATGCGCTACTTTACAGGCCTACTATAGACACCCCCCAGGTACGAAATTTAAAGGAATATTTCACTTTTATTGTTTCACTTTAAGTATTATTAAAATCACTGCTCCCGAAAAAACTGTCGTTTTTAAAACTTTTTTTTGCATTGATACATGTCCCCAAACACTTTTTAGGACAATAACTTGCATATTAGCCTTTATAATTAGCACTTTTGATTTTGAACGTTCGAGTCCATTGTATTTAATAGGGTTCTAAAGATTGCGCAAACTTTCTGTCTGTTCGCAGGTTCTGGTGCGAACCTAACAGGGGGGTGCTCATCCCTATTCCTATTATACTACAGGCAGGCAGTTGATTCAGTTAGCTGCAGTATATTTAGTCAGTATACTGTATCCTGTGCAGCTAGATTTCACTGCAGAGCGTTCCTGTTATTCTCTTCCTAATATACTACAGGCAGGCAGTTGATTCAGTTAGCTGCAGTATATTCAGTCGGTATACGGTATACTGTGCAGCTAGATTTCACTGCAGACCTGTCCTGTTGTGCTCTTCCTAATATACTACAGGCAGACAGTTGATTCAGTTAGCTGCAGGATATTCAGTCAGTATACTGTATACAGTTTAGCTAGATCTCACTGCAGAGCATTCCTGTTCTCTTCCTAATATACTAGAGGCAGGCAGTTGATTCAGTTAGCTGCAGTATATAAAGTACTGTATCCTGTGCACAGTGTGCAGCTAGATCTCACTGCAGACCATTCCTGTTGTTCTCGTCCTAATATACTACAGGCAGGCAGTTTATTCAGTTAGCTGCAGTATATTCAGTATATATATACAGGTCCTTCTCAAAAAATTAGCATATTGTGATAAAGTTCATTATTTTCTGTAATGTACTGATAAACATTAGACTTTCATATATTTTAGATTCATTACACACAACTGAAGTAGTTCAAGCCTTTTCTTGTTTTAATATTGATGATTTTGGCATACAGCTCATGAAAACCCAAAAATCCTATCTCAAAAAATTAGCATATCATGAAAAGGTTCTCTAAACGAGCTATTAACCTAATCATCTGAATCAACTAATTAACTCTAAACACCTGCAAAAGATTCCTGAGGCTTTTAAAAACTCCCAGCCTGGTTCATTACTCAAAACCGCAATCATGGGTAAGACTGCCGACCTGACTGCTGTCCAGAAGGCCATCATTGACACCCTCAAGCAAGAGGGTAAGACACAGAAAGAAATTTCTGAACGAATAGGCTGTTCCCAGAGTGCTGTATCAAGGCACCTCAGTGGGAAGTCTGTGGGAAGGAAAAAGTGTGGCAGAAAACGCTGCACAACGAGAAGAGGTGACCGGACCCTGAAGAAGATTGTGGAGAAGGACCGATTCCAGACCTTGGAGGACCTGCGGAAGCAGTGGACTGAGTCTGGAGTAGAAACATCCAGAGCCACCGTGAACAGGCGTGTGCAGGAAATGGGCTACAGGTGCCGCATTCCCCAGGTCAAGCCACTTTTGAACCAGAAACAGCGGCAGAAGCGCCTGACCTGGGCTACAGAGAAGCAGCACTGGACTGTTGCTCAGTGGTCCAAAGTACATTCGGAAATCAAGGTGCCAGAGTCTGGAGGAAGACTGGGGAGAGGGAAATGCCAAAATGCCTGAAGTCCAGTGTCAAGTACCCACAGTCAGTGATGGTCTGGGGTGCCATGTCAGCTGCTGGTGTTGGTCCACTGTGTTTTATCAAGGGCAGGGTCAATGCAGCTAGCTATCAGGAGATTTTGGAGCACTTCATGCTTCCATCTGCTGAAAAGCTTTATGGAGATGAAGATTTCATTTTTCAGCACGACCTGGCACCTGCTCACAGTGCCAAAACCACTGGTAAATGGTTTACTGACCATGGTATTACTGTGCTCAATTGGCCTGCCAACTCTCCTGACCTGAACCCCATAGAGAATCTGTGGGATATTGGGAAGAGAAAGTTGAGAGACGCAAGACCCAACACTCTGGATGAGCTTAAGGCCGCTATCGAAGCATCCTGGGCCTCCATAACACCTCAGCAGTGCCACAGGCTGGTTGCCTCCATGCCACGCCGCATTGAAGCAGTCATTTCTGCAAAAGGATTCCCGACCAAGTATTGAGTGCATAACTGAACATAATTATTTGAAGGTTGACTTTTTTTGTATTAAAAACACTTTTCTTTTATTGGTCGGATGAAATATGCTAATTTTTTGAGATAGGATTTTGGGGTTTTCATGAGCTGTATGCCAAAATCATCAATATTAAAACAAGAAAAGGCTTGAACTACTTCAGTTGTGTGTAATGAATCTAAAATATATGAAAGTCTAATGTTTATCAGTACATTACAGAAAATAATGAACTTTATCACAATATGCTAATTTTTTGAGAAGGACCTGTATATATATACACATCCCAGCTTTGTGCAGCTACATCTCACTGCAGGCCATTCCTGGTGTACCTATTCAAATACATCAAATACAGTATGTCTGGAAGGCCAACAAGGAGAGGCAGACACTCACAGGCCACTAAAAGAGGGCAAGCAGGCTCTGTGTCTAGAACCAACAGTGCTGGTCGTGGACACAGTGCATCCTCAGCACATTGCCTTGGGGCACGATTGTCCTTTTTTCTGGCAGGAAAAAAGGACACAACATGCAGACGAGTTGGTAGAGTGAATGACCAAGCTGTCCTCATCCTCTGTCACCCAGGCTTAGAGTACCTTGGCTGCCAATGCAGGTGCCAAAGTGGCCTATTCCATCGGCTCGAGGTCATCAGTTACTCCTTCCCTAGCCCCACCATCATGCACGAAGGAGTCCCCCGAACTGTTCGACCACAGTGTTGGGTACATGCTGCAGGAGGATGCGCAGCGTATTGAAGGCTCCGATGATGGTACCCAGCTTGAGGAAGGCAGTAACGTGAGCCCAGAGAAAGGGGGTGCCCAAGAAGGACAACAAACTGGCAGTCATGTTCCCCCAGCTGCAGCATACTACCAGGTTTGCTCCAGTGACGAGGAGGGAGGGGATTATGAGGTCACTGACTCTATGTGGGTGCCTGATAGGAGAGAGGAGGAGGAGGAGGCACATCTCCAACGAGGCAGGATGCCCTCCAGGGGCCAGATGAAGTGCAGCCAACCGACTGCATCACACCGCAGAGCTCCGCATGTGCAGGGCGCTGCTGACTGGGCGTTTTTCCAAAAGTTCTTTGGTGTGGGCCTTTTTTGAAACGTGTACAGCAGATCGCACCGTTGCTGTTTGCAACATATGTCTGAAGCGTATCAAGCTTGGCCAAAACAGCAGCTGCTTGGGCACCACATGCTTGACCAGACATATGTTGACCTGCCATGCAGTCCGTTGGCAAGCGTACTTAAAAGACCCACACCAAAGAACAAGGTGGACCTCTCCTTACTCCTCATCAGCTGTGACCACCAACCCCACTATACCTTCAGTCCTCTCAGAAACCTGCACTGAGAGGAATGAAGGTGTAGAATTAGGTGTGCCACTGCCAAGTACTTGCGGGCAATCTGCTATCGCTACACCAACGTCCGATTGTAGTAGGCAAATTTCCCTACCCCAGTTGCTAAACTGGCAAAAGAAATTCGCTCCCAGCCATCCACATGCCCAGCGGTTAAATGCTAGCTTGGCTAAATTGCTAGCACTCCAACTGCTGCCTTTTCAGCTGGTAGACTCTGCCCGCTTTCGTGAATTTGTGGAATGTGCGATACCTCAGTGGCAGGTTCCCAAACGCCTTTTTTTCACTGAAGGCGATTCCGGCTCTCTACCGGCATGTGGAAGGTAATGTCTTGGCCTTGCTGGACAGGGCGGTCAGCGGTAAGGTGCATATTACAGCTGACTCATGGTCCAGCAGGCATGGACAGGGACGTTACCTATCTTTCACGGCACACTGGGTGACTCTGCTGGCAGCTGGGAAGGATGCAGGACAGGGTGCAGTATTGTTGAAGCTTGTTCCGCCACCACGCCTCCAAAATGCTGGTAGTGGTGATTCTGCCACACCTCTCTCCTCCACACCCTCCTCTTCTTCTTCCTCTATGGCCTCTTCCTGTGCTGATTTGTCTCCGGAACCAGCGGTGCTCCGTAAACGTTCTAGGGGCTACGCAAGCACTCAGGCAAAAAGATGCCATGCGGTGCTTGAGCTGGTGTGCTTAGGGGACAGGAGCTACACTGGGGCAGAGATTCTGTCAGCTCTGCAGGGGCAGGCTCAGAGGTGGTTGATGCCACGCCAGCTTCAGCCAGGAATGGTGGTTTGTGACAATGGCACCAACCTCCTCTCCGCCCTCCGACAGGGACAACTGACTCATGTGCCCTGTGTGGCTCACGTCCTTAATTTGGTGGTGCAGCGGTTCTTGTGCAGGTATCCGGGCTTCCAGGATCTACTGAGGCAGGCCAGGAAAGTCTGTGTGCATTTCCGCCAGTCATATAATGCCAGTGCTCGACTGGCTGACCTCCAAAAGGAATACAAAAGGAATACAACCTGCCCAAGAACCACCTAATCTGTGACATGCCCACCAGATGGAACTCAACATTGGCCATGCTGCAGCGGCTGCACACGCAGCAGAGGGCCATCAATGAGTACCTGTGCGACTATGGCACCAGGACAGGGTCAGGGGAGCTTGGCTTTTTTTCACCACGCCAGTGGCTCATGATCAAGGATGCATGCACTGTCCTGTCACCATTTGAGGAGGCCACGAGGATGGTGAGCAGTGACAGTGCATGCATCAGTGACACTGTCCCTCTTGTCTACCTGTTGGAGCACACGCTGCGTGGATTAATGGACAGGGCACTTGAGGCAGAACAGGGGGGAGGAAGAGGAGGACTTCCTCTCAAGGCCCCCTTTATCCAGACAGTGTTCCTGCGGGCCCGCCGATCACACAGGAAAAGGAGGAGGAGGAGGATTGTGTCAGCATGGAGGTGGAGCCTAGCACTCAGCATCAGCAGCAGTCTTCAAGGGATCATTTACAGTCCCCAGAATCCCATGGACTTGTACGTGGCTGGGAGGAGGTGGCTGCAGATCATGTCGTCCTTAGTGACCCAGAGGACTCCGGACCGAATGCCTCAGCAAACCTACGCTGCATGGCCTCCCTGATCCTGCAAAAAGACCCTTGGGTTTGTGTGATCAAGGAGAGGGATGGATCACTGGCCAGAGCTTGCACAGTATGCAATTGAGCTACTGGCCTGTCCTGCATCCAGCGTTCTTTCGGAATGCACATTCAGTGCTGCTGGAGGCTTTGTAACCGATCACAAAGTGCGCCTGTCCACCGACTCGGTTGATCGTCTCACCTTCATAAAAATTAATCAGTCTTGGATCACCAGCTACCAAGCACCTGATGCTGATGTAACCGATTAATTTTTTTTATGAATGAGATCCCTTCCAGACTGCCTATGCTGATGCTGATTGCTGAGTGACTATCATGTTATGTTGAGTGACTATCCTATTCCTCCTCATGTTCATGTTGATATTTTTGGTTCTGGGCACCAGCGCCTAAAGCCCAATTCTTCTGCCCCTGTTTAACAGGGGTGTGTATAATTTAAAATGTTCCTGTAATATTTTGCAGCAGGGCTCATTCCTGCGCTCAAATAGAGTATCTGTGAGGGGTTGCAGTGTTGTGGCACCAGCACCAGTGCCTAAAGCCCAATTTTTCTGCCCCTGTTTAACAGGGGCGTGTAATTACAGTTTTTGATCTAATATTTCACAGCAGGGCCTGTTCCTGCGCCCACCAAGAGTAACTGTGAGGACTTACAGTGTTGTGGCACCACCACCACCAGCAAAGGCCCAATTTTTCTGCCCCTGTTCAACAGGGGCATGTAATTACAATTCTTGATATAAAATTTCACAGCAGGGCCTGTTCCAGTGCCCACCAAGAGTAATTGAGGGCTTACAGTGTTCTGGTACCACCAACACCTAAGGCCCAATTTTATGCAGAGTATATAGGGCAGGCCGTATAGTGTATATATATATATATATATATATATATATATATATATACACAGGCGGTCCCCTACTTTCAAACATCCGACTTACAAACGACTCCTACTTACAAAGGGAGGGAGACAACAGGAAGTGAGAGGAAATCTACCCCTGGGAAGGGAAATTCTCCCCTGTAATAGTTAATATGGCAAAAAGGTGTCTGCACTGATGCTTTATCACCAATCCTTGTTTCCCTAAAAAAAACAAATTTTCAAAATCCAATTGTCATTGGGCCAGAAAGTGAGGTAAAATCTTCTGAACAGGGGCACAGACAGCAAAACAAATGTTACAGGGCTAATGATAACCCTTCCCTATGATATCCAAAAAGCTTAAAAATAGATTTTTTGGCTGGAGCTACGCTTACAAAATGTACCTGTTCCAAATTACAAACAGATTCAACTTAAGAACAAACCTACAGTCCCTGTCTTTCTCGGGACCGCCTGTATACTGCTGTTCAGAGTATATAGGGCCTGGGGGGCCCAACGCCTTTTTCTTTTTTTAATGTTGGTGCGGGGTTCCCCTTAATATCCATACAAGACCCAAAGGGCCTGGTAATGGGCTGGGGGGGAGGGGGGTACCCATGCCGTTTTTCTCAATAATTTTCATCTATATTGCCAGGACCCAACATTACATTAAAGCCACAAGCAGTTTTAAATGACTTTTATTCCTTTAGAAATTTCATTTTGTGCAGGGACTGTTCTAAACACGGGAAACATGCGCCTCTTCACAGGTATACTATAGACACCCCCCAGGTACGATATTTAAAGGAATATTTCACTTTAAGCATCATTAAAATCACTGCTCCCAAAAAAACATCAGTTTTTAAAACTTTTTTTTGCATTGATACATGTCCCCTGGGGCAGGACCCGGGTCCCCAAACCCATTTTAGGACAGTAACTTGCATATTAGCCTTTAAAATTAGCATTTTTGATTTCTCACGTTCGAGTCCCATAGACTTTAACGGTGTTCGAAAATTTGTGCGAACTTTCGGTCCGTTCGCATGTTCTGGATGCGAACCGAACCAGGGGGTGTTTGGCTCATCCCTACCCATAATGTATGAGAAAAATATTGCTCACCGCTTGGAGCTAGAAACACCAGGAGGGGCTGGATATGGTGTAGTATTTATTAGACTTACATTACAAGCACAATAAAATTAATAAAAACAAATCCAGATGCTCATTAGGTGTCAAAAAACAGTAGTGCACTTCAAAACCCAGCAGCTCCAAGATCAGAAATGGCGCCGTGGCGTTAGCTCGTAGCCCCGCACTGACGCATTTCGTGCCAACACGTCTCACTAGCAAAGACATGGTGGGACTACGAGCTGACATCACGTCGCCATCTCGGAATCAGCAGGGGATCAGAGGACAGATCCCCGCTGAGCAAATTGAATTGCACCCCATGTGAAAGGGGCCTAAGGCCCCTTTCACACTACCACGACTTCAAAGTCGCATGATTTTGCCACACTTTTAGTGTACTTTTTTGAGGTCTATAAACCTGAACTCGCATTAAAGTCAGACCAAAGTAGTGCAGGGACTACTTTGAAGTCGGCACGACTTGAAGTCGTACTAATATGAATGGTTGGAATTGGAAATCATGGGGAACGACTTGTCTTGCGACTTTGCGGTCCCAAGTCGTAGGACAAGTCGTACAAGTGTGAAAGGGGCCTAAATGGTTAATTTGAGAGACTGTGTCAGCAGGGTGTTGTACTCTAGCAGCTACAGCTGTGTAAAGTATGATACGCTGTGTTCTGACAACAGTACAAGCGACTTTCATCTGCTGATGGAACAATATCAAGTCAACTTGAATGCTTCAAGAAGCCATGTATGTTTTGTACAAATAAACTATAAACTTAGGCTTAAGAAAATAAAAACATGGAAACACATAATTGTGGTATTTCATCCTATAATTACTAGATGAGCAAAAAATAAATAAATGGAAATAGACAAAAACACGCCACAAAGTTTGACTTCTGTATATGAGAAGTCATAATTTTTTGACATTATGATAACTGACCTTTCATGGGGTCACTCAGCCACTAAACAAGCAGTGGTGTTGCTAGGGGGTGCGGTCCGCTACAGGGGTGACACCATCCCGAGGGTGAGGAAAGCCCTGGCTGACTTTGGAAGTTTTTTTCTTTCAGCTGGAAACCCACCTCCAGCGCCGCGGCCGTGGATGTTCTCCTCCTCTGTCTCTCACTACAGCGCTGCTGCCTGTCACGTTCTATTCTCCACCCGGGCGGCGCGGCTACACACTGTCCTCTCCAGCTGCCGCCCGTGTGTTCCATGTATCTGAGCCGCCCGAGCTGGTGTGGTAACAGGCGGGGGGAGGGGGTGTCGGCTTGCAATGAGGGGAGGTATCCTCCATGGTGTTGTGACAGGTGGGGGGGCTGTACTACTGATAAAGAGGGGTGGTTTGTCCTGGGGGGGGCTGTACTGATAGAGGGAATGGTTTGTCCTGGGGGGGCTGTACTGATGGAGGGGGTGGTTTGTCCTGGGGGGGGGCTATACTGATGGAGGGGGTGGTTTGTCCTGGGGGGGCTGTACTGATGGTGGGGGTGGTTTGTCCTGGGGGCTGTACTGATGGAGGGGGTGGTTTGTCCTGGGGGGCTATACTGATGGAGGGGTTGGTTTGTCCTGGGGGGGGCTGTATTGATGGAGGGGGTTTATACTTAGTGGGGGGTCTATACTGAGGGAGGGGGATCTATACTGAGGGAGACTATAATTTGTGAAGGGAGGGTCTGTACTGAGGGGGGACTATACTTGGAAGGGGGTCTGTACAGAAGGAGGGGAGTCTGTATTGAGGGGTGACTATAGTTGGTGGAGGGGGATGACACCATGTTTTACCGCACCGGGTAAAACCAACCCTAGTGACGCCACTGTCAACAAGTAAGTCTTCGGATTTCAATCTCAGAGTGGAATCTGCTTCCTTTGTGCCATGATGTTTTTGAATTTAGATAGTACAAGGCAAAAACAAAATTACAAAGTTTTCCGGAGCAGAGTCAGAGCTGAATCTCAAACAGTGTATAATCAATTAATGAGTCTATAGGTACGGGCCCATTCCTTGCCGGTTGTTCCGGTGACGTCATTTCCGGCTGCGTTCCACACTGGTTTCTGCTTCCTGGTGGCCACAGGAGAGATTAGAGGTCTTCCCCTAACAAGCCTGATAAATTACATGGAACCCACACAGACGCCAATGCATGACATCCCCTTCTCTATTTCCCTGGAACTGATGTGCCTAGAACCTTTTTTATCCCGTAAGTGTATTTTATTTTAGCACATTAAAAGTTTGTTTTAACTACTGCACTTAGGTGGCTCTTCCTTTCTCCTCCCGCTTCTTATCTAGATAGTACAAGGCAGGCTGAGGGAAATCCATTTGGAAGGTGTCACTTCTAAACACACGGTATTTGTATTATATGTTCATTGATTGGACGATGGAAGCATGAACAAAAGGGTAGCATAGTGCTATATGTATTTATAGTATACGTGGTATGCATTAGGGCTGAGCTTCATGTCTTGTCTAAAACCGTGTTCAGACCAAATTTTGCTTATTCGGAGGTCCACAAACCAAATTAAGGTTCTTCTGAAACAAAACTCAAACAGTAGCAGGAAGAGAAACATTTTACATCATTATTATACACGATTTATAGAGCGCCAACAGTTTACAATGTAGATGGGGGAGAGCACAATTACAGTACAATTCAATAAAGAAGGGACATGAGGGCCCTGCTCGTAGAACTTACATTCTAAAGGGAGAGGGGGGTGGTGGTACACAAGGTAATAGCTGCAGGGGATGATTTGATGGGGGTGGCTCGGGTACAGTTGTTAGGTGTGTGCGGGATAGGCTTCCCTAAATATGTGAGTTTTCAGGGATCTCCTAAAGGTGGACAGGTTGGGGGCTGCTCGGACATACCAGGGCAGGGAGTTCCAGAGGATGGGAGAGGCTCTGGAGAAGTCCTGAAGGCGAGCTTGGGAGGAGGTAACAAGGGAGCTGGAGAGCAGAAGGTCCTGGGAGGAGCAGAGGGGGCGATATCTGCAGATGAGGTTGGTGATGTAGATGGGGGCGATGTTGTGAATGGCCTTGTATATTATGGTTAGCATTTTGAATTTTAGATGGTGGGGTAGGGGAAGCCAGTGAAGGGATTGGCAGAGAGGAGCAACAGTCACGGATCGGTTAGTGAGGTGTATTAGTCTAGCAGCAGAATTCATAATAGACTGAAGGGGGGATAGCCTGTTTAAGGGTAGGCCATTAAGGAGAGAGTTGCAGTAGTCAAGGCAGGAAATAACCAAGGAGTGAATACCGTATATACTCGAGTATAAGCCAAGTTTTTAAGCACAATTTTTTGTGCTGAAAATTCCCCCCTCGGCTTATATTCGAGTCACCTTTTTGCGCCTGATCTCCTGGAGTTTGGGGAGCCAGGACCGGCTGGCCGTAGGTCCTCCTGACCCCAAACTTGGCACACATATAGCCCCACTCTTCCTCTATAAGTGTGCAAAGTTTTTTGTCCGGGGGACCTACGGCCGGCGAGCACCGATTTTTCAAAACCGGGCACCCCTTTCATAGACTCCCATGTTAAACGGTCATTTCTTTGGTGACTTTGGGGACCCGGTACCGGCCGGTCGTAGGTCCTCTGGACCCCAAACTTGGCACACATGTAGCCCCACTCTTCTTCTACAAGTTTGCAAAGTTTCTTGTCCGGAGAACCTACGGCCGGGTAGCACCGATTTTTCAAAGCCGGGCACCCCTTCCATAGACTCCCATGTTAAACGTCAGTCTAGTTATGGACACAGTGAGGCATGGACACAGTGAGGCATGGACACAGTGAGGCACACCCTAGGCTTATACTCGAGTCAATACGTTTTCCCAGTTTTTGTGGTAAAATTAGGTGCCTCGGCTTATATTCGGGTCGGCTTATACTCGAGTATATACGGTAAGTTGTTTTGTGGTGTCGTTATTATGGCCTTGGCTATATGTGACTGCTTCTTGCTCAGGCTGGTGAGTGTCAGATAAAACATTATAAAAATAAAAAGTGAGCTTGTGGTCTCCCCTCTCACATTCAAAACCATATCATTGGTCGATTTTAGGGGCAAAAAACACCTGCGATCCCAACCAAAAATCCATACTGTACCAACACCTTATCTGAGCATGTATTCTGGCAGGACAGGAAAGGGAGGGAAACCCCTCCTCCTCCAGGGCCATACCATGATTTTTTATTCTATATGTTGGGGGGGGGGCAGATTGTTGACACCCCCTCCATGTTCACCTCCTCAGGGGGCTCCAAGTATGGGTCACATGGAAGGCCTACCCTGGAGTGAGTTCTTCTGTGCTACGCTAGGCACCTTAACAGGGTCACTTTCCTTGAACATGGGGTATATTTGCTTGGGGTCGAGCACCGTGTACATTTGAGCAGATGACTAAAGTTTAATTGACTGTCTTGTCCCCTTGTCGATGTACACCTTCACTGTCACAGTTGCATTTAGGAGGGACATGCTGAGGCTTTGCCCTCTCCACCTGTCCAGGGTATCTCTTTTACCTCACTCCCAGTAAAGGTATGGGGTCCCATTGTGCACCGAGTGTGAGCTCCATGTACACACTCACTTAACTCTTTCTTTTCCATACCTGTGCACAGGTTATGAACCTCTGCGGCACAAGTCTGCTCCCATTGCTATGGGAGAAGGACCATTCCCGGAAAGAGTGCCAACAACACCTCCCTCCTACAAGAGGCAATTCCACCTGTCACATGTACACGCTTATCGACAGGCTGCATGTTAAACCTTCATTATCCTTGGTAACCACTGGCTTGAACTTAACACTGTATTACCTCCTTATACTAATGTCTTCCTACCCCAGTGTGTAGACCATGTGTGCCAGTTACTTTCATTGCACTCTTTTGAATAACTTCAGACCAGGCAGAAAGCAAAATGAAAAGCTTTACGTAGAAAAAGGTGCAAAACATGAGCGCTCCAAAGCTCAAGAAACAGTTCCTTCCCTACGGCACTAATCCTAACTCTGGCATATCTGCTAAAGTAGAGAGTCCAAGTATTAAAAGGTCCATTAGTTGGTATTCTCCAATGGCTGGTGTCTTGAGGAGCGAACCCCCAGGTCACAATGACCTTCTACATGATGGCGGCAGCAGCAGGCGACATTTCTTCACACCTCACGGGTGCAATTCTCTCACTATCTCCCCTCTGGGCTCAGGGGCTCTCTGCTCCAGACCACTGTCCTTCTTTTATAACATGGGATCAGTGGGTCAGACCTAAAAAAAAACATCAAACAAAATAACCAGGAAAGGCACTAATCCCTATCCTCTTGTCCCAGGCCAGCAATTAATTAGGCTAAATAACAACCTGCCTACATACTGGATTATTATAGCTGCAACAATTTACAAGCTAAAGGAAGACCGTACAGTTATAATACAGTAGGATTTAGAGGACCCTGCTCGTTAGAGCTTACAATCTAAACAGGAGGATAAACAGGTAATAACTGTAGGGGATGAGCTGATGGAGAAGGTAAAAGTTTAGTTGTTGATCAGATTAGGCCTCTCTAATGAGTTGGGTTTTCAGGGATTACCTAAAGGTAGATGTAGGAGGAGATAGTCAGACAGATTGGGGTAAGGAGTTCCAGTGGATGGCAAAGGCTTTGGAGAAGTCCTGAAGGCGATCATGAAAAAAGGTGATGAGGGATATAGAAAGCAGAACAGAACAGTTTTGGGTAATATAAGATGAGATGCGGGATGTAGCTTGGGGCAGAGTTGTATATGGATTTGTAAGTAGTTGTTATTATTTAAAATTTGTTTGCGGAAGTCGGTGGAGGGATTGGCAGAGAGGGGTAGCAGACACAGAATGGTGGGTAAGGTGGATGAGTCTGGTAGCAGCATTCATTATGGAGTGTAGGGAAGATAGCCTATGTAAAGTGTAGCCAATGAGGAGGGAGTTGCAGTAGTCCAAGTGAGAGATGATCAGAGAGTTTATTAGAAGCTTTGTGGTGTCATTGGTTAGGAAGGGGTGTATTTTAGAGATGTTGCAGAGGTTGAGATGGCATGATTTAGACAGCAATTGGATGTGGGGTCAAAAGGAGAGTTCTGAGTCAAGTGTTACACCTAGCACCCTGGCATGCAGGGATGGACTTAATAGTGGTGCCATCAAACTTGACAGAGAAGTTCCGGGAGGAAATATGAACTCAGCTTGGGATGGATAGAGTTTGAACAAGTGGTGTGACATCCATATTGATATTGTATGTGTGTTAGTAAATCAGTAATGCGTGAGTAGACTGCTGGGGTGAGCTGAGGGGTGGAAAGATAGATTTGAGTGTCATTAGCATAGAAATGGTATCAGCTGACCCAAGGAGGAGGTGTAGAGCAAGAATAGGAGAGGTCCAAGGACAGAACCTTGGGGGACCCATAGGTATATGCAAGGGAGGCCAGTCCATTAGTCCTCCCCATCCTCTCCACCCCCTATATGCAGTGGATAGATTCATACATAGCATGAATCTATCCACGGCCGCCCCCTATTGATGTGTTCGGCCCCTTTCGGGTCACCGGGCATATGAATTAGAGCAGCCAGGGTTTTTTTTTTGAAGAACTGGATTAGAGCCATAGGCTCTAATAGGCTTCAAGATAGGGTGAACTTGGGACGCAGAGCATTGCGTCTGGAGCCCACCCAGGTGTGTTGCAACATTGCTGTTGCACCACTGATCCTCCTCCCAGCCAACCGGGAAGCAGGTATAAAAACCAGCTTTCCTCAAGCCCACCACGCTCTCACCGGCCGCATCCAAGCTAAGGACAGTGGGTGGTGGTGGGGCTGTGTTAGTGCCCCGCGGGGGGGGGGTAGTGGCGGCCCAAAAGAAAAAACAGCAGCCTCCACTGGGTATAGGAAGGGAGGAGGTAGAGTTGTAAGTAACACTGAAGGTGCAGTGAGATAGGCAAGATAAGAACTAAAAAAAGTACTGCCAAGAAGACCAAGGGAATAGTTTTTTTTTTGAGGAGGAGGGGGTGGTCAACTTTATCAAAAACAGCAGAGAGGTCCAAGAGTAAGAATACAGAATAGTGACGATTGGTTTTAACCGTTGGTAAGTTGTTTGTGAGTTTTAGGAGAGCAGTTTCTGTGTAGTGTTGAGGGCGAAATCCAGACCGAAGGGGACGAAGAAGGTTATTCTCAATGAGGTGGAAGCTCAGGTGGTTGTAGACCAGGTGATCAAGGAGTTTGGAGTAAAAAGGGAGCAAGGAAATTAGTCTCAAGCCTCGTACACACGGCCGAAAATCTCGTCAAGAAAAAACACGTCGTTTTTCTTGACGAGATTCTTGGACAAGAAACTTGTCCCGGCCGAGTGTACACACGCTCGATTCAAAGAACCCGCGGTTCTTTGAATGGAGCGAACGCGGTGACGTCATCGACTACGACGAGCGTGCGCTCGTCGCATTCGATGCCGCCGTCGCCGCTATCTTGCTACACCCTATCTATGCCTAGGAAGCTACCGCGCATGCGTCAAAGTCATTTCGAGCATGCGCGGGCGTCCCGGAGGACAGGTAAGTGTACACACACACACAATTTTCTCGTCGAGAAACAGGCTGACGAGAATCTCGACGAGAAAATAGAGAGCTTGTTCTCTATATTTCTCGTCGAGATTTTTGTCGGTTTTCTTGACGAGAAACCATACACACGAACGATTTTCTCGGCAAGAAAGCTATCTCGGCAGTTTTCTTGTCGTTTCTTGCCGAGAAACTCGTTCGTGTGTACGAGGCTTTAGGTTGTTTAGATTGGTGAGGTCCAGAAAGGGCTTTTTAAGTATGAGGAGGAACACTACATGCTTTTTACTGGGATGGTGAAGAAGCCAGTAGAGAGGGAGAGAATGAAGAAGTGAGTTACAAGAGGTAAGATAGAGCAAGAGGGTGACCGTAATATTTGCAAGGTAATGGGGTCCAGAGGGAGATGGTTAGATGGGCATTAGAAAGAGGTTTAGTGACTTCCTTTATAAGAGCAGGATAAAACAAGGGAAGTATTGAGTGTGCAGGTAGACATGGAATGTTAGATGGGGGAGATAGCAGATCTCTCTTTACAAATTGTATCAATCTTCTTTTTGAAGTTATTTGCAATCTCCAGTGAGTGAGTTAGTGGGTTGAGGCACTGAAGAACGAAGTAAAGAGTTAAAAGTACGAAAGAGTTGATGAGGACTGAGTGAGAGGGAGTTGTTGAGAGTGATAAAATAGGTCCTTATGAATGGTTTCTTACGTGATGAGGATCAACCATCTGAGGTGTATATCAGGGTGTGCTTCTTCCCCACATGAGAGCTGTGATGTCCAGCAACATTCATATAGAAGACATTTCCCGCACTCAAGGCACTAATACACCTCAAGGGTTGTGTGGGATCCCTGATGTACAGGAAGACAGGACTTCAATGAGGAACAATTCCCTCACAGGAAAGTTACTTCTACGTATGCGATCTCTAAAGTATGTAAAAATCATTCTTCTTTAAAAAACATTTCCCACACTCAGGACAGGAATACGGCTTCTCATCCATGTGCCATCTTTGATGTCTGCAAAACCAGGACTTGTCTGAAAAACATTAAAAAGAAAAACTCAGAACAGGAAAGTAGCGTCTCCCTTGTGTGCCATCTCAGATGTCTGCAACACTTCATCCATGTCTTTGGTGATCTCTGATCTCCTTATGAACTGCTTCTTACATGATGAAGATCAGCCATGAAGTATATCTGAGGTGTATATCAGGGTGTGCTTCTTCCCCACATGAGAGATGAGATGTCCAGCAACACATTTATATAGAAGACATTTCCCGCATTCAAGGCACTAATACACCTCGAGGGTTGTGTGGGATCCCTGATGTACAGGAAGACAGGACTTCAGTGAGGAACAATTCCCTCACTCAGGACAGGAAAGTGTCTTCTCCCCCATGTGAGATCTCTGATGTGTGTCAAGATAGGTCTTCCTTGAAAAACATTTCGAACACTCAGGACAGGAATATGGCTTTTCCCCCGTGTGAGATTTCTGATGTCTGTTAAGACTGGAGTTCTGTGAAAAACATTTTCCGCACTCAGGGCAGGAATACGGCTTTTCCCCCGTGTGCAATCTCTGATGTTTGTAAAGATATGACTTCTGTGAAAAACATTTCCCACATTCAGGACAGAAATACGGCTTCTCCCCCGTGTGAGACCTCTGATGTGTGACAAAATCAGATTTTCGTATAAAACGTTTCCCACACTCAGGACAGGAATATGGCTTTTCACCTGTGTGAGACCGTTGTGTATGTACAGCAAGATGTGATGTGTTTACAAAACATCTCCCGCACTCAGGACAGGAATGCAGCTTCTCTCCCGTGTGAAATCTCTGATGTATGTGAAGATTAGACTTCTTTGAAAAATATTTCCCGCACTCAGGACAGGAATAGGGCTTCTCTCCTGTGTGAGTTCTTTTATGCATATTAAGATAGGATTTCAAACGAAAACACTTCCCGCACTCAGTACAGGAAAACTTCTTCTCTGTTGGAAGGACGGCACCGTCCCTCACAGTCTGAGGTTCCTCAGGATAAGAGGAATACGATGGTCCGGCACCGTCCCGCACAGTCTGAGGTTCCTCAGGATAAGAGGAATACGATGGTCCGGCACCGTCCCGCACAGTCTGAGGTTCCTCAGGATAAGAGGAATACGATGGTCCATCTACACTGTGTGGTGCCGGATGGACATTTGAGGTAGTCGGGTTTTCTCCTGGACTATACTGTGTGATGTCCTCATCTTCTACTTTACAGTCTGGAGACAAAGTGAGACAATCCTCTGAGGTTTTCCTCATCTCCCGTCCATCTACTAAAATAGAAATAAAAAGATTATTACTAGACATGAGCTGATTGGTTCCCCTAAACCAGGACTCCGCCCACATCAGGCAGCTTTGTCTCTGAGGATCTTACAATTCCCCCCTCAAGGTAACTAGTAAATGGGTCCTCTGATCTCCTACCAGTTCATTTCTTTATTCATGGACCTTAGTCAGAGAGTGAGGAAACAACGAGAACTGTCTTTTATAAGTGACAGTGATGAGGGGATTATAGGACGAGTGTCCCCACTCCCTCTATCACTCATTGCCATCTTCCCAACACAAGAAGTCCGGCACTTCCTTTTTTAGTCCATGATTTAGTCATGAATAACAGCGGGGCTGAGCCCCACCAGAGGTCAGAGAGTGAGGATGGGGGGAGAACAACCAAGATGAAGACTGGACTGATCCTGCTCTTTACCACCAGTGGGCAGATGTCCGGACTATAAAACATACAACATTTAGGACAATATAGTATCAGAATTATGTAATGTACAAGACAGTGTATATAATACAGGGGTTACACGTATTCAATGTAAAGCAGAGTACATAGTGTAAGGGTAAGGACTCTTAATTTTGGTATTCAGTAATCAGTGGTTGTGTAAAAGTTTTCTGGAAACAAGTTACAGAGGTCCCACACCGCTGCCTCCCATCTCCTGAGACTGCACTCAGTGACTTGGGTCTGAGACTATACAGACAGATCCCTCCACCCGGCACAGCCAGCAAACATTACAGCAAGTAACCCTGGGAGAATTGCTATGGCGGAGGTTTTGCTAGACCCAAGCACAGGGCTGAACACCCAAGGCACATGCCTTAGGTGCGTAGGTTTGGAAAAGCCTATGGTGAAAAATCAACATTTTGCTGCCAGCTAAACCCCAGCATTTATTAAAACTTTAGTCTAAATACGTAAATTGTGTCTACAGCTTAGAGGACAAAGATTATCTGAAAGAAAGATGATCTAATGTGCAAGACTGGGAACTCAGGAAATTGACAAGAGTGTTACAGACTGATATCACCCAGTCCTTGCCCCACTCTGGACCAATCAGTGAGCAGTATGTGTAGAGAAATGTATTTAGCGTTAATGACCCACCTGTGCTGATCTCTGTAGGAGTGTCCTCCTCTATAAATGTCCCCGTTATTCCATCCTCCTCCATAGACTGCTGATCGTCCCTCACATACCTCTCTTCTTCTTCTTTAACCTCCACTTTTATATCTATCAGATCTTCATCCTAAACCAAGAGAAGAATGGAAAAGATCATCTGTAAAATTTAGGATTTAATATTGCGACATCAAATTAAAAAAATTCACACATCGTCTCCAAAAGTACATGTTCTGAAAGCTCTGTCCCACCAACCTTGAAACCGTGAGTGATGGTGTGATCTTCCTGTGTGGAATCCCAGGCATACAGAGGACTCTCTGGTGGGTTCCTGGTATTAGGTGGCTCCATCATATTCCTGTGTCCTTCTGAAAACTCCTCCATCACTCCATACTCCTCATCCTCCTCTTTATACTCTTCTTTAATAACAATATTATCTTCCTCAAGGTTTCCACTCTGAAAGATATAATAAAACATTCATTGTAACAAACATACTTATGTATAAATCGCAACTACCAGCGATTGTCAATCATCTACCTGATCTTGATGAGAGATAATGTGATCTTCCTGTGTGGAATCCCGGCAATACAGAGAACGGGGACATCTCTCTGGTGGGTTTCTGTAGCTGGATGACTCCACCATTTTGTCCTGGTACAGATCTTTGTGTCCTTTTAGAGACTCTGACTCCTCCATCACCCCATCCTCATCATCCTCCTCTTTTATCTCTTCTTTAACTTCTGCTTTAGAATCTCTCAGGTTTCCACTCTGAATAATAAAAATGACATCAATGGTAACAATGCACATAATGTACAGATCCTAATGATACTATCAGTGATTGTTCCTCATCTACCTGATGATGGTGAGGGATGGTGTGACCTTCCTGTGTGGAATCCTGGGAATACAGAGGACGGGGACATCTCTCTGGTAGGTTCCCATTACTGGATCCATCTGTAGGAAACACACATACTGACTGAATACATTGTTTCTATGTGTTTATCAGATGATGGGGGATCTAGGTGGAGCCTCCGTACTGCTCTCTCTTTTACAATAAAGTCTCCTCTTACCCGGTGATGTGAGGGGCGGCTGATTGTCCATCATGACGTCCTTGTAGAGATCCTTGTGTCCTTCTAAATACTCCCACTCCTCCATGGAGAAATAGACAGTGACATCCTGACACCTTATAGTGGTGATTTAACATTAAGGTCAGTGTAATAAGGTGAGCGTTTATAGGAGGACCGGGTGGTTGCGTGCATCACACGGGTTACCCTGAAAAGAAGTGAAAGCGATTAAGAATTTCACAGAACAGTGCTGGAGGACTTTCTTTATACGATTGCAATTTCTGGACATTGAATTCCTGTTTATAAAAATTTTTTGTTTTGGTTTGTTTTTGATTAGGGGACATTTATTTTATTTAATTGTATTGCGCTACATCAAGGTATTATGTATCAGGTTCCTGCCCGGCTAATCGCAGAGCTGCCCATTAACTCCCTAGAGGATGATGCCCGCTAAACAGTGATGGTGATGCCTGAGGACACCTGGTTAGGCCTAAAACAGATTTTGGAGAAAATGTGACAGCCCCGGAGCCAACGTGGAGGTTCTTCATTCGCAGGCAGCGAGAAGATAAAAGCCTCACTCACTTTGTGGTAGCCCTCCAATGCCTAGAAATGGATGTACACAGCTGTGCCAACATCACTGCCTCAGACGGATTACTGAGGGACCAGTTTGTTGTGGGAATGAAGGCCGGGCCTGTTGGGAGAGCCCTGCAGGAATGAATAAAAGCACAACCTTCCTTCTCTTTCAATGATATGGTAGTGGAGGTGGTGGCGTAGGAACAGGAGGACCCCTCCTGGCTGTCCCTAAAGGCAGCCAACAACCTTGCCATCTTAGTTGAAGGCCTCACCTGGATGAAGATACAATTAGTAGACCAGGTGGTATAGCAGGTGGGGGTCGTAGTGAATCGCTGCCAGGTGAGCTCCCAGTACCCATTCTCCTGTGCATGAATGTTTTGAAGGACTTGGACTTGCCTCGTTTGCTGGCCAAATGTGAGCATTTAGGCTGATGTGCACAGTGCTGTAGCCTGTGAGCGGTCTGGCTTAACATGATTGGAGCCTTCGAGGCCCAACAGCGAGCAGTTAAGAGACAGCCTGAACAGGTGGGGGTTGTCCTTACACCCCAAACAAAAGTTGCTCCTGGCTCTCTTCCAAGAGGTAGTCTCGTCCCTTCCTGTCATGACCCACAAGTCATGACAGGAATGTAATTCGTACATACCTCTCAATAGTTGCCACCACAAGTCATGGTTGTGTAATATACCAAAAGGTCAATTTGTCAGATTGAGGCGCAACTGCACACGAGAAAATGACTTTATGTCACAATCCCAACTATTAGCAACTAGATTTAATGAGAAGGGGTATAGTAAGGAGTCTCTGAATAGTGCAATAGAGACAGTGCGCAATTATGACAGATCAGTACTCACAGCTGATAAAGTAAAAGAGGCCAGTTCTAGTATCTCCAATTTTAAGATGATTTTGGTTTACAATGTGCATCACAAATTTAAAAAAAAATTGTATTCAATAATTGGTCTATCTTAAAGCAAGATAAGACATTGGGCCCCCTGCTTCCTGATCATCCCTTTTTTTATATATAAAAAGACTCCTTCATTACGCGACAGATTGGCACCTGGAGTAGTAGACCCCCCTGTCCATTCTGAAAATCGACTTTTCTCCTTCCTCTCTGGGTTTTATGCATGCAGTCGGTG
Source organism: Rana muscosa (assembly GCA_029206835.1). Classification (NCBI taxonomy): domain Eukaryota; kingdom Metazoa; phylum Chordata; class Amphibia; order Anura; family Ranidae; genus Rana; species Rana muscosa. The sequence continues at coordinate 31,533,341 of JARGYO010000094.1, forward strand.
TACTGCATGCAAACATTCTAAAGGTAACGTTAAACGTAAAGATTTTGTGTCATCAGCTACTAATAAACAGTTTAAAAAATTGACCAACTTATCACTTGTGATACAATAGGCGTTGTTTACATGCTTGAATGCGAATGCGGCCTACAGTATGTAGGCAGAACATCACGGCCCCTACATGTTAGATTGGGCGAGCATGTAAATAATATCAAAAAAGGGTTAAAAACGCATAATGTATCAAAACATTTTAAGCTGGTCCACAAACAGAACCCCAGAGGATTAAAATTCTGGGGTATCAAAAAGGTTATAAAACATTGGAGGTGGCAATACAGACTGCTGCTAGAACATTTGGCAATTTATTTTCCGTATTATCCCTTGCCTCAACATTGACTCCGTCATCAGATACTGGAAAAACACCTGCTGGTATTTGCAACCAGCCCAGAGGATTATGGCTTCACAGAGGCATAAGACCAGTGATGGCAAAACCTTGGCACCCCAGATGTTTTGGAACTACATTTCCCATGATGCTCAAGCACTCTGCAGTGTAGTTGAGCATCATGGGAAATGTAGTTCCAAAACATCTGGTGTGCTAAGGTTCGCCATCACTGCAATAGACCATCACATTCATACGGGGGATGCTCCACCCAGGAGTGGTACCAACACATTTCCCCAGAACTTTTCCAGGAGGTTAAAGCACTTAATCCGTAACATACTACAGGGTTGGGTCATTCGAAAGAGCCACAGCCCATGGGCCATTCTGGTTGTCCTAGTGCACAAAAAGATGGGAACCTGCGGTTTTGTGTGGACTATTGCAATTTCAAATGCCTGCACTCATTGGGATTCCTAACCACTACCCAGGGTGGAGGAATCACTAATGGCACTGGACCAAGCTAAATTCTTCTTGATGCATGACCTGGCGCGTGGCTACTGGCAAGTACCGGTAAGGGAACAAGACTGTGAAAAGACTACCTTTATCACAACTCTGGGCCTATTTGAATTAAATTGTATGCCCTTCGGACTGAGTAATGCTCCCAGTATGTTCCAGCAGCTGATGGAAAAGTGGATGACTTCCACTTCAAGACTGTGTTAGTCTATATTGATGACATCATAATCTTCTCCAAGTCATTTGAGGATCATGTCCAACATCTAAACCCGGTGTTCATTTGATTAATGCAATATGCTTGAAGCTTAAGCCTAGCCAGTGCCGCTTGATGTATCAGAATATCCAATACCTGGGGTACATTGTGGAGGCAGGAATGGTCTCCCCAGATCCAGCTAAGGTCCAGGCGGTGTAGGACTGGCACCCCCAAATGACTATCACTGAGCTACACTCTTTCCTAGGGCTGGTAGGATACTACCAAGGGTTCATTCCCAAGTTCGTGCAAATTGACGCACCTCTCACCCAGCCACTGAGCGGTCCGGCGACAGAAAAAGGGGGAGCCCTCATCCTCCATACAGTCCCAGTGGTGGGAACCCCAACAAAAGCCCTTTGAGGTCCTCAAACAAAACCTAACGTTGGCTCTCATGCTGGCCTATGCCAACTACTCAAAGCCCTTCTGAGTATACACACGGAAGCCTACAAGTCATGGTGGCCACCCTAACCTGAGAGCAAGAAGGATGCAAATGAGGAATCGCCTGTGCCAGCTGTAGCCTGTGGCCCACAGAGCGAAACCACCATAATTACAGCTCCTTCAAGCTATAATTGCTGGCCCTGGTGTGGACCATCACAGAGAATTTTGCGGCGTATCTCATGGGCAAAGAAATAGAAGTCTTTGCGGATACAAATCTCTTGCTTGCTCAAGTCTTGCCCATGCAGCCTAGAATTACGCAGCCCCGCAAGGAAGACGGGCAAAGATGGATGCGGCCTGCAGCAGGGACGATGTGGTCTTTGTTTGCAGGTAAATGTCACATAATGTGCCAGGATGCAATGCATCCTAGCACATTATGCCTTTACTTTGCAGGGAAGAAAATAGGGGGGAAAAAACAAACACTTACCGCCTGCGCTATAGCCGAAAGACAGCTAAATTGGAGGCTTACTTTGCTGGGAGGCTATCATTTGACGTCCTCCTGTGATCGCGCTGCCCGCACACCCCCTGCGGCATGCTCTGTGATCACTGAGTCCTTCAGACTCGGCTGATCACATATCGGGGTAAAGGGCCCTTTACCAAGTGATCAGCTGTGTCCAATGACGATGTAAACACAAGCTGGTTATCGGCATTAAGGATAGGCTAAGGCGTGTTCGCAACTCCACGTGCCGGCACCCGCCAGAAAGCTGATACTGCGCATCGCTAATCACAGGCAGTGAGACATTTCTCGATCCGTGGGTGCAGAGATCGTGAAATGTCTCACTACCTGTGATTAGCGCTGCGCAGTGTCAGCTTCCTGGTGGGTGCCGGCACGTGGAGTTGCGAACATGCCTGAGCCCATCCTTACTGGTTATCGGCATTCCTTTCCTCAGCGCTAAAAGCTGGAAAATGGCCAGGGCAGGAAGATAGTGACAGTGCCCAGTAAGCAAGTGGTTAATGTAGGGAATACATAAACGTTTTCTTTGGAGGAAGTATAAATTTCAGCACACAAAGTGAATATCAAATACACAAAATCCTGTATTTTGTGTATTTGATCTTCAATTTGTGGGCTAATTATATACATACAGCAGCTGTGTCACTTTTGATTATTGTATTTATTATTATTTTTTGTTAATAGGGAGGAAGGTGATATTGAGTTTTTTACATTTCAGCACAACCTGAATCCGAATCTCATCCCTCGTTACAAGAGACTGCTAAGGTGAGAAGGTGACAAATCTCCAACATGAGGAGAACGTTCCGGCCCCGTAAGTGGGGAAAATGTTCTGCCCCTGAAGGGGTTAATCTAGGTTTCCACACTATATATGTGTGTATCATCATCTGCTGGAAATAAAAGACATCACAGTGACTATGGAGGAAGAGGACGGACATGACGGGGGGTTACTGGGTGTAAATAGAAAATAAGATCTTTTTACCTCCTATGCTGCCACTTCCAGCAACGTCTTCGCTCTACTTCCTCCCGACTTACCTCTCACCTGGAACTTCCTATTTATACCTGACATCACTTCCTGTCTGTCTTACATAGAGTTTCCCTATCTTGGTAGAAGTGAGATCACCACCTTGTGGAGATCAAAGGAAATGCAGCCCTATCAAACATCTTATAGTGCCAACATGGCCTTGTGCCGTGTGTGTGTATTATATCCTTATAGATGGGGTCATCTCCACTCCCATCAAGGGGGATGGAAATATATTACTGCCTAGACCAGCCGTACTCAGACAGGGTTCCTCCAAAGGTTTCTAGGGGTTCCTTGAGCAATGAACAATTTCTGTCTCTCAGTAACAACTGGCATCAATGATCTGTAAGGGGGGCATTCTTCCCACTGATGACAATGACAATGTAAGAATGTCAGCTGACCACTGGTATAAGAGGGTCCTTCTCCCATTAGTCATCAATGTAAGGGGTCACTACACTGACCATTGATATAAGGGGGTCCTTCTCCCATTGATCCTCAATGTGTACCACCCTGGGGTTTAGTCAGGGAGCTCCTCACCAAATTCCTTGTCAGGAGTAGCTACTGCAGTTAATTGATAGAGATCTATTAATTTCTCCCTAAGCCTGGCCTTGGTGCACTTTTCTCTTCTACCACTAGATGGCCGGGAACTTGGTGGTACTGGTCTGGATATGAGAAGGACATCCCAAGGTCAGGTTATGGGTATATGGGGTATCTCAGCCAATGGGCATGGGTTTAATTGAATCCCTAGGCCTGCTGGAAGAACCTATATATTCAGGTGAGGTCGCGTGATCTGTGTTCTGTGCCACCTGGATCGCTGTCTGGGTGGACGTACACCCTGGGCTGCTAGGCCGGAGATTGGGCCTATCCCGGGGGCATCTGGCTGCCAGGCTTTTTTGATGGCCTATGCAGAAGTAAGAGGACAGCGCAGAGTTGGGATTGTGGCTGGCAGTCCAACCAAAAGTGATGGTTCTGTCCGCCAGAGAACCTGTCAGTGGTCGCAGGTAGAAGTAAAGCTGTCGCCACTAAGGGGTCAACCAACTTTACCAGGGACTACAGTGAGTAACTGAAGCAAATACCGGAGCAGCGTTCTCACCGAACGAGCACGGTGGAGAATCTAGAAACTTCAGGTGGTGATCAAGTCAGGGACCCAACCAGCGGAGGTGACGCTTGCAGAGAAGACTTGTGTGCCAAGCCAGGGACCGAGCCAGTCAACAGGGGTGAAGCTTGAGAGGTATCCAGAGTGCCAAGCTTGGGACCAAGCAGGGAAGCGTGGGTGATGCTTGAGCAAGAAATACCACTGCAAAAGCCTTGAGGAGCTCACGGGATTCAGAGTCAGTGAATCACAGAGTCCAGTGAGAGACTAGGAGCTCAAGGGGCTAAAGAACTACAAGTAGAAGTTGTAGAGAAGCTGAGTGAACTGTTTAACTTTGTGTTAGAAACTGTTAAGTACTTGTAGCAACCACGCCACCCTCCTACTCCACTCTTTGGCTCGTTCACTGGAAAGGAGAGCAGGCACGGTCTCCACCATGCCCGTACCCCCTGGGTTGCAGAGGTTAAGCACACTTAGTTTCACTTACGGGTCTTTGCAATGACTCCCCTCAGTGTTGGTTTCTGTCCCTAGAATGTAAGGACAAAAGTCTCTATGCCCCAAGTAACTCCAAGGTTTACACCAGCATCAACTCCAACATAGAGTTTATTTCTTTATGCACGAACATCCACAAATGATGAGAAGAGAAAGGTGGTAGGAAGACAGATCAGTTCAGACACTCTTGTTTCTTTGCCACTCGATCCCGAGTGGGTATAGCTCACCTGGATAGTCACCCGAAGGCACTAGCAGCCGGCGTGTAACTCGAACAGTCTATTTGATTCCCTAATGGATGCATTCAGGAGATCCTCTGCCACAGGATCTATGGTGCCCCAAACCTCCTACTGGTCCTTTTGGTTAGATCCCTTTTTCCGGATGGATGACATCCCTCCAGAGAGTTACTGGGCCCCTTCCTTCACTGTGATCTCTCTCCAGTCCTTCGGAACGGTCCTCCCCCAGCCTCCTCTTCTAGAAACGGGTCCCCTCGCAAGGCGGCACCCTGGGATTCTTCCTCCTGAAGCGGGCTCCAGCTAAAGGTGCTGAGCCCAGGGCTGAAGTTGCAGTCCCAGGACTAAAGGTGCCTGGGACCGAAGTGCACGTGGCCCCATGGCCTGGAGGGCCACACACCACGCACCAGGACAGAAGACCAGAAACCCCAAGACCCCTCCCAGGCAGCGTCTGCCCCTTATGTATCCCCTCCCGGCTGGCCCAGCAGGTCCACCACACCCACTGTACGGAAGCCGAGAGGAGACACCAAATCACTGCCCTATTACCTGTGGTTCAACCCCCGAGCATAGGTGACAGCGCCACCCACACTTCTAAGGGGAACTGCACACCAGGCAAAACAACAGCAAGGCAGAGTCCAGCAAATTGAAAAGATTCAAGCCAACTACCACTCGAATCACCCTTAAATTTGGCATAGTAGTCCCAAAATTTGGAACCCCCGCTACATACTGTTGCCATAGAAGACAGCAATCCTGCGCGTGGTAGGCATGCACAGGACAGAGGGAGGTATGCAATAGACACAGTGAGGTATGCAGCTGCAGATGGGCATTGTTGACCCTCTTTTCCACTTACAGTAGTTGCTGCATTTCTCACCACCGGCTTATACTGGAGTCAATATTAAAAAAAAGTCACAGTTACTTTGCTGAGTAACTAATTACTTTTCCAATGTAGTAACTGAGTTACTAACGCAATTACTTTTTGTGAGAAGTAATTTGTAACTGTAACTAATTACTTTTTTAAAGTAAGATGACCAACACTGCTCATACTATATGTAACCCTCATCTACATCATGGACATTTTCTTCAGCTTCTTTCTCTTCTATTTTTATGTACTCTAAACTGATGACCTGTGAAGGCTTTTAACACCTTCCGGCCCGGCCTATAGCAGATTGACGGCCGGTCGTGGCTTTACCATTATGACCTCTATCAGAATGGCACGCTCGTGCGCGCCCCCGGGGACCCGCAGTACGGCGGTCCCTGGTGTAGTGTGTCCCTCGGACAAACTGCATAACCGATCATGATAAAGAGCCTATGACACAGACTCTTTTCCATGTGATCAGCTGTGTCCAATCACAGCTGATCGCAGTGTGAATAGGAAATGCCGGTTATCGGCATTCCTTTCCTCATGCTGACAGCACGTGAGGAGAGCAGAGCCCATAAGCTGCCTTCCCCAGTGGGGACATCTGCACTGATAATCAGCAATACATATATATATATTTGTAATATTAATAATAAGCCTGCTGCTTAACAACCAGCTATTCTTCACACAGAATTCAAATGAGTCGATAATTTTTTGACCGATCCAAATTCTAATCATTCCGAAAATTTGGAATTCGTTAGAAAATGAATAAACAAAACAAATTTTAACGATTTTCAACAAAATTCGTTACTATTTCATTCAGAGATTCGGATACATCAGAGTCTCTGAATAACCAAAAATTTGTCAGAACTTGTATTCGGACGGAAACAAATTGCACATGTCTAGTAACAAGTCTTCTCAGACTCCTAGCTGTTTCCATGAACTGCAGGGTAACGAGTCCTCTCAGACTCTTAGCTTTTCCCATCAGTTGTAGGGTAATGGATCTTCTCAGACTCCTAGCTATTACCATAAGCTGCGGGGTAACAAGTTCTCTCAGACTCCTAGCTGTTCCCATCAGTTGCGGGGTAATGGATCTTCTCAGACTCATAGCTGTTCTCATCAATTGTGGGGTAACAAGTCTTCTCAAACTCCTAGCTGTTCCCATCAGTTGCAGGATAGCGAATCTTCTTAGAGTCCTAGCTGTTGGCATCAGTTGCGGGGTAATAAGTCTTTTCAAACTCCTAGCTGCTCCTATCAACTGTTGTGTAATTAGCCTGGCCAATATGCCTCTCGATGGATTGGTCCTCTGGGCAGGAGGTGCTCTATTTAAACCTCATCAGCCTGTACCCCTGTGCTTGTGACAGTGTCCATTTCCTAGCTTCCTGTGTGTTTCCTTGTCTGACTCATATCTGTTATTATATTAATCTTCTTGTTGACCTTCACCTTACCTTTGCATTACTCTTTGGAATTCTCCTTGAAAGTGATCTTGAACTGTTTTTGGACTGCATTTGCTTGCTATCTGTCCTGAACTTGAACTGTCCTGGGATTCAACAGCCAATGTCTAATACTTTGCCAGCCTTAACACTACAGGTACCCTTCCTTGTTCCAGTCGATTAGCCCCGGGGCATAAATATAGCAATGTATTTAAGGATCTGGAAGGCAACCAAGTACATAGTTACAAAGCTACATAGTTGGTAAGATTGAATAAAGATACCAGTTCAAAGTGTGTGTGTGTGTTTATGTCAATACCATTTCCCATATCACTGTATATTGCCTTTGCTAAGATGCTCATCTAAGAATTTTTTGAAACTATCAAAACTTTCTGCTGACACCACTAACTGTGTAAGGCAGCTCCACTTCCTTACTGCTCTAACAGTAAAGAACCCCCTGTAGCGGGTTTTTAAATGTAGGGGGAGCATCTGGGTGGTAGTATGACCCAGATGCACTGATTGTTAGAGGATTTGGGACCATTTTCTGTTCGTGGAGGACTCCAGTGGTGTGCAGTTCCCTGTGGCCTGTGGGCGGCGCTGTCGCCCTGGGCTGGGGTTGAACCATCACTGCAGTGCTGTTCCCTTTTTGTCCTGTTTCGGCAGCCGTACAGCGAGGCGGGGAACCTGCTGTGCCGGTCGGGAGAGGAGATAAGGGGGAGAGACGCCCTCAACACGAGGTTCAGAGTCGGAGGTCACAGCCGCGCTCAGGCACCTTCAACCTGGGTGCCGGTGTTCCGGAGTTCCGGGCCCAGGTGCCCTTGACCTGGCCGGAGCGGGAGATGGAGTCCATTCCAGGCACCTTCAGCCTGGGGTGAGGTACTACGGAGGAGGCCCGGGGCCCAGTACCTTCGACTGGGTTCCGCAGGGGTGGAAGAGTCTGAGGGGCCCCAAGGTGTTGGGCGCCCGAATCTGAGATGAGGAGGCCAGGGAGCGTAACCTCTCCGAACAGTCTGGTGCAGCATTGCCGGTGACGGCGGGGCCTCTGGTAACTCTCTTGGAAGGATGTCTTCCCTCTGACAGGGGCTGCACTTAGCGAAGGTAATTCTGTTCCTGTTGTTCTACACGGTCGGTGGCAGCGGCTGTGTGTAATAACCATTGGTGACACCACAATGGTTAGTTCTATTTGAGGATTGTGCCTTGACCTACTCCCCACTTATACTGAACTGTTCTTTGGGTCACAACCTGTCTGCTGTTAAAGGACGATTTATTGCTGTCAGAGAATAAATAAGAGTTGGACCTTTTCAGTGGTGTGAAACTCCAGTTACTGGGAACAAAGGGGGGTCATCTGCAGAACGGACTTGGCTCTGGGTTATGCACACAGCCCGAAGGTAAACAGGTGTTGGCTTTCACCTCTACACATTAGAGGACATAGGCCGTAGTGTACTGCATCCCTCCTCCCTAATCCCCCTAAACAAGACAACAAGCCGAGAAGAAGAAGGAGTGAAAAGGGTGAGGCCGCTACACCCCCTAAAAAGTTTAAGGTTAAAGCGCTTCTCCAATTTCATTTAGTGTCCATGTGTCTTTTTAAGCTCCCTGAAATGGAATCGTTTCACCATTGAGGCATTTGTATAATGCCATATCTCAAGGCTCTCTTCTCCAGGGAGAATACGTTTAGTGCTTGTAATTGTTTCTCATAACTGAGATCCTACAACCTCCCTATTACTTTTGTTTCTCTTCTCTGGACTCTGAGGACTGGTGACCAGAACTGGATGTTATACTCAAGAAGTGGCCGAACCAGAGTCTTGTAAAGTGGTACAATTTTAGTTTTATCTCTGGAGTAAATACTATTTGTACTTTCAATAGTTTTTATTGAGTTTTAACAGAGAAAACAAGAGTAACAGAGAAAACAAGAGTACAAATTAACATGAGAGGATAGTTATCTTACTTATATAACCTGAGGAATGTCATAAAAATGTATACAACAAAGGGGAGTTAGAGCTAGTGCAAATTGCATATAAATTGGACAAATGTGGCTCAGTAGTATAAATTTTATGTGGACGTAGTTATAACATGTTAAGAGAGTTCTGGTGAAACCATGCTAACCATTGTGACCATTTAGTTGGAGTCGAGGAGAGGTTTCCTTCAGAGGAAGCAAACATGCATTCATAAGATCCATGGGTGTGCACCAGGGAGATCACCTCGCTTCTGTTAGGGGCCACTGGAGATTTCCATTTGCGAACTATTGTCAATCTGGCTGCAATGAGAATATGGGAGGCAATACTGCGAACACGAGGGTGAAAGTCGTCAAGGCCTATACTTAGCAATGCAAGTGCAGGAGAGGGTTGTGTGTCTACTTTGGAGAGTAGTTGGAATATGTTCTTCTAGAAGGAGGACACCCTGGTGCATTCCCATAGGATGTGATACAACGTTCCTGTAACCCCACATTTTCTCCAGCAAAGGGGCGAAGTGGAGATGTCAAATTTGTGGATCTGGCCCGGGGTGATGTACCAACACAGTATAACTTTGTGAACAATTTTGTGGATGTTGGTGGCTCGAGATGCACTAAGGCTAATTCTCAAAGCAGCTAGCCATTGGGATTCGCTGAAAGATTTGCTTATATCTTTTTCCCATTGTAACATGTTTTTTTAATTTTGTTTAATAAGTTTTGTCCTGTAGAAGGTGGTAAAATAGAGAGATTCCTTTGGTGTGGGGGTCATTACCCAATAGGTATCTTCAAGCTTGGGCGTGTAGGGATACTTGGAAGTGGGGGTTGCAGAGAAGGCAATGGGTCACTTGTACGTATTTGTAGTAGTCTGTTGATGGAATTGTAAATGCTTTTTGCAGGGATGTAAATGGTTTAAGAAGATTGTCGGTATAGAGATCAGAGATGTAAAATAGGCCTTTGTCTTGCCATGTTTTTAAGGATATATTAGGGAGAGTATTTTTATTGGCAAGGGAATGGGGCGGGGTGAGTCCCCTTTAGGGGCATGTACGAGCAGGTCAGCGAAGGCCCGTGCTGAAGCCTTTATAGTAGGGGAGAGGGCCGCAAGTTGGGAATTTACTTTGGGTGTACTGAGTAACCAGTTGCTCAGAAGGTGGCCTGGGACTTGTAAGGATTTGATTTCACACCAAGGGCAGGAGGGTTTAGAAGTGAACCAGCTTCTAAGTTGTGCTAGGAGGGATGCTGTGTAGTAATCTTTAATAATTGGATGCCCGATGCCTCCTGCCGATCTATGTTTCATGAGGTTGAACCGTGAACATCTGACTTTTCCTTGTTGCCATATAAATATAACAAGTGTACTTTGTATGGCTGTAAAGAAGGATGGCGGGATTGGGATGGGAAGCATCCTGAAAAGGTACAGTAATTGGGGTAGTAAATGCATTTTAAAGGCTGCTAGTCTACCAGACCAGGATAGGAAAGTTTTAAAAATCCAATTTAGCTCCTTGGGGAGGTTATTGAGAAAGGGAGTAAAGTTAGCCTTAACTAGTGAAGATACTGAATTTATTAGAGATAGGAGAATGAATCTTTGGCCCATGGGTAGGGGAATTTACCTTGGAGTGTGATTTGCATGTCATGTGATAACCCTAGAGGTAGGATGAGTGACTTGTTTTCGTTTACTTTATATAACAATTGTAGCAGGGTGTTGTTTGAGGAACCCAGAGACTACCATACCCAGGATGCATTTCCCCGCGCAAGGACTGCTGGGATGGGGTATTTAAGAAAGGGGCGGACCGGAGTACGGTCTCTTTTGACATCGCCCGCCCAGCAAGTGGAACTCTGCTGTTCCGGACAGGGCTTGAAGCCTAGGCCCTGTACTACCAAAGAGCCTTCCGTTTTCCACCAAGGAGCCTGAGGGACGTCTCATCCTGCCATCCGTCTGCTGCTGCCAGGAGGACCGAAGACCCGGGTGTCGTGGAACCTGTGTGCCGAGACACAGCAACGGAAGATACGGACGTGGACTGGTCCGGTTGGGTGAGAGAGCACCTGTTCAGAGATTAGTGCAGGACCTTTAGGCCTAGTGTTTGTTGTTCGGGGCTCACCCACTCGAGTTTACATATGCACACCGGAGGGACAGTGCATTGAATAGCGTTAGTGACTTTATCTTTATTCACCAAGTTTGTCAACTTTCATTCCTGTGGATTACAATTTGTCTCCAAAAGTGCACCACCATTTGCTAGCGAAGATTCTTCTCTGAGGAACTTACACATAGTTGCAGTCAGGCCTGACTTATCAGTGTAGACATTGCTGGGTGCCATCTTGCCCACGAGGGAGGAGAGTTACAAAGGGGGGCCTATTAGTTATCTTTGTACAGGATTGTATATCTGCCTATTGTTGAACACCCTTTCATTGCAGGGCTCTGCATATGCTAAAGTATACTGTATTAATCTGTTTAATCATTACCTTTAGTAAAAGTACCAGGATTAATTCGACTAGTTGTCGGTGTTATTACTGTGCAGAAGGAACGGTCAGTGTTCGCTATATCACTGTGTGTGTTTTTGTTGCGGGATTGTGTTGCCTAAAGTTGCAGGCCTCACAATCCTATCATCCCCTACTAATTGTGCCAAGGGAGGGTAGAGCCAATTGCTGGGGGTTGACAGCGGTGTGTTACAAGCCTGAAAATCATATTAGCGACTCCCTTAGCTGGGGGTATCGCTACACAATATTTCCCTGAATACAGACAGTAGGGATGAGCTTCGTGTTCGAGTCGAACATACGTTCGACTCGAACATCGGCTGTTCGATCGTTCGACGAACAACGAACGATTTGGGCCGTTCGCGCCAAATTCGAGTGACGCGAACGGCCCACAATGCACTACGCCATCGCAGTGTCATCCAGGCGCTGTGATTGGCCAAGCATGCACTGTGACCCTGCATGCTTAGCCAATCACAGCGCCGGCAGCGAGGAGAGCAATGATTGGCCACAGGCAGGATGCCTGTGGCCAATTATTGCTGAGGGGGTTTAGTACACGCCCCACACTATAAAAGGCCGCCAGCGCGGCGGCCTTGTGTAGTGTGTTCCGGAGCAGGGAAAGAGAAGCATAGGCAGGGACAGTGTCATTTTTTTCCTTTACTAATCCTGGATTCCTTGTGTTTAGGGACAGAGAAGGATAGGTAGGGAGAGTGTCAGTGTGTCATTCTGTGCAAAACCTTGTTTGTAGGGACAGAGAAGGACAGTGAGGGAAAGTGACAGTGTGCTATTCTGTGCTAAACCTTGTTTGTAGGGACAGAAAAGGACAGTGAGGGAAAGTGTCAGTGTGCTATTCTGTGCTAATCCTTGTTTGTAGGGACAGAGAAGGACAGTGAGGGAAACTGTCAGTGTGCTATTCTGTTCTAAACCAATCTTGCTGAACCATATTTGAATCCTTGAGTTTAGGGACAGAGAAGGACACTCGGGGAAACTATCAGTGTGCTATTCTGTGCTAAATCTTGTTTGTAGGGACAGAGAAGGACAGTGAGGGAAAGTGTCAGTGTGCTATTCTGTGCTAAACCAATCTTGCTGAACCATATTTGAAATCCTTGAGTTTAGGGACAGAGAAGGACACTCGTGGAAACTATCAGTGTGCTATTCTGTGCTAAATCTTGTTTGTAGGGACAGAGAAGGACAGTGAGGGAAACTATCAGTGTGCTATTCTGTGCTAAACCAATCTTGCCGAACCATATTTGAAATCCTTGAGTTTAGGGACAGAGAAGGACACTCGGGGAAACTATCAGTGTGCTATTCTGTGCTAAATCTTGTTTGTAGGGACAGAGAAGGACAGTGAGGGAAACTATCAGTGTGCTATTCTGTGCTAAATCTTGTTTGTAGGGACAGAGAAGGACAGTGAGGGAAAGTGTCAGTGTGCTATTCCGTTCTAAACCAATCTTGCTGAACCATATTTGAAATCCTTGAGTTTAGGGACAGAGAAGGACACTCGGGGAAACTATCAGTGTGCTATTCTGTGCTAAATCTTGTTTGTAGGGACAGAGAAGGACAGTGAGGGAAACTATCAGTGTGCTATTCTGTGCTAAACCTTGTTTGTAGGGACAGAGAAGGACAGTGAGGGAAACTGTCAGTGTGCTATTCTGTGCTAAACCAATCTTGCTGAAGCATATTGCAAATCCTTGTGTTTAGGGACAGAGAAGGATAGGCAGGGGACAGTGTCAGTGTCTTTGTTGCTAAGCCTCCTGCACAGTATACACCTGAAGGTAGCCCTTATTGCTGTTTTTCCCATCTCCCTGCAGGCCATCCATTAAAATGTCTGGAAGGCAAACAAGGAGAGGCAGACAGTCAGGAGGCAAAAAAGAGGGCAAGCAGGCTCTGTGTCTGGGGGCAACAGTGCTGGTCGTGGACGCGGTGCATTGTCATCAGCACATGGCCATGGGACACGCTTGTCCTTCTTTTCGGCAGCTGGACATGTTGAGCCACATCATGCCTTAGACTTGGTAGAGTGGATGACCAAGCCCACCTCATCCTCCTCATCCTCTCTCACCCAGGCTCAGGGTACTGGCAAAGCAGCTGCCAAAGCGTCCTCTTCTCTGGTATCAATGTCATCATTAGTCACTCCTTCCCTAGACCCACCATGTCCTCCTCCTGAGGAGTCCCCCAAACTGTTTGAGCACAGTGTTGGGTACATGCTCCAGGAGGATGCCCAGCGTTTCGAAGGATCTGATGATGATACCCAGCTAGAGGAAGGCAGTAGCGTGAGAGCAGAGAGAGGGGATGCTCAAGAAGGACACCAATCTGGCAGTCATGCTCCAGCAGCTGCAGCATACTGCCAGATTGGCTCCAGTGATGAGGAGGGAGGGGATGATGAGGTCACTGACTCCACGTGGGTGCCTAATAGGAGAGAGGAGGAGGAGGCACATCTCCAACGAGGCAGGATGCCCTTGAGTGGCCAGCGTATGGGTAGCACACCGACGGAATCACACCGCAGAGCTCCGCCTGTGCAGGGCGCTGCCTCTGCCCGTCATTCAAAAAGTTCTTTGGTGTGGGCCTTTTTTGAGGCGAGTGCATCAGATCGCACAGCTGCTGTTTGCAACATATGTCTCAAGCGTATATCGCGTGGCCAAAACATCAGCCGCTTGGGTACCACATGCCTGACCAGACATATGTTGACCTGCCATGCAGCTCGTTGGCAAGCCTACCTTAAAGACCCACACCAAAGAACAAAACGGACCTCTCCTTGCACCGCATCAGCTGGGATCTCCAACCCCACTATACCTTCAGTCCTCTCTGAAACCTGCACTGAGAGGAATGAAGGTGTAGAATTAGGTGTGTCACAGCCAAGTACTTGCGGCCACTCTGCTAGCAGTACACCGACGTCCGATTCTAGCAGGCAAATTTCCCTGCCCCAGCTGCTGGACCGTCGAAAGAAGTTCACTCCCAGCCATCCACATGCCCAGCGGTTGAATGCTAGCTTGGCTAAATTGCTAGCGCTTCAACTGCTGCCTTTTCAGTTGGTAGACTTGGCCCCCTTCCGTGAGTTTGTGCAATGTGCGGTTCCTCAGTGGCAGGTTCCCAAACGCCACTTTTTCTCACGGAAGGCAATTCCGGCTCTCTACAGGCATGTGGAAGGCAATGTCTTGGCCTCGCTGGACAGGGCGGTCAGCGGTAAGGTGCATATTACCGCTGACTCATGGTCCAGTAGGCATGGACAGGGACGTTACCTTTCTTTCACGGCCCATTGGGTCACTCTTTTGGCAGCTGGGAAGGATGCAGGACAAGGTGCAGTAGTGTTGGAGGTTGTTCCACCGCCACGCCTCCAAAATGCTACTACTGGTTGTGACACACCTCTCTCCTCCACCCCCTCCTCTTCTTCTTCCTCCATGGCCTCTTCCTGTGGTTTGTCCTCGGAACCAGCGGTGCTCCGTAGGCGTTCAAGGGGCTACGCAAGTACGCAGGCAAAAAGATGCCATGCCGTGCTTGCGCTGGTGTGTTTGGGGGACAGGAGCCACACTGGGGCAGAGGTCCTGTCTGCTCTGCAGGGGCAGGCCGAGAGGTGGTTGACGCCACGCCAGCTTAAGCCAGGAATGGTGGTTTGCGACAATGGCACCAACCTCCTCTCCGCCCTCCGACAGGGACAACTGACCCATGTGCCCTGTATGGCTCACGTCCTTAACCTGGTGGTGCAGCGGTTCTTGGGCAGGTACCCGGGCTTACAGGATGTCCTGAGGCAGGCCAAGAAAGTCTGTGTGCATTTCCGCAGATCTTATAATGCCAGTGCTCGCCTGGCTGAGCTGCAAAAGGAGTTGAACCTGCCCAAGAACCGCCTTATATGTGACATGCCCACCAGGTGGAACTCAACGTTGGCCATGCTGCAGCGGCTGCACACGCAGCAGAGGGCCATCAATGAGTACCTGTGCGACTACGGCACCAGGACAGGGTCAGGGGAGCTCGGGTTTTTTTCACCACTCCAGTGGGGCATGATCAGGGATGCATGCACTGTCCTGGCACCATTTGAGGAGGCCACGAGGATGGTGAGCAGTGACAGTGCATGCATCAGTGACACTGTACCTCTTGTCCACCTGTTGAAGCACACGCTGCATGGAATAATGGACAGGGCACTTGAGGCAGAACAGAGGCAGGAAGAGGAGGACTTCCTTGCCTCTCAAGGCCCCCTTTACCCAGACAGTGTTCCTTCTGTCCCACTCATCGCACAGGAAGAGGAGGAGGAGGAGGAGGATTGTGTCAGCATGGAGGTGGAGGCTGGCACTCAGCATCATCAGCAGCAGTCTTTTAGGGATGATTTACAGTCCCAAGAAACCAGTGGACTTGTACGTGGCTGGGAGGAGGTGGCTGCGGATCATGTCGTCCTTAGTGACCCAGAGGACTCCGGACTGAATGCCTCAGCTAACCTACGCTGCATGGCCTCCCTGATCCTGCAAAGTCTGCGGAAGGATCCTCGTATTCTTCGGATCAAGGAGAGGGACCATTACTGGCTGGCCACTCTCCTTGATCCACGGTACAAGGGTAAGATTGCGGACCTTATGTTACCGTCGCAGAGGGAGCAGAGGATGAGACAACTCTGGTTGGTATCTGCAACGCGTTCCCAGAGACTGGGAGGTTACAAACTCCTGGTCCTGGACAACGAGTTGCTGAGGCTTCGGGCAGTCAAAGAAGGAGCGGTGGGGAAGGTGGCCGTCTGACCGATGCGTTCAGACAATTCTTTAGTCCGCAGCCCCAAAGTATGATCGGTTCCAGCAACCATCGCCAGCGTCTGATATACATGGTGCAGGAATACCTAGGGGCAAGGTCAGACTTGGACACCTTCCCCACCGAAAATCCTCTGGCTTACTGGGTCTTGAGGATGGATCACTGGCCAGAGCTTGCACAGTATGCAATTGAGCTACTGGCCTGTCCTGCATCCAGCGTTCTTTCAGAACGCACATTCAGTGCTGCTGGAGGATTTGTCACGGATCACAGGGTGCGCCTGTCCACCGACTCGGTTGATCGACTGACTTTCATCAAGATGAACCAGTCTTGGATCACCACCAGCTACCACACACCTGATGCTGATATAACAGACTAATTGATTTTAAAATGTCACATCCCTTCAAGACTGATGCTGATGCTGAGTGCCTGTGCTGTTATGTTGACTAGCTATCCTCCTCCTCCTCCTCAATGATCCGATTAATGATGATAGCTTGGAAGATCATTTTGGTTTATGGGTGCCGCCACCAGTGGCTAAGGCCCAATTTTTCAGCCCCTGTTTAACAGGGTCGTGTAATTACAATTTTTGATGCAATTCTTTGCAACAGGCCTCATTGCTGTGCTCCAAGTACAGTATCTGTGAGGGGTTGCAGTGTTGTGCCACCAGTGCCTAAGGCCCAATTTTTCAGCCCCTGTTCAACAGGGGCATGCAATTATAATTATTGATCTAATAATTCACAGCAGGGCCCATTGCTGCGCTCCCACCAAGAGTAACTGTCAGGCCTTACAGTGTTGTGTCAACACCACCACCACCACCACCACCAAAGGCCCAATTTTTCAGCCCCTGTTCAACAGGGGCATGCAATTATAATTATTGATCTAATAATTCACAGCAGGGCCCATTGCTGCGCCCACCAAGAGTAACTGTCAGGCCTTACAGTGTTGTGGCACCAACACCACCATCAAAGGCCCAATTTTTACTACCACGGTTCAACAATTATATGTTATTACAATTCCTGATATAATAGTTGACAGCAGGGCGTTCCAGCACCCACCAAGAGTAACTGTGAGTGCTTACAGTGTTGTGCCAACACCAACACCTAAGGGGCCAATTTCTGCAGAGTATATACGGCAGGTCCCTACTTTCAAACATCCAACTTACAAACGACTACTACTTGCAAACGGAAGAAGACAACAGGAAGTGAGAGGAAATCTACCCCTTGGAAGGAAAATTCTCTCCTGTAAGAATTAATATGGGAGAAAGGTGTCTCCTCTCTACTGATGCTTTATCACCAATCCTTGTTTCAATAAAAACACCACATTTCAAAAACAGTTGTCATTGGGACGCAAAGTGAGGTGAAATGTTCTGAACAGGGGCACAGACAGCAAAACAAAATGTTACAGGGGTGATAACCCTTCCCTATGTTTTCCAAAAAGCTTAAAAATAGGTATTTGGGCTGGAGCTACACTTAAACAATGTAGCTGTTCAAAATTACAAACAGATTCTACATAAGAACAAACCTACAGTCCCTGTCTTGTATGCACCGCCTGTATACGGCTGTTCAGAGTATATAGGGCCTTTTATATTTTGTGTGCGGGGTTCCCCTTAATATCCATACAAGACCCAAAGGGGCTGGTAATGGGCTGGGGTAGGGGGGGTGATGGGGTAGCTATGCCATTTTTCTTAAAGATTTTCATCCATATTACCGGGACCAGACATTACATTAAAGCCGCAAGCAGTTTTTAAATGGCTTTTTTTACATTTAGAAATGTAATTTTGTGCAGGGACAGTTCTAAACACGGGAAACACGTGGCACTTCACAGGCATACTTTAGACACCCCCCCAGGTACAATATTTAAAGGAATATTTGACTTTTTTTTTTCACTTTATGCATCATTAAAATGACTGCTCACGAAAAACGGCCGTTTTTAAAACTTCTTTTTGCATTGATACATGTCCCCTGGTGCAGAACCCGGGTTCCCAAACTCTGTTTAGGACAATAACATGGATAATAGTCGTTATAATTAGCACTTTAGAATTCGAACGTTCGCATCCATTGTATTTAATAGGGTTCTAATGTTCGTGCGAACTTTCGGTCCGTTCGCGGGTTCTGGTGCGAACCGAACCCGGGGGTGTTCGGCTCATCACTAACAGACAATATGCGTTGTGCCGAGGCCAGGGAGGGACCAGGGTTGGATAACATAAGTATAACATCATCAGCAAACAGACTGATTTTATGCTCACTTGGGCCAATGGTGAATCCAGTTATGTCAATTTGAGATCTGATTTTTTGGGTGAGGGGTTCCATCATGAGGTTGAAGATTAAGGGGGAGAGTGGACACCCTTGTCTTGTGCCATTGGTTTTTAAGAATGGCTTGGATAGCATAGAAGAGCAGAATACATGGGTCGAAGGTTGGGAGTATAGTGCCATGATCGGCGTGAGGATGTGGCCTTGAAAGCCACATTTCTGTAATGTTATATTTAGATATTGCCAATTGACTCTATCGAATGCCTTCTCTGCTTCTAAAGAAAGGAGCAGAGAAGGCATTCTTCGGCTTTCGGAGTGGGGAATGATGTTAATCACTCTGCGGGTAGCATCGGACGTCTGTCGTCCTTTGGTGAATCCCGCCTGGTCAGGAAGGATGAGGGATGGTAGTAGATCAATTAGTCTGTTTGCTATGACTTTAGCAATTCATTTAGTATCATGGT
Source organism: Rana muscosa (assembly GCA_029206835.1). Classification (NCBI taxonomy): domain Eukaryota; kingdom Metazoa; phylum Chordata; class Amphibia; order Anura; family Ranidae; genus Rana; species Rana muscosa. Next base: position 31,552,313 of record JARGYO010000094.1, read on the forward strand.
TCTGTAAGGTACCTGTGATAGGTAGTCTCCGAAGTGGAACTTGTGTGCTGAGGATTCAGGCGAAAACGTAGTCAGGCAGATTAGGTTGGCAACAGATCAGGCAAAACTGTACACAATCGAAATCCAGAGAGTGGTCAGGCAGGCAAAGGTCATACACAAGCTGGCAGTGAAGTACAAAATCAGCAGGCTGGAGAGTAGTCAGGAATTCAGGCAGAAGTTCAACACGAAAATCAAGATCAAAAAGCAGTCACAACACCCAGGGAGCTATTCCACACAAACGGGCGCTGAGAGATAGCATCACTTCCTTTTTATGGGCTGCTTTGATTGAAAATTGTCCACAGCTGGCAGCAGGTGGGGCTAGTGAGTCCAAGGTAATGCTTAATACCGAGAGGACATTTCCAAAAGTCTAGATCTGCTCCGTAGCACAACAGGTAAGGCTGCAGCTGTGGGACCAGGAAGATCCCGGTTCAAATACACCCAGGTACATTACAGGTTCAGAAGCAAGATGGGGCGGAAGTTTTGAGGAATGGTTGGATCCTTACCTGGCTTCGGCAGTGTAACGATTGTCCCTGAGAGCATTTCCTTAGGGAGTAAGGCAGAGTAAGCAGCGTCATTGAACAGGGGGGTAAGATGGTCAACAAGAGTGGATTTGAATATTTTGTAGTACTCCCCCACAAATCCATCAGGGCCTGGGGATTTGTTGTTGGGAAGCGAGACAATTGCTGCCCCGATCTCCTCGGCAGTAAAGGGAGCATTAAGGACTACCCGTTGCTCAGGGGTTAGGCTGGGGAGGTGGACTGAGTCTTAGAAGGAAGAGATGGAGGGAGGAAGTAGCAGGCTGGGCTTTTGCAGGATCATTATTCAAGTTGTATAAAGATTCATAGTAGGTGCTAAAGGCATCCACAATGTCTTGTGGGTTAAGTAGTTTCTGTTTAGTAACTGGGTGAATTAGATATGGGATGTGGGTTTTAGTTCGGGCCCCCTTTGATTTGAGAGGCCAGAAGTTTCCCAGCTTTGTTGCCATATATGTAAAAATGCATCTTTGTGCGTTAATGGAGCTTGTTATAATTTTCAATGAGAAGGGACCTTAAGTCTAGACAGAGTTTGAGTAATTTAGCTTTGATATCGGGTTTGGATGTTGCTTATTGAGAGTATCAGTGGCTTGAATGTTTGTTATGAGGTTGTCAATGAGCTGCTTCCTCTCCTTTTTTTCCCTAGCCCCTAGTTGTATGAATAGACCGCGCATAAAAGCCTTATGTGCGGCCCAAAGAGTACCCGGGTTGGACACTGAGTCTTTGTTAAGAGTAAAAAAAGTTAGAAGTTGATCCTGAAGAGTAGCTGCGTGTGAGTCAGATTGTAGAATTTTTGTGTTCATTCGCCATTGATAGGCCGGGGTTGGGCTTGGACAATCTTCTATTGTGATGCATATAGGGGAATGGTCTGACCACGTAATGGGCAGAATAAAGGAGTCTGATACTTTCTGAAGAGTCCATTGGTCTACTAGGAAAAGGTTGATTCTTGAGTAAGAATTGTGGCAAGGTGAAAAGAACGTGTAGTCACGTTCTTCAACGTGTTGACATTGCCAGGCATCATGGAGTTGGAAGGTTAGTAGGAGAGGACCCAGAGGCGGTTTACATCTTTTAGGTTGCGATGAGGAATCAAGTGTAGGGTCTGGAGAGATGTTAAAGTCGCCACACCAGATAAATTTGCCCTGTTGGATGTTGCTGACTTGTTTATGAAGTTTGCACAGGAAGCGCAGCTGGTGCACATTCAGGGCATATACAGTAACTATAGTGTACGTGAAGTTATTGATGGAGCATCGAAGGATTAGAAAGCGCTCTCCTTCGTCTTTGATGCAGTCTTGCAGTTGAAAGGAGAGAGAGTTTCTGATAGCAACAAGGATGACTTTTTTTATTTGCTGTGGCATTAGCAGCAAAGATTACATCATAGTTCTTGTGAAAGCAGTTTGGTGGGTTGGAGGCATGAAAGTGGGTTTCCTGTGCATAGAGGATGTCACATTTCGATTGTTCTGCCAGTTTCCATAGTGAAGCTCTCTTTGCTGGATGATTAAGCTCCTTGGCGTTAAGGGATAGAAGTTTGATGGTCATTGTTGTGGGGATGTGGGTAGGGATGTCGTAGGTGGTAAGGTTTGAAGTTACAGATGAAAGATAAGCTGGAGGAAATTGCTGCACAGAGAAAGTGCTGAACTGCAGTAGCTGTGGTATTTGGGAAGGAGGATATACCGCGCTTAAATGGATAAAGAGAAATAAAAAATGATTGAATGAATAGATTGATGAACCCTAAAAATGCAGCAAACTCACATGTGTAGACCAAACACCAATATGCAGAAAAAAGGAAAAAAGAGCTGCGCAAACCTGTATACAGTAAGTATACAATCTAACAATAATCTGGAAATATTGTGCAATAACTATAACTTAATATAGTGACAAAAAAATAGTGACAAAAATGAAATAATGTATGGTAGGATATGATAAACCGACACATTAATCGAGTTTGACCCCAAAGGAATAACGGTTAATCATATAAATGTCCATATAAAAGAGTCCATATAAATTCTGAACATAAACGAATTGCAATGCAAATTGGAAGAAGGGTGAACTCCTAAATTGCACCAAAATAATGCACACGTGCACCACCACCAAAATAATGTGCTTACCAGAGGCAAGCTATTGGAATGCCAAACTATGAATCACTCGCTTCCTTGCAGTAGATGGATATCCAAGGATGGAAAGGAACTCTTGCGATATTGGAACTCAGTATTCACCAGTCATAAAAATGAGAAGGGGAAACCACATAGTGTATATCGTCCAAACAGCATTTATTCAAATAAAAAGGTGGTAACTTACATCAAGTAGGTAAAATTCAGGCATAAAAACATGGGAAGAGCCGGCCGGCATGCAGTCTCCCGTTCAGCAATGACATCAGCGCGTCAACCTCCCGACGTACGTTTCGCTATAGGTTTTGTCCACCAATCGCGAGGGTGGGGGGGGGGCTTACCTGCTGGTTGCTGTTTCCTCCTCTTCATGCTTCCTGCTGTCTGTGCGGGAAAAAGGACACTCTCGCGGGACTGAGGGAAGGAGGAGCCTATGCGGGTAAAACCCGCGGAATCCATGCCAGTTGGGAGGTATGGATGAGGGTCCCCTCTTATCACCCCCTGCAGTCCTACTAGCTGGGGTCTTCTTTATCTGGAGGGGGGGAGTATTTGTCAGTATTCCTGTATGGGTGGGAGGGAGTCCCTTCTCGTCACCCCCATGCACTTCTCCTGTTAAGGGATCTCCTTCTCCTGGAGAGGGCTCAGTACGCCTGGAAGTGTGTGTGAATTGGGGGGGGTCCTTGACTCCATTTGGGGTTCTCATATTAACTTCTTGCACTTCTGCATGTGACTCCCTAAAATACTCAGCTCTCAGATTATTTACCCTGGGCAATTGTACAGAGTCCTTCCTGCCCCTTTCACGCCAACCTCTGTAAGCATTAGCTGACCCGGGGGGGGGGGATCACACTGGGGCACAGACTGACCTTGGGGGGATTACACTGGGGCACAGACTGACCTTGGGGGGGGGTACTGGAGGACAGACTGACCTTGGGGGTATTATACTGGGGGGACAGACTGACCTTGGGGGATTACACTGGGGGACAGACTGACCTTGGGGGGGGGAATGTACTGGCCACCAGGCTGACTTGAGGAGGATGTACTAGGCGACAGACTGACCTTGGGGGGATTATACTGGGGGGCAGACCAACTATCTGGCCACACCTACTGTTTATCACGGCACCACATTACTGCTCTTCTCGGGGCACCCAAAGGTGTCCCAAGTCTTTTATAATCCTATAATGTATACTGGAAAAAATATGAAAAAATTGCTGTGCGCCGCTAAAGTGTTTGGGTTTGGCTTAATGAAAAGGTGGCAACCCTACAAGGAACCCCTAGAAACCTTTGGAGGAACCCTAGATGAGAAAGGCTGGACTAGGCAGTAATATATTTCTATCACCCTTGGAGGGGGGGGAGATGACCCCATCTATAAGGATATACAGTACATACACACACAGCACAAGGCCGTGTTCACACTACGAGACGTTTCTCGGGCTGCAGTTCTTCTGCCCTCCACAAGGTGGTGATCACACTTCTACCCAGACAGGATGTCTCTATGGAAGACAGGAAGTGATGTCAGGTACAGACAGGAAGTTCCAGGTGAGAGGTGAGTCAGGGGGAATAATAGACAAGACATTGCTGGGACTGGCAGCAGAGGAGGTAATAAGATCTTATTTTCTATTTACACCCAGTAACCCCGTCATGTCCGTCCTCTTCCTCCATAGTCACTGTGATGTCTTTTATCTCCAGCAGATGATGATACACACATATATAGTGTGGAAATGTAGAATAACCCCATCAGGGTCAGAACATTTCCCCATTTATAGGGCCGGAACATTCTCTTCATTTTGGAGATAAATTCTAGTAAAATGATCCTCTAAACTTTCTTGTGGAAAAAAAAAAAAGGTCCTTTAAACAAACAGCACTGACCATACATGGCCTACAAAGGGCAATTATTACATTACACAGGCAGCCAATGGGCAATCATTACAATATGCAGCCAACACAATGATGGAGTGCAGGGGTCAGGAGTATGGAGCATAGAGACCCTTACATTGCTGGTCAGAAGGTAGAAAACATCCCCCAGCCTACTATGAAGAAAATGTTCCATCTTTGGTGTCAGAGGGAGGAAAATACTGAAAGTCCTGAGGCACGTAGAGAAGCTAGGGGGCCCCTTAGGAGGTAGTGGGGTTGAAAGGCTCTGAGGGAGTAGTGGGATAAACAGTTCTGGGGGGTTAGTGAGGCTGAAGAATTCTGAGGGGGTTGTGGGGCTGAAGGGGTCCTTGATAGGGTTGGTGGGCAGCAGGGCTCTGAGGGAATAGGAGACTGTAGAGCTCAGGGGGACTCCAAGGTAGGGTCCCCCTGAGCCCTAAGGGGGCTAGGTCTATGATGTTCATCCCACCTGAGCTTACTATTCTGGCTTCCTGCCAGGAAAGGAAGGCAACCTTCACCTTTTTACCATCTCTCTGGTCAAACAACATTTTGAAGAGACCAGGTAGAATGAAGAAGGGTAGTCCTTCGCCCCTTGGTGGGCACTTGTACCTGGAGGAGGTCTGTTTGAGCAGCATAGCCTAATGGGTGGCCAGGGGTCACTGCTATGCATCCTTTGTAGGCAGTCCAATTCCTTCCATGACAGGCTCTGGCAGTGCCCAGTGCTGTAATTTGAAGTTTCAGAAACCCACTGCCACTCTGTACAATGTCCTAGATACTGCAGGTAACCAATAGGGATGAGCTCAGGCGTGTTCGCATTGAACACTTGCAGAGCCCGCCAAGGAAGTCGGAACCGCGCTGCGCTAATCACAGGCAGGGAGACATTTCCTGATCTCTGCAGCCGAGCATCGGGACAATGTTTCCCTGCCTGTGATTAGCGCAGCGCGGTTCCGACTGTGCCGATTTCCTTGGCGGGCTCTGCATGTGTTCAATGCGAACACGCCTGAACTCATCCCTAGTAACCAAGAGAACAAACAACTCACCCCTTTCGCTGTCCTCCTATTCACACTGGGCTGCCATTGGAGGGAAGAGAACAGAATCCTCCCCCTCAGCCCTATACTTCACCAGCCCCACCCTCCTCCAATCCAATCCGTTCTCTTACTGAATAGAGTGGCATCAAGCCGATCAGTCAGCAGGCTGCTGGAGATTGGTGCCTTCCAGCTGGAGTTCTGGCAATTAACCTGAGAAGCAGACAAATCCAGTCAAAAGTCAGTAGGTTCCCCTTCCTGAACATCATGATGACCCGACATTTACCTCACAGCACTGCCTCAGAGCAAACAAGTCAAAGGAAGGATCATATTTATCATTCCTTGTCTGATGCTCTAAAACTAGTCAAAACCAGTTCAGAAACAAAACAAACCCAATGCAAGAAAGGGACCTAAAAAATTTAGCAAACACTAAACGGTCCAGACTAAATATATTCTCATGGAGGCGGTAGTTCTTAAATGTACAGCAACCCTCCTAATACCCCCCTCACATCCACATCCTATTATTGTGTGACCACTTCCATCCAAATAATTCTTATTTTTATTTACCAAAGTTAGCCGTCTACAAGGAGACCTGTATAGATCAAATGACGGCACCAATGAGGATGGAGAAGGACCGGAGTCACATGACTGAGAGGATACTAAACCTCACGCTGGAGATCATCTACCTGCTGACCGGAGAGGTGAGGAGGATTCTGGGAGGTCACATGACATCACTCTTATCTCTAGTAATAAAACACAGACCTGACCGGAGAGGTGAGCAGGATTCTGGGATTCTAACATGATATTCCTATTGGTTCCTCAATACAGAGATTTCCTCCTGTGAAGTCAGATGATCATATGACCATCACAGTGCCTCCATGTGACTCCCTAAAACCTGAGAGACACAACATGGAGAAGATTCTAGAAGTCACCAAGAAGATGATGGAGCTGCTGACAGGAGAGGTGAGCAGTGCCGGGAATTCTGGGACATTATCCAGTAACAGACAAGGGATGTGTCTGGATGGTGACTGTATCATTGTGTGTGTCAGGTTCCTATAAGGTGTCAGGATGTCACTGTCTATTTCTCCATGGAGGAGTGGGAGTATTTAGAAGGACACAAGGATCTCTACAAGGACGTCATGATGGACAATCAGCCGCCCCTCACATCACCGGGTAAGAGGAGACTTTATTGTAAAGGAGAGAGCAGTACGGAGGGTCCACCTAGATCCCCCATCATCTGATAAACACATAGAAACAATGTATTCAGTCAGTGTGTGTGTTTCCTACAGATGGATCCAGTAATGGGAACCCACCAGAGAGATGTCCCCGTCCTCTGTATTCCCGGGATTCCACACAGGAAGGTCACACCATCCCTCACCACCATCAGGTAGATGAGGAACAATCACTGATAGTATCATTAGGATTTGTACATTATTTGCATTACAATTTTATAAAAATGTTTATTGCATTTTCAGAGAGACTCTAAAGTTGAAGGTAAATGTAGCGATACCTCCAACTAAGAAGGCCGCAGATTTAGTTTGGGCCCTGATGGCAGCTCCGCCAACCCCCGGCAATAGGCTCTACCCCCTACTGGCACAGCTAGTATTGACAGTAAATTGTATATCTTATACTTTATGAATAACTGAGCATTGAGACAATACTAAATTTAAATAAGTATAAGGTTTTACTTAAGCTCTTGGTAAGAAAGATATAACAGTAATCACAGTTTACAGAATAATCATTGGTAATGCAGAGCCCTGCAACGCTAATACACTAAAGAGCTGACATGCAACAAGTGCGCCACACGGGCGACCGTTAGTTAAGTGCCCTATGGCGCAGTAACCCAAAACACATTAGAAACCCCACCAGGCCTGGTTCTGAGATCTATAACTTAGTCCTTTTTTCTTCACTGGCAGATCTTTAACGGTGGTGCACATTAACAGAGTACAAACTTTGTAATCCAATGGGGTAGGTAAAGATGGGTGGGAACTTGGCTATACGAACTGTAAGTTCAGCTATGGTATGGCTCTTCAATAAGGGTATCAGGAACAACTGGTGGGCCACGACAGTCTACAGGCCTATATGTAGTAACAGTATACCGTTTGGGCGTATGCCCTCTCACCCGCCTGGATTACGGTCTCAGTCCGGGAAACTTCCACCGACTGTGTCACACACACACTCCGTCTCTCCAGCGATCGGGTCCCCGATCCAACAAGGCTGTAGCTGAGCAAAGTCAGATGCCACCCAGGCTCGCAGAGGGGGGTGGAAAGCTCTTTGGTGCTGAGCAAGGCCTCAGGCTTCAGGCCTTGCACTCCGACACATCCGCACAGGAGGATCAGTCTGTGTAGTCTCGTGTCCCAAAGAGGCCGAGCCCAGCCTCGCCTCCTCCTTTTATATCCCCTCCCATGAGTCTCTGCGACGGAACATTGCCGGATGGGGTTCTGGGTAATGTAGTCTCTCTGCATTAAAGGGGAACACCCAGCTACACACTCCCCCCACTTGAACTCTTTGGTCCCCAAAGATAAACCTTAACAAAGACTATGTACAACTCTAGACAATTCTACAAACGATGTTGGCATAGGGAATTCCCACCAAAACTGAGGAGTAGAATTCCCTTGCCCACAGGTCACATTATCATGGGTGGCCTGCCTAGCTGTGCCAGAGAGTGAGCTGGGGTTGCCCTCCACTAAATGGACAGTGGAGGGATCCGGATTTTCAGCATTCCTCCTAGCAGTAACTACAGAATCCTCTGAGCTATTCCCCGTTTGTGGGTAGGTCAGCTTCTTAGGAGGCCGGATGACTCTTCGAGCCCTTTGTTCTCTTGGGATTTCTGGCTCTGGTGCCACAGGCTCCTCTTCCTCTGAGTAACCATCATGGGCATCTTCCCAGTAATCTGCTGAAGGACTAGAGGGGATGAACTCTGTGGCTTCTGGGTTCAGTGTTTCATCTGTGGTGTCCTCAGTGGTTGGAAGGTCTATGGTAGAAGTTCCTGGAGTTGGGGAAGGCCACAGCCAATTAAGTTCTCCATCCTCATTTTCACTAAGTTGAGAGGCCTCTCCATCTTCATTTCGGGAAGCCTGCGACCGAGTGTTCGGCCTAGGAGTATCCAGGATAGAGGCCGGTTCAGGAGAATCTCCCACGGGGGGTATTCTGAGTGCCTCAGCAAGAGGGAGCAGGTGGTTTCGATGCCACGTCTTTAGAGGGCCCACCTTTCCTTCCGGCTTCAACTTGTAGACAGGCAGGCCCGGCAACTTCCTACAGATGACATAAGGTTCAGATCTCCATCTATCGGCAAGTTTGTGCTTTCCAGAGACCCCCAGATTGCGTAACAGTACTCGGTCCCCGGGCTGTAGGTCTTGCACCCGGACCTTCAAGTCGAAGTTTCTTTTGTTTCGAGCTCCCCTTTGATCTGAGGCCGCTTGAGCTTGTTCATAGGCTACTTTCAGGCTGTGTCTGAGCCTGTCCACATATCCTTTGTGGGATGTGGCTAAGGAATGGTCCAGAGAGGTGCCAAAGGTCAAGTCCACAGGTAGTCTCGCTTCTCTCCCAAACATGAGTCGATATGGGGAGTAGCCTGTAGCATCACTGATGGTGCAGTTGTAAGCATGTACTAGGGCTGCTATGTGTTTTCTCCAATGTTGAGTTTTCTCACTTTCCAGAGTCCCCAACATGTTGAGCAAGGTTCGGTTAAACCTTTCCAGCTGAGCATCCCCTTGTGGGTGGTAAGGTGTAGTTTGAGTCTTCTTGATTCCCAACGAATCCAGGAGTTTCCTGATCAGTTTACTCTCAAAGTCCCTTCCTTGATCTGAATGAAGCCGCTGTGGCAGCCCATAATGGACAAAGTACTTTTCCATAAGTACCTTGGCTACGGTGGAGGCCTTCTGATCTTTGGTTGGGAAAGCTTGGGCATACCGGGTGAAATGGTCGGTTATCACCAGAACATTTCCTAGTCCACTCAGGTCAGGTTCAAGGCAGAGAAAGTCAATGCATACCAGATCCATTGGGCCTTGGCTTTGTAGATGGCCCATTGGGGCAGCTTGATGGGGTAAAGTCTTCCTCTGGATGCATTGTGCACATGAGTGGCAGTACTCTTCTACCTCTGCCCTCATGCAGGGCCAATAGAACCGACTTCTGACAAGTTGAAAGGTCCTTTCAGCCCCTAGATGGCCATGATTGTCATGCAGGGCAATCAGAACAGTCTCTCGATGTTTCTCTGGGAGGAACAGTTGCCACTTATCTTCTGAGTCATCAGAGGGGCCCCTTCGGTAGACCACTCCCTGATGTACCTGCAACCTGTCCCATTCTTTCCTTAACAGGCGAGCTTCCTTTGAGGGATGACACAGGAGTTTGTTTGGATCCTGATTCTCCAGGGCCTCCAGGACCAATCTCCCCATGGGGTCTTCCAATTGGTCACTCCTCAAATCCTTCTTGGACAATCTCGGCAGGTTGTCTTCATCCAATTGAGTCACTCCACAGTAGTGTTTTGGGACTCCCACCATGGTAACTCCTATTTCCTCTGCTCTGGAGCCTCCTTCAGCCTGGAATTCAGCTCCTTGACAGAGGGCCCGCACCCCGTCCGGTGCCACTTGGGTCCAATCTTCTATATCACTGGTGAGGGCATGAGATCTCCTGGACAGAGCGTCTGCGTCTCTATTCCCAGCCCCTGACCTATACTTTAGGCTGAAGTTGAATCCAGACAGTGCGGCCAGCCACCTGTGTCCAGTGGCATCCAGCTTGGCCGTGGTGAAAAGGTAGGTAAGGGGGTTGTTGTCGGTCTTCACAGTGAACTCCGCCCCATACAGGTAGTCTTTGAGCTTGTCTACTACCGCCCACTTGAGGGCCAGGAACTCCAGCTTGTGAGTGGGGTAGTTCTTTTCAGAGGGGGTCAGGCTCCTGCTCACATAGGCAACAGGCCGTTGTTGCTGTAACAAGCCCCTTTGTTTGCTCGGCTCCACTCTCCCGACACTCCTCTGCTCTATTGGATCATCCGGTGCTCCAGGATTCAAACTACAGCTATGTGCCATTCGAATCCATTTGTGATCGGTCAGAACAAACACCAGGCAGGCTGTATGTAAGTTCCAACAAGAGAGACTTTATTAGAACCAAAAACAAGTCTTATATACAGAAACAGAGGGAGTAACCAGAACATAATTAACATGAGCTAATTAACTAAATCCTTTAGACAGCCAAGGTGACTCCTAGATATGACCTTTCAGGGTAGACATCCCGGCACCTGCTATACAATACACATTATCCTAAGTGTAAACATCACACATTTTAGCAGGGTCAAATTAGCACAGAGGACAGACAGATGGCTGGAGGTGATTGCATTCGCATATCCTTAGAGGGAATGTGTGAACGTCCCAACAGTATGACTCAGTCACTCTAATATGGCATATACAGGGTCCCCAGAGTCTGTGTGTCTTGGGGGGACATGGACCTGAATCCAAAGTAACACCCCCTCAAGGGTCCCCAGGCATACAGCTCACAAAGAGCACCGTTCCCACAAATGCCAGGGCCCATGGTTGCAAGGCAAGAGGCTTGCATTCAGTCCCCTCCAAAAGCCTCTGTCCCGGCTAGGTCTGTCACACATCTCCCCTTTCGGCAGGAAACTAACATAGGAGGAGACCCCAAACGGGTTGACTCCGAAGTTAGTCCATAGTTCCATTCCCCCAATGCCGGCATCCACACAGTACCCCAAACAAATTGCTCCAAACAGAGCATCACTTACCCAGCCAACCTCTGCCTCTCTCAGAGAACACACCCGTCGCTGGGGAGAGGCCTGGACTGGCCCTTCTCCCTGGAGTCCTTTCCGCCGCTGGAGAGAAGACAGGGTGACTGGGCTCAGTCCGTCATGCTGTTGGGGATCTGGGTCAACTGCCCGGCATCCCTGGGGTATACAAGTGGAGACTGAAGTCCCATCCACTTGTGGTAGGTGAAAGTCCCCCAGTGCTTGCAAAGCAAGGCTGACATCCTCCTGTCTCAGTGTCACACCATTTTCTGGGGTTGTGTCAGTAAGGACTGAAGTCCCATCCAGTACCACAGGACCTCCCTCTTCTGTTAGTTGAGAGCAGAGGCCCGCGGCACTCTGCTCTGTTGCCAGCTCTTCTGCTGGGTTGCTGTGAGTGGAGACCACAGTCCCATCCACCGATATCCGCTCCTGTGGCCATTGTGTGCCGATGCCAGTAGCATTCTGCCCTGCTGCCAGTGATTCAGCTGGGAGTAAAAGCTTTACTGCCTCAGCTTGTTGCTGGGGAGAGGGGCCAACTGCCCCGGCTCCCTGAAACTCCACAGTGGTTTCCGGTGCTGGGCAGAGGTGGGTATCACTCTGCCCTGTTGCCAGCACTTCTGCTGGGGACTCCACACCATCTGCTCTGGTTAACTGTTGGGGGGGAGATGGCCTGCTTCTCCTCCCTGCATCTCTGAAATCCACTGTGAAAGAGGAACCATCGCCTGCTCACCTCGGGCCTCCAAAACTGCCACGGGTGTAGAGCAGGGGTCTGTAGTACTCTGTCCTGCTGCCGGTACTTGGGCAGGCGACGCATAATCCATAAAATCCTCTGAACAGTCCCTTAAGTCCATACCTTCTGTAATCTGTAGCTGGGAAGATGAGCCAACTGCCCTAGCTCCCTGGAACTCCATATCATCCACTTCGGCTTTAGGGAGGGCAATCTTCAGCTTTTCCACTGCCGATTCTTCAGCCAGGCTAGCTCCCTGGAACTCCCTATCATCCACTTCGGCTTTAGGGATGGCAATCTTCAGATTTTCCACTGCTGATTCTTCAGCCAGGCTAGCTCCCTGGAACTCCATATCATCCACTTCGGCTTTAAGGAGGGCAATCTTCAGCTTTTCCACTGCCGATTCTTCAGCCAGGCTAGCTCCCTGGAACTCCGTATCATTCACTTCGGCTTTAGGGATGGCAATCTTCAGATTTTCCACTGCTGATTCTTCAGCCAGGATTTCATAGTTGTCAACTGGTATTTCCTGATAGTCCCAGGCAAAGGGAGCCCCACCCTGCCGCTGAGCAGAGTCTAGCAGCTGTTTGTAGGCAATCTCCAGCTCCCATTCCTGAACGGCCAGAAACTCCAAATTTTCCTGTGCCCAGTGCCCTTCCGAGACGTTCAGTCTTTGTTCTCTGTGCTCCATTATTTGCTCCAAACGCCACTCCCGATCACTCCCAAAGTCAGGGTCCTCGGACAGCCTCCAATACAACAATTCCAGGCCATTATAGTCAAAGCCTTCCGTGGGGCTGTCATCCGCTGACCACTGGCACTCTTGGGCTACATACCACCGGAGGGCTCTGTAGCTCTCGTCCAACCGCATCTCTGCCCGGATCAGCCTGCTTAACTCAGCTGTCCACTCCTGCTTCGGTTGTTCCCCCAATAACAGCATTCGTACTTCATACTGCGACCAGTACCTTACATAGATGGAGGGGAGAATCTTTCCCTGGTGTTGCTGCTCGAGGGCTAGCACTTTCTTCCAGAGTTCGCAGAATCCGACCATCCCAGCAGGACCTCCTCTGATACTGGTCCTCTATGCTGTATCTGCATCTCTCGCAACCTCCTTCCGAATTCCTCTTCCATGGCGGCTGGTTCTTTAGGCGTTGTCTCCGATTGCCATATTTCCGCCATTCTCCGCTCATGTTGCCGCTCTAGTTCTCTCTTTTGTTGCTCTCGTTCTCTCTCTTGTCGCGCATCCTGCAGCTGGATGTCTTTAATGGCTTCCTGTATGGCGGTCTCTGATGGGTTAGCCCCATATAATGCCAACTGCTGCCGCACTCGTTGCTGAAACAAATCTTCAACTGACCGGGGTCCTGCATCACCCTTCTTCTGGTCCATCTCGGCTCTCAAGTAGGTCTTTCAGCGTGACTTTCCTGCAGGCTGCATAGCTGGTCATTCACTGTGGTGGTTTGGAGTGTCCCAGGAACTGGGGAGCAAATCCCACTGCTGCCAACCAATGTAACGAGCCCCTTTGCTCGTTCGGCTCCACTCTCCCGACACTCCTCTGCTCTATTGGATCATCCGGTGCTCCAGGATTCAAACTACAGCTATGTGCCATTCGAATCCATTTGTGATCGGTCAGAACAAACACCAGGCAGGCTGTATGTAAGTTCCAACAAGAGAGACTTTATTAGAACCAAAAACAAGTCTTATATACAGAAACAGAGGGAGTAACCAGAACATAATTAACATGAGCTAATTAACTAAATCCTTTAGACAGCCAAGGTGACTCCTAGATATGACCTTTCAGGGTAGACATCCCGGCACCTGCTATACAATACACATTATCCTAAGTGTAAACATCACACATTTTAGCAGGGTCAAATTAGCACAGAGGACAGACAGATGGCTGGAGGTGATTGCATTCGCATATCCTTAGAGGGAATGTGTGAACGTCCCAACAGTATGACTCAGTCACTCTAATATGGCATATACAGGGTCCCCAGAGTCTGTGTGTCTTGGGGGGACATGGACCTGAATCCAAAGTAACACCCCCTCAAGGGTCCCCAGGCATACAGCTCACAAAGAGCACCGTTCCCACAAATGCCAGGGCCCATGGTCGCAAGGCAAGAGGCTTGCATTCAGTCCCCTCCAAAAGCCTCTGTCCCGGCTAGGTCTGTCACAGATGCCCTTCGTGTTCTTGATAAAGTACTCCTCCCAGACCGTCATGACTAGCATCTACGTGTAGTTCATAGGGCTTGGTTGGGTCTGCGTAGGCCAAGACTGGGGCAGTGGTTAGGCTCTCCTTTAATGCCTGGAAGGCCCCTTCACACTTCTGGTTCCACTGATTCCTGACTGACTCTCCCGGCTTCCTGGGCCCTGAGTCGTCCTCTTCCCCCTCAGTCTTGAGCAGTTCATTCAATGGTCTAGCAATTCGGGCGAATCCCTCCACAAACCTCCTATAGTAGGAGCAGAAACCCAAGAAGGATCTGAGTTCTGTTACTGTGGTGGGTCGTGGCCAGGAGGTAACTGCCTCCAATTTCTCGGGGTCTGTGGCCACCCCTTCTTCGGACACTATGTGCCCCAGATAGTTCACAGAAGACTGGTAGAACCGACACTTTTCAGGCGAAAGTTTGAGTCCCTCCTCACTGAGTCTCCTCAATACTTTTTCTAGCCTCTCCTCATGTTCCTCCAGGGTTCTTTCAAAGTCTATGACATCATCCAGGTACACAAGGACTTCAATAAGGTTCATGTCTCCTACAGTCTTCTCCATAAGACGCTGGAAAGTAGCTGGGGCTCCAGACAGACCTTGAGGCATCCGGTCGAATTCAAAGAACCCTACTGGGGTTATGAAAGCTGTCTTCTCCTTGTCTTCTGGGTGCATGGGGATCTGATAGTACCCGCTCTTGAGATCCATAACACTGAACCACTTGGCTCCAGACAAACTCTGTAGGGCATCCTCTATCCTTGGAGTAGTATACTGGTCGGGTATGGTTCTCCTGTTGAGAGTCCTGTAGTCGATACAGAGCCTCAATGACCCATTCTTCTTCCTGACCACCACTATCGCAGAGAGCTATAGGGGCTTCTAGATTCCCGTATCACTCCAGTCCTTTTGAGTTCTGAGAGTTGTTCCCTTAAATCCTCCAGATCTGCTAGGGGGACCCGCCTGACTCTCTCTCTGAAAGGCTTATCTTCCTGGAGACGGATCCGATGGGTGGCACTCCTTGCACACCCCACATCGAACTCATCTTTAGAGAAGATCTTCTCCCATCTGTTCAGCTGGGCCTTGGCTCTCTCTTTCCAAGCCCTGGGCAGATTCGGGTTTTCCATGGATATCTTCTCCCAAGCATCTCCTCCTTCGCCCACCTCTGACAGGTTGACAGGGGCAGCAGGGCTCACCTGGCCTGGCTGGGACCTCCATGGGGCCATCCGTATTGTTCCTAACACTCACTGGGACTCTACAATGGGCCTTCTTAAGGGCCTTCAGCGGAATCACTTCTGGTATCACTTCCAGACCGTGGGACCCTTCTCTTGGATCAGATTCCAACATGACAAAGGGTCCAGGCTGCTCCCAAGTAAGCTTCACAGTGGCTCTGAGACAGGTTACTTCACCGGGTTGCAGCACTATCCCTCTTCCAAGTCTCCACACCTTCCCTATCCCCTCTCCTGGGGTCTTCTGCTCCAAGACCAGCCTTTGGTAAGCTGTCTTCAGCATGGGGTGGATCTTGGTGACCGCTGCCCCTTTCTCTTTCACTAGAGGGGTCAGAAGTCTTCGGACCAGGTCCGTGTTTGTCCCTATTATCAGGGAGCTCTTGTTGGCTCCTGGTGGCCGAGGGCACACAACTGCCAGGGTGTCAAACACTTCGGCTTTTCCAGCCACAGATGGGTCAAAGGTCATCCTGACAGGCAGATAGCCATCGTAGGGGAAGTTCTGGGTTCCAATCCCACATATCTCTAGTCCCTCTATTTTCAGGATGGGTAGGTGACTCAAGTACTTATCGTAAAAGTCTCTGTATAGCAGGGTTACTTGCGCCCCAGTATCCAAGATTGCTCTGGTGTAGACTCTCTCCACTTGAATGGACACTATAGGAGATGGGGGTTCTCTCTGATATAATCAGAACCTAAGTGGGACCACACATAGAATGTAAAAATCAAATGAAATAAGTAAATAAAGTGGGGTGTCTCTGCCAGGTGTTTACTTGGCTTTAGCAATAGCCTTCAGAAGGTGATAGTGATAATGGACGTAAAGTGAGTGAAGGATTTAGTAGGAATACATTAATTAGTTGAAATAAATAAGTAATATGAATTTTCCAATTCCGGCTCGGCCGGGTGTTTACTAGCAGAGGATTAGCTATTGGAAGTGCTGTGAAGTAAATTGATGCTACCAATGTGGTGCTGTAAGAGATGCAGTGTAAACAAAGTAAAAAACAATGAATTACAATGGATTGGGATGTTGTCTCGGCCGGGTGTTTACTAAACCCAACTGGAATTATACTCGGTCCCAAACAGTTAGAAAAAAGTGTTTACGTGATCCGTAATACACTCTGACAATGTACATCAAATGTTCAGCATAAAAATTGAAGTTGATAAAATGAAGTGAAGATCAATGGTGACAATCCAGAATATAGTGACAGAATAAATTGGTGACTTTGCTGCAGTGCTTGTTCTAGTAGCCTGTGCCGTGAATGTGATTATCCGTGATTGTTTATGATGTTGCACTCACCAGATTCTTCATACCCTCAGGGGGTATGGTGCAGTCACAGTATATGCCACTGTGTAGCAATCTCAGGAATCCAGGGTGGCTCCTTTGGTCCCTTGTGGTTCTCCGAGAAGGTGAGGGTTCTGTCCAACGATCCAGTGTGGTCCTCAAGCCGGTCCTTCAGCTGTCTTCGGGTCTAAGCACCGGCTTGTTTACTAAGGGAAGCTGGCTGTGACTGCTGCCCGAGCCACGATGCGGTTTCTGAATGGTCCCTCAGCTTTCTGGGACGTGTAACTTGTCCCAAAGGGCTGCAGGCAAAGGGGCGATCTGGATTGCTTAGGTGATCTGAGCAGAAGTGGAGGGGGTACCTGTCAAAACCCTGCCGAGACAACATCCCAATCCATTGTAATTCATTGTTTTTTACTTTGTTTACACTGCATCTCTTACAGCACCACATTGGTAGCATCAATTTACTTCACAGCACTTCCAATAGCTAATCCTCTGCTAGTAAACACCCGGCCGAGCCGGAATTGGAAAATTCATATTACTTATTTATTTCAACTAATTAATGTATTCCTACTAAATCCTTCACTCACTTTACGTCCATTATCACTATCACCTTCTGAAGGCTATTGCTAAAGCCAAGTAAACACCTGGCAGAGACACCCCACTTTATTTACTTATTTCATTTGATTTTTACATTCTATGTGTGGTCCCACTTAGGTTCTGATTATATCAGAGAGAACCCCCTTTGTGTTTCCCATTTGTAGACCTATTACCAATATCTGGCTCCCAGCAGATTGGTTTCACGTAAGAGCAGCGCCACCACTACACCCCTCATTTTTTTCATATCCTTGCTCCACCGAATTAGGAGGCAGCAATAAGTAGAGGCAGCAGCTCTGACTACTACGTTGTGTTTGAAGTCCTTTTGCGCGGAGTCACCTACCTTCCTTCACTATAGGAGATGGGCCTACCAGCTTCTCCGGGTAAGGCCCGGCAGGGGTCGCTTCCTTCAGACTTTTTTTCTTTGAACCTCCTCTCGTCCAATCCCCTTTGGACTTCAGTCTTTCTTGAGCCTGGTATGCATTGACTCCCCCCACCTTACTGGGTGTAGGGACCCGCTGAGGGATACTATTCTTTTTCTTAGGTGTGCACCCCCTCTGGGGAGTGCTGTGCCTCTTCTGAGGAGTCTTACCCCCTTTCTCTGGGGTGTATCTCTGTTTAGGAATGTTGTGTTTCCTCCGAGGCGTTTTATCTCCTGTTATTTTCTGCTTTGCTTTCAGTTTGGAGCTCACTGAAGGTGATGGGCACCCGGTTGACTCCTTCACCGGGGCCCTCTGAAGTTTCCCGCCGGCTTGCGGTTGTCTATTTTCTTCTTTTTGGGACTGGAGCATGTAGCCGCAATATGTCCAATTCCTCCACAGTTAAAGCAGACAATATCTCCCCATTCTTTTAAAGATGCGGGTGCTGAGGCAACTGGGAATAATTCCTTCCTTGGTACTTCTCTCTTGGGACCCTCTGTGTCTTTTTCCATCAGAGAGGTCAACATCTCTAACACCTTGGACATTTGAGCTTTCAGGGTGTCTATCTCCGAATCTCTTTCAGGGGTCATTACTGGATTGACTAGCACCTGTGCGGGTACAACACTTGCCC
The DNA here is from genome assembly GCA_029206835.1 of Rana muscosa. Classification (NCBI taxonomy): domain Eukaryota; kingdom Metazoa; phylum Chordata; class Amphibia; order Anura; family Ranidae; genus Rana; species Rana muscosa. The sequence continues at coordinate 31,570,673 of JARGYO010000094.1, forward strand.
TAATCAACTGCTGGTCCTGTTGCAGTGCCTCCTCATCTCTGATGATTTTTATCAAGTCAGCATAAGTCAGCAATGTTCCTCCTCCTAAGGTTTTCAGGTGCAACCAGACTGGATCCGAGCGCAGCGCTCCCTTTAAGACTTGCTTCATTCTTGCCGCATCTGTGTCTTGGGGCCTCATCCCCTTCTTCAACACAATCTTACACAACAACCTGTTCAGTCTTCTAACATACTCGGAAAGTTTCTCCTCCGGTTGTTGGAAAGTATGTTCAAATTGGTAGACCATCTCAGTCACCTTTTCCAATTGACCAAACTCTTCTTGCAGCATGGCTAGACAGTCTTGAGCCGTGCAATCTGCGTTCCCAAACCGAAAACTTTTCACTGCTTCTGCTGCTGCGCCTTTAAGGCTTTCCATCACTCGTTGCCTCTTCTGCGCTTCAAGCACCTCCCATGCCTCTACTGCCTGCAATGCCTGCTCCACCCAGGTGTCAAAGTCTTCTTCCCCTGGGGGGACAGGGAGCTTCCCTGAGAATGTCTTTAGTCTCCGGTAGCTAGTCTCTACATGCACCGTGTTTGCCTTCTGACACTTGGTTAGCAGATCCCCTATCGCACATATCAGTTCTGGTGATATAACAGTGGCAGGTGCAGGCGCCACCGGGGGCGTTGCCCTGTCCCTTTCTCCCGGTGGGGTATGGGCCGCAGCCTGCGGTGATCCCGTTGGTGATGGTTCCTTTCTTTCAGTTACTGCGTGCGCCAACCTATAAGTTCTGTTGTCTGGCGTCCGCACACACTTGCGCTTACAGGCCTCTGGCATCCCGTTCCAGTACTCCACTAATGCATACTGATATGAGGTGTCTGGGTCTGACTTTATCTCCGTCACCCACGGTGTGTGATTTGGGGACACTGACTTCATCAATTCCTCTACCGTTTCAGTCGACCATGTCTCCCCAAGGAGGCTGATGACTATCGACTGGTTTGGCTCTGCGTTAGAGGCTTTGCACCATTCTTCTACCGCTCGTGGATCCATGGGGTCCATGCCGGCACCTCTGGCGTTCACTTGCTGCATCAGGATCCCGGACGAGAACCCCCACGTGTAGCGATACCTCCAACTAAGAAGGCCGCAGATTTAGTTTGGGCCCTGATGGCAGCTCCGCCAACCCCCGGCAATAGGCTCTCCCTCCTACTGGCACAGCTAGTATTGACAGTAAATTGTATATCTTATACTTTATGAATAACTGAGCATTGAGACAATACTAAATTTAAATAAGTATAAGGTTTTACTTAAGCTCTTGGTAAGAAAGATATAACAGTAATCACAGTTTACAGAATAATCATTGGTAATGCAGAGCCCTGCAACGCTAATACACTAAAGAGCTGACATGCAACAAGTGCGCCACACGGGCGACCGTTAGTTAAGTGCCCTATGGCGCAGTAACCCAAAACACATTAGAAACCCCACCAGGCCTGGTTCTGAGATCTATAACTTAGTCCTTTTTTCTTCACCGGCAGATCTTTAACGGTGGTGCACATTAACAGAGTACAAACTTTGTAATCCAATGGGGTAGGTAAAGATGGGTGGGAACTTGGCTATACGAACTGTAAGTTCAGCTATGGTACAGGTCTTCAATAAGGGTATCAGGAACAACTGGTGGGCCACGACAGTCTACAGGCCTATATGTAGTAACAGTATACCGTTTGGGCGTATGCCCTCTCACCCGCCCGGATTACGGTCTCAGTCCGGGAAACTTCCACCGACTGTGTCACACACACACTCCGTCTCTCCAGCGATCGGGTCCCCGATCCAACAAGGCTGTAGCTGAGCAAAGTCAGATGCCACCCAGGCTCGCAGAGGGGGGTGGAAGGCTCTTTGGTGCTGAGCAAGGCCTCAGGCTTCAGGCCTTGCACTCCGACACATCCGCACAGGAGGATCAGTCTGTGTAGTCTCGTGTCCCAAAGAGGCCGAGCCCAGCCTCGCCTCCTCCTTTTATATCCCCTCCCATGAGTCTCTGCGGCGGAACATTGCCGGATGGGGTTCTGGGTAATGTAGTCTCTCTGCATTAAAGGGGAACACCCTGCTACATAAAGAAGAGATAAAAGAGGAGGGTGATAAAGATGGGGTGATTGAGGAGTCAGAGTCTCTAAGAGCATACAAATATCTGTACCAGGACACCATGGTGGAGTCATCCAGCTACAGAAACCCACCAGAGAGATGTCCTTGTCCTCTGTATTCCCGGGATTTCACACAGGAAGGTCACACCATCCCTCACCATTACAAGGTTGGCGAGTTAGAGCATCTGGAACAAGGACATGTCAAGGTGATGGGTGTTTTTTTTTTAAATATGTGATGTCACAATATTAAAGCTTAGATTTTACAGATGTTGTTATTTTCTTTCCCTCTCCTGGTTTAGGGTGAAGATCTGATAGATATAAAAGTTGATATTAAAGCAGAAGAAGAAGAGACGTATATGAGGGATGATGAGCAGTCTATGGAGGAGGATGGAATAATAAGGACAATTATAGAGGAGGACATTCCTATAGAGATCATCACAGGTGGGTCATTAACATTTAATACATTCCTCTGTTTGTACTGGTCACTGAGTAGGGCGGGTATAGCCACTAAGTGCAGTCACAGGAGATGGGAGGCAGTGGTGTGGGACCTCTGCAACTTGTCTAAAGTAAACAATTAGGCTTCCACTGATTACTGAATACCAATATTATGAGTTCTGACTCTTACCTTATATAATTTATATTGCATGTCTCATAGTCCTAAACCCTGAACTATATACTCTGTTTTGTACATTTCATAGACCTGACCCCTGCACTAATATACTCTATGTTGTGCATTACACAGTCCTAACCACTGCACTATATACTCTGCGTTACACATTACATAGTCCTGGCCCATGCACTGTATACTTCCTCTTGGGCATTATACAGTCCTAAAACCTTCATTATTTACTCTATTTCACACTACATAGTCCTGACCCATCAACTATGTACTTTTGCATTACATACTCTGCACTATATATATATGTTGTACATTACATATCAGCCTTTTCCCCCAGTCATCTTCCAGGCCAGCCCCTGAGAGATGGAGCTCCTCCTCACACACAGGAAACACATTGCTATTCATTTCTTTAAAAGGCAGTCCCTCAGGTCCCTGGTTAGTCTTAGTGTTTCCTTCATCCGGAGGAGACATGTTACCAAAGGACCCGAGGGGCTCCATCTCCCAAGGGCTGACCAGGACATGGGTCCTGCAGGTGCAGCAGCCATAGCACAAGAGTATGGACTGGATTGGAGCCTCTGGTCAGTGCCCCCCCCGTAGCTGTTGTACTGGCATGGAGAAGGACGGGTATGCGGCCGCGGGCAACCCTACTTAGCAGCGGGCAGGAGGTGTCCCATATTTTAGCTCTCTCTGAGCCCAGGTGCGGAGATAGGCGCCGATACAGCAACCCACTCGGCTGGCTCCGGCAGGGGGGTGTTTACTCAGGGCCATAGGCTGTTTGACCCGGAAGACGCAGGGCGTCACCTCTGGGGGCGGACGACGTCATTGACGTGCGCCGGGGAAGCTAATCTGGCCCCCGTAAAAGACGTAGAGAGCAGGAATGGCCGGCTGGTGACATTTTTGGAACGTGGCTGCAGGTGTCAGCAATTCGTCACGGAAACTCCAGGATTCAGGAGGAAGATGAACTCTCGTCTTCCCAGGCTGCCATGGATGCAGGCACCAGCGGGACACAGGTAGGCACCAGTGGGTGACCTTTTTTGTCCATATAGGGAACAGTAGACTAATTGGTGTTGGTCTCTAGCAGGCTGGGGCACTACAGGGGGTTCAGGTGTCACTGGGTGTGCACGCTGTAATGGCTGAGTACATGCTGATGCCTTTTTTCCCACCACCATGGGCCCCTGTAATTTATATTTTTGGCAGGCAAAGCCCTCTAAAGACCCAAAGCCCACTACCAGGAAGTGGTGTGCAAAATGTGCTACCAAGATGCCCTTGGGATACACAGAACCACTATGTCAAGTTTGCATAGACAGACTGGTTAAAAAACAGTCTGATTCAATTTACACAAAGATTTTTGGATCCGTGAGGGATGACCTGGCTACCACCTTTTAAGGATCTTAAAAAATGTATTGCAGAGGTAAAACCTCCAACAGCTCCCTCTGGAAGTTCCTCTTCCATTGCCTCGCCAAGATCAGTCGCATCAGGGTCGCAGGAGACAGCGAGGTAAAGAGCGGGTAGCAGCGCGGTTAGCGTAATAGCCACCGATGGCTCAGATTTGGAGCAGGAGGATGGGGGAGAAAAATAAAAAAAGGTGCCCAAGTATAAATTGTCCCTAGAAGACGTAGAGGACTTACTTTTTACTTGGGGCCATATATGAGACTTTGGAGATTGAGGAAGAAAAATAACTTCCATCAAAACATGACCTGATGTATCAAGGTCTTAGGAAGAAAAAGTCCAAAGTATTCCCGGTCCCCCAGGTGATGTCGGACGTCGTGAGGAATGAGTGGGCAGACCCAGAAAAGAAGCCCACACAGGAAGTGTGGTATAATGTGCCACTATCCAAAGTTTCCAAAAAATCTTCATTGGCCTTTGAAGATATGGGGCATCTTAAAGATTGCATGGATAAGAGGGGCGACATTATCCTAAAGAGAGCTTGGGAAACAAGTGTCGCCAGCCTGAAGCCGGCACTCGCCACCACTTGTGTGGCAAGAAACCTGGAATTTTGGCTCTCCCAACTGCAAGACCATATAAAAAATGGCACGCCCAGGGAAGAAATTTTGAAGACCCTACCGGTCCTCTCTAAAGCAGTCGGCTACATAGCAGATGCATCCGCTGAGTCCGTCAAACTGGCAGCAAGATCAGGAGGCCTAGCTATGGCAGCCAGACAGGCTATTTGGATGAAGACCTGGTCAGGGGACCCTGCATCCAAAATGAGACTATGCAACCACCCATTCTATGGAGACTGTTTGTTCGGGACAGGCTTGGACGAAACCCTAGAAAGAACGGCAGACAGGAAGAAAACCTTCCTGATCGAAAAGCGCAAACCTCCATAAGAGTTTTTTTTTGTGGACGAAGAGAGCGTCCACAAGAAGAAAAGAAAGACTACCCTAAAAAGAACTGGACGGGTCACAAAGGGAAGCCGAAGAGTAACGTCCTCTTTGGCTCTTCCAACCAAACCCCAAAACAATGACGACAGATCGCCAGTAGGAGGAAGGCTGACTACCTTCCTACCTCAATGGCAGAAGCCAATATATTCATTCTAGACATCATCGTGAGGGGCTAATCCCTGGAATTCAACTGTCACCCAGAGAGATTTTTATTAACAACTTCCCAGAGATCCCGAAAAAGCAAGGGCTCTCCCGTTGTTGCTGGGGGAGATGGTAGACCAGAAAGTTCTTACTCCAGTCCCAGAGGAAGAAAAACAAAAGGGTTTTTACTTTCACGTGTTTGTGATCAAAAAACCTTCCGGGAAGTTTCGATTGATATTATATCTAAAGCCCCTAAACCAAACGATTCAATACAAAAGTTTTCGCATGGAATCCATATTCTCAGCCAAAAATATCCTTCAATCGGGAACTTTCATGGCGACCATGGATCTCAGGGATGCCTATCTCCACATTCCCATACGAGAAGAACCCCAGAGATACCTGAGGTTTGGCGGTGGAGATCAAAGGAAAGGAATATAATTTCCAGAGCAGGGCTCTCCCTTTCGGCTATCCTCGTCACTGAGGATATTTACCAAAGTCCTAGCAGAAGCCCTGTCCCCTCTGAGGTTGAAGATGACAGTAGTACCATACCTAGACGACCTACTATTAACCGCACCGACAGAAGTACAGTTGGTAAAGGACCTTGCAGAAGCTCACCTATGGCTAAAGTCACTAGGCTGGATTTTAAACATTGAAAAATCCAACCTGTGTCCCACTCAAAACATCCGGTTTCTGGGATATCCGCTCAACTCCATAGAGCAGAAGAAGTCCCTACAGGAGAAGATCCAAGGCCTCCTCAAGCGAGTAAGTTCTGTACAGAACAACCACCCGATATCCATCAGGTAGCTGATATTGGTTCTGGGTCTGATGACCTCAACGATACCAGAAGTACAATATAATCTAAGGCCCCTGCAAGTCTTTCTCTTAAGAAATCAACAAGAAGATCTGGACAGGATGCTATTACTCCCAACCAGCTTTGCAGATGACACCAAGCTATGCAGTGGAATAACGTCCTTACAGGATGTCTCCAATTTACAAGCCGACCTCAATGCTCAGTCTAATTGGGCAACTATGTGGCAGATGAGGTTTAATGTTGATCAATGTAAAGTTATGCACTTGGGGGCTAAGAATATGCATGCATCATACATACTAGGGGGAGTACAACTCCGTAGTGGAGAAGGATCTGGGGGTTTTGGTAGATCATAAGCTCAATAATGGCATGCAATGCCAAGCTGCAGTTTCCAAAGTGAGCAAAGTCCTTTCTTGTATTAAGAGAGGTATGGACTTCAGAGAGAGATACATCATCTGTTCAAATCATTAGTAAGACCTCATCTGGAATATGCAGTTCAGTTTTGGGCACCAGTTCTCAAAAAGGATATTGTGGAACTGGAGAAAGTGCAGAGAAGGGCAACCAAACTGGTAAGAGGCATGGAGGAGCTCAGCTATGAGGAAAGATTAAAGGAACTGAATTTATTCACTCTTGAGAAGAGGAGATTAAGGGGGGGATATGATCAACATGTACAAATATATAAGGGGTCCATATAGTGAACTTGGTGTTGAGTTATTCACTTTACGGTCAACACAAAGGACAAGGGGGCACTCTTTACGTCTAGAGGAAAAGAGATTTAATCTCCAAATACGGAAAGGTTTCTTCACAGTAAGAGCTGTGAAAATGTGGAATAGACTCCCTGCAGAGGTGGTTCTGGCCAGCTCAGTAGATTGCTTTTAAGAAAGGCCTGGATTCTTTCCTAAATGTACGTAATATAACTGGGTACTACCATTTATAGGTAAAGTTGATCCAGGGAAAATCCGATGGCCTCTCGGGGGATCAGGAAGGAATCAGGAAGGAATTTTTTCCCCTGCTGTAGCAAATTGGATCATGCTCTGCTGGGGTTTTTCGCCTTCCTTTGGATCAACTGTGGGTATAGAATTAGGTATATGGGATTGTATGATAATTAGGGCTGCAACTAACGATTATTTTCATAATCGATTAATCGGCCGATTATTTTTTCGATTAATCGGATAAAATCATAAAAAAACGTAATGTGCAATTTATTCGTTTATTTAAAAGTAATAATGAAAAAACTAAATGTTACACTCAAACTGCAGAATAAAAAACGTTTAACATTACACAACTTTGCAGCAGTACAAAAACATTCTGAAAAGAGGTGAACTATAACTGTTCAAGAAACTTCGCATTTGAATGTAAAAAAGTTAACATGTTAACATGCTCGGGGCTAAGGCTGGCTCTCTTTTTACAAACTATGTTGCCTGCAGCAGAAAAGAGGCGCTCCGATGGAGTGGAGGTGCCTGGGATGCACTAGAAGGATTTCGCAAGTTTTGCCAAAGTAGGATATTTATCTTGGTTACCCTTCCACCAATTCAAAGGGTTCCCCTCCTTCGGAAGTGGCTTCTCAGCAAAATAAGCCTGAACTTCATTTCGGACTTGTGTGTGAATATCCACCTCAAGTTGCACTTGCCCCTCTTCCTCTTCACTGCTGCCCCCAGACTCAAGGAGTATGTCAAGTAGAGAATGAGATGCTGTAGATGAAGGCTCAGCATCTCTAGTTACAGGCGACGTGGTGGTCATTGGCTGCTGCACCAGCATCTCCCTTCTTAAAGCAAGTGCCTCTGTCTGTACTTTTGCCTGCACATTTATGATCTGTTCTGGTGATAAAAATTTTTGTCTTCTAAATCGTGGGTCCAGGGCAGAGGAAAGGATTACAGTGTTTGGGACGTGTTCAAGGATCCCCTTCCATCTGCTTTGAAGTTGGTCTGTTGCAGTAGCTTGGAAGCTCTTTAGTGGAGATGACTCAAAAGAAGCACCTTCATTGGACCGCAACAGCCCCTTTACCAGTGCCGGCACGGATGATAGGGTAACATATTCTTGGCCACTCATGAATACAGTGCAGCATTCAAAGGGCTTAAGAGCAGTGGAAAGTTCTTCAAGAATACTCCACTGGTCTGGTTTTAAGTCCCGATAATGTTTGCCTCTTTGTGTAACTGATGGGTCAGACAGAGTTGCAGTTACCGGCCACCTTTGTTCAATGAGTCGTTCAACCATATAGTAAGTGCTATTCCATCTTGTGCTTACATCTTGAATAAGCTTGTGCTCAGGTGTACCCATTTGCTTTTGTTTCTCCTTCAATTTGCTGCTGGCTAGCTCACTTTTTTTAAAATGTTCAACTAGTCCTCTTGCAGCACTAACGGCTCTCTCAATTCCAGAATTCTTTAACGCAGCACTGATCACCAGCTGCAAGGTGTGGCCAGTGCAGCGGATACTGGCCCAGCCATGCGTGTCCGCCAGGATTTTCGCAGCAGCCACAATATTTGCTCCATTGTCATGCACAATGGCAATTATTTTCTGAGCCGGAATTTCAAATTTTTCAGTGACCTCCTCCAACCATTCTGCAATATTTGCTGCTGTATGTCTGTCTTCCAGAGGCATGGTAGTGAGGCAGATAGAAATCATCTTCCAATCCTCCGCTATGTAGTGGCATGTAATGCCAAGGAAAGCCTCGGTTGCTATACTTGTCCATATGTCTGCAGTAATGGCAATTCTGCTTTCATTAGCGCTGATGGAATCCTTCACATTCTGAAATGCCTCCTGGTACTTTCTCTCCACTAGTTTGGTAAAATGGGTTCTTGATGGTAAAGTATATCCAGGGTTCAGTACACTGATCATGCTTTTAAATCCTCGGTCTTCAACCATGGACAGTGGCCGCATGTCGGTGACTAGCATTTTCATGACAGAATCTGTTATAACTGCTGATTGTTGGGGAGTGCACGGACGATTTTGCTGCACAAACTCTGTCATGGTGCGCTGTTTCTTTCTGCAATGAAAAAGATAATATGTATGATTAGTATGCAGGAAAAGCTATTTCTGTGTAACTCTATATATCATTTCGGGTTTAACTTACCGTCCTGATGTTTCGCCTTCCACTGTGAACCCCACGTGTTTCCGTTTCATGTGCTCATTCATTGTTGTTGTGCTTCCGTGCCATGCAAGTTCAGTTTTACAAAGTTTGCAGGTGACCACCTTCTTTGCAGCATTTAAATAAAAATTCTCCCAGGCCTTAGAAGATTTGGGTCGCACGCCCTTTTCTGTGTCAGCAGGACCCTCTGCCATTTTTCTAAAATTTTTTTGCAGCTAGAAGTAAAAAAAAAAAAAAAAAAAGTGCGGAGATGCAGTGCAATAAATAATATTATGTAGTATTGTAAAGTTTTGTTTTATAAAAATAAATGATTCTTTAATATTTATATGCACTGCTGATGGGGCGTTATTACTCCCGGGACACCAGTGACGGGGCGTTATTCCTCCCGGGGACACCAGTGATGGGGCGTTATTCCTCCCGGGACACCAGTGACGGGGCGTTATTCCTCCCGGGGACACCAGTGACGGGGCGTTATTCCTCCCGGGGACACCAGTGACGGGGCGTTATTCCTCCCGGGGACACCAGTGACGGGGCGTTATTCCTCCCGGGGACACCAGTGACGGGGCGTTATTCCTCCCGGGACACCAGTGACGGGGCGTTATTCCTCCCGGGACACCAGTGACGGGGCGTTATTCCTCCCGGGACACCAGTGACGGGGCGTTATTCCTCCCGGGGACACCAATGGCGGGGCGTTATTCCTCCCGGGGACACCAATGATGGGGCACTATCCCCCCCCCAGAAACACCAATAGGGCACTATCCCCCCCCCCAGAAACACCAATAGGGCACTATCCCCCCCCAGAAACACCAATGGGGCACTATCCCCCCCCAGAAACACCAATGGGGCACTATCCCCCCCCAGAAACACCAATGGGGCACTATCCCCCCCCAGAAACACCAATGGGGCACTATTCCCCCCCCCATAAACACCAATGGGGCACTATTCCCCCCCCCGGAAACACCAATCGGGCTATGACTATTCTCCCCCCTCCCTCCCAGGAAAACCAATGATGGGGCACTCCCCCCCCCCAGGAATACATAAGGGCCAATGAATGTAATGTATGTATTTGTGTGACTGTGCTACCTTTTTTCAGTGCACAGTCTCACTCTCCTTACGGCTTCTCGCCCTCGCCTCTCTGTTCCATCGAGGCAGCAGCAGGCGGGGCTGAGAAGATCTGTCGGAATGACGTCAGGAGAGGCGCGCCGCGGACGTGCAGCGGCGAGGACGTGCCTGGTCACAGCGGCGAGGACGTGCCTGGTCACAGCGGCGCACAGCAGTGCCGAGGACACAGGAAGGAGACAGGAAAGGAAGGATTTTTTCCAACGGACGGACAGGCGCAAGGTGCGGGACCAACTAATCGATAATGAAAATCGTTGACAACGATTTTCATTATCGATTATTATCGATAATATCGATTAATCGTTGCAGCCCTAATGATAATATTATTTTATTTTTTATGGTTGAACTAGATGGACTTGTGTTTGTTTTTTCAACCTGACTAACTATGTAACCTCCATGAAGAGGTCGCTTTGGTGGTGGAGGGTCCACACAAATTTAAACCAGGTTCTGGTCCAACCTCACGGAAGTTGACCACGGACACATGGGGAGCCCACCTAGCAGGGCAACCTGCTCAGGGGAGATGGTCCCCAGAAGAAGCCCAGGCATCTTCGAATTGGAGGGAGCTTATGGCAATAGCCAAAGCCATAGAACACTTCCAAGACCAACTAAGAAGTCATACCCCCCTGATCCTATCGGACAACGCCACGGCAGTAGCTTATGTGAACAAACAAGGGGACACAAGAAGCCCCTTCTTAAGCCACATCTCCAACCAGATATGTCGATGGGCAGAGGGGAACCTACTGTCGTTGGGAGCGGTCCATCTAAAGGGGAAAACAACCAAGTGACGGACTTCCTAAGCCGACAAGAGATCTCCCAAGAGGAATGGCTATTACACCCAGAGGTGTTCAGGGAAATTACAGCCCGCTGGGGAGTACCAAATATAGATTTGTTTGCATCCCGGGAAAAACACTCAGGTGAAGCGTTTCTTCTCGCTAAACCCACAAGACTGGCCTCTAGGGATAGACGCACTCCAAAACCCATGGAATTTCAAGATGTGCTACGCCTTCCCTCCGGTACATCTGATTCCTCGGGTGGTGAAGAAATTCCTACAAGAGCAAACAAATCTCATACTGATGGCACCATACTGGCCCAAGAGAACCTGGTTCTCTCAGCTCCTCAGTCTCTTAGCAGAAGAGCCGTCGCGCCTTCCTCACAGGGACGACTTGATGTGTCAGGGACCCCTAACAGGTCTAAAACAAGAAAGCTTCAAATAGGCGGCCTGGCTACTGAGGAAGACATCTTGAGATCAAAAGGACTCTCAGATAAAGTGGTGGCAATGCTTCTGAGCGCTAGGAAGCCGAACACCAGGGCCATCTACAGAAAGACGTGGAGAAAATTTAACAGCTGGTGCACTGAAAATAACAGACAAAAGATGGAGACACCGACTATTCTTGAGTTCCTACAGCAAGGTGCTGCTGATGGTCCAGATAGCAGCGCTGTCGGTGTATCTAGAACGGACACTACAAGAAGATCCGTTGGTCTCTCGCTTTTGTGACCACCCAAGACACAAAATGTCCTGCATGGGATCTGTCGGTGGTACTGAGGGGGGTCATCAAAAATCCCTTTGAGCCGCTACAAGAAACATCTTTACACCTGTTGTCACTGAAAACCGTTTTCTTTGTGGCTACACTACAGTGGCTACTACATTACATAGGATAGGGGAAATATACGCTCTGTCTGTCAGAGAGCTTTTTTTAAATATTCATGATGATAAAATTGTCCTTCAAACAGATCCGGGATTTACACCAAAAGTGACGTCAACTTTTCATAAGTCCCAGGATATAGTCTTGCCTTCATTTTGTAATTCACCAACCAACAGCAAAGAGCAAAAACTAAGCCTTCTAGATGTTAGAAGATGTCTCCTTCAGTATCTGGAAGTCACCAACGAGTTCAGAGCATCAGATGCTCTTTGTCCTGTATGCTGCCAAACAAAAACATAAACAAGCGTCCAAGAAAACACTAGCCAGATGGATCAAGGCAGCTATACTGGAATGCTACAGAGTTATGGAGATAACACCCACAAATGATCTAAGGGCTCATTGAACAAGGGCTTTAGCAGCCTCGTGGGCAGAGAAGGCGGGCGCCACTCCGGAGCAAATTTGCAGGGCAGCAACTTAAAGCGGAGGTCCACACAAAAATGGAACTTCCGTTGTCCGGATTCCTCCCCCCCTCCAGTGTCACATTTGGCACCTTTCAGGGGGGAGCAGATACCTGTGTAGCACTACCCCCGTAGGAGCTGCTGTTGGTTTGATTTGGGTCTACGTCCTGCCTATCAACCCCTGGAAGTGGCTCAAACCTTCCCTTAGCACAACTGATATGAATAAGGATGGTGAGACCTATTGAGTATTAGGAGACACAATCCTGCATACATCACACAATAACCTGTAAATGTTATTACCTTTGCTGGTCACTAGTCCTTCCAAGTGACAGAGATACTTCACACAAGTTATATGCTTAATCAAAGGTACCTTTACTCAGTATAAAAGGGAAGGGTAAAGAATCACATTAATACACACAGTTGACTCTGCATGCGCATTGCAGAGTCAATAAACCAATAAGGATAGGTATCACTGAGATTAGGTAATAACAGGAAATAACATCAGCTATATATATGTACATGTATCTATATGTGTCTCTGCACGGCTAACCGGTTGCTCGCGAGCTCCCCCTTTATTGCAATACCTTGCACGTGTTCATTCCCTATAATAGGTAAGCAAGGCCTATCTGCGTCCCACTCAAAGTTCCTTTCTCCAATGAAGTCTTCGCTAGCCACCGTCGGTGCACAAGTTAAATTGTAATCCACAGGGTTTCAACAAGATGCTGTAATTATCCGCAATATACCTGAGTACTCGTGTGCCTGCCACCCACTAATGACGGATGCATCAATCTCTGATCACATAGTCTCCAGTGAGATACACTAGGCCGCAAGCTGTGGCGTGATAGGTGAAGTGTGGCTGGCACTAACTAAATCACTTTCCTCTAAGGTAGTAGTCAATTCTGGGCAGGTGCCCTTCTCACCAAACAGGCCCGACTTTCAGATAGTCTCCTCTGTCTTGTCCCGGTCACTCGATCTCCACGCTTCTGCTTCAGCTGCAGTCTCTGGACTCCGTCACTAACAGCATATGGTGATGGACGACTCCGGTCTCTGCTGGGCAATCACAGGACGCTGTGGACGATCCTCTGCTGGAAATCACTCATGCACTCCCGTAATTTAGGCCCAGGCTTCTGGCCTAATCCTTAGGAAGCAGGCCTCCGTGCCCACTTCCTGCTTGATTGAGAGCTGGATCCAGAGAGAGACGCTGGCCCCTCCCCTGGTTTAAGTAGTCTGCCCAGAATGCTTTGCGGTGTTGCAATGCACCCTGGGTAATGTAGTCTGTCTTTTACTAAAAGCAACAAAGTCTTTTCTCCTAGCTGATATCTGTCCCAAAGTGCATTAGTTGCATTGTAACACTTATACCACCGGAGGGAGCCGGATTCCTTCTTACATATGGACATCCTGCTACACACTCCCCCCACTTAAAGTCTTTGGTCCCCAAAGAGGACAACAGTATGTAACCTAACACATACTTTGGCAATACCTGCAGGGAAATTTGTTAGTTTATGCATGACAATAAACAACTTGCCTTTTCATAAGCAGGATTTAAACTTAAACAGCTCATATCATAACACAGAGCCGACAGAGGAACCTCCCACCAATTATCACAAGGGGGGAGGTTGTCCTGTATACGGACCACCGACACTTGGGTGTCTGTTTCAGATGTGCTAGGGAGTGAGCTGGGGTTGTCTTCCACTGAATCTGAATCTGGAGTGGAAGAGCTAGACTGATCAATGGTTCTCTTAGAAGTGATGATGGCCTCCTCAGAGCATTCACCCAATTGGTCGTACGTCAGTCTTTTTGGGGGGTGAATTACTCTTCTTTCCCTCTGCTCTTTAGGTAACATATTCTCAAGGACATTGGGGCTGGCTGTTTCTAGAAGCTCTTCAGGGGCTTCCTCATCTAGTTCAGGCATGTTGGGCTCCAGAACTTCAGGAGCGTCCAGGCTCTCCTTCAGATAGAGACAATGACCCTTCTTCTGGGTCTTCCATTGACAAAGAGTCTGAGTCATCAGCTACCTCCTCAATGAGAATGTTTGAAGGCACAAATTCAGGAGCTTCTGCCCGAAGAGTTCCATTGTCAACTGTTTTGGGTGAGGTTTGGGAGGTGGTCATGGGTTCTGGCAATTGGGATGACCACAACCAGTCAGATTCTGCTTCTTCATCCTCTTGACCTTCATTGTCAGAGTCTCCAACTCTCACATCTGGAAGCACTGTTTGAGATCGGGTGATGGGTCTGGAACCTTGAGAAGTTGAAGGGGTTTCTTGTGAGTCAGATGCAGGAGGCATGCGAACTGCCTCGGAGAGGGGCAACAAGTGATTCCTGTGCCAGGTCTTTAACGGTCCCACGCTTCCTTCTGGCCTAATTTGGTACACAGGAAGGTTTTCCAGCTTCTTGCAGATAACATAAGGTTGGGATTTCCAACGGTCAGCCAACTTATGTTTTCCTGGAATTCCCAAGTTCCTCAACAGCACTCTATCTCCTGGCTGTAAATCTTGAATTCTGACTCTTAGGTCAAAGTTTCTTTTATTTCTCAGCCCCCGTTGGTCAGATGCTGCTTGGGCCTTTTCAAAAGCTGTCTTCAGACTCTTTCTCAATCGGTCTACATACCCCTTGTGGGATGCTGCTGAGGTATGATCCAGCGATATGCCAAAGGCCAAGTCCACTGGCAACCGAGCCTCCCGCCCGAACATCAAACGGTATGGGGAATACCCGGTGACATCACTGGCAGTGCTATTGTAGGCATGCACTATGGCAGCTACATGCTTGCTCCAATGCTGCTTTTTCTCTGAACTCAGAGTCCCCAACATATCCAAGAGAGTCCGGTTAAACCGTTCAGGCTGAGCATCTCCTTGTGGGTGATAAGGGGTTGTCCTGGTCTTCTGGATGCCTAACAGGTCTAATAACTTCTTTATTAATTTGCTTTCAAAGTCTCTGCCCTGATCTGAATGAAGGCGTTGGGGTAGACCATAGTGCACAAAGAATTTTTCTACCAGTACTTTGGCTACTGTTGAGGCCTTCTGGTCTTTTGTTGGGAATGCTTGAGCATATCTGGTAAAGTGATCTGTTATCACCAAGACATTCCCTCGACCACTCAGATCAGGCTCCAGGCAAAGGAAGTCAATGCACACCAGTTCCATGGGTCCCTGACTTTGCAGATGGCCCATTGGGGCTGCTTGACGTGGCAAGGTCTTCCTTTGAATGCATCGGACACAGGAATGGCAATATCCTTCCACTTCAGCCCGCATGCAGGGCCAATAGAACCTATCCCGTACAAGGTGAAAAGTCTGTTAGGACCCTAGGTGACCATGGTTGTCATGGAGGGCAGCTAGGACCGCTTCTCGATATTTGGCTGGTAGAAACAGCTGCCACTTCTCTTCTGAGTCGTCAGAGGGGCCCCTTCGGTAGACCACCCCTTGACGTATGTGTAGCCGATCCCACTCCCTGCGCAACAATCGGGCTTCTCTTGGGGAGTCTGTTTCAAGCATCTCAGGACGCTGGCTTTCCAGGGCCTTTATCAGGAGTTTCCCTAAAGAGTCTTCTTCTTGCTCCTTTCTCAAATCCCTTTTTGTCAGCTTGGGCAAGCCCTCCCCTTCGACTTGGGTCACACTGCAATAGCACTTCGGTACTCCAACAGCTGAGACCCCAATTTCTTCGGCTCTTGACCCACCTCTGGCTTGAAGTTCTGTCCCCTGATATAGGGCTCGCACTCCCTCTGGGTCTAGTTGGGCCCATTCTTCGGCAGGGTCGGTGGGGGCATGAGACCTCCTGGACAGGGCATCTGCATCCCTATTTCCCACTCCGGGTCGGTACTTCAAGCTGAAGGTGAAGCTTGAAAGGGCAGCCAACCACCGGTGTCCCGTTGCATCCAACTTGGCAGTGGTCAGAAGGTAGGTGAGCGGGTTATTATCTGTCTTCACCACAAACTCCGCCCCATATAGGTAGTCTCTCAGTTTGTCTACCACTGCCCATTTCAAGGCCAGGAATTCAAGCTTGTGGGTGGGGTAATTCTTCTCAGCAGGTATCAGACTCCTGCTCACATATGCGACGGGTCTTAGGTAACCATCATGTTCCTGGTACAGCACCCCACCCAGCCCATCTCGGCTGGCATCTACATGCAGTTCATAAGGCTTCTTTGGATCAGCATAGGCCAGGACTGGTGCAGTGGTAAGACTCTTCTTTAACATCTGGAAGGCTTCCTCGCACTCCCCTGTCCACTGGTCTTGAATCGACTCTTTGGGCCTTCGGGGTCCCATGGTGAGTTTCACTGGTTTGACCAGCTCTGGAACATCATCTTCCCCTTCGTTTCTGAGTAACTCGTTCAGGGGTCTGGCAATCTTGGTGAATCCTTCTACAAATCTTCTGTAGTAAGAACAGAACCCCAGGAATGACCGAAGCTCAGTCACGTTGGTAGGTCTCGGCCAAGAGGTGACGGCATCCAGCTTCTCTGGGTCCGTGGCCACCCCTTCTGCAGAAACGATATGGCCCAGGTAATGGACTGAGGACTGGTAAAATTGACACTTCTCTGGGGAGAGTTTCAGGCCCTCTTCACTGAGCCTCTTCAGGACCTTCTCCAGTCTCTCTTCATGCTCTTCTAGGGTTCTCCCGAACACGATGACGTCGTCCAAATATACCAGTACCTCTATTAGATTCATGTCCCCGACGGTTCTCTCCATTAGCCTTTGGAAAGTGGCGGGGGCTCCTGATAACCCTTGAGGCATACGGTTGAACTCAAAGAACCCCACAGGGGTGATGAAGGCTGTCTTCTCCCGATCCTCAGGGTGCATGGGGATTTGGTAATATCCACTTTTTAGATCCATTACACTGAACCACTTGGCCCCTGACAGACTCTGCAGGGCGTCTTCAATTCGGGGAGTGGTGTATTGATCTGGGATGGTCCTTCTGTTTAGTGTTCTGTAGTCGATACACAGTCTCAGCGACCCGTTCTTCTTTCGGACTACCACTATTGGAGAAGCGTAAGGGCTCCTGGATTCTCGAATAATCCCCGTCCTCTTCAGCTCAGCCAACTGTTCCCGCAAGTCTTCTAAGTCACCCAGTGGGACCCGTCGAACTCTCTCTCTAAAGGGCTTATCTTCTTGTAAGCGTATCTTGTGAGTGGCACTCCTTGCGCACCCCACATCGAACACATCTTTAGAGAAGATCTTTTCCCACCTTGCAAGTTGAGCTTTGGCCCTTTTTCTCCATTCTGGTGGGAGGGCCGTGTCTTCAGAACAGAGCTTCTCTATGGTGACTTCAACTTCACCCCTGGCTTTTCTGTAGGACCTTCAATGGGATCACTTCAGGGATTACTTCAATCCCTTTCTGTCTTTCCTGTGGGCCTGGTTCGAAGACAATGAAGGGGCCTGGCTGTTTCCATGTGAGCTTGACAGAAGCCCTCAGGCAAGTCACCTCTCCCGGTTGTAATACCTTCTCCGTCTTGTCTAGCTTCCAAATCTTGCCAACTCCCTCAGCCGGGGCCTTCTGCTCCAGTACCAGGCGCTGGTAGGCTTGCCTTAACATGGGGTGGACTCTTGTGGTCGGGGCTTCTTCCTGTTGGGCCAACGGTGTCAGCAGTCGCCTGACTAGATCAGTGTTGGTCCCTATGATGAGTGAGCTCTTGCTGGCCCCTGGTGGGCGAGGGCACACTACTGCCAGAGTATCGAAGGTCTCTGTCTCCCCAGCCACTGAGGGATCAAAAGTCAACTTGATTGGCAGGTAACCGTCATAGGGAAAGCTCTGAGTTTCAATACCCCATATTTCCAGTTCCTCTAATTTCTGTAGGGGCAGATGTTTAAGATGTTTATCATAGAAATCCCTATACAGAAGAGTCACTTGAGCCCCAGTGTCAAGAAGAGCCTTGGTGTAGATCCCTTCTACTTGTATGGAGACTACTGGAGAAGGCCCCACTAACTTGGCAGGGAACTCCTTCAACACAGACTTCTTGCTGGGTTCAGTTACCTGTACCCTCACTTCTTTTTTTCTTGAGTTTCTGGTGGGTCTCAGTCCCTTCTGGGTCTGGTGTGCACTGGCCTTCTGTTCAACAGCAGCCTGAGTTGTGGGACGGGGCCTAATTGGCAGAGGTTTAGGTCCCTGACTCTGATGTTTTGGATCATTGGACTTCTTGAAGGAGTTTGTGGAAACTGGTGGGCGCCCGGCTGACTCCTTCACCGGGGCCCTCTGAAGTTTTCCGCCGGCTTGCGATATCTGGATGCAACTTCACCTGGGCTGGGACACACTGCTCTAACATGCCCGATTCCCCCACAATTGAAGCATGTTATCAATCTCTTAGGCTTCTGTACTAGTTCCATATTGGAGCTAGGAGGTTTTTTTGGTTCCTCTGACGTGTTCTTGTTGTGTGGCACAGAGGCCTGGCTAGTCAGCATGGACACCATTTCTACTAATTGTGACACCTGGGTCTTTAGGAGTTCAACTTCTGAATCACCTTCTTCTGCACTTAACATTCTGACTCGGGCAGTTGGTTCGGTGTGTTGACTCCTCCTTTTGTCTTCCAACATGGCCTCCTCCTCCCTGACTATCCGGATCAAGTCGGGGTATTCCAGGCTGCTCCCGTCCCGCCGGGTGCGTAGCAATAATGCGATGGGGTCCAAGGGTTGAGCTCCTCTCAACACCTGCTGGGCACGGGCCTCATCCAACTTTCTTGGATCGATCCCTTTCTTCAGTAGGATCCGATGCAGGATCTTATCCAGGCGTCCTATGAATTCTGACAGCTTCTCTCCCTCTTTTTGGTAGCAATGCCCCAGCTGGTAAGTGAGTTCAGTGACGTTTTCCGTCCCGCCGAACACATTCTGCAGAATATCCAGATAATCCTGTGCATTGCAGTCCTTCTTGCTTAACTTGAGGTTACGTATGGCCTCCAGAGCAGGCCCCTTTAAGCTTTCCACAATCCGTTGTTTTTTTTGTTGTTCTGGCACCTCCCATTCTTCTAGGGCCTGAGTGGCGCCATCTAGCCACTCTTCAAATCCATCTTCCACTGAAGGTACAGGTTTCTTCCCAGAAAAGGTCCTGAGTTTCCTGTATCCTGACATCAGGTAGTCTGGAGGGTCCTTTTTACACTTGGTCACAATCTCCCCCAGGACAGCGCACAATTCTGAGCTAAGGGTGGTCAATGGTGGTGAACCGGGACCCTTTTGTTGGGCGCTCCCTCCTGTGCTGGGGCCTCCTGAAGTAGTGAATGTGGGGCCATCTTTATTCTCTTCTGGGTGTATCAGGAGGAGTTCTACTTGGTTTGTAGTTTTTATGCTGGCACCCTTGAAGTAGTCAGAGATTCCGTTCCTCCACTCACATAATGCATAGGTGTGGGGATTTACAGTATCTGTCTTTATGTCAATCACCCATGGCTTCCTGTCCGTGGACAATGCTCTCAAGACTGGAGTTAGCTGCTCCTCTACCCAGGCCTCTCTCTGGATTTCAACCACCAGGCCATTTCCGGGTAGGATGCCTTCATCCCTGCACCACCGGGCTACGGCAGCAGGGTCCATTTCTGTGCTGTAAGGGTTCTGTCTAGGGGGAAAGTTGATTGCAGAACCGTAGAATATCCCGGACGAGCCCCCACGTGTAGCACTACCCCCGTAGGAGCTGCTGTTGGTTTGATTTGGGTCTACGTCCTGCCTATCAACCCCTGGAAGTGGCTCAAACCTTCCCTTAGCACAACTGATATGAATAAGGAGTGTGAGACCTATTGAGTATTAGGAGACACAATCCTGCATACATCACACAATAACCTGTAAATGTTATTACCTTTGCTGGTCACTAGTCCTTCTAAGTGACAGAGATACTTCACACAAGTTATATGCTTAATCAAAGGTACCTTTACTCAGTATAAAAGGGAAGGGTAAAGAATCACATTAATACACACAGTTGACTCTGCATGCGCATTGCAGAGTCAATAAACCAATAAGGATAGGTATCACTGAGATTAGGTAATAACAGGAAATAACATCAGCTATATATATTGTGAGGGGGTTAGCTCGGCAGCGGGTGTGTGTGACCCCCGGGATGGGCTCCCCACACAAAACAGGCCCAGCAAACGGAGGTTGTGGTTTTCAAAATCAAAAAGGTGCGGTTTATTTTCTATTTACAGTGACAAAACACAGCAAAGCAAAAGAAACATAACCAAAATAAATCCTGGTCAAGTTGACCTCTGACTAAACATACAGGTTTCCTAACTAACAACTGGGATCAGCCTAGTGCTGTCCTAGTCCCTAAGTCCCTGGTTTTAAATGTCCAAGCAAATAGCCACACAGGCTTTGTCTCACCGCACAGGGGTTCACTCTCCCTAGACAGTCCACACAGGTCTGGTTCCAGGCATGAGCTAACATCTAATGAAGCTGGGAGTTCTTATAGAGGCCTAAATGAGCTGACAAGCTTCAGCTGGTCTCATCAACTCCCTGTCTGCACGACGCCCAGCCCTCTCCCTAGAGGTATGAGTCATCCATGAGCCCACTAGCCTTATACAACTCTCCACCTAGTTGTATAAGTCGGCGTAAAGCCTGAATCTGGGCGAAATATATCTACCCCCCTGGATGCAACCAGGTGACTTTACCTTCCTGCTGTCACATACCCCCCCCTCTTGTTTTAACCTCGGGGTTGGAACACCAGCAATCAGGCATTCATGTACTCGAGACAAAGCATCCACATTCCCCATTTGAACGCCAGGGCGATGCTTTACTGTGAAGTTGAATTCCTGGAGGGCCAGGAACCACCTATTCACTCTTCTATTTGTTTCCTTGTTTTGAGCCATCCACTTTAACGGAGCGTGATCCGTAACCATGTCAAAGTGCCTACCTAGCAGGTAGTACCGAAGGGAATCTAGAGCCCACTTCACCGCTAAACACTCCTTTTCAACGGTGGCGTAATTTACCTCATGGGACTTCAACTTCCTGCTGAGGTAAATGACTGGGTGCTCTTCTCCGTTCCAGACCTGGGACAATACTGCTCCTAACCCCACATCTGACGCATCACTTTGTACGACAAAGTCTTTAGAGAAGTCGGGTGAGTACAACACTGGCTGGCTACATAAGGCTTGTTTCAAGAATTGGAATGCTGCCTCAGCCTCGGGGGTCCATTTAATCATGACCGACCCTTTCCCCTTCGTCAGGTTGGTTAGGGGCACAGCCTTAGAAGCAAAGTGGGGAATGAATCGCCGATAATACCCAGCGATTCCCAGAAAGGCTCGTACCTGCTTCTTGCTGTTGGGACGTGGCCAACTCTGGATGGCCTCGACTTTGTTGAGTTGGGGTTTTATTACTCCCCTCCCAATGGTGTACCCAAGATATTTGGCCTCCTCCTGCCCAATGGTACACTTCTTGGGGTTAGCCGTAAACCCCGCTTCCCGAACAGAGTCCAGGACTGCTTGCACTTTTGGCAGATGTGAGGCCCAATCTGTGCTATGGACAATTACGTCATCCAGGTAAGCCGCAGCATACTTCCGATGGGGCCTCAGCATCTGGTCCATTTTCCGCTGGAATGTGGCCGGCGCATTCTGTAACCCGAACGGCATTCTTTTATATTGGAACGCCCCGTCTGGGGTTACAAATGCGGTTTTCTCTTTGGCCGACTTGGCCAGGGGGATTTGCCAATACCCTTTTGTGAGGTCAAGAGTCGTCATGTATCGGGCTGTTCCCAGCCGGTCGATCAACTCATCTATACGTGGCATGGGGTAGGTGTCAAATTTTGTAACTTTGTTCAACTGACGAAAATCGTTACAAAATCGCCAGCTCCCATCCGGTTTAGGCACCAACACGATGGGACTAGACCAATCACTTTGGGACTCCTCTATCACCCCTAAGTTCAGCATTTTCTGTACTTCCTCCCGTATTGCCTCCCGTCGAGCCTCTGGGATCCGATAGGGTTTTAACTTCACCCTTTCACCGGGCGGGGTAATGATGTCATGCTCTACCCCAGATGTTTGTCCCGGCAGCTCAGAGAATACCTCCTTGTTGCGAAGCACAAACTCCTTAACCTCCTGTTGTTGGGGTTGTGACAAGGTGGCTGCTATTCCAACCTCAGGAATCACGCAACCAGTTTGAGCTGGTGACCAAGTGTCTGCGACTAGGGACTCTCTATCCCTCCAGGCTTTCAACAGATTAACGTGATAGATCTGTTCGGGCTTTCGCCTTCCTGGTTGTCTGACCTTGTAATTCACTTCGCTCACTTTTTCCATTATCTCGTAGGGGCCTTGCCATTTGGCAAGGAATTTACTTTCAACCGTAGGGACAAGTACCAATATCCTATCCCCCGGGGAAAAGGTACGGGTCTTGGCTCCACGGTTGTACACTCTCTGCTGTGCCAACTGCGCTTGGGCCAAATGTTCCTTCACGATGGGCATTACCTGTGCAATTCGATCTTGCATCAGGGCGACATGCTCAATCACACTCCTGTGGGGAGAACTCTCACTTTCCCAAGTTTCCTTGGCAATATCCAACAGCCCTCTTGGGTGTCTCCCATACAGTAACTCAAAGGGGGAGAATCCCGTAGAGGATTGGGGCACCTCCCTAATAGCAAACATCAAATAAGGAAGTAAACAGTCCCAATCCTTTCCATCTCTATCCACCACTTTCTTCAACATTTGTTTTAGGGTTTTGTTGAATCTTTCAACCAGCCCATCGGTTTGGGGGTGATACACTGACATACGCAATTGCGTCACTTTGAACAATTTACACAGCTCTTTCATAACCCGGGACATAAAGGGTGTACCTTGGTCCGTAAGCAGTTCTTTACAAATACCCACCCGGCTAAAAACAAGAGATAGCTCTTTGGCTATGGTTTTGGCCGAGGTATTTCGGAGAGGGATCGCTTCTGGATAACGGGTGGCATAGTCCATTATAACTAATATGTACTGGTGCCCCCTAGCGGACTTGATTATAGGACCTACCAAATCCATGGCGATCCTCTCAAACGGGACCTCAATGATGGGTAGAGGGACCAGCGGGCTACGGAAATGTGGCATCGGGGCCAACCTCTGACACACAGGGCAGGAGGAACAATAATTTTCTACGTCCTTCATCACCCCCGGCCAATAGAATCTCTGTAATACCCTCTCTCGGGTTTTCTCTGTCCCCAGATGACCTCCAAGAATGTGCCCATGGGCCAACTCCAACACCAACTTCCTGTAAGGTTTGGGCACCACAAGCTGCTCAACGGTTTCTTCTGCCCTTTTTGCCACCCGATACAGTAGGTCCTTCTCTACGCTGAAGTATGGGTAAGTGCAGGTATTATCTGGGTTCACTAACTCGCCATCTATTTTCACTACGTTTTCCCGTGCCTTTATTAGGGCGGGGTCTTTCAACTGTTCTGTGGCAAAGTTTTCCCTGTGAACCTCAAGATCAGAAAACTCCACAGACGGTAGGTTTTCGTCTGAGGAGGTGGGCTCCTCTCCAGTTTCTTGAGTCTCCCCTGCCAATACTGATAAGGGAAATTCCGGAGAGTCCTCACCACTCTCAGGGGAGTTCTGGCTATCACATTCCTGGTACATAGGGGCACCAGTGAGGGGCTCAGGATCATCCCACAGTTCCCAGAACTTCGGAAAATCCCTTCCCACAATGGCGTCATGCGGTAACTGAGATACTAAGCCCACTGGATGAGAGAGGGTACCTTTGGGGGTCTCGAAACACACTGTAGTCACTGGATACTCTCGGGTGTCCCCATGCACACAAATAACAGCTACCTTGCTATTCCCAGAGACCTCTGTTTTAACTAACTCAGCCTTTATCAGGGTCACAAGGCTACCTGAATCCAGCAATACCACAACATTTCTACCATTAACACACATTTTGCATAAATGTTTCTCAGTTCCTCGAATGGCAGTGCATGCGACTGTCGCACACAGCGACTGACGTCTGCCCGTCAGAAAGTCACACTGCATGGGTTCCTCCACAACCGGGCAATTGGCTGCAATATGTCCCGCTTGCCGGCAGCGGTAGCAAACGATCCTTCTTGCCGCCTCTTGAGCCGCTGATTTCCCAGGCTGTTCTCGCCAAACTTGGGGTAGAGCTCCCACCCTCTCACTCTCTCCACCCTCACCCCTTGGAATCCTCTTATCCGCCCCTGGGGATGGTCTGGTCTTAGGGTGGAAAGTCCGAGTGTCTCTGGAAGAGGCCGTCAGGTTCTCTGTAGCCAAGTATTTCTCCACACGATCCACAAGACCATCGGCCGTCTCTGGGTCTCCATGGCTTACCCACTTTTGGATGGCAGTAGGAAGAGCTCTCAAAAACCGATCCATTACAACACGTTCCACAATCTTTGGTGCGGACAAAGTCTCTGGCTGTAGCCACTTTCTGCTCAGGTGAATGAGATCATACATTTGAGACCTGGGGGGTTTTCCAAGCTGGAAAGTCCAGTTATGCACACGCTGAGCCCGGACAGCCTGGGTGACACCCAGCCTTGCCAAAATTTCAGCTTTTAGCATCACATAGTCTTTTGCTTGGTTAGGCTCTAGGTCATAGTAAGCTTTCTGCGATTCACCAGTTAACAGAGGAGCCACCAGTCCAGCCCACTGCTCCTCAGGCCACTTTTCTCTTTCAGCGGTCCTTTCAAATGTGGTCAAAAATACCTCTGGATCATCCTCTCCAGTCATTTTTGTCAATAAACGACTCACCCCAAAGGACGCGGTATTAGTGGGACGGCTTTCCTCACTGGTCTGCGGACGTTGCTGCATTACTGCTTCCATTTGTTGTAGTCTCTGCTCTTGCTTCTGTAACAGGTCTATGAAGCGGGCCTCAGATTGCTGCTGGGCTTGTTGCTGAGCTTCCAGACTCTGTTGGTGAGCTTGCTGCTGGGCTGCAAGGCTCTGTTGATGAGCTTGCTGCTGGGCTGCAAGGCTCCTTTGCAAACCTGCATTTGTCTGCTGTTGATTGGCATTTGCTAGAGCCAGCTGTTTCAGTATCTCCTCCATGCTGGCTTAAAAAAAAAACTGCCACTGGTTCTCCACCAACTGTGAGGGGGTTAGCTCGGCAGCGGGTGTGTGTGACCCCCGGGATGGGCTCCCCACACAAAACAGGCCCAGCAAACGGAGGTTGTGGTTTTCAAAATCAAAAAGGTGCGGTTTATTTTCTATTTACAGTGACAAAACACAGCAAAGCAAAAGAAACATAACCAAAATAAATCCTGGTCAAGTTGACCTCTGACTAAACATACAGGTTTCCTAACTAACAACTGGGATCAGCCTAGTGCTGTCCTAGTCCCTAAGTCCCTGGTTTTAAATGTCCAAGCAAATAGCCACACAGGCTTTGTCTCACCGCACAGGGGTTCACTCTCCCTAGACAGTCCACACAGGTCTGGTTCCAGGCATGAGCTAACATCTAATGAAGCTGGGAGTTCTTATAGAGGCCTAAATGAGCTGACAAGCTTCAGCTGGTCTCATCAACTGCCTGTCTGCACGACGCCCAGCCCTCTCCCTAGAGGTATGAGTCATCCATGAGCCCACTAGCCTTATACAACTCTCCACCTAGTTGTATAAGTCGGCGTAAAGCCTGAATCTGGGCGAAATATATCTACCCCCCTGGATGCAACCAGGTGACTTTACCTTCCTGCTGTCACAATATGTACATATATCTATATGTGTCTCTGCACGGCTAACTGGTTGCTCGCGAGCTCCCCCTTTATTGCAATACCTTGCACGTGTTCATTCCCTATAATAGGTAAGCAAGGCCTATCTGCGTCCCACTCAAAGTTCCTTTCTCCAATGAAGTCTTCGCTAGCCACCGTCGGTGCACAAGTTAAATTGTAATCCACAGGGTTTCAACAAGATGCTGTAATTATCCGCAATATACCTGAGTACTCGTGTGCCTGCCACCCACTAATGACGGATGCACCAATCTCTGATCACATAGTCTCCAGTGAGATACACTAGGCCGCAAGCTGTGGCGTGATAGGTGAAGTGTGGCTGGCACTAACTAAATCACTTTCCTCTAAGGTAGTAGTCAATTCTGGGCAGGTGCCCTTCTCACCAAACAGGCCCGACTTTCAGATAGTCTCCTCTGTCTTGTCCCGGTCACTCGATCTCCACGCTTCTGCTTCAGCTGCAGTCTCCGGACTCCGTCACTAACAGCATATGGTGATGGACGACTCCGGTCTCTGCTGGGCAATCACAGGACGCTGTGGACGATCCTCTGCTGGAAATCACTCAGGCACTCCTGTAATTTAGGCCCAGGCTTCTGGCCTAATCCTTAGGAAGCAGGCCTCCGTGCCCACTTCCTGCTTGATTGAGAGCTGGATCCAGAGAGAGAGACGCTGGCCCCTCCCCTGGTTTAAGTAGTCTGCCCAGAATGCTTTGCGGTGTTGCAATGCACCCTGGGTAATGTAGTCTGTCTTTTACTAAAAGCAACAAAGTCTTTTCTCCTAGCTGATATCTGTCCCAAAGTGCATTAGTTGCATTGTAACACTTATACCACCGGAGGGAGCCGGATTCCTTCTTACATATGGACATCCTGCTACACCTGTCTAAGACAGGTATTTACACCCACTTCCGGGCATAGATAGCCGCATTATCTGCGGGTATCTACGCCACGTTCGGCGTCCCCCCTGCTGTCTTCTGGGAAATACACAGGTCCCAGAAGACAGCAGGGACCATTCAGATCGTGCAGTGCGACTCGCTCATGCGCAGTAGGGAACCAGGAAGTGAAGCCGCAAGGCTTCACTTCCTGATTCCATTAGAGAAGATGGCGGCGGCAGCATCCGAGAGCCGAGCGGTAGATCGGCTTCGGGTGCCGACATTGCGGGCGCGCTGGACAGGTAAGTGTCCTTATTTTAAAAGTCAGCAGATGCAGTATTTGTAGCTGCTGACTTTAAAGAAAAAAAAATCGGCGGACATCCGCTTTAATCAAGATTCTCGACCTTTGTTCAGCATTACAGGCTGGATCTGATTTCCAGCCAGGATTAGGCTTTTGGTAGGAAAGTCCTCCAAGCCAATGTCCCACCCTAATCTGGTGAGTACTTGGTTATCCCTTCAAGGGCTGACTGACCTGGAAGACGACTGGGGAAAAAGCAGAGTTAGTTCTTACCGGTAACTCTGTTTCCAGTAGTCTTCCAGGGCAGCACAATCCCACCCTAATGTCTAACCTTGTGGGGTTGTGATTTATGTATTTCAGATTCCGGCCTTCAGTTCTCTTGGATGACTGACAAGGGACCTGAGGGACCGCCTGTGTCTTCCCAGCAGCTGCACTACCCATTCTACTAATGCAAGCTGAGGCTGCTCTTCAGCAGCTGTTCTCTATCAATATCTGTCAAAGAGGGGGATTTTGGGTTAGGTAGAGAGCTTTATACTGGGGTAGGGGGCGATTTGGGGGGGAAAGTGGGAGTAATTTTTTGTTTAAAGTTGCCAATAAGATATGCACTCCTAAATCCTGCACTCTGTACATAGTAGACTCCTGCACTCTGTGCTCAGCACACTCCTGACCCCTGTACTCTGTATGTAGAGGACTCCTGAACCCTGCACTCTGTACATAGCACACTCCACAACTCTGCACGCTTTGCATAGCGCACTCCTGAATTCTGCACTCTGTACATAGCGCACTCCTGTACTCTGCACATAGTGCACTCCTGTACTCTGCACATAGCGCACTCCTGAACTCTGTACTCTGCAAATAGCGCACTGCTGAACCCTGCACTCTGTATGTAGCACACTCCTGACCTCTGCACTCTGTATGTAGCACCCTCTTGATCTCTTTCCTGTATGTAGAGTACTCCTAAACCCTGCACTCTGTATGAAGTACACTCCTGACCTCTATACGTAGCACCCTCTTGATCTCTATCCTGTATGTAGAGTACTCCTGAACTCTGCACTCTTGGAGGGGGTGTTGGGTGGGGGGGTTTGCGGTTAATTTCTTGCACTTATTCTGTGAGGGAAAAAAAGCCCTGTTTCAGATAGTATATACTGTTAACTATTTAATTTATACAATATGTTTTCAAGTTAAATAGGCCCTTTACCATCTACCTGCTGCTATATATAAACATATATTCTCCTTTTTTACGCACATTTTCTACAAGCTGACCATTTTATATCTGATTTTTTATTTATATCTGATCAGTCCAGTCCTTATTTTGGTTGTTCTCCTCCCATCCTCACTCTCTGACCTCTGGTGGGGCTCAGCCTTGCTGTTATTTATGACTAAATCCTGGACCAAATAAGGAAGTGCAGTACTTCTTGTGTTGGGAAGATGGCAATAAGTGATAGAGGGGGTGGGGACACTTGTCCTATAATCCCCTCATCACTGTCACTCCTATAAAAGTCAGTTCTCGTTGTTTCCTCACTCTCTGACTAAGGTCCATGAATAAAGAAATGAACTGGTAGGAGATCAGAGGACCCATTTACTAGTTACCTTGAGGGGGGAATTGTAAGAACCTCAGAGACAAACCTGGCTGATGTGGGCGGAGTCCTGGTTTAGGGGAACCAATCAGCTCATGTCTAGTAATAATCTTTTTATTTCTATTTTAGTACATGGATGGGAGATGAGGAAAACCTCAGAGGATTGTCTCACTTTGTCTCCAGACTGTAAAGTAGAAGATGAGGACATCACACAGTATAGTCCAGGAGAAAACCCGACTACCTCAAATGTCCATCCGGCACCACACAGTGTAGATGGACCATCGTTTTCCTCTTATCTTAAGGGACCTCAGACTGTGAGGGAGGGTGCCGTCCTTTCGAAACATAAGAGGTTTTCATGTACTGAGTGCGGGAAGGGTTTTTCAGAGAAGTCCCATCTTTACAATCATCAGAGATTGCACACAGTTGCAAAGCCATATTCCTGTTCTGAGTGCGGGAGATTTTTTTCATGGAAGTCCAGTCTTTACAGACATCAGACATCTCACATGAGGGTGAAGCCATATTACTGTCCTCAGTGCGGGAAATATTTTCAAGAGAAGTCCAATCTTTACAGACATCAGAGATGTCACACGGGGGAGAAGCCATTTTCCTGTTCTGAGTGCGGGAAATGTTTTTTACAAAAATCAGATCTTGTCACACATCAGAGGTCTCACACGGGGGAAAAGCCGTTTTCCTGCCCTGAGTGTGGGAAATGTTTTTCAGGGAAGTCCTGTCTTTACAGACATCAGAGAACGCACACAGGGAAGAAGGCGTATTCTTGTTCTGAGTGCGGGAAATGTTTTTTAGAAAAATCAGAACTTATCAAGCATCAAAGGACTCACACGGGGGAAAAGCCATTTTCATGTCCTGAGTGCGGGAAATGTTTTTCACAGATGTTCAACCTTTACAGACATCAGAAATCTCACACGGGGAAGAAGCCACTTTCCTGTCCTGAGTGAGTCCTCTCTGAAGTCCTGCCTTCCTGTACATCAGGGATCCCACACAACCCTTGAGGTGTATTAGTGCCTTGAGTGCGGGAAATGTCTTCTATATGAATGTTGCTGGACATCACAGGTCTCATGTGGGGAAGAAGCACACCCTGATATACACCTCAGATATACTCCATGGCTGATCTTCATCATGTAAGAAACACTTCATAGGGCAGCACAGTGGCTAAGTAATTAGCATTTTCACCTAGCAGCACTAGGGTTGTCATTTCGAACTCCAGCCACAACACTACCTGCCTGGAGTTTGCATGTTCTCCCTGTGCCTGCGTGGGTTTCCTCCGGGTACTGCGGTTTCCTCCCATACCTCCATGCTGGCAGGCTATTTGAATCCTGTCCAAAATTGGCCCTAGTATGTATGTGTATGTAGGAATGTGAGTTAGGGACCTTAGATTGTAAGCTCCTTGAGGGCAGGGACTGATGTAAATGTACAATGTATATATGAAGCCCATCGTAAATTGACAGCTTTATAGAAGTACTTGTAATAAATAAATAAATAAAGGAGATCAGAGTTCCCCATAGACATGGATGAAATGTTGTACCGTGTTGGCCAGTGATGGCAGTAGAAAAATAGAATCATTACCTTTTGTTGGTTGAGTAAATTGTGTGATGTGGTCTAAAAAAATAAATAAAAATATTGTAACAAGAATTTGCTGAGCCATAACAAATGTTGGTTGTATTTTATTTCTTTTATAAAAAAGACTTTATTGGCATAAAAACCAACATATAACAACAATTTCCTCAGATGGTTACATTGCGTGTTAGACAAACAAGGAAATAGGACAAAAATAATACATAACGCCATGTAGAGACCAGTATCACACACTCAAGCAGGTAACAAACCTAATGTCCCATAAAATTGAATGGAGAAACGGAACACCAAGATTTGCCCATCAAAATGTCCCTGGGCGGGTAGGGTGACCATGGTCAGAATGTAGAGATGGGCGATTTTGGCCCCCAAAAAAATCTGAGATTAAAAAAAAAAAAAACTCGATTCACGATTCGATTCGAGTTTATATTTTCCTGATGGCCACCGCGCCGGTCCTAAGGAGCTGCGGGCAGGAGTTTTTAGGCAAGGCCGTGGCTTCGGCCTAGTCCGCCGCGATCCTGGGAAAAGGCCACGGACTAGGCCGAAGCTGCGGCCTCACCTAAAAACTCCTGCCCGCAGCTCCTTAGGACCGGCGCCCGCAGCTCGCCGCGATCATGGGAAAAGGCCGCGGCTTTGGCCTAGTCCGTGGCGTCCGGCCTCGCGCCCTTTTCCCAGGATCGCGGCGAGCTGCGGGCAGGATTTTTTAGGCGAGGCCGTGTCTTCGGCCTAGTCCGCCACGATCCTGGGAAAAGGCCGCTAACTAGGCCGAAGCCGCGGCTCCTGCCGGCAGCTCCTTAGGACCGGCGCTCGCCGCGATCATGGGAAAAGGCCGCGGCTTCGGCCTAGTCTGCGGCGTCTGGCCTCGCGGCCTTTTCCCAGGATCGCGGCAAGCTGCGGGCAGGATTTTTTAGGCGAGGCCGTGGCTTCGGCCTAGTCCGCGGAGCGCCGTTCCAATGGAAAAAAAATTAATTTGGTTAAAATCTGAATCGATTTGCCCTTGCAACTCGATTCAAGATTCAAATTGATTTTTTCCCCAGCACTGTCAGAATGTACTATTTATATTGCCTGGGCTTATGTCAGCGAAGCTGTACGGCCAGGGGTTTCCCCATCAGGCAAAATACCTTATTTAAAGTTAACAGAAATAGAAGGTAACGTGAAAGATATGATGTTTCAATGACAACCATCGGTCTATACCTGACGTCCTGATAAAATTATGGAATAGATGCATAAAACGTAGCAAAAGAGGAAGAAGGAAACGTTGAAAAGGGAAAAGAAAAGGAAAGTCCAGTATAGAGGAGAAGAATGAGGAGAGAGGATGGGAGGGAGGGGGGAGATGGGCAGTCCACGGGATGTGCGCGCAGGTGAGTATCAAATCAGAAGAAGTGTGTCATCAAATCAGGAGGGTTGAGAGTATGCGATCCATGGCCGCCAGACTCTGAGAAATTTGTCATGCGTGTCTGAAAGGATGGCAGTCAGTTTTTCGTTTCCCATGACCTCATTCATACGGTTCTTTACCACTTCAAAACGAAGTGCTGGACATTTCCAAGGTTTTGCGATGGTCAGTTTAGTTGCAGTAAAGAAATGCTCAGCTAGTTGCCGCTCCGGATGTAATAATTCTACAATTGGTTTCAGTTGTATTTTATTTCATACAATGATTTCCTATGATCATTAGCTCCATCTAATGACCATAATGCGGTATCAAACAATTCTTCATGATTGAGGTATTTCAGGAAAAATACCACATTATGGCCACTAGATGGAGTTGACGATCATAGGAAATCACTGTGTTAATTAAATTATGGGCAGCATTTATGACAGCTGGATGAGTGTCACACTCATCCAACATTTTTTTTTTTTTCTGAATAGTTTATATTGTCAGGCATGGTTTCATACTAATAACCGAGATCCTACACCTTCACTTATGAGTACAGTGGACTTTGAAGAACATCAGTTTTTAAAACCAACAATATTAAACCTATCACTGAAAGCTTTAGATCAGTGGTTACCAACCTTTTTGGCACCGGGGGGCTGCGTGGAAGAAAATTGTGCCAAGACCCAGGGGTGGCAGGGCCCACGGGGGGTATGCGATTTTTTGGTGGGCAATTTGTCGGGACAATGGCCGGTGTTAGCGCTGCAATCACGGCACCTTGATATGGTGTCAGGATGATTAAAGCGCATGACTTCTAATATTACACTGTAATATATAATGCAGAATCAGTGAGAGCCTTGAGCGTGTCACCTGCCACTGTCGCCTGTCACCAGATGCAGTTTGTTTCTTGCCAGGTCGCCTTCCACCAGATGCAGCATGTCACTTGCATCATCACCTGCCTTCAGATGCAGCTTGTCACTTGCCACCAGATGCAGCATGTAATTTGCCTCATTACCTGCCTTCAGATGCAGCTTGTCACTTGCCACCAGATGCAGCATGTCATTTGCCTCATTACCTGCCTTCAGATGCAGCCTGTCACTTGCCACTAGATGCAGCATGTCATTTGCCTCATTACCTGCCTTCAGATGCAGCTTGTCACTTGCCACCAGATGCAGTATGTAATTTTCCTCATTACCTGCCTTCAGATGCAGTTTGTCACTTGCCACCAGATGCAGCTTGCCACCAGATGCAGTTTGTCAATTGCCTTCCGATGCAGCTTGTCACTTGCCACCAGATGCAGCTTGTCAATTGTCTTCAGATGCAGCTTGTCACTTGCCTCATCACCTGCCCTCAGATGCAGCTTGTCACTTGCCACGTTACTTGGCTCTAAGAGGCAGATTGTCACTTGCCACGTCGCCTGCCACCAGATGCGGATTGTCACTTGCCACGTCACCTGCCACCAGATGTGGATTATCACTTGCCACGTCACCTGCCACCAGATGCGGATTGTCACTTGCCACGTTACCTGCCACCAGATGCGGATTGTCACTTGCCACGTCACCTGCCACCAGATGTGGATTATCACTTGCCACGTCACCTGCCACCAGATGCGGATTGTCACTTGCCACGTCACCTGCCACCAGATGTGGATTGTCACTTGCCACGTTACCTGCCACCAGATGCAGATTGTCACTTGCCACGTCGCCTGCCACCAGATGTGGATTGTCACTTGCCACTAGATGTGGATTGTCACTTGCCACGTCACCTGCCACCAGATGTGGATTATCACTTGCCACGTCACCTGCCACCAGATGTGGATTGTCACTTGCCACGTCACCTGCCACCAGATGTGGATTATCACTTGCCATGTCACCTGCCTCCAGATGCGGATTGTTACTTGCCATGTCGCCTGCCAAAAAGCTGAAAATTGGCCTGGGCAGGAAGGGGGTAAAAGTGTCCAGTAGACAATTGGTTAAAGTGTTTGTTAACCCAAAAAACATTTAAAAAAAAATCCTTTTACCTTAAAGCACGTTATACAACACAGTGCTGTACCTGGCTGGTCCTATACCCTCTCCCCTGTAAACTGACCACGGTGTATTATGGCTGCTGAGCCCTGACACTGTGGTCCTTACGTGCCTCCATCATTCGCAGCCTGCTATCTGTCTCCTCTGTGCTCTCCCCCCTCCCTTCCTGCCTGTCAGCTCCGTGTCCGTGCTGCTGTGCTCCTGCTGCTCAAATTATGATTAAAATGACATAATCCTCTCTATGAAGTAATGTAATGTACCCTGTGTCTATGCCTTATAAAAATAATGCTGCACTATACCTGTTTCAGAGTGCTGATGTGATACGCCATCTCTTTCCTCTCTCACATGACAGCTGCAGCGGGCGGGGCTGCCTCGCTCCTTCTCCCCTTCTGGCTGACGTCAGTGGGGGGGATCTTCGGCCCCGCCCACTGCATCTGTCAAGCCGAGAGAGGAGAGAGACAGCAGATCACATGACTGCCTATCAGAGCTCTGAAACAGGTATATTGCAGCATTATTTTTATAAGGCATAGATAGACACAGGGCACATTACATTAATACATAGAGAGGATTATGTAATTTTAAACTAGTGGGTTAACAAATCCTTTAAGGTGAAAAACCTTAAGGCTTTGGAACCACTTTAAGGTTGCCTACCCCTGGCATAAGAACATGCTTGATGGTCCACCCACCCCATCCATCACATACCCATTTATTCTGCAATAATGCCCAGGTCACACTATGAAATGATAATGTGCTTCCTTCATTTCAGTGACAATACCCAGTGCCCTCCCCGAGATCATCCTGCCTATGACAAACTATCCAAAATTGCCCACTAAAGCTTTGTATACACAATCAGATTTTCGGACGACCGTTCATCTATTTTTGTTGAATGCTATACTCTCATGTCGAAAGTGAAGAGTTACGAAAATTCTGGTAGGACCGAATACAACTTCAGAAGTGACATAATGTGTTTAAATGGTTTTGTATGTATTCTTTCGTTTCTGAGCATGTGTAGTTTTGCTCTTATGATTTTTTTCATACGAAACCTGTACTAACTATACGAAAATCAGATGTAGACATCACGTACAACAAAAATTTGATATTGCACATCCAGTTTTGTCAGATGAAAAACCGTAATCGGCTGTCGAAAGCACCATACTAACGATCCAAAAATCGGCAGATCGTTCGTCAGATGAAATTTTGCTTACGGTTTTTCGTATCGTGTGTACGAGGTTTTATTCATTTTTTTCCCAAAGATTTGCTGAGCTTTATGTCCCTGATGAAAACGTGTGTGGATGAGTCCCTTGTCCACTTCACTGGTCAGCTGGGAATCAAGCAATACATTCCCAGCAAAAGGACCAGATATGGAGTAAAGCTCTACAAGCTTTGTGAAAGAGCCACAGTATATTTGTATGCGTTCCGCGTGTATGAAGGAAAATATTCCCAGCTCCAGCCTCCTAAGGGCAGAACCTACATCGGTACAAGTGGAAAAACAGTCTGGGTCTTGGCATTTCCACTGTTCAAAAAGGGTTATCACATCTACCTGGATAACTTCTATACAAGTCTGCTCCTTCTCCGCCACCTGTACCTTGAGAAAACTTTGGCCTGTGGTACTACTGGAACAAACATAAAGGGCTTCCAACAAAGTTTAGTGACCACAAGGCTACAAAGGAGGGAATTGGCAAGTCTGAAGAAAGATGAAGTGTTGGCCATGAAGTGAAAGGATAAGAGGATAAGGACAAAAGAGTACCTCCTGTCCACCATCCATAATGACAACTCAGTGGAAATTCCCAGAACACATGGTCCCATCCAAAAACCTGTGTGCATCCAAGATTATAATCTCTACTAAGGGGGAAAGGGAGGAGGAGGGTGGATTTCAAAGTTTAGATGCTATAGTCCTATTTAGTAACAAGAAGGTCCCGTTTCTGGTAAAAAAAACGTTGCAATTTACATTATTAATTTGGCCATTTATAGTGCATATGTCGTCTCCCACAAATCCATGGAAAGACCTTTCTCAAATTTATAGAAGAAATCGTCACTTCCCTTATCTACCAGCAAAGATCCCCTTCCCCAGGAAACTTGTACTCTGATTTTGTGAGCATACTTCCACCCACAGAAGCAGGCAGAAGACATCAAAAAAGTAATGGTGTATGCAGCAGAGAGGGAGTTAGAAGAGACACCAGTTTTCATTGTGCTTCCCAACCGGGCCTATGCATTGGAGACTGCTTCTGACATTATCACGTTACAAAAATATTAGCCTATATTTCTTTTTTTTTTTTTAACAAGAGAAACCTATATTTCTAACAGCCTGCCATTTCCCCATTTTTAATATCTGTTGCTGCCTCAACTGACCATACCTCTGCCTTCCACCTTAACTGACCTTAGAATGTTTATGGACTATGCCTCTGCCTGCCATCTGGATTGTTTATCAACAACATTTCTGCCCTATGCCTGCACTTGGCCTGTTAATCGACCATGTTTTTTGCCTGCTGCTTGGACTGATCTTTTGCCCTGTGTGAGGGGGTTAGCTCGGCAGCGGGTATGTGTGACCCCCGGGATGGGCTCCCCACCCAAAAACAGGCCCAGCAGACGGAGGTTGTGGTTTTCAAAATCAAAAAGGTGCGGTTTATTTTCTATTTACAGTGACAAAAACACAGCAAGGCAAAAAAAACATAAACAAAATAAATCCTGGTCAACTTGACCTCTGACTAAACATACAGGTTTCCTAACTAACAACTGGGATCAGCCTAGTGCTGTCCTAGTCCCTAAGTCCCTGGTTTTAAATGTCCAAGCAAAATATAGCCACACAGGCTTTCTCTCACCGCACAGGGGTTCACTCTCCCTAGACAGTCCACACAGGTCTGGTTCCAGGCATGAGCTAACATCTAATGAATCTGGGCTTTCTTATAGAGGCCTAAATGAGCTGACAAGGTTCAGCTGGTCTCATCAACTCCCTGTCTGCACGACGCCCAGCCCTCTCCCTAGAGGTATGAGTCATCCATGAGCACACTAGCCTTATACAACTCTCCACCTAGTTGTACAAATCGGCGTAAAGCCTGAATCTGGGCGAAATATATCTACCCCCCTGGATGCAACCAGGTGACTTTACCTTCCTGCTGTCACATACCCCCCCCTCTTGTTTTAACCTCGGGGTTGGAACACCAGCAATCAGGCATTCATGTACTCGAGACAAAGCATCCACATTCCCCATTTGAACGCCAGGGCGATGCTTTACTGTGAAGTTGAATTCCTGGAGGGCCAGGAACCACCTATTCACTCTTCTATTTGTTTCCTTGTTTTGAGCCATCCACTTTAACGGAGCGTGATCCGTAACCATGTCAAAGTGCCTACCTAGCAGGTAGTACCGAAGGGAATCTAGAGCCCACTTCACCGCTAAACACTCCTTTTCAACGGTGGCGTAATTTACCTCATGGGACTTCAACTTCCTGCTGAGGTAAATGACTGGGTGCTCTTCCCCGTTCCAGACCTGGGACAATACTGCTCCTAACCCCACATCTGACGCATCACTTTGTACGACAAAGTCTCTAGAGAAGTCGGGTGAGTACAACACTGGCTGGCTACATAAGGCTTGTTTCAAGAATTGGAATGCTGCCTCAGCCTCGGGGGTCCATTTAATCATGACCGACCCTTTCCCCTTCGTCAGGTTGGTTAGGGGCACAGCCTTAGAAGCAAAGTGGGGAATGAATCGCCGATAATACCCAGCGATTCCCAGAAAGGCTCGTACCTGCTTCTTGCTGTTGGGACGTGGCCAACTCTGGATGGCCTCGACTTTGTTGAGTTGGGGTTTTATTACTCCCCTCCCAATGGTGTACCCAAGATATTTGGCCTCCTCCTGCCCAATGGTACACTTCTTGGGGTTAGCCGTAAACCCTGCTTCCCGAACAGAGTCCAGGACTGCTTGCACTTTTGGCAGATGTGAGGCCCAATCTGTGCTATGGACAATTATGTCATCCAGGTAAGCCGCAGCATACTTCCGATGGGGCCTCAGCATCTGGTCCATTTTCCGCTGGAATGTGGCCGGCGCATTCTGTAACCCGAACGGCATTCTTTTATATTGGAACGCCCCGTCTGGGGTTACAAATGCGGTTTTCTCTTTGGCCGACTTGGCCAGGGGGATTTGCCAATACCCTTTTGTGAGGTCAAGAGTCGTCATGTATCGGGCTGTTCCCAGCCGGTCGATCAACTCATCTATACGTGGCATGGGGTAGGTGTCAAATTTTGTAACTTTGTTCAACTGACGAAAATCGTTACAAAATCGCCAGCTCCCATCCGGTTTAGGCACCAACACGATGGGACTAGACCAATCACTTTGGGACTCCTCTATCACCCCTAAGTTCAGCATTTTCTGTACTTCCTCCCGTATTGCCTCCCGTCGGGCCTCTGGGATCCGATAGGGTTTTAACTTCACCCTTTCACCGGGCGGGGTAATAATGTCATGCTCTACCCCAGATGTTTGTCCCGGCAGCTCAGAGAATACCTCCTTGTTGCGAAGCACAAACTCCTTAACCTCCTGTTGTTGGGGTTGTGACAAGGTGGCTGCGATTCCAACCTCAGGAATCACGCAACCAGTTTGAGCTGGTGACCAAGTGTCTGCGACTAGGGACTCTCTATCCCTCCAGGCTTTCAACAGATTAACGTGATAGATCTGTTCGGGCTTTCGCCTTCCTGGTTGTCTGACCTTGTAATTCACTTCGCTCACTTTTTCCATTATCTCGTAGGGGCCTTGCCATTTGGCAAGGAATTTACTTTCAACCGTAGGGACAAGTACCAATATCCTATCCCCCGGGGAAAAGGTACGGGTCTTGGCTCCACGGTTGTACACTCTCTGCTGTGCCAACTGCGCTTGGGCCAAATGTTCCTTCACGATGGGCATTACCTGTGCAATTCGATCTTGCATCAGGGCGACATGCTCAATCACACTCCTGTGGGGAGAACTCTCACTTTCCCAAGTTTCCTTGGCAATATCCAACAGCCCTCTTGGGTGTCTCCCATACAGTAACTCAAAGGGGGAGAATCCCGTAGAGGATTGGGGCACCTCCCTAATAGCAAACATCAAATAAGGAAGTAGACAGTCCCAATCCCTTCCATCTCTATCCACCACTTTCTTCAACATTTGTTTTAGGGTTTTGTTGAATCTTTCAACCAGCCCATCGGTTTGGGGGTGATACACAGATGTACGCAATTGCGTCACTTTGAACAATTTACACAGCTCTTTCATAACCCGGGACATAAAGGGTGTACCTTGGTCCGTAAGCAGTTCTTTACAAATACCCACCCGGCTAAAAAAAAGAGATAGCTCTTTGGCTATGGTTTTGGCCGAGGTATTTCTGAGAGGGATCGCTTCTGGATAACGGGTGGCATAGTCCATTATAACCAATATGTACTGGTGCCCCCTAGCGGACTTGATTATAGGACCTACCAAATCCATTGCGATTCTCTCAAACGGGACCTCAATGATGGGTAGAGGGACCAGCGGGCTACGGAAATGTGGCATCGGGGCCGACCTCTGACACACAGGGCAGGAGGAACAATAATTTTCTATGTCCTTCATCACCCCAGGCCAATAGAATCTCTGTAATACCCTCTCTCGGGTTTTCTCTGTCCCCAGATGACCTCCAAGAATGTGCCCATGGGCCAACTCCAACACCAACTTCCTGTAAGGTTTGGGCACCACAAGCTGCTCAACGGTTTCTTCTGCCCTTTTTGCCACCCGATACAGTAGGTCCTTCTCTACGCTGAAGTATGGGTAAGTGCCGGTATTATCTGGGTTCACTAACTCGCCATCTATTTTCACTACGTTTTCCCGTGCCTTTATTAGGGCGGGGTCTTTCAACTGTTCTGTGGCAAAGTTTTCCCTGTGAACCTCAAGATCAGAAAACTCCACAGACGGTAGGTTTTCGTCTGAGGAGGTGGGCTCCTCTCCAGTTTCTTGAGTCTCCCCTGCCAATACTGACAAGGGAAATTCCGGAGAGTCCTCACCACTCTCAGGGGAGTTCTGGCTATCACATTCCTGGTACATAGGGGCACCAGTGGGGGGCTCAGGATCATCCCACAGTTCCCAGAACTTCGGAAAATCCCTTCCCACAATGGCGTCATGCGGTAACTGAGATACTAAGCCCACTGGATGAGAGAGGGTACCTTTGGGGGTCTCGAAACACACTGTAGGTCACTGGATACTCTCGGGTGTCCCCATGCACACAAATAACGGCTACCTTGCTATTCCCAGAGACCTCTGTTTTAACTAACTCAGCCTTTATCAGGGTCACAAGGCTACCTGAATCCAGCAATACCACAACATTTCTACCATTAATACACATTTTGCATAAATGTTTCTCAGTTCCCCGAATGGCAGTGCATGCGACTGTCGCACACAGCGACTGACGTCTGCCCGTCAGAAAGTCACACTGCATGGGTTCCTCCACAACCGGGCAATTGGCTGCAATATGTCCCGCTTGCCGGCAGCGGTAGCAAACGATCCTTCTTGCCGCCTCTTGAGCCGCTGATTTCCCAGGCTGTTCTCGCCAAACTTGGGGTAGAGCTCCCACCCTCTCACTCTCTCCACCCTCACCCCTTGGAATCCTCTTATCCGCCCCTGGGGATGGTCTGGTCTTAGGGTGGAAAGTCCGAGTGTCTCTGGAAGAGGCCGTCAGGTTCTCTGTAGCCAAGTATTTCTCCACACGATCCACAAGACCATCGGCCGTCTCTGGGTCTCCATGGCTTACCCACTTTTGGATGGCAGTAGGAAGAGCTCTCAAAAACCGATCCATTACAACACGTTCCACAATCTTTGGTGCGGACAAAGTCTCTGGCTGTAGCCACTTTCTGCTCAGGTGAATGAGATCATACATTTGAGACCTGGGGGGTTTTCCAAGCTGGAAAGTCCAGTTATGCACACGCTGAGCCCGGACAGCCAGGGTGACACCCAGCCTTGCCAATATTTCAGCTTTTAGCATCACATAGTCTTTTGCTTGGTTAGGCTCTAGGTCATAGTAAGCTTTCTGCGATTCACCAGTTAACAGAGGAGCCACTAGTCCAGCCCACTGCTCCTCAGGCCACTTTTCTCTTTCAGCGGTCCTTTCAAATGTGGTCAAAAATACCTCTGGATCATCCTCTCCAGTCATTTTTGTCAATAAACGACTCACCCCAAAGGACGCGGTATTAGTGGGACGGCTTTCCTCACTGGTCTGCGGACGTTGCTGCATTACTGCTTCCATCTGTTGTTGTAGTCTCTGCTCTTGCTTCTGCAACAGGTCTATGAAGCGGGCCTCAGATTGCTGTTGGGCTTGTTGCTGAGCCTCCAGACTCTGTTGTAAAGTTGCAAGGCTCTGTTGATGAGCTTGCTGCTGGGCTGCAAGGCTCCTTTGCAAACCTGCATTTGTCTGCTGTTGATTGGCATTTGCTAGAGCCAGCTGTTTCAGTATCTCCTCCATGCTGGCTTAAAAAAAAAACTGCCACTGGTTCTCCACCAACTGTGAGGGGGTTAGCTCGGCAGCGGGTATGTGTGACCCCCGGGATGGGCTCCCCACCCAAAAACAGGCCCAGCAGACGGAGGTTGTGGTTTTCAAAATCAAAAAGGTGCGGTTTATTTTCTATTTACAGTGACAAAAACACAGCAAGGCAAAAAAAACATAAACAAAATAAATCCTGGTCAACTTGACCTCTGACTAAACATACAGGTTTCCTAACTAACAACTGGGATCAGCCTAGTGCTGTCCTAGTCCCTAAGTCCCTGGTTTTAAATGTCCAAGCAAAATATAGCCACACAGGCTTTCTCTCACCGCACAGGGGTTCACTCTCCCTAGACAGTCCACACAGGTCTGGTTCCAGGCATGAGCTAACATCTAATGAATCTGGGCTTTCTTATAGAGGCCTAAATGAGCTGACAAGGTTCAGCTGGTCTCATCAACTCCCTGTCTGCACGACGCCCAGCCCTCTCCCTAGAGGTATGAGTCATCCATGAGCACACTAGCCTTATACAACTCTCCACCTAGTTGTACAAATCGGCGTAAAGCCTGAATCTGGGCGAAATATATCTACCCCCCTGGATGCAACCAGGTGACTTTACCTTCCTGCTGTCACACCTGCTACTGTTGTATTGGGATTCAAGATAACACAGGGGTTTTCATATATGCGAGGGGCTTCGGAATAGTGTTCTAAGTGTAGAAAAACTGTTTTTGTTTTTCTCTGGGTTTTGTAATTCCTGAATCAGGGTCTTCAGACTTGGGTGGGAAGAAGCCTCTACCCCTGTGCCCATTCTTTCCTGACCGAGGACCTAAGACTGACCTTTCTGCCTGCTGCCAAAGCCAATACTTTGGCTGTGCTGACCATATCTCTGCCTGCTGCCTGTACGGACGCATTTTATGGGCCATGTTCCTGCCTACTGACTGGAGAAATACGTTGGATGTGCTGACCATGTTCCTGCCTGCTGCCTGGATGTCAGCCTGCTGCCTGGTTGTCAGGCTGCTGCATGTACTGACCCAGGACTTTTTATGGACCATGTTCCTGCCTGCTGTCTGGACCAGTACTTTGGATGTGCGGACTATATCTCTGCCTGTACTGACCCTGGACTATTTATGGGCCATGTTCTTGCCTGCTGCCTGGATGTCAGCCTGCTGCCTGGATGTCAGCCTGCTGCCTGTACTGCTGCTGGCTGACATGTTTCGAAGGGTTACCTTCTTCCTCAGAGCCTCTGAGGAAGAAAGCAACCCTTCGAAACGCGTCAGCCAGCAGTGGTTTGCACATCCTCTCTTTAGGATCTGGAGACTGCTACCAGTAGACAGATCATTATAAACCAAAGATTGTCACATTGTGGTTTTCTTTCGATGCTTGTGAGTAGCTTTTAATAATTTTTCTTGTAATAAATACATCAAAGGATAATGCACAAGGCTGGTGCGCCCTCTCTTTTTTCTACTTTCTTTCCCGACTGCTAGGATACCCCTATCCTGGAGGGCAGCAAGGCCTGAGATATTATCCACTCTGAACTTTGGATCGCCTGGTCAACACATTTGTGCACAAGAGTATTTGTTTTGCTGCTATTGCTGCCTGTACTGACCCTGGCATGTTTTTGGACCATATTCCTGTCTACTACCTGGACGATTCCTTTGGCTTTAGCCGACCACGTCTCTGCCTGCTTCCTGGACCAATGCTCTCTAATCTTTTGTTTACCTTTTGTTCACCCTCCCACAGTTCCTGCCCAGTGAACATAGCATTGTGCTATAGGGGCAGCCATATATCAGTAGATTAGGCTTACTTGGCTTTTAGGAACAGGAACTGCTGTAGGTGAAGCTACACTCACTGACCACTCATACAGAGGCGATCATTAAAGTACATTGTTTTCTATACAGTGTTTTTTTTGGTGGTCAGGAGTATATAATGTACAGTCCACCATACAGAGTGCAGTGATGGGCTGTAGCTACTGAACTATACCAGGCCAAATGCCCACAGCATGGGAGGCCACCTTGCCAGTTGGGGCTCCCCCCTATGGCAAAGCACCTTGTCCCAATATTGATTAGGACAAGGGCCTCTTCCCCACAACTCTGCCTGGTTGCTATGGGGGCTTTGGGCAGGGAGTTGTCGGAATCTAGAAACCTCCTTAAACATGAAGGGGACCCCCAGACACTGCCCTCCACCTGAGTGAGTATGGGGTACATAGTAATCAATGGTAAAACTGTCTGAAGGAAGTTATCAGATATATAAGTGAAGGGACAGGGATAGCAGTATTATCATCACCCAATTCTGGCCAGTGGTCATATTTAGGAAGTGATGTCACTGCTATCCTCACCCTTTTGCTTAGCACCCATGTCTTCCTTAGGTACTAGTGACTGATGGAAGCTGTCATACCGTGTTTCCCAGAAAGTAAGACCTACCCCGAAAATAAGACCTGCCTTGGTTTTCCAGGAGGGCTGCAATATAAGCCCTCTCCCTCTGCAATGCTCCGCTTGTGGAAGAGCTCAGGTGGGCTATGGAAGCCAGGAGAGGCACTCAGATCTCCTTCTCCTGTCAGTGGGGGATCTCGGCCCCCTCCCTCTGCAAAGCTTGGCTCGTGGAAGACAGCTCAGGCAGGCTATGGAAGCCAGGAGCGGCGCTATAATAAGGTACCTAACACAATACATTTTACTTTACTTTACACAGGGGATTCCTGTCAGGCAGGGAGGGAGAGGGGTAGAGAAGACTACACAATAGCAAGCCCTACCCCAAAAATAAGCCCTAACGTGTTTTTGGTTGCCAAAATTAATATAAGACCCAGGCTTATTTTCGGGGAAACACAGTATATAGAATCAGTAGAAATGGCACTTCTTTCTATGATGCTCGGAATGCACGAAATGGAGAGCAAGAACAGCCAAATTCCAGTCAAACTGTCAGCTCATTCATACTCTATAACAACTAAATCTGGAGCTCATCCCAAGTGGTCATTGTGGTTGTCCTATACATTGGAGACCAATGGGAGAAGGACACCCTTATATCAATGGTCAGTGTAGTGGTCCCTTACATTGATGACCAATGGGAGAAGGATTTCCTTATTTCAGTGGTCAGTGTAATAGTCCTTTACATTGATGACCAATAATAGAAGGACCCCTTATATCAGTGGTCAGTGTATGGTCCCTTACATTGATGACCAATGGGAGAAGGACCCTAATATCAATGGTCAGTGCAGTGGTCCCCTACAATGGAGACCAATGGGAGAAGGATCTCCTTATTTTAGTGGTCAGTGTAATAGTCCTTTACATTGGTGACCAATAGGAGAAGGATCCCCTGATGTTAGTGGGAGAAGGATATTCTTACATAATCATCAGTGGGGAAGACTGCACCCCTT
Organism: Rana muscosa; assembly: GCA_029206835.1. NCBI lineage: Eukaryota > Metazoa > Chordata > Amphibia > Anura > Ranidae > Rana > Rana muscosa. The sequence continues at coordinate 31,615,165 of JARGYO010000094.1, forward strand.
ACATATTGATACAGTTGTTACTAAGAGTTCATTGCTGAAATAACCCCTAGAAACCATGTCTATCCCCCAAGTGGAAGTGGAGATGACACCATATGTATGTATACGTATGTATGTGTGTATATATATATATATATATATATATATATATATATATGTAGCCGGCATGTACTTTCAGAGTGTTTAATTCTGGTGAGGACACCAGTGATGCATAGTTCCCTGCGGCCCAGCAGGTGGCGCTGTCACTTTGGGCCGGGGTTGAACCATCGCTGCAGTGTCGTACCCTTTGTGACCTCTCGCAGCAGTTGTACGGCGGGGCGGGGAACCCGCTGTGCTTGCTGGGGGAGGGTATAAAGGGGGCGGACATCTTCGCCACGAGGTTTGCGTCCCAGGCACCTTCAGCCTGAGGTCTGCTGTCCGCGGTCGGCGTCCAGGCGGCCTAGGCCTGGACACTTGGAGTTCGTGTTCCATCCCAGACACCTTCAGTCTGGGGTGAGGTACTCAGCCGGAGGCCTGGGGCCCAGTACCTTCCACTGGGTCCCGCGAGGGAGGGATTGTCCTAGGGTGCCCTGAGTGTTGGGCACTCGAATCCAGAGGCGTAAGGGACCGGAGGAGGGACTCATCTGAAGATCTGGTGCAGCATATTGCCAGTGCCGGATGAACCTCTGGAGACCGCCCAGATGGATATCTTTCCCGAACAGGGGCCAAGTTCATATGGGAAGGTGGTTCATGTTCTATAACCGGTGGCAGCGGTCCAACTAGTCAACTCAGGTCAGTGACAGAGACCTGCTATTAGGCCTGTGGCAGGGGCCTCAACAGTTCACCCGGTCGGTGGCAGCGACCAATCTCACGGTCGGTGGCAGAGACCGTGCGCCAGGCCTATTCGCTAGTAAAGGAATAGGAGAGTTCATTTGTGCCTGGGCCTACTCGTATCCACACCCCTGTCTATCTGTTACTAAAAGTTCAACTGATTATGTTCACCCTGCAATGGAGAAATAAAAGAGTGTTGGACTTTTATTGGTGTGGGGCTCTATTACTGGCAGACACATCTCCACGGAACAAGCAGAGGCTTCGTATGCAGTGAACAGACCCGGAGGTAATTCAAGTGACTTTGCTCAACCCTCATACACATACGAGGTGAGAGCTTGGCGTAGCGTTCCTGCACTCTCCTCTCCCAGGTACCCCTAGACTAGGGTGACCAGACATCCCCGGTTTCAGGGGACAGTCCACGGATGAAGGACACTGTCCCCGGACCTAGTCTGTCCCCAGTTTTGTCCCCGGATTGGGTTTGAACAGGGGCTGGGGCAATTTCAAAGACAGTCTGTGCAGAATTTAAAAAAATAAATTTTGAATTACACCCCCCCACTCCGCCGCTCCTACTAGCTTAGGGGGGTGTATTTTTTTCCATTATCTGTGCCCCTTTCTGATGATCATGTGCTGGTCGGAGCAGAGGGAATATTTCTTCAGTTTCGGGTGCATGCCCTTTCAGCTCCGCTCGCATGTTCTGCCTTGGCTCAAGTCCCGGCCAGCTGCATGCCTGCTTATCTCTTTGCCTTCCCTGGTGGAGTGATCTTCCTCCGCACCCCACCCAGTAGTAGCCAGGTCCTGGAAAGTAAGACTTGACAGGCTGTGAGGCGACAGGCAGAGAGTTGCTGATTGCCGCCATTACTAGTAAAAAAAAAATATGTCCCCGGATCTCATTTAAAAAATCTGGTCACCTTACCTTAGACACAAAAGCCACTCAGGCGAGGAAGCAGAGAGGGAGAGTGAGGCCCCGCTACATATATATATATATATATATATATATATATAAATACACACACAGCATAAGACCATGTTCATAGTATTAGATGTTTCTCCAGGGCTGCAGTTCCTCTGATCTCCCCAAAGTGGTAATCTCACTTCTACCCAGAATAGACGACTCTATGGAATACAGACAGGAAGTGATGTCAGGTACAGACAGGAAGTTTTGGGTGAGAGGCGAGTCGGGAGGAAGTAGAGAGACGACATTGCTGGAACTGGCAGCAGAAGAGGTAATAAGATCTTATTTTCTATTTACACCCAGTAACCCCGTCATGTCCGTCCTCTTCCTCCATAGTCACTGTGATGGAAGGGAGGTTACCGCTCCAGATGGATGCAATAGGCAATCAGTGTCCTCTCAGAAACCACGGGGGTGCTGGCAATGCACGAAGCAAAAATAGGGAGAGTGCGGCTGTCCATATATTTTCTCCCTATTTTTCCATAATCATTCTGACGTCTTTTATCTCCAGCAGATGATGATACACACATATATAGTGTGGAGACCTAGATTAACCCCTTCAGAGGCAGAACATTTCCCCACTTACAGGGCCGGAACATTCTCACCATGTTAGAGATGTGTCATCTTTCCCACCTTAGCAGTCTCTTGTAAGGAGTGATGATAATCAGATTTGGGCTGTACTGAAATTTGCACTTCCACATCCTTCCTCAGAAGGTACCAAACCCCCTTCCCTGCTGTACCCACTTACCTCCACCAAATACCCCGGGCTCCACTACCCCTCCTGCAGGCCTGGGACCAGCATGGCGGAAGGAGTGGGGGGATCAGTTCTCCAATCTCCCGTCCCGTGAACGAACTCAGAAGAGACAAGCATTTCATCACTTCCAGGCTCAGGGCTCTAATTTCCCGGTGACTGTGGCCGTGGAAGCAGCTGATTAATCCCGATCTGTACTTCATCAGCTTCACTGGGGTCCATAAGTGATGTTAAGGGTCTAAAAGATCCCATTATGTCTCCTTGAAGAGGACCTGTCATTTCTATAAGGTTAGGTATAAATAAAAGCTTTAAAACAATTAACATAAAATAAATAAAAACACACTAAACAAGGCATTTTTAACCCATACATGCACATAGGGTTATGTGCATGTATGCCACACCATACAATCCCAATAAAATACATTTAGGTTTTTGGTTGTAACATGACAAAATGTGGAAAATTTCAAGGGGCGTGAATATTTTTTCACGGCACTGTATATTATTATTATTATATAGGATTTACTGCATATAGCACCAATAGTTTATGCCGCACTTTACAATGTAGAGGGGGACAGTACAATTACAATACAGAAGGAATAGGAGGGTCCTGCTCATGGAGCTTACAATCTAAAGGGGGGGGGTGGTACAAAAGGTAATAGCTGCGGGGGGATGATTTGATGGAGGTGACTCGGGTACAATTCTTAGGTGGAGGTGGGCTAGGCTTTCCTGAATAAATCAGTTTTCAGGGATTGCCTAAAGGCAGACAGGGTAGCCATAACCCCGGTATTGTTTTTCAGAGCCAGTGAAGTTCTACAAAATGAAAGCGATCTTAGTGGTTAATTAGCTGCTGGATCATAAGGAAATGATTCTGAATGGCTGCACTCCCAAAAATCCTTTTACTGAAGCTTCATATGACAAGTGGTGGACAGATGGAGCAGGGCACAAAGAGGTAGACGCGTTTCGTGCAAATGTTAGCGCTTAGTCATTACCTGTTGAAACTCGTCACCACAATCGCCTATATACAGCTCTAAGGTGTCATTATTAGGTTACAGGTGAACTAACTAATTAAAAACAGTACTCAGCTGGTACCACAAAGAAAACCCGGCTGAATACACGGTACATACACTCAAATCTAATGTGAAGAGTTTGGTCCAGATCCACTGCCAGACGAAATCTGATACATTAATTGAACTCGAAGCAAACTTGACACATCATTTAAAATCATTGTATAGTAACAACAACATACAGAAAATAATAGAAGAAAACACAATAGAACATGTATGTATGTATACATACAATCAAGTTGATGTTAAGAACAAATGATTTTAAAAGCAAAGTGTTAGAACATCATAAGGATCAATACTGACATATTCTCAAAATGTATATATATGTGTATAGCCTCGGGTGAACGTCACTGGTTATATAAAAAGCTACAGGAGATCCATTGAGACACAGGAAAGAAAATATGCACTAATAGGTAGCAGGAGATGCACTAAAGAAAGGCTGCAAAAAAAAAGCTGCTGGATCACTATCACGTCGTCACCATAAAGAGGACCTGTCATGCCTTATTGCTACCACAAGGGATGTTTACATTTCTTGTGATAGAAAAAAAAACTGATGAAAAAAAAAAAAAATGAAAGGGACAGTTTAAGGGGTTGTAAAGGTAATTTTTTTTTAAATAACAAATATGTTATACTTACCTCCACTGTGCAGCTCGTTTTACACAGAGTGGCCCCGAACCTGGTCTTCTGGGGTCCCTCGCCGGCTGTCTCGGCTCCTCCCCGCAAGAACTAATCCCCTTCATGCGAGCTCTCTCCCAAGGGGGTTAGTTCTTGTGGGCTCGCTCCCGTAATACAGCCGGCGGCCGTAGCCGCAGACTGTATCACTTGGTCCCGCCCCCCGGCGCGCCGCATTATTGAATGTGATTGACAGCAGCGCGAGCCAATGGCTTTCAATCAACCAATAAATGAGCCGAGAAGCCAGCGTGTAAACGGCGCGGGACTTTCGAGGGCTCAGGTAAGTAAACTGGGGGGCCGCTAATCCTCGGATGTTTTTTCACCTTAATGCATAGAATGCATTAAGGTGAAAAAACGCGTGTCTTTACAACCCCTTTAAAGCGGTGTTCCAGCCGCAAATTAATTATTATTATTTTTTTTAAAGTCAGCAGCTACAAACACTGATAGCTGCTGATTTTTAATAAGGACACTTACCTGTCCAGAGAGCCCGTGATGTCGGCCCGCCCGAGGCCGATCCGTCCATCGGATCGCGTGTCGGGGCCACCATTCTAATTAATGCTGCGTACACACGATCGGACATTCCGACAACAAAACTGTGGATTTTTTTTCCGACGGATGTTGGCTCAAACTTGTCTTGCATACACACAGTCACACAAATGTCGGAAATTGCGAACGTCAAGAACGCGGTGACGTACAACACTACAACGAGCCGAGAAAAATGAAGTTCAATGATTCAGAGAATGCGTCAAATTGATTCCGAGCATGCGTAGGATTTTTGTGCGGCGGAATTGGCTACACACGATCGGGATTTCCGAGGCAAACTTTTGTTGTCGGAAAAATTGAGAACCAGCTCTTAATCATTTTTTGTCGGAAATTCTGACAGAAAATGTCTGATGGAGCCTACATACTGTCGGAATTTCAACAAGCTCCCATTGAACATTTGTTGTCGGAAATTCCGATCGTGTGTACGCAGCATTAGGGAAACTGGCAGTGGAGCCTTGCGGCTTCACTGCCGGTTTCTTACTGCGCATGCGCGAGTTGCGCGGCGCTTTGTGAGTGGCCAGCTTGTCTTCTGGGAGACACACAGGTTCAAGAAGACAACGGGGGAGCTCGCCGCAGAAGAGGACGTAACGTCGTAGGCCACAGCCTGGCTGGATCGGAAGCACACTCGGTACTTCCAAAAAGGTAAAAAAGGAAAAGAAAACATTTTCATATCCAAAAACGAGATGTTGAGAGGTGGTCTTTCGTTTGAGACCACCTCTCAAAAATGAGTGGAACTCCGCTTTAAAAAATAAAAAAGTTTCTAATGAAATAAATACATTTAAAGCGCTCCTGTGCTCGTGCTTAGAGGCAAACGCATACGCAGGTCACGCACACATATGTAAACGGTGTTCCAACCACACATGTGTTCCAACCACAAAGGTTAGAGCGAGAGTAATAATTCTAGCGTTAGACCTCCTTTGTAACTCTAAACTGGTAACCTGTAAAAATGTTTTAAACTGTTGCCTACGGAGATTTTTAAGTATCATAATTTGTTGCCATTCCACGAGCGTGCGCAATTTTAAAGCATGAAATGTTACGTCTCTATTTCCTTACATCTTTTAAATTTTACTGATTCTTTGGGTATTTTATTGTGTTTTTTTCATTAAAATTCATTAAAGAGTATTTTTTAAAAAGATTGCATTTGAAAAACTGCTGCACAAAAAACACGTGACATGAATAAAATTGCAATGGACCACCATTTTATTCTCTAGGGCCCCTGCTAAGATAAAATATATAATGTTTGGGGGTTTTCTCACATAAAAATACAGATTTTTACATGTAGGAGAGAAGTGTCAAAATAGGCCTGGTCTTTAAGTGGTTAAAATATCATGAGATATCACCATAAGGTTTTTGTCCATAGAAGTCTATCTGGACAGGTTGTGATTTGAACTGTTGAGCCTCGTACACACGACCGGTTTTCACGGCAGAGCTTTTTGCCGAGAAAACCAGTCATGTGTATGTTTTCTCATCGAGAAAACTGCCGGGAATCTCGACGAGAAAAATAGAGAACCTGCTCTCTATTTTCACGTTGGGATTCTCGTCGCCCTGTTTCCCAACTAGAAAACTGTGTGTGTGTATGTGTGTGTGTGTGTATGCGGCTACAAGCTTACCTGTCCTCCGGGTAAGCCCGCGCATGCTCGATGAGACTTTGACGCATGCGCGGTAGCTTTCAAGGGTAGTGTAGGGTGAAGCAAGATGGCGGCGACAGCATTGAATGTGACGAGTGCATGCTCGTCATAGTCGATGACGTCACCGCGTTCTTGCCATTCAAAAGAACGGCGGTTCTTTTGATTTCAATTTTTTTTTATTAGGGCATAATATAGAATACAACAAGAAGTAGTCAGAGATGGAGAATGTACAACATTCACGGTACATACAAAGAATAACCATTACAAAACATCAGAAGATTAGTGAATTAAGTGCTATCATTTGTCGCTGATCAATATCAGGGAGGGTGCTATCACGGTGGCATCAGTATGTATCAGCGGGAGTGGTCCCCAGAACTGCGACAACAAGTAACATTATTCATTTACGTCAGGTTCATAGGGTATCAAATATGTAAAATCACAGCCTCAAAGGCTTGTTCTTGCTGAGGGAGTAAGGGAACAGAGGTACAAGCGGAATTCGCGGAAAAGGGAAAGGCGAGTAAGGAGAGGGGGGGCACACAGGGGAGAAAGAGGAAGAAGAGAAAGGGGGGAGGGTGAACAGCGTCGGTGGGGCCGCGGTGTGGCCAAAGAGACCACCACGTGCAAAGGTAGAGATAGATAGGAGATCATGGGATAAGGAGGTTGGGATCAAAGTCCGGGGGCAGAAAATTATCCACCCATGGGGTCCATATTTTAGTGTGTCGAGGGACACGGTCTAGTAATGTGGCCTCAATTTTGCTGTGGATCATGGCTTGGGTTACTCTATTCTTTGTTTCTGCTATGTGAAGTTTCGGGGTTTTCCAGGCTTTGGCAATTGTTTGCTTGGCAGCAGTAGTCAACTGGAGGAGGAGACTGATCTGATTTCTGGTGTATTCTCCCTGGATATGGTTTAGGAGTGCTAGGGCCGGGTCAGCGATCACTGTTTCATGCAATATTATAGAAATCATTTGAAAGACAGCCTTCCAGAATTGTTGTGCTATCTTACAAGACCACCAGATATGAAGATGGGTGCCATGGTCACTGCATCCTCGGAAACAGTTCGAGGGATAATTCGGTACAAATTTAGATATTCTTGCTGGAACCAAGTACCAGCGCATTAAAACTTTATAATTTGTTTCAAGCGCTACCACATTTTGGGAGGAAGATTTGGAAGTGGCCCAAATATCGGACCATTCTTCAGGAGTGAGAGAAATATTTAGGTCATTTGACCACTGTGTAGCATATAAAGGGAGGACAGCTGATGGTGTGGAGAAGTGGCTATATAGGCTAGATATAATGCCTGGGGCATGAGGGTCTGCTGCGCAGATTTTTTCGTATAGAGATTGGGTGTTCAGACTAGTGCAAGGGCCGACTATTGATTTGACAAAATGGAGTACTTGAAGGTAGCGGAAAGATTCCGAGGCTGGGAGTGTGGCGCTGGATTGGAGATCCAAGAATGATTTAAAAGTGGAGTTGGCAGTAAGGTCGCATATTTTAGTTATGCCCGCTTGCGACCAGCAGGAAAAGGTGCTGGGTTGAGTGTAGGCAGGGTAGAATGAAGGGTGGTGTAAGAAGGATAATAGGGGGTTGTGTGGAGAGATCAGTTTAAAGGGGTCGCGTAGTCTGTCCCATAGCTTTAAGGAATGGTGGGTGATGGGGTTGGTAATATGACCACGGACGGAAGGGGGTAACCACAGAATATTATCAACTGTTAGCGGGTAAAGGTCTATAGCTTCAAGGGAAACCCATTTCGGGGTTTCAGTAAGTGCATGTAATAGAGCTAGTTGGGCTAATTGGGCTGCATGGTAATATTTGGCAAAGTTTGGGATGCCCAGGCCCCCGTGTAGTTTATGGCGAAGAAGGATGATTTTCGGGACTCTGGGTTTGGTGAGGCCCCATATATATTTAAAGACTCTAGATTGAATAATCCGGTGGAAATAGGAGGGGACATTGATTGGGAGGACTCTATATAGATATAAGAGTTTGGGAAGCAAGGACATCTTAACAGCTGCCACCCGACCCAGCCAGGAAACACATAAAGGCTTCCAAGTGTCCAAGATAGATGTCAGCTGTGCCAGCATGGGGAGATAGTTAGCTTGGTACAAAGAGGCTGGATTTCCGGTCAGTTTTATACCAAGGTATGGGAGAGAGGTAGTAGACCAGGTAAAGGGGAAGTTTAGTTGTAAGTGGGTGACTTCGTGGGGTGGGAGAGATACATTGAGAGCTTTAGACTTTGTTTGATTAACCTCTAAACCTGAAATGGAGGCGAATTTATCTAGGGTTTGAATAAGGTTAGGAAGGGTGGTGCGGGGTGATGTCACAAATAGGAGTGCATCATCTGCAAATAGGCAGATCTTATGTGAGGTGGAAGCGATTTCTAGTCCTTTAATATTAATGTTTGTTCTAATCAAAGCTGCCAATGGTTCGATAGCTAATGCAAAAATTAAGGGGGAAAGGGGGCATCCCTGTCTAGTACCTCTCGCTATAGGAAAACAGTCCGAGCGAAATCCTGAGTACCTAATATAGGCTTGCGGCTGATTATATAGGGAGTTTATCCACTGTAGAAAATGTGGGCCAAAGCCCCAGCGTTTAAGAATGTAGTCTAGATATGGCCAGGACACCGTGTCAAACGCCTTCCTTATATCAAGAGATAATAGGTGCATTGGCGGCGGTTCTTTTGAATGGCCATCTGTATGCACGGCTTGGCAAGAAAAGCTTGCCAGGAATCGCATCAGGAAAAACAATTTTTTTTCCTGACGGGATTCTCGGCCGTGTGTACAGGGCTTAAGACCCAAGACGATTTTGAAGGAGTTGGAGATGGTTGGTCACTTATTCATCCAGTCATCGGCCTCCTGTGTGTGTTGTGGCTGTATTGGTCGGCAGATGTACCCTGCCTCTAGTTTGTGCAGCCCTACCACCATTATGTCCTGCAGCAACTGCTCTCCTCCTCCTATCTCCCCATGCAGCAGCTGCGCTCCTCCCCCTACTATCTCCCCATGCAGCAGCTGCTCTCCTCCCCCTACTATCTCCCCATGCAGCAGCTGCTCTCCTCCCCCTACTATCTCCCCATGCAGCAGCTGCTCTTCTCCCCCTACTATCTCCCCATGCAGCAGCTGCTCTCCTCCCCCTACTATCTCCCCATGCAGCAGCTTCTCTCCTCCCCCTTCTATCTCCCCATGCAGCAGCTGCTCTCCTCCCCCTACTACCTCCTAATGCAGCAACTGCTCTCTCCCTACTATCTCCTTGTGCATAAACTCTGCCTCTCATATTGGTCTCTGTCTTTGTAGTATTTTTATGGAGGTGAATGGACAACCTAGCTTTTACTTATACTATGGTGATGGGGGGATGCGTGGTGCTTTTAGTGCACAATGTTTACCGCACAGAAAGTTAACAGAGGGCTGCATAAAAATGGGGCTCCAACATAGCTGTGTGCACCCTATTGCCTTATACACATAGCCTTACTGGATTTTATATATTTGCCAGCTGTAGAGTGGTGCACTGTAAGCACCCAGAAAGTGTGAGTACCCTGGAGAATTCGTCTTTTAATAAATGTTGTTTTAAACCATAAAACACTATCCCAGCCTATTTTTTTTATACATGTATTGAGGACGGCACCATTGAACAACATAGGATCCTGCAAAATCCACTTATCATAGAGCCCAGAGGTGGTTCAACTGTGTTGTAGACCAAACTTAATTGTGCGGTCACACACCCTGAGGTGAGCAGAATCGCACAGGGGGGGGGGGGGGGGGGGGGCATGAGTTTGACATCAATGTGGATCTATTTGGAGGACCATCACAAAGAATTTATTCATTTGAAAATTATAAGAGGACTTTTTGAAAAGTTATGATTTGTGCACTTTTTGTTTCACTCATTTGATAATTTTTTGTTAGTTTATTGGCACATCAGCACTATGAGGAGATGCTCTGCTAATTTTTATCATCCAATCATGTACAAGCAAAAATGCTGTTTTTTATTTTCCTTGCAGGTCCCCCTCAGATCTACAGCGACTGCACTTCCAAGTGCACTTCCACGTGCATTAGCATTGCACTTATAGTGCAAAGTGGATTTGCCTTTAGTAAATAAACCCCTTTGTGATAATTATATATTAGTCACTTATGATACATTATTGGCACGTTTGCACTTTATGCAATTTTTTTTTTTTACGTTATGGATTAATATGTATTACTATACACTGAGGATATTCGTTTTTTTTGTATAGCGCGGCACATTATTTTGATTTATGAAATTTGTGACAATTGTCTTTCGGAGATTCGGATACATTTGAATCTCAGAATAACCAAACTTTTGTTCGAATTTAAATTCGGAACGAAACAAATAGCACTTGTCTATTCCTGACGTTTCTCCTAAAGACATGTCTAACACACGCGCCCCTTCCCTCCAGTCCTTGGCTCACTCACAGGAGGAAAAGGCGTCCGATGCCACCATGCCCGTACCCTCTGGTTTGCAGAGGTTAAGCACACTTATAACTTACGGGTCTTGCAGCAAGGTTCTCCTCAAAGTTGGTTCTCGTTCCCCAGGAATGTAAAGGACAAAGTCTCTATACCCCCAGTAACTCCAAGGTCCACACCAGTAGCAACTCCAACGTAGAATTTATTTTTCTTATGCATGAACAACCACAAAGTTGAGAAGAGAGAAAAGGTGTTAGAAAGGACAGATCAGATTCAGGCACTCCTGGCTTCTTCGCCACTCGATCCCGAGTGGGTACAGCTCACCCGGATAGTCACCCAACGGCACTAGCAGCCGGCATGTAGCTCGAACAGTCAATCAGATTCCCTTGATAGATGCGATCGGGAGATCCCCTGCCACAGAATCTATAGTGTCCCGAACCTCCTAATGGTTAAGTTGTTAGATCCCTTTTCGGATGGATGACATCCCTCCAGAGAGTTACTGGGCCCCTTCCTTCACTGTGATCTCTCACCAGTCCTTCGGAACAGTCCTCCCCCAGCCTCCTCTTCCAGATGCGGGTCCCCTCGCAAGGCAGCACCCTGAGATTCTTCCTCCCCAAAGTGGGCTCCAGCTAAAGGTGCTGGGCCCAGGGCTGAAGTTGCAGTCCCAGGACTAAAGGTGCCTGGGACTGAGGCGCATGTGGCCCCATGGCCTGGAGGGCCATGCACTGGAACTTGGACTCCAGAATCGTAGGTTCCCTGGGTTGTAAGTCCGCCCTCACCGAAAAGTCCACACTGACCAATGGCGTCTGCCCCTTTTGTACCCTCTCCCGGCATGCACAGCGGGTAGACCACGCCCACTGCACGGCTGCCGAGAGAGGACACCCAATCGCCACTCCATCACCTGTGGTTCAACCCTGAGTACAAGTGACAGCGCACCCATACTTCTAAGGAGAACTGCACGCCAGATGAAAACAGCAGCAGAGCAGAGTCCAATAAATCGGAAGATCCGAGCCAATTACCACTCGAATCACCCCTAAATTTAATATAGCAGCCCCCTAAATTGGGACCCCCGCTACACATGCATAAAGGGTACTGCACTGATCCCTGCCAGCCCTCCTCTCCCGTCCATCCCAGGCACTTATATGTGACAACATATGGGATGATGAGAAAGGAGGGTTGGCAGGGATCAACGTGCCAGAGGAATGTGTCACTGACACTTCCCTGCTCTGCACATGGGTGAAATCACTTCACTGCTTGTGGGCAGGACCAACATTCCTTACATGTATGGGGGTACCTTTCTTGTGTGCATTCTCACTAATGCCTGGGACCAGGTGGGGCCGCGGTCATGTGGACTCAACATTAAGGCGACACTGTACTTAAAAGTGAGCCGTACATCTTGCACAGCTGTGTAACCAAGTTGAGGATTTGTACTGTGAACCACTCTGCCCCATAACACTGCATACGTTGGCCTTTAGAATATAGCATTTAGAGGGGGACACCGCTGGGCTTGTTTCATGCTGCATCAATCCAGCTTTCCTGTCATCTCACTCCCAGTGACAGAGTAGGGGTTCCGCCATGCACCAAGCCTCCCGCCATAGACCTCTCATGTGCACTTAGTTTAGCTCCTTCAATTCTCCCGTACCTGTGGCTGGATCCATGGGGTCTCCATGCCGTGGGTTCAGTCTCAAGTTCTTTAAAAGGCACCAAATGCTAGGAAGGGAGTCAGAGCACCGACCCCCTTGCTAACCAGAGTACCCGTCACTCATGCCCAGCACCACTCTTCCGATGTCTGGCTGCTATTTCTTCCACACCAGTACTTGGATATCCATAGCAACTGCACAAACTCCTCTGCTGTGTGAACCTGCTGTGGTGGCCCTTCAGTTTCTTCTCTTCACTACTGTTTGTACTTATCAGGTCCCATTAATTTGGATACACCATTTACCTTCATACGCTTCTTTAAGTAACTTCAGATGGGGCATAGAACGGTTAATAAGCTTTCACTGGAAATGCAACAGGTCAGTACAGCAGCAGTAGACAAATGGAACAGTCCTTCCCCAGCTAACTATCACGGCTGCCCAGTTCATACCTTAGCAGGTACAGTAAGAGACTTTTTAGTCCATTAGAGGCAGTGTCCTAGTTCCAGGCAGTAAATCCCGAGGGTGGACCCGAAGGCAGGGGTCACAGATGGCATCTTGTAACCACCATTCCCTCCATTCCAATGGGGTGAGGCGACTCTGAGCTCTCCCCTTGTTATTATGGACCCACAGCAATGGCCAGGGCCATGAACACCCGGAAAAGGGAAAGAATCACCTTAACCCCATCCTAGCTTTGGGCAGCCTGTAACTCACTAAATAAACAACTCATCCTATATTCTTCTACCGCCGTCAACTCTAAGGAAGACATAGAGGCACTTTTGGCCGACATAGACTTGCCCTTACTTACCCAATCTCAGATTGAGTTGCTGGAGGCGCCTATCACTAAGGATGATATAGTAGAAGCAATGTCCCAACTTAACCCGTCTACAGCACCTGGCTCTGACGGTCTCCCCCTTGAATTTTATATAACATATACTGATATCCTAGTCCCCAGGCTTCATGACTTATTCTCTCACATATTTAAATCTGGCTCTCTGCCCCCTTCCATGTCTGAGGCCTACATAGTGCTTATACCCAAGCCCTGTAAAAACTTGGAGCTCCCCGAGTCGTATCGCCCAATATCCCTCCTTCAATTAGATATCAAGATCTTGGCCAAGATCCTGGCGCTACGTTTGAATACAGTGATTCTTACACTGATCCACTCGGATCAGACTGGATTTATGCCAGATAAGAATACGGCGTACAACCTTCGCAGACTCCATATGAACCTACAGGCTGAGCATGACCAGATGGGCTCCAGAGTCGTGGTGTCTCTTGACGCCACAAGGGCGTTCGACTCAGTCGAGTGGGAGTACCTCTGGGTGTGTTTGGCTCGGTTTGGATTCGGACCCAACTTTATTAAGTGGATCCGACTCCTATATCATAGTCCTAGCGCTAGGGTCTTGGTTAATGGGAGGGTCTCTGACCCCTTTTCTCTCTCCAGGGGCACACGTCAGGGCTGTCCCCTCTCCCCGCTACTCTATGCTTTGGCGGTAGAGCCCCTTGCCTCTTCCCTGAGAACACATTCGGGTCTCCGGGCTCTGCAATGTGGAGGTTTGGTAGAAACGATCAGTCTATACGTGGATGACATGCTGCTCTATCTGGCAGACACGGGACCATCCCTAGAAGTTATACAGAATTTTGGTGGCTATTCTGGGCTAAAGATTAATTGGGAAAAATCCCAAATTTTTCCGATTGATATAAGCGTTCCCACGGAAATCCAATCCTCCTCTCCTCTAATCAGGGTTAGTTCCATGAAATATTTAGGTATTATAATCACCCGTTATCCGGAAGACTTTGTTAAACTTAACATAGAGCCCCTAATTGCGACCCTGAAATCCAAAACACAGACATGGAAGCTACCTCCTGGGTGTCATGGGTCGAGTGAACTTAATCAAGATGGTCCTGCTTCCTCAGTTCTTATATGTCTTATGGCATGCGCCGGTATCTGCCCCTTCAAATTTTTAAGTCTATCGAAGCTATTCTCAACTCCTTTGTGTGGGGTAATTCCCGACACAAACTGTCGTGGCAAGTGCTGAAGAATCCCACCGAGTTGGGAGGCGCAGCACTACCTGACTTTAACCCATATTATTTGGTGGCGCAACTATCCCCCTAGGTAAACATGATAAAGATCGCTACCTGGCATTAGTGTGCACCCCTCAAGTGCGTGGTTACACGCATCCCTTCCAAATTCTCTTCAGGGACCCTGCAGATCCCTGGGTGCTGGGAGACCGAAAGGGACTGTTGCACACCCATTGTAAAATTTGGACAGTGGTGAGGCATAGATTGAAAACACCTCCCACACATTCTCACACACCTCTATGGGACCTTTGCCTATCTGAATTACTAACCATACCAGACCATGTCTTGTGGCTTAACCAAGGGGTGATGACTCTCTCAGATGTCTATAGGGGATCAACTTTGAAATCGTTCCAACAACTCAGAGAGGAATTTAGTCTTCTGCACTCCATGCATTTTCGGTACCTTTAGCTCTGCCACGCCCTCCAGACTCAATTTCGTGAATTCCCCCCCCCCCCCCCCATATCTAGACCATTTGTATAACCTTACCATAATAACGGGACAAGATCCCCTTAAACTTATTTCAGTGTTCTATAGCTCTTTACTTCGTCCCACTGCAGCGACCCTTGCTTATGCTCTGAAGGATCGTTGGGCTGGTGACGTGGGGGAGATGGAGGATGACAAATGGGAGGATGCGCTGGATACTTGCAAAAAGGTCTCTACTAAGCTTTCAGACCGCCTCGTACAAATGTACATTATGCATAGGTCTTATCTGACCCCCATACGTCTGGCCAAATATAAACCTGACCACAACCCTTTATGCCCCAGATGTGATAGTCCATCTAGTACTTTTATTCACCTTATATGGTCGTGCCCAGTAATACAAGACTATTGGTCTTACATAGTGAAGTTTATACATGATGAGATGGGGTCTCCTTTGACACTTTGCCCAAAACAATGCCTTCTGGGTGTGTTCCCAGACCCGGATTCGGACAAATTTCACAAAATATTCCTGCAAGAATCATTGCTTATTGCCAGATTACTAATAGCGAGGAAATGGTTACGGGTCATACCACCGACACTCCAGGAATGGATCTCTGCAATTAACGCTGTTCTGCCCTATAAAAAATAGATTTATGCGCATAGAGGCTGCCCGGCCAAATATGGCAAGATTTGGGACACCTGGCTGGGTAATGCAACCACGTGCAGTGAAGTACCTGATTGAACCTCTGAACTTGACTTTTTAACCTGGATGGCTGCATATATCCCCACTAGGTTGGGCCTGACAGTTGGACTACCTATGTTCCGGCGCTACAGCATTACGCTACTGCACTGCACGTTCAAATGTATGAGGGTAGCGGAACCTTGTTATACACCTGAACCTATTGTTATCATTCTCATTATTGTACTTATGTTGCCATTGTCGATCTCCTGTATGTCTTTACTCTTCAAAAATAAACACCACGTTATTTGTAAAAAAATTAAAATAAACAACTCATATAAATAACAATGCAGTTAAAGCAGGAACCCCACAGTTCAGAAAGGGCTAAAATAATCACCGGCACTATGTAAGCAACTGCTTACATACTGCCCTACTGTCCTTTGCACTATTGTTCTCTACCCTGCGGACCTCTGCACTGATGATCCCTATACACTGCATTACTGACCTCTGTACAATGCTCTACCTATTGTTCTCTACCATGCTGACTTCTGCCCTGCTGACCCCTCTACATACTACTGACCTCTGTACACTGACCTACATCCTACTGCCCTCTGTACACTGCCCCTAAATCCAACTGACCTCTGTACATTGCCCTACCTACTACTGACCTCTGTACACTGCCCTACCTACTACTGACCTCTGTACACTTCCCTACATCCTACTAACCTTTGTACATCGGCCTACATACTACTGACCTCTGTACACTGCCCTTCATCCTACTGACCTACATCCTACTGACCTCTATACACTGCCCTACATCCTACTGACCTCTGTACACTGCCCTACATCCTATTGACCTCTGTACACTCCCCTACATCCTACTGATCTTTGTACACTACCCTACATCCTACTGATCTTTGTACACTACCCTACATTCTACTGATCTCTGTACACTGCCCTACATCCTACTGACCTCTGTACACTGCCTTACATCCTACTGACCTCTGTACACTGCCATACCTACTACTGACCTCCTGCACACTTCCCTACATCCTACTAACCTCTATACATCGGCCTACATACTACTGACCTCTGTACACTGCCCTACATCCTACTGACCTCTGTACACTGCCCTACATCCTACTGACCTATGTACACTACCCTACAATCCTACTGACCTATGTACACTGCCCTACATCCTACTGACCTCTGTACACTGCCATACCTACTACTGACCTCCTGTACACTTCCCTACATCCTACTAATCTCTATACATCGGCCTACATACTACTGACCTCTGTACACTGCCCTACATCCTACTGACCTCTGTACACTGCCCTACATCCTATTGACCTCTGTACACTGCCCTACATACTGCTGGCCTCTGTACACTGCCCTACATCTTACTGACCTCTGTACACTGCCCTACATCTTACTGACCTCTGTACACTGCCCTACATCCTACTGACCTCTGTACACTGCCCTACATCCTACTGACATCTGTACACTGCCTTACATCCTACTGACCTCTGTACGCTGCCCTACATTCTACTGACCTCTGTACGCTGCCCTACATTCTACTGACCTCTGTACGCTGCCCTACATTCTACTGACCTCTGTACGCTGCCCTACATCCTACTGACCTCGGTACACTGCTCTACATACTCCTGACCTCTGTACACTGCTCTACGTACTACTGACCTCTGTACACTGCTCTACATACTCCTGACCTCTGTACACTGCTCTACGTACTACTGACCTCTGTACGCTGCCCTGCATATTACTTACACCGGACAGAACTCAACCCAGACGAAACTCAGAGCAGACAGCCAGGCCTGAAACTAGGATATAGAAGGGTTTGTTGGGACTTTTTAGGCGCATAGACAACAAAATTACAAAAATAGAAAATTTATTGATAAAAGTTCATATTTGGAATACATAAAATATTCACAGATAGATCAGTACAATATACCAACAGTAAGTGCACGTCTGATTTATCTCTACATGTTTTGTCTTTTACGGCTTCTTCAGGAGATCTTTTACAACAGGCACTGTATATGAACTGATCACTACAATAGAAAAATACATGTTACAAATCAATAACAAAAAAAGACAAAATATATGAAGCAAAAATATTCAATTACATTACGGACTTAAAACGAAAAAGGATATAACCCATGCATTGATCATAGTACCAACCTGCGTGCTCAAGAATAAAACCTCTATTGATTGTGGAAGGATGTATAGGACAATTTGGGAGTATCATAGAGAGGGGAAACAGACTGGGAGGATATGTAGGTCCATCTGCATTGAAGGTAGATACAAATATCTAAAGAATTATCCCTCATTAAAATTCAAGAAATAGGAAAAAAAGGATCTAAAAGAGAGCCTACCTTTCTATTTTCCATGCCCAATATGAAATTGGAACAGAAAAATTATTTAGATATTTGTATGATCAGTGCATGGGTTATATCCTTTTTCGTTTTAAGTCCGTAATGTAATTAAATATTTTTGCTTCATATATTTTGTCTTTTTTTGTTATTGATTTGTAACATGTATTTTTCTATTGTAGTGATCAGTTCATATACAGTGCCTGTTGTAAAAGATCTCCTGAAGAAGCCGTAAAAGGCGAAACATGTAGAGATAAATCAGATGTGCACTTTCTGTTGGTATATTGTACTGATCTATCTGTGAATAATTTATGTATTCCAAATATGAACTTTTATCAATAAATTTTCTATTTTTGTAATTTTGTTGTCTATGCACCTAAAAAGTCCCAACAAACCCTTCTATA
This sequence comes from Rana muscosa, assembly GCA_029206835.1. Taxonomy (NCBI): domain Eukaryota; kingdom Metazoa; phylum Chordata; class Amphibia; order Anura; family Ranidae; genus Rana; species Rana muscosa. The sequence goes on from JARGYO010000094.1 coordinate 31,633,597, forward strand.
TTCTATGTATCTAATAGGGATGTGGCGCTTTTAAACAACGTTTTTCAACAAATTCAGCTCAAAACTTTCTCTTCTCCAGGCCTGAAACTAGTCAAGCAAGTCAGCCTATAGTATCTTTTGTTCTGCCTTCATGATACATTTCTGTGTAAGACTTAAAGCGGAGTTCCACCCAAAAATTTAACATTTAGCACCTTGCAGGGGGGAGGGGGGGGCAGATACCTGGCTAATACAGGTATTTTGCTCCCACTTCCGGGCATAGATACCCGAGCCACCCGCGGGTATCTACGCCACTTCCGGCGTCTTCTCTGTCCTCCTCGCTGTCTTCTGGGTGACACACAGGTCCCAGAAGACAGCAGGAACCAGTAGCGTCCAGCATGCGCAGTAGGGAACCAGGAAGTGAAGCCGCAAGGCTTCACTTCCTGATTCCCTTACCGAAGATGGCAGCGACAGCACCCGAGAGCCGAGAGATAGATTGGCTTCGGGTGCCGACATCAGGGGTGCCCTGGACAGGTAAGCATCCTTATTTTAAAAGTCAGCAGCTGCAGTATTTGTAGCTGCTGACTTTAAAAAAAAAAAAAGTCGGCGGAACACCGCTTTAAGGTTACATAGTTACATAGTTAGTCAGGTTGAAAAAAGACACAAGTCCATGCAGTTCAACCATAAAAAAATAAAAAATATATAATATCATACAATCCCATATACCCAATTTTGTACCCACAGTTGATCCAGAGGAAGGCAAAAAACCCCAGCAGAGCATGATCCTATTTGCTACAGCAGGGGAAAAAAATCCTTCCTGATCGGATTTTCCCTGGATCAACTTTACCTATAAATGTTTGTACCCAGTTATATTATGTACATTTAGGAAAGAATCCAGGCCTTACTTAAAGCAATTTACTGAGCTGGCCAGAACCACTCTTGACGTAAAGAGTGCCCCCTTGTCCTTGGTGATCAATTACGCTCCAGACATGAATAATATTATGAATGGAAGTTAACACCAAGTGTCCCACAGAAGCTAACTGTTAAGGCATGCTAAGTTTGTACAGTATTTTTACTGCGACATTTGTTTTTTCGATTTTTCTAAATTTTCCCTATGCCATCCTTAAATTTTTATTAGGGTCTTGCTACTTAATTTCTTTTTTTTTTTTTTTTTTTTAAAGGTCACCGCACCCCGATGATCTTTGATCTCTTCCATGTTGTTCAGGTAAATCTCCACCTCTCAAAGGTTGCCTATCATCCCTCTTCTACAGAGAAACCTGCATAGAGCACATGACCACATCAAGAAGGATGGAGGAGGATCAGAGCCACATGACTGAGAAGATACTAAATCTCACCCTGGAGATCATCTACCTGCTGACCGGAGAGGTGAGAATTTGAGGAGGTCACATGACATCACTCTTATCTCTATTAAAAAATAGACCTGACCAGAGAGGTGAGGATTCTGGGAGGTCACGTGACATCACTCTTATCTCTATTAATAAAACACAAACCTGACCGGAGAGGTGAGGGGGATTCTGGGATTATAACATGATATTTGTATTCATTCTTCAATACAGAGTTTTATTTTTCTGAAGTCTGGCGATCATATGACCATCACAGTGCCTCCACCTCGCTCCCTGACATCTGAGATAAACGGCAAAAAGAAGATTGTAGAAGTCACCAAGAAGATGATGGAGCTGCTGACAGGAGAGGTGAGCAGTGCCGGGAATTCTGGGACATTATCCAGTAACAGACAAGGGATGTGTCTGGATGGTGACTGTATCATTGTGTGTGTCAGGTTCCTATAAGGTGTCAGGATGTCACTCTCTATTTCTCCATGGAGGAGTGGGAGTATTTAGAAGGACACAAGGATCTCTACAAGGACGTCATGATGGAGAATCAGCCGCCCCTCACATCCCCGGGTAAGAGGAGACTTTATTGTAAAGGAGAGAGCAGTACGATGGGTCCACCTAGATCCCCCCCCCCCATCTTCTGATAAACACATAGAAATAATGTATTCAGTCAGTGTGTGTGTTTCCTACAGATGGATCCAGTAATGTGAACCCACCAGAGAGATGTCCCCTTCTGTATTCCCAGGTTTCCACACAGAAAGATCACAACTATGCACGTGATCAGGTAGCTGAGGAACAATTATTGGTATTTATAATTTATACACAGCATGTTTGGTACAACAAATGTTTATTATATATTCAGGGTGGAAGAGATAAAAAGAGATATCCCCGTCATCTGTATTCCCGGGATTGCACACAGGAAGGTCACACCATCCCTCACCATCATCAGGTCAGTGGAGTTGAGGGTCTGGAACATAAAGTGATTGAACACTCTGACATGTGAAGACGAAGTGTGGACTCTACAAGATGATATTTCTTTATCGTACACCACGGGACACGGAGCCTCTATTCATTACATAGTGGGTTATATAGTTCACCAGAAGTGATTGGACACTGGCACAACCAATGAAGACAAGTTCCCCTCCATATAACCCCTCCCATAAGGGAAGTACCTCAGTTTTTTCGCTAGTGTCTAAGGTGTTGGACGCAATTAGGATGTGCTGGAGGAAGCTCTACCAAAGAGGCCCCTGGGGTAAAAGAGCTACACTTCGGATCCATCCAAGACGCCTAAAAAATTATGCCAAAATTGGATGGGATCCGGGTCTCGTGGAAGCCGAGGTGTCGCCTGTAATGTCTCTCTTTGGAGGACTGGGCTCTAGGGTCCAGCACTTTCGCTTTACAACGCTAAAAGTCCTGGCAGAGTCTTTTACAAGGCCCAGGGGAGAGGCCTCCTTTAAGTAGGAACCCATATCACTGAAGGTTGGCACACATACCCGCCATGATGGGTGAAGATTGGTTCTGTCTGGTCTTCAGCAGACCTGCGGCGGGGATAAGGTAAGCAAGGACAAAGTCCTAAGCATGTATCTTAAGGACTTTCCTTTTTTTTGAGTAGGTGTCCTCTCTGTTGCCACCACTAGAAGGAGTAAAGAGTTGAGTTCCACTCACCATGCTCCAGTATAGTGTCAGCTCCTTTTTCAGACAGCACACTTCTTCGCTGCAGAGTTCTGCCATGGATAGCACCCACGTCCCTCCTCACAGCAAAGATTGCAGGAGGACCTTCCCTCCTCTCAGGTCACCGCCATCTCCCTCTAGGTCGCGCGCACGCACGGGGGTGCGCTTAATGGTGTACAGTGAAGAAGAGGGGGCGGGGGCGCGAACGTGCGCGGGCACGCCATTCCACGGTGCTCAGACAGGCAGGAAGTGCACAAAAAGCCTCACAAGCCTGGAGCTCTCCCCTTGATGGTGACACAGCAGCTTACGGGCACGTAAGGTCTCTATGTGGTTGGTTTTTTGAGCACTCCGAAAAAAGATACCTACTCAGCATGAAACTGTGCGATTCGTTGCATTAGTAATATGTCTTCCCAAAGAAGAAATTCAGGGACTAAAAAGGACAAAAAAGCACCGCCGCCTGAGACGGGAGGCTCTAGCCGTACCTGCTCGGTACCTTCCTCTCCTGTAAGATCTGAAGCACCTATACAGGATGAGCCATTGCCTCTATCAGGAGTAGCAGCCTCTCTTGTGGTGCCTGTGCCTGCATATGTCACTGAGGACACTTTAGCGACAGCCCTGAACAACTTGGAAGGGAGAATCACTACGTTAATCACAAAGTCCTCACAAAAGGACAGAAAGCGAAGCAGATCTCCTTCTGTTGTTTTAGATCTCTGTTCAGAAAAATCTGAGAATGATAAGGATGAGATTGATGTAGCACCGTCAGGGGATAAGGATGAGGAGTCGGATGGATCATGGATATCAGAAGAACCTTTTTCTGCTTCCCAGGTTCTAAAATTACAGATGCAATGTTATGCTGAAACAGTGCGCTCTACATTTAAGTTACCCTCTCCGGAGTTAACTGAATCACCTGTCTCCTCCCTGGGTTCATTAAAATCCTCACAGGCTGCATGCTCTTTTCTTGGTGCCTCCATGGCAGCATACCTGTGACAAGCTCCGCCTTGGCTCCTCCCTCAGGACAAGTGAATATTATAAAAAAGTTGATTAGCACAGCCCCAGCATTCTCCTTTTTTTCCTCATACCTCATGGCAGTGAATTCTGGTCGAACGTCCTTACCTTCTGCATTCGGCAGCTTCCGTCCGGGTTCAAGCCTCTCCCGGACGCAGTCCCTTCTCTTGGGCAGCTAAACGCGCTTATAAGGTTGGGAGTCCCTTCTGTAGGATCTTTTGGGACAAGCAGTTTGTCTCTTAACTAAGAGCTCTACCTGCAGCACATCTCCCAGGCATTAGCTCACACATGGCAACAGAGACAGCAGCTATTTCTGCATTTCTTTTTTTTCTTCCCTTTTTTCCTTCCTTTTAGCTTTTTCTTTCTGGCTGTTTTCTTAGTGTTTCCCATTTCCTTTATGCCCCCTGTCTCCCCCTTGCCCTCTATCACCTCCTTGTCCCCCTTAGGGATCGCGCGCGCTCACCCCCAGCCTTTTTATTTACGGCGTCGTTTGCCGCGTTCTGCGCATACGCCGACGCCCGGGTCCTAGAGCCGCCGGTTCGTGCATGCGCGGTAAGCACGGAAGCCTCTGCGGCCATCTTAGGTTAGGGAAAAAAACCCTAAATTACAGGGCAGAGGCATTTTCCTCTATCCACCTGGTCCCATTTATCTCCCTGGCTGCTTGAGATCTACTTAACAGAAAGCTCCAGGGAAGAATACCTGTCGTTTCAGGTAAGTAAAAATATATATGTATATGTATAATATTTTTTTTTTAAAAGGGGGGGAAATTGTTTTTAAAATGAATTATAGTATATGCAGGTGTGCAAGTAAAACTCAAAAAAAAAAAAAAAAAAATGTTTTTAATTATATAAAAAAAAAAGGTTAAAAATAGTTTAAAAAAATAAATAAAATTGTTTATATGCATGTGTGCGAGAAGCCCCCCCCCCCAAAAAAAATGTTCTTTTATATAATTTATATTTAAAAAAAAAACACAGAGATTTTGTTTCTCTTAGCCAGATTAGGACATGGTCGTTAACCCTTCCCTGTTCCTTTCTTAGCTGCTACCTTTGCTAAGCCACTCAGCATGAGCCATTCGCCGCCCATACAAAGATCCTACTCTACTTCTGAGGTAAGGACCTACATCCAGGTAAGCTTACACATCTTAAAAAAAAAAAAGAGTGCACCGAAGCTGGTACTTTTATGTATTTCAGCCCTATACGCCAGAAGACGTCTAAAAAGACCTCAAGGCGAAATGAGGACTATGATGATTCTAGTCCCAGTAGAGACAGGTTGTCCAGGCATCGGGATCATAGAAGTGGCAGGAAGTCATCGCTGAGGCGCTTTTCAGGCGCTTTCACGCAAAAAAAAAAAAAAAAGCGCCTGAAAACTTATTTCCACTAAAATCAATAAATGCTTTCACACTGGAGCAGTACACTGAAAAAAACCGCCCATCTCCATTGAAATGAATTGAAAGCGCTTCAAAAGCGCCTGAAAAGCGCTTCAAAAAGCACTCAGTGTTTTACTGGCAGTTTTTCAAGCGCCTCAGTGTGAAAGTGGCCCAACGCTCCTGAAGCCGAGATCTCCAGGATGTCAGTCCTGTGGAGACACCCCACTTCCAGACAAAGTGATCTTTCGAACTTGCCCAGCGGACAGAAAGTCCGAAAGCCTGCAAGTGGCGGACCTACTTAAGAAAGCAGTAAATAATTCCCTTGTGGAATTGGTAGCCACAATGCCGCCGCAACATCTGGCATCTCCTACTCAGGAGCAAATGGCTGAGGCATCCATTCCCGGGCCGTCCTCAAGTGAAATCTCACGCCAGACGCCTGCTTCTTCCTCTAAACATCAGGAAGAGAATGCCATCTCAGGGGGTCTCTCTGATGACGTAGATACCTTTTGGTTTTGCTTTCGCCATGGTCCAGCCTTTTGTGCAGGCGGTAAAACAAGCGATCGACTGGGAAGAGACCGACACAGAAGTCGAAGTCGTACTTCCCCTTTTTCAAACGCCAGAATACCCTCTTTCCCTCTCATGGGGGAGATCAGGGATGTGATTGAGGAAGAGTGGAAAAAGACGGAGATAGTTTCTCCATTAATCGACTGGGAAAGTTATACCCTCTCTCAGAGGCTGATTCTGCAATGCTGGAGGGCCCTCCAGTGGTTGATGCAGCTGTGGTAAGGTTGGCAAAGAACGTCACATTGCCCATGGAAGACTCGACTTTGTTTAAGGTTCCACCAGACAGAAGGATGGATCTTGGTCTCCCAAAAGATGGCGGGCAATGCTTGTAAACCTGCGATAGCCCTGACGTCAGTGTCCAACGCCCTACGCGTCTGGACAGATGATATAGAGTTTGAAATCTAACAGGATATCCCAGGGGAGGACATCATCAGGGCCTTAGTGGAGCTAAAGCTCTCAGTAGATCTTATTGGTGAAGCCACGATCGATTCAATTCGATGCTCCGCAAGGTTAATGCTCCACACAGTTAACTGGATCACAATTATTACAGATGCCAGTAAAGCAGGTGGGGATCACACTGCAACCAGATCTCAGGGCAAGGAAGATGGTCCTTTCATACAACAGGCCTGGTATCAAATATCCTGGAGGTCCGGGCAGCCTACCTTTTGCATTGCTAGCCCTAGAATTCAAGATTACAGGCAAACCAGTTCTTCTCCGAATGGACAACAGGGCTGCGGTGTCTTATATAAACCCACATGGAGGGACGCGCAGCAGGTCCCTGCTGAAGGAAGTGAAACCATATTCTTTTGGGCAAAAAGGAATCTAAAAGACCTAAGGGCAGTCTATCTGCCCGGTCTTCTCAACTCAAGGGCCAACCGCATATCTCGCAGGTTCGTAGATTTCAACGAATAGTCTCTGCACCCGAAAGTTTTCGACTGGTTAGTGGACCAGTGGGGTTCCCTCGGGCTGGGCCTATTTGCAACGGCATTAAATACCAAGTTTTCAAGGTTCATCTCGAGACTTCCTCATCCCCAGGCGGAGGCAGTAGATGCTCTCTCAGCCCCTGGGCATGCAATCTGGCCTATGCCTTCTCTCCATGGCCTCTCATTCCAAAAAACAAAACAAAAACTCCTGTTGAGGCTTATGGTAGAAACCACAACGGTGATAGCGGTCCTACCGTACTGGCCAAGACGTCCCTGGTTACCCACAGCAATGTACCTGAATACAAAGCCTTCAGTCAAGGTTACAATAATACCTTTTCTCCTGTCACAGGGATGTCACACCCATCCAGATTCCCGCAGGTTAAATCTTCACATCTGGCAGCTGAAAGGGAAAGATTCCAATCCCTAGGGTGTCCCAACAAAGTTATCGAAACCCTGCTCAGCGCAAGAAAGCCATCCACAAACAGTATATACGATAAGGTGTGGAACAAATTCAGGGCCTTCATGATTGGCAGAAACTGCGATCCAGATTTCCCATCATCCTCTCAAATTCTAAAAACTCTTGCAGGCGGGCTTAGACCTAGGTCTTGCTTAAGTACACTAAGGGTGCAGGTAGCGGCAATTTCAGAGGCAACCAGTAAAATATGGGCTGAGAATTCATTAATAATCCAATTTTTCAAAGCTGTCAAAAAAGATCCGACCACCAACTAAACAATCTTTCTTGTTCATACATCACGGGACACAGAGCAGCATAGTCATTACTATGTGGGTTATATAGAATTACCTTCAGGTGCTGGCACTGGCAACTTCCAAAACAGGAAGTACCCTCCCCTATATAAGCCCCTCCCATCCGGGAGTACCTCAGTTTTTTGCCAGTGTCTAAGGTGTTGGCCAAGGTTAACATGTATTCATCTGGGCTTGTGTACAGGTTCTCTGGGCCTTAGCAAGCTATTTCGGATCCGACCAAAAAAGCTTCATAGCTAAACGGTCGGTACCCGGGCCTTGCAGAGAAGAGCAAGGTTTTGCCTGTAATGCCTCTCTTAGGAGGGCTGGACCCTGGGATCCAGAGCTCTGGTCATACCCAAAACCAAGAGGCTATCTGTGCAGGGTGCTATACAGGTCCAGGGGAGTGGAATCCTTGGGAACCCGGTCCCTGAAGGTCTAGTACAATGCCTGCCATGAAAGGTGAAGTTTGGGCTTCTGTGGACCAAACAAAGTCCTGCGGCGGGGAAAAGGTAAGTGGGGGCCCCTCAGGAACTTGGTTCTATTGAGGGGACCCCCAAGCCTAATATGTCTTTCTGCCTGTTACCTAAAAGGTATTCCCGCTAATAGCTGTATATGCCTAAGAGATCCTAGAAATGTTTTTTCATAAAGGAAGTTTTAAAAACTGTAAACCTGGAAATGTTTTTCATAAAGGAGGTTTTAAAAAAAAAAAAAGACAAAAGTGCGGTACCTGTGTTTGTCCACTAGAGGCCGCTGTGGAACGTCTTTTTTCTTGGGACTATTCCTTCCATGGTGAAAGTCCAGGCAGATGAGTGAGCTCTCTATCAGGGAAGCTGCATTCCTCTGTCATGCTGCCAAGTAGTTTCCTTCCATCCCCGAGTCCTGGTGAAACAGGGACCCTGGCTCCTCTCCCTACATGGCGCCAAGAGCGCACACGTGCACGCGCGCGCGCGCACACACGCTTTCTTTTTAAAAGATTTAGCTTCAAAAAAGGGGGCGGAGCCTGGCGGATGACGCGCTCTGTGCGCCCAGCGCTTCTGCGCATGTGCGAGCGTCCCAGCAAGATAAAAGGACTCAGTCCACGCTGCTTGCTATGGACACAGAGCATGAAAAGGAGCTGGTAGCATGGTATAGGGGCTTACAGCGGGCGGTTGATACAGGCATCCCCAGAAAGACGCATTAGTAGACACCCACTGATGTACATAGCAGCAAAATTGCATTAGACTATTTCAGTAAGGGGTGTATTGCGGCTGGAATACCTCAGCTTTGAACTAAGGAATATGCCGCCTAAAAAACTCCGAGATATACCTCTCAGGAAGTGTAGGGGGTCTCCATCGGGCTCTGAGGATCTGGAGCAGTCATCTGCACCCTCCTCCCCTGAGAAATCAGAGGTTAATACCTATAAGGAACCCCCGGGAGTGCCAGGTACTGCGGCTGTCCTCAGTCCACCTGCTCCTGCATATATAACAGAGGAGGTTTTTTCCTCAACTCTGGAGGGATTGGAGCAGAGATTGGCAGCATTGATCGCTTCTTCTCTACAGGAAAGAAAGCGCGCCAGATCTCCATCACCTCCATTAGAGTGCCTGTTGGCAGAGCTACAGTCCCAGGAAGGGACCGACCTACCTGAAGGGGATCAGGAGGAGGTTAACTCTGTTTTTGAGGAATCTACAGTAGATGAACTATTTTCAGCATCACAGACTGAAAGATTGTGGGTCCAGACCCTAACTGACATGGTTCGATCTGCATTTAAAATGCCTCTTGTTGAACCATCAACTACTACTGTCTCCTCATTGGGGTCGCTAAAAGCTCCCCAGGTTAATTGCTCCTTTCCAATACATCCATTATTGGAAGGACTTATATACCAGGACTGGGAACATCCTGATAAACTATTTGTTCCGCCTAAAAAATTTCCGGTGATCTATCCCATGGAGGAAAAGTTCACCCAGAGATGGAATGTTCCTACGGTGGACGCAGCCATCTCTTCTGTGAACAAATCACTGACATGTCCAGTAGATAATGTTCAAATGTTCAAAGATCCAGTGGATAAGAAATTGGAATCTTTATTAAAATCTGCTTTTTCCACAGCAGGGGCTGTTACACAGCCAGCGGTGGCAGCTATTGGGGTCTGCCAAGCTTTAAAGGATCAAATGAAAATGGTCCTGAGGGATTTGCCAGACCAGCAGGCCCAGGCTCTGGCTGATCTGCCTAGAGCATTATGCTTTGCGGTTGACGCCATCAAGGATTCTATCCATCACGCCTCCCGCCTCACGCTGTCTTTGGTACATATGCGTAGGCTTCTGTGGCTCAAAAACTGGTCTGCTGAAGCTCCCTGTAAGAAGCTCTTAGTTAGCTTCCCATTTCATGGGGAACGCCTTTTTGGCGAGGACCTGGATAAGTATATCCAGAAGATTTCCAGTGGTAAAAGTACTCTCTTACCGAGTAAGAAGAGGTCTAGGGGTCCATCTTTTAAGAGGACTACCTCTCCTATCCCTGCGACGTCTGCTACTAAGCAGTTCCGACGGCCTCCTCGGTCAAACTCGGGGGGTAAAAATCAGGGACAGTCACAGGGTAACAAGAAACCCTGGATCCGAAGGGGTACTAAACCAGCCTCCAAGTCAAGCCTATGAAGGGCTGCCCCCACTCAAACGGGTGGGGGGAAGACTTCAGTTGTTCGCAGAGACCTGGCGGGAGACGATCAAAGACAGATGGGTGCTCTCCGCAGTAACTCTGGGATACAAGTTGGAGTTAAAAGAGTCTCCTCCGTCCCATTTTATGTGGTCAGGCATGCCAAGAGACCCTCTGAAAAGAGGGTCTCTCCTATTGGCGTTAGAACAACTATTGCTCCAAGGAGTAATTATGGAGGTTCCTATGGAAGAGTGGGGGTTGGGTTTCTACTCAAACCTTTTCACAGTCCCGAAGCCAAACGGGGACATAAGACCCATATTGGACCTAAAGAGTCTAAACAAATTTCTAAACGTCCGGTCTTTCCGGATGGAGTCGATCCGATCGGTCACCGCTGCCCTACAAGGGGAGGAATGGTTAGCCTCGATCGACATCAAAGATGCTTACTTGCATGTTCCCATCTTTCCAGGTCATCAAAAATTTCTACGCTTTGCAGTAGAAGGGCACCATTTTCAGTTCAGAGCCTTACCATTCGGTCTGGCCACAGCACCACGAGTGTTCACAAAAATTCTGGCCCCACTGTTGGCCGATCTAAGAACACGAGGTGTAACGATAATGGCATACCTAGACGACCTGTTGTTGATAGACCACTCAGTTGCCAAGCTAGAAGTGGTAATTGTCGATACAATCAAGTATCTAGAATCTCACGGTTGGGTCATCAACCTGGACAAGTCAGCCCTACAGCCAGTGAAAAACCTGGTATATCTAGGGCTACGGCTGGATTCAGACCAGAGGAAGATTTTCTTACCTCTAGACAAGGTATCCTCTTTGAGGGGCTTGGTCCGTCTGCTTTGTGCAAAAAGACAGCCGTCCATACGCCTGTGCATGAGGCTGCTAGGAAAGATGGTAGCATCATTCGAAGCTGTGCCATACGCCCAATTCCACTCAAGGAATTTACAGAGGGCCATATTGTCAGCCTGGAACGGAAAAGTTCAGGCTCTAGACTTCCCGATGGCTTTGTCTCCTTCCGTTCGGAAGAGTCTCTGCTGGTGGTTGATCCCCCAGAATCTCCAGAAGGGAAAACCCTTCAGCCCGATATCTTGGAAGGTGGTCACTACAGATGCCAGCCTTATAGGCTGGGGGGCAGTACTGGAGCAATGGTCTCTCCAGGGCAGATGGTCAAATGTAGTAAAAACCCTGCCCATCAATCTCTTAGAGATACGAGCAGCCCGGTACGCCCTAGTAGCCTGGACATCCAGACTCCAAGGGTCCCCTGTCAGAATTCAATCAGACAATGCCACAGCAGTGGCATATATCAATCATCAGGGAGGCACCAGGAGTCGTGCAGCCCAGAGGGAAGTAAGTCACATCCTGGAATGGGCAGAAAAGCATGTCCCATGTATATCAGCTGTCTTCATTCCAGGGGTGGAGAATTGGAAGGCGGACTTTCTGAGTCGCCAACAGTTATGCCCAGGGGAATGGTCCCTTCATCCCGAGGTCTTCCGAGCAATATGTCAGCGGTGGGGAACACCGGATGTAGATCTGCTAGCATCCAGATTCAACGCAAAGGTGGACAGATTTGTCTCCCGGACAAGGGATCCCCTCGCTTGCGGCTCGGATGCTCTGGTGTTCCCTTGGGATCAGTTCAGACTGATATATGCATTCCCTCCGCTACAATTGTTGCCTCGACTCCTTCGCAGAGTCAGGTTGGAGAAGAAGCCGGTGATCCTGGTGGCTCCAGCGTGGCCCCGAAGGGCCTGGTACGCGGAGATCATCAAAATGTCTGTGGGGAGTCCTTGGACCCTTCCACGTCGTCCGGACCTGCTTTCGCAAGGACCGATATACCACCCTTCCTTACTAACTCTAAGTTTAACGGCCTGGCTATTGAATCCCACATCCTAAAGAAGAGAGGTCTCTCTAACTCTGTGGTATCAACTATAATCAATGCCAGGAAGCCTGTATCCAGGCAGATCTACTATAGAGTTTGGAAGGCGTACATCACTTGGTGCGAGGCCAGAAAATGGCATCCACGTAAGTACGTTATAGGCAGAATTCTGGACTTCCTGCAGTGGGCTGTAGACAGGAAGTTTGCCTTAAGTACTATCAAGGGCCAGGTTTCGGCCTTATCAATACTATTTCAAAGGCCCCTGGCTATGCATTCACTTGTCAAAACCTTTATGCAAGGGGTGACTCGTATTATTCCACCGATTAAAGCTCCCATATGCCCATGGGATCTAAATTTGGTTCTGTCGGTTCTGCAGAAGCAGCCGTTTGAACCTTTGCGGCACATTTCCTTGGTTCTACTCACCAGAAAATTGATATTTTTAGTAGCCATATGCTCGGCTAGAAGAGTGTCGGAATTAGCCGCCATGTCCTGTAAAGAGCCATATCTGGTTATCCATAAGGACAGAGTAGTATTACGCCCTCACCCAGCCTTTCTTCCTAAGGTGGTATCGAGGTTTCACTTGAACCAGGATGTGGTTCTTCCTTCTTTTTTCCCCAAACCAAGCTCGGTAAAGGAAAAGTTATTGCATTCTTTGGATGTAGTAAGAGCAGTTAAAGCTTATCTAAAAGCCACTGCTCAGATTCGTAGAACGGATTCTTTGTTTGTTCTGCCGGAAGGCCCCAGAAAGGGTCAGGCAGCATCAAAATCTACTTTAGCCAAGTGGATTCGACAGGTCATAATACAAGCCTATGGCTTGAGAAGTAGACCGCCTCCGTTCAAAGTTAGGGCGCACTCCACGAGAGCAGTTGGAACTTCGTGGGCAGTGCATCACCAGGCCTCCCTGGCTCAAATTTGTAAGGCCGCAACATGGTCTTCAGTACACACGTTTACTAGGTTCTACCAGGTGGACGTTAGAAGTCAGGAGGATGTCGCCTTTGGGCGCAGTGTGTTGCAGGCCGCAAAAGATCCTCATGCCTGATGGCGCCCAGCTTATGTATGGTGTATCCCCCCCCTCATTTGGCATTGCTTTGGGATGTCCCACATAGTAATGACTATGCTGCTCTGTGTCCCGTGATGTATGAACAAGAAAGTAGGATTTTTAAAACAGCTTACCTGTAAAATCCTTTTCTTGGAGTACATCACGGGACACAGAGCTCCCACCCCTCTTTTGGGGACACGTATTGCTTTGCTACAAAACTGAGGTACTCCCGGATGGGAGGGGCTTATATAGGGGAGGGTACTTCCTGTTTTGGAAGTTGCCAGTGCCAGCACCTGAAGGTAATTCTATATAACCCACATAGTAATGACTATGCTGCTCTGTGTCCCGTGATGTACTCCAAGAAAAGGATTTTACAGGTAAGCTGTTTTAAAAATCCTACTTTTCCCACTTGAGACATTGCTATCATCCTAGAGTCTTTAATCAATCCACCTCTTGCCTCTTCGGAGTCAGCATCGCTTTGAAATTTAACCATGAAGCTATCCTTCTTGATAGCCATAACTTCTGACAAACGGGTTTCAGAGCTCCAAGCTTTAGGAGCGGATCATAATCCTATCATATTCTTTCCTGACAAAGTAGAACTCGGAACGGTGCAAGGATTTAGCCCCAAGGTCACATCATCCTCGAACATGTCGGAGCCCTGGGCACTTCCAACATGTTCAGAACAAGACTCGGGTTCTCTTCACAAGCTGGACATTGCCTCCACTTTGAGATGCTATCTGCAGGCTACAGCATCCTTCAGGGACACTATCAGGTTGTTCATAAACAAAGGCAAGGAGGCGTCAGCAAGAACGATTGCCTCATGGTTCGTTAAACTCATCCACAAGGTGTACAGGGCAAAAGGACTGGGATCCCCTTCGATAGTCAGGGCGCACTCCACCAGAACGGTTTCTGCCTCTTTGGTGGCAAGAGCGAATGTGTCAATTGAAACAATTTGCAGGGCAGCGACTTTGGTCGTTCCAACATACGTTTTTGAAACATTACCGAGTAGACCCAGGAGCTCTCTCATTGGTGGAGTTTGGCAGACAGGCGGTCAAATCGGCCTTTGCTTCTTCCTCTAAATGATGATGATAATCTCTTTAAAATAAACCTCTGAGCATCATCCCACCCATATCAGCTAGTTATTTGTCACAGGTATGCTGCCATGGAGGCACCAGGAAAACGGAAAATTGTATCATACTTACCAGTAATTTTCCTTTCCTGGTGCCTATCCATGGCAGCATACAATCCCACCCTCGGTATTCTATATTACGGAGAATGCTGGGGCTGTGCTAATCAACTCTTTTATAATATTCACTTGTCCTGAGGGAGGAGCCAAGGCGGAGCTTGTCACAGGTATGCTGCCATGGATAGGCACCAGGAAAGGAAAATTACTGGTAAGTATGATACAATTTTCCGTTTTCCGATTCATCCTTTATTGGAGAATCTGATTTACGCAGCCTGGAAACATCCAGATAAGCGTTTTTCTCCTCCTCGGAAATTTGGAGGAGAAGTTTACCAAGAAGTGGAGTCTGCCTGCAGTAGATGCAGCGATTTCTTGTGTAAATTAAAGCCTAACTTGTCCGGTGGACAATGCTCAGGTATTTAAAGATCCTTCTGAAAAGAAATTGGAAAATTTACTAAAATCTTCTTTTCTTTTGGATGGCGCAGTAACCCAACCTGCTGTGGTGGCAGTTGGCATGTGTCAGGTCCTAAAAGAACAAGTGAAACGGGCTGAAAGATCTGCCTCCGGAGCAGACCAATTTTTGGGAGAATCTGCCTTCTATTCATCAAGCATCTCACCTTACGCTCCAGCTGGTGCATATGCGCAGAATTCTTTGGCTAAAGCATTGGTCAGTGGAAGCTCCATGCAAAAAGCTTTCGGCCAGTTTCCCCTTCCATGGCGAACGCCTCTTTGGGAATGATTTGGAAAAATATATCCAAAAGATATCAAGCGGTAAAACTACTCTATTGCCGGAGAAGAAGAGAAGCGTCCTTGTTTTAAATGCTCGCTCTCTCCAGCTCCCGGAACATCTGCTTCCAGGCAGTGGCGACGGCATTTTTAGCCAGCCACAAAGGCTAAAGACCAAGACCAGGCCCAGAAAAACAAGAAGCAGTGGGGTCATAAAGCTAACAAGCAAAACCCCAAGGCCTCTTTATGAAGAGGCGCCCCAGCTCAGCTGAGTGGGGAACGCGGCTTCGGCAGTTTTCAGGAACTTGGCAGTGAGAAACCCAGGACAAGTGGGTAGTTTCTGCAGTATCCCTAGGGTACAAATTGGAATTTCGAGAAATCCCATCTTATCGGTTCCGAAGTTCAAATGTCTCCAAAGATCCATTAACCACTTAAGCCCCGGACCATTTTGTTGCTAAAGGACCAGGCCCCTTTTTGCGATTCGGCACTGCGTCGCTTTAACTGACAATTGCGCGGTCGTGCGACGTGGCTCCCAAACAAAATTGACGTCCTTTTTTTCCCACAAATAGAGCTTTCTTTTGGTGGTATTTGATCACCTCTGCGGTTTTTATTTTTTGCGCTATAAACAAAACTAGGGCGACAATTTTGAAAAAAAATACAATATTTTTAAAATTTTGCTATAATAAATATCCCCCAAAAATATATAAAAAACAATTTTTTTCCTCAGTTTAGGCCGATACGTATTCTTCTACATATTTTTGGTAAAAAAATCGCAATAAGCATTTATTGATTGGTTTGCGCAAAAGTTATAGTGTCTACAAAATAAGGGATAGTTTTATGGCATTTTTATTAATATTTTTTTGTTTTACTAGTAATGGTGGCGATCAGTGACACGCTCACTAGGAAGAATGGGGAAAGGTTTGTTTACACTTACCTCTCCCCGTTCTTCAGCTCTGTGACCCGATCGCGGGACACCGGCGGCGCGTGCGCGACCCACGGCTGGGCATCTTAAGAGGGAAGTACCTGTATGTGCTTATGCCCAGCCGTGCCATTCTGCCGACGTATATCGGCGTTAAGC
The DNA here is from genome assembly GCA_029206835.1 of Rana muscosa. NCBI lineage: Eukaryota > Metazoa > Chordata > Amphibia > Anura > Ranidae > Rana > Rana muscosa. The sequence continues at coordinate 31,649,728 of JARGYO010000094.1, forward strand.
GGTCCTTAAGTGGTTAAAGAGAGAATCCTTCTTCCGAGGATTGGATCACTTGCTGTCTCAAGGGGTAATCATGAAAGTTCCCCTAAAAGAGCAAGGTGCAAATCCATGTATCATGCATATCTGACATTAATATATAAGTCCCACAAAGATCCCGCTTCTTGTGCCTCTTATCGGCCCATAGCGTTACTGAATAACGATCTCAAAATTTTAACTAAACTCATGGCCCTCCGGTTGTACCCCTTGTTGCCTTCAGTGATAGATCCGGATCAGACTGGCTTCATGCCCCGTAGGTCCACAGATATTAATCTCCGACAGTTGTTCACTAACATACATACCCAGCACTTGAACATGGGATCACGGGCGGTGGCCTCACTTGACATAGAAAAGGCCTTTGATACGGTTGAGTGGCCCTTCCTATGGGAAACGCTGAGCAGGATGGGATTCCCTTTGCTGTTTATCAAATGGCTTCAGGTGATCTGCAAATGTGTCCCACTTTCTCTGTGTGCTTGGGCGGTGGACTGTCTGTCCCCTTCAGGCTCTTCAGGGGAACTAGGCAGGCCTGCCCTCTCTCCCTGGCATTGTTCTCTCTGGCTATTGAGCCGGTGGCAGAAGCACTACGCACTTCACCACACATTAAGGGTCTTCGTATTGGATTGCTGGAAGAGAGGGTAGCCCTGTACGCGGCCGATATGTTGCTGTTCCCCAATGACGCTGGTCCATCATTGCAGGGAGCACTGACAATTTTGGACACTTTTACTGCAGTATCTGGACTTAGGAGGGACTTGGACCAATTAACCCTATTTCCAATTGACCAGGAGGCTAAGGCTACATCCCACCCTGATAACCCCCTTAAATGGGTGGACTCCTTTAAATACTTAGGGGTCAATATCTCTACTCCACACTTCAGACTTTATTTCATTAAACCTCGCATCAGTTCTTATTGACACCCAGACAAAACTTAAATCATGGAGTAACTTGCCTTTGTCCATCTGGGGACGAGTTAACCTCCTTAAGATGAAAATCATTCCCAAATTCACTTACCTCTTCCGTCATTCCCCAAAAAGGGTGCCTAAGTCTTCTTTAAAAAGCTAAACCAGATCTTTTCGTCCTTTCTATGGGGTCCCTCACCGCCCAGATACTGACTGTCGACCTTGATGAGGCCAAAGACGCAGGGTGGCATGGCATTTCCGGACTGTTACAAATACTTCCTGGCCGCACAGTTGGTGACTGCGGCCTGGTGGCTACTCCCGGACACAACAAACTCATCTACTGCATTAGAGGCTGCGTTGGTTGGCTCCCTGGAAGCCCTCCAACTTCTAATCTATAGGGGTCCTCGTGCCCCCTAGCCCCTAACCCCCTCCATGCTTACCACCATTCGGGCTTGGTGGGCAGGACTAGCTATTGAGAAATGTAAACACTCTGAGGTTTCCCTGAATGCCCCGATCTGGTTGAACTTTAGTCTACCCCATCTTTACAAACTTTTAGACCCTTACGCATGGACTAAGTATGTTGTAAAACTCATGTCACATATTGTCTCACAGAATTTTCTAATCCCTTTCTCTCAGCTCTCCTCTCTCTACAATGTACCTAATCACTATCTTTTTCGCTACCTCCAACTGTCCCATGCTTTTACAGCACAATTCCCACACTCCTCATGTATCATGGCCCAGTCGGAGTTGGAGAGGACACTCAGATTTAGCTGTCCTGAGAAACCCACCTCACGATTATATGCATACTTGATCTTTGTGTCTCTCCCGTCTCTTGACAAACTCTGGTCTCGCTGGCAGCGAGATGTTCCCGCACTGGACAATGATGACTGGGACGATGTCTGGGATTTCCCTTTTAGCTCACTAGTTTCCATTCGTGACAGACTGGTTCAGTTTAAAATTGTACATAGGGCATACTTCACCCCACATAGACTTCATCAGATGGACCCTACACATTCCTCGGAATGCTGGAGGTGTGGGGCCTCGCCGGGAGATTTTTCTCATATCTTCTGGTGTTGCCCAAAAGTTCAGCAGTATTGGGGGGAGGTTCTCGAGTTGATCAACAAGGTGGCATCTGTCGCACTTCCATTGGCAATGGAAGTGTGCCTTCTGGAACTCATAGAAACCATTATACCGACCAGGGCTAAGCGCACACTGATTGGCTTATTACTTTTTTACGCCAGGAAAAACATTGCAATGCAGTGGAAAAAACTTACTTCCCCGTTGTTAGTACAGTGGAAACGTTTGGTGAATAACAGCCTTCCTCTGTATAAAGATACTTGCGTAAATAGAGGCGGTCCACAAAAGTACGATAGAGTTTGGCGTACCTGGTTGGCTGAACCTCAAACGGCCTAATGGATGGGGCTTCTGTACTGATAGCTTGCTGATATATTGGCCAACATCTGGGAGTGGGATGCAATGTAATTTTTGGGGCACCGTTATTGTTAGATGCTATTGGTGGATATTTTGATAAGGACCTGTGGATGTGTGTCACACAATTGTTGTTTTTTCCAACTGTTACACCCACATATGCAGAATTGTACTGTAACACCATGAATGTTCTTGTGTACTGAAGGCACTTAAGGTGTATGTGTTTTGTTTTGTCTATAAAATATGAAATAAAAATAATAATAAAAAAAAAAAAAGAGCAAGGTGCAGGGTTTTATTCAAACCTCTTTGTGGTTCCCAAACCAAATGGAGACGTCCGACCCATTCTGGATCTAAAAGCTCTGAATCAGTTTCTGAACATTCGCCATTTCCGAATGGAGACTATTTGGTCCGTGGTCGCCACCCTACAAGAGAATTCTTGGCGTCTATAGACATCAAGGATGCATATTTACATGTGCCTATCTATCCCACTCACCAAAAGTTCCTACGGTTCGCGGTAGAACATCGCCACTTCCAGTTTGTGACTCTGTCCTTTGGTTTGGCCACCGCACCCCAGGTATTTACAAAAGTTCTGGCCCCACTGTTGGCAAACTTGAGAGCGCAGGGCATATTGGTGACAGCCTATCTAGACAATCTACTCCTAATAGATCAGTCAGTGGCAGGATTAAATCAAGCTGTGATCAAGACGGTAGAATACCTGGAGAATTTAGGATGGATCATAAACCTACAGAAATCCTCTCTAAAAGCCCTAACAAGGATAGAGTATTTGGGCATGATCATAGATACAGCCCAAAGCAGGGTATTCCTGCCAGAGCCAAAGGTCAAGTCTCTAAGAGAATTGACCCACAAGGTCAAGGCGAAGAAAGGACCATCTATTCACCTTTGCATGAGGTTATTGGGGAAGATCGTGGCCTCTCTCGAGACTGTTCCTTACGCCCAGTTTCATTCGAGACCACTTCAAGGCAGTAACCTAGCTGCCTGGAACAAGAGGATCCAAACTCTAGATCTAGCAATGCGTCTGTCCTCACATGTGCCGGTATTCCATCCTTCCCTACAAAAACTAAATTTGACGGTCTGGCTACTGAGACCTACATTTTGACGAAACGAGGGCTCTCGGGTCCAGTTCTTTCCACTCTCATTAATGCTAGAAAGCCGGCCTCCAGGCTTATCTACTATAGAGAATGGAAAGCGTATGTTTCCTGGTGTGAATCCAGAGGGTGGAATTCTCAGAAGTATGTCATAAGTAGGGTTCTGGCCTTTTGCCAATTCGGAGTGGATATGAAATTAGCCCTGAGTACCATCAAGGGTCAAATATCGGCTCTATCGTTTTTTTTTTCAGAGACTGCTGGCATCTCATTCCCTAGTTCAGGCTTTCATTCAGGGGGTACTGCGGGTAAATCCACCAGTCAAGTCTCCCTTGTGTCCTCGGGATTTGAATTTAGTATTGTCAGTCTTACAAAAGCAACCTTTTGAACCTATCCGCCATATTCCTTTGATTCTTTTAAGCAGGAAATTGGCCTTTTTGGTTTCTATCTCCTCTGCTAGGAGAGTATCAGAGTTAGCAGCTCTTTCTTGCAAAGAGCCTTATTTAATTTGTCACAAAGACAAAATTGTACTACGCCCCCATCCTACCTTTCTACCAAAGGTGGTGTCAACGTTTCATTTAAATCAAGACATTGTTTTGCCTTCCTTTTTTCCTGAACTGCGGTCAGCGGGGGAAAAGTTATTGCACTCTCTAGATGTAGTGAGAGCAGTAAAAGTTTATTTGCAGGCAACTGCTCAGATACATAAAACAGATGTTTTGTTTATTCTGCCAGATGGTCCCAAAAAGGGCCAAGCGGCATCGAAATCCACCATTTCTATGTGGATTCGGCAAGTTATTATTCAGGCTTATGGTTTAAGGAACAAGATTCCTCCTTTTTCTGTTAAGGTGCACTCAACCAGGGCAATAAGTGCTTCATGGGCAGTGCATCACCAGGCTTCTATGGCTCGGATCTGTAAAGCTGCAACTTGGTCTTCAGTCCATACATTTACCAAATTCTATCAAATGGATGTAAGAGGACATGAGGATTCTGCCTTCGGGCGTATTGCGCTGCAGGCAGCAGTATAGGGTTTCTTGTCCTTTGGCGGCCTGATTGATCTGTGTCTCCCACCCCTCATATTGAGCATTGCTCTGGGACTATGTAATGAATAGAGGCTCTATGTCCCGTGGTGTACGATAAAGAAAATAGGATTTCTTTTTCGTACATCACGGGACACAGAGCGACTTAGTCATTACTAATGGGTTATATAGATTACCTTCAGGTGTTGGCACTGGCCAATTCCAAACCGGAAGTACCCTCCCCTATATAAGCCCCTCCCATCCGGGAGCACCTCAGTTTTTTGCCAGTGTCTAAGGTGTTGGCCAAAGAGTAACATGTGTTTTCACTGGGCTTGCGTACAGGTTCTTTTGGGCCTTAGTAAGCTGTTCCGGATCCCACCAAAAAAGCTTCATAGCTAAACGGTCGGTACCCGGGCCTTGCAGCAGAAGAGCAAGGTTTTGCCTGTAATGCCTCTCTTAGGAGGGCTGGACCCTGGGATCCAGAGCTCTGGTCATACCCACGACCAAGATGTTGTCTGTGCAGGGTGCTATACAGGTCCAGGGGAGTGGAATCCTTGGGAACCCGGTCCCTGAAGGTTTAATTACAATGCCTGCCGTGATAGGTGAAGTTTGGACTTCTGTGGACCAAACAAAGTCCTGCGGCGGGGATCAGGTAAGTGGGGGCCCCCAGGAACTTGGTTCTATTGGGGGACCCCCAAGCCTAATTTGTCTTTCTGTCTGTTACCTAACGGTATTCCCGCTAATATCTGTGTTTGCCTGTAACTACTGAAAATGTAAAATTTTAATAGTAGTCAAGAAAAAAAAAAAAGGGGACCGCGGTACCTGTGTTAAACCACTAGAGGCCGCTGTAGTCCATTTTTCTTGTCATGTGGATCTTTGGTTTTCTCAAGTCAAAAGATCCAGGCAGTTGGTAAGTTTCTCTGTGGGAATCCACTTCCTCTGCCCTGTTGCTGCGCTCATCCACCGCACAGGCCCTCCGGCAAAAAGGGCCCTGGCTCCTAGTCCCTGTTTGATTTCGAAAAGGGCGCCAATGGCGCACGCGCGGGCGCGTGCACGCGCCTCCTATGAAAAAAAAGGGGCGGGTGGATGACACTCGATCCGCGCCGCGGCGCTTCTGCACATGTGCAGGCGTCCCAGCATGGTTAAAAGACACAGTACAAGTGTCAGCTGGATGCAAACAGAGCTAGCAACAAACAGTGGCACACAGAGGCGGTTGATGCAGGCATCCCCATAGAAAGGCACTTTAGTGGACACCAGCTGGTATATAGCAGCAACTGTGTTAGACTATTACCAGCAAAAATTGGTGTATGACGACGGGAATACCTCAGCTTTGTGCTTAAAGGATATGTCGTCCAGACGCTCCGGAAATAGGTCTTCCAGGAAGCCAAAGGGGTCTCCATCGGGCTCTGAGGATATTGGGCATGCTTGTACTGCACCAATCTCCCCTGAGAATTCAGAGGTCAGTAGCCGTAGAAACCCCGCAGGAGTGCCTGGTGCTGCGGCTGTCCCCAGTCCACCTGCTCCTGTATATATAACAGAGGAGGTTTTATCCTCAACTCTGGGAGGATTGGAAGAGAGATTAACAGCATTGATCGCTGCTTCCCTGTCACAGGAAAAGCGCGTCCGATCTCCGTCTCCTCCTTCAGAATGCCTGTTAGTGGAGGAACAGCCCCACACAGAGATCGACCTACCTGAAGGGGATCAGGATGAGGTTGATTCAGTTATGGAGGAATCAACAGTGGAAGAACCTTTCTCAGCATCTCAGGCTGAAAGATTATGGGTTCAGTCTCTGACTAACATGGTCCGATCAGCATTTAAAATGCCTCTGGCGGAACCACCATCCACTACGGTTTCCTCGCTGGGGTCGCTAAAAGCTCCCCAGGCTGTCTGTTCCTTCCCAATCCACCCTTTATTAGAAGGGCTTATTTACCAGGATTGGGAGCATCCTGATAAAATATTTGCTCCCCCCAAGAGATTTCCGGTGATCTATCCCATGGAGGATAAGTTCATAAAAAAATGGAGGGTCCCTACAGTGGACGCAGCCATCTCTTCTGTTAACAAATCACTGACATGTCCAGTAGATAATGTTCCAATGTTCAAAGACCCAATAGATAAAAAATTGGAGTCTTTACTAAAATCTGCTTTCTCTACAGCAAGCATGGTGACACAACCTGCGATAGCAGCGATTGGAGTCTGCCAAGCAGTGAAAGATCAGTTGAAACAAGTCTTAAGGGACTTACCAGATCAGCAGGCTCTTGCCCTAGCTGACCTGCCTAGAGCCTTGTGTTTTGCGGTGGACGCCATAAAGGATACAATCCAACAGGCCTCCCGCTTTACGCTGTCTATAGTACATATGCGTAGGCTTCTGTGGCTCAAAAACTGGTCTGCTGAAGCTCCCTGTTAAAAACTGCTGGTTAGCTTCCCATTTCATGGAGAACGCTTATTTGGAGAAGATCTGGACAAATATATCCAGAAAATTTCTGCCGGTAAAAGTTCACTCTTACCGGTTAAGAACAAGGGTAGAAGTCCTTCTTTTAAGAGGCCTACTTCTCCAGTCCCTGGCACATCGGCTGTGAAACAGTTCCGACGGCCTCCGCGGTCAAATCCAGGGGGCAGAAATCAGGGACAATCACAGGGTAACAAGAAACCCTGGGTCAAGAGAGGTACAAAACCTCCCCCTAAGTCATGAAGGGTTGCCCCCACTCAGTCGGGTGAGGGGAAGACTTCAGTTGTTCACAGAGACCTGGCGGGACACCATCAGAGATGGGTGATCTCCGCAGTAAGTCTGGGATACAGGCTGGAGTTAAAAGACATTCCTCCTGCCCATTTTATAAGGTCAAACGTGCCAAGCGATCCCCAGAAGAGTGGATCCCCCCTTCTGGCACTAGAGCAACTATTGCCCCAAGGGTAATCATGAAGGTTCCCTTGGAAGAAAACGGGTTCGGGTTTTACTCGAACCTTGTCACAGTCCCCAAACCAAATGGGGACATGAGGCCCATATTAAATATAAAAGGGCTAAACAAGTTCCTACATATCAGGACTTTTTCGGATGGAGTCGATCCGATCGGTGGCCACCGCCCTACAAGGGCAGGAATGGTTAGCCTCGATCGACATAAGGGATGCTTATTTGCATATTCCCATCTGTCCGGCCCACCAGAAATTTCTACGCCTTGCAGTAGAAGGGCGCCATTTTCAGTTCAGAGCCTTACCTTTCGGTCTGGCCACGGCACCACGAGTGTTCACAAAAATTCTGGCCCTACGATTGGCCAAACTAGGAACACAAGGTGTAACGATAATGGCATATCTAGACGACTTGTTGCTGATAGACCACTCAGGGAAAAAAACTAGAAGTGGTCGTTCACAAGATAATCAAGTATCTGGAATCTCACGGTTGCATTATCAACCGAGACAAGTCAGCCCTAAAACCAGTCAAAAGCCTGGAATACTTGGGGGCTAAGACTGGATTCAAATCAGAGAAAGATTTTCTTACCTCCAGAGAAGGTGTCGTCTTTGAAAGATTTGACCCACTTAGTGGGTACAAAAAAGAAAAACCATCCATACGCCTGTGTATAAGGCTGCTGGGAAAAATGGTGGCTTCATTCGAAGCGGTACCCTACGGTCAATTCCATTCAAGGAACTTGCAGAGGGCCATACTGTCAGCCTGGAACAAAAAAGTTCAGGCTTTAGACTTACCAATGTCCCTGTCCCCTTCCGTTCGCAAGAGCCTCCATTGGTGGTTGGTGCCCCAGAATCTGGAAAAAGGGAAACCCTTCAGTCCAGTTTCTTGGAAGGTGGTCACTACAGTTGCCAGCCTCATAGGCTGGGGGGCAGTACTGGAGCAATGGTCTCTCCAGGGCAAGTGGTCAGAAGCAGAGAAGGCCCTGCCCACCAATCTCTTAGAGATACGAGCAGCCCGGTATGCCCTAGTAGCATGGACATCCAAACTCCAAGGGTCACCTGTCAGAATTCAATCAGACAATGCCACAGCAGTGGCATATATCAATCATCAGGGTGGCACCAGGAGTCGTGCAGCCCAGAGGGAAGCGAATTGCATCCTGGAATGGGCAGAAAGGTATGTCACAGCCATATCCGCGGTTTTCATCCCAGGAGTGGAAAATTGGAGAGCGGACTTTTTAAGTCGCCAGCAATTATGCCCGGGGGAATGGTCTCTTCACCCCGAGGTTTTCCAGGCAATATGCCAGCGGTGGGGAACACCGGATGTAGATCTGCTAGCATCCAGATTCAACGCAAAGGTGGACAGATTTGTGTCTCGCACAAAGGATCCCCTAGCTTGCGGTTCGGATGCCCTAGTGTTCCCTTGGGATCAGTTCAAGCTGATATATGCATTCCCACCGCGATTAATCCGCAGAATCAGGGTAGAAGAGAAACCAGTGATTCTGGTGGCTCCAGCGTGGCCCCGAAGGGCATGGTACGCGGAGATTGTAAAAATGTCAGTGGGAAGTCCTTGGACCCTCCCACATCGTCCGGACCTGCTTTCGCAAGGACCGATATACTACCCTTCCTTACCAGCCCTAGGTTTGACGGCCTGGCTATTGAAGCCCACATTCTAAAAAAGAGAGGGCTCTCTAATCCTGTGGTATCTACCATGATCAATGCCAGGAAGCCGGTATCCAGGCAGATCTATTATAGGATCTAGAAGGCGTACATCACGTGGTGTGAGGCCAGGAAATGGCATCCACGTAAGTACGTAATAGGTAGGATTCTGGACTTTCTACAGTGGGCTGTACATAGGAAGCTTGCCTTGAGTACTATCAAGGGTCAGACGGCCTTGTCAATATTTTTTTCAAAGGCCCTTGGCTTTGCATTCATTAGTCAAAGCTTTCATACAAGGAGTGATGCATATTAGCCCTCCGGTTCGTATTCCCATATGTCCATGGGACTTAAACCTGGTTCTGTCGGTTCTACAGAAACAACCATTTGAACCATTGCGGCACATTTTCTTGGTTCTTTTCACCAGGAAATTGATTTTCTTAGTAGCCATTTGTTCGGCTAAAAGAGTATCGGAATTAGCCGCCTTGTCCTGTAAGGAGCCATATCTGGTTATCCATAAGGACAGAGTAGTATTACGTCCTCATCCAGCCTTCTTCCTAAGGTGGTATCGAGGTTCCATTTGAACCAAGATGTGGTTCTTCCTTCCTTTTTCCCCAAACCTAGTTCGGTAGAGGAAAAGTTATTGCATTCTTTGGATGTAGTAAGAGCAGTTAAAGCTTATCTTAAAGCCACTGCTCAGATTCGTAGAACGGATACTTTGTTTGTTCTGCCGGAAGGCCCCAGAAAGGGTCAGGCAGCATCAAAAATCTACTTTAGCCAAGTGGATTCGACAGGTCATAATACAAGCCTATGGCTTGAAAAGGAGACCGCCTCCGTTCAAAGTTAGGGCGCACTCCACAAGAGCAGTTGGAACTTCATGGGCAGTGCATCACCAAGCCTCCCTGGCTCAAGTCTGTAAGGCCACAACATGGTCCTTAGTACACACGTTTACTAGATTCTACCAGGTAGACGTCAGAAGTCAGGAGGATGTCGCCTTTGGGCGCAGTGTGTTGCAGGCCGCAAAAGAGCCTCATGCCTGATGGCGCCCAGCTTATGTATCCCTCCTCTCATTTGGCATTGCTTTGGGCCGTCCCATTAGTAATGACTAAGTCGCTCTGTGTCCCGTGATGTACGAAAAAGAAAAAGGGATTTTTATAACAGCTTACCTGTAAAATCCTTTTCTTGGAGTACATCACGGGACACAGAGCTCCCACCCCTCTTTTTGGGACACTTATTGCTTGGCTACAAAACTGAGGTGCTCCCGGATGGGAGGGGCTTATATAGGGGAGGGTACTTCCGGTTTGGAATTGGCCAGTGCCAACACCTGAAGGTAATCTATTGTGAGGGGGTTAGCTCGGCAGCGGGTGTGTGTGACCCCCGGGATGGGCTCCCCACACAAAACAGGCCCAGCAAACGGAGGTTGTGGTTTTCAAAATCAAAAAAGGTGCGGTTTATTTTCTATTTACAGTGACAAAACACAGCAAAGCAAAAGAAACATAACCAAAATAAATCCTGGTCAAGTTGACCTCTGACTAAACATACAGGTTTCCTAACTAACAACTGGGATCAGCCTAGTGCTGTCCTAGTCCCTAAGTCCCTGGTTTAGTAAAAGTCCAAACAAATAGCCACACAGGCTTTGCCTCACCGCACAGGGGTTCACTCTCCCTAGACAGTCCACACAGGTCTGGTTCCAGGCATGAGCTAACATCTAATGAAGCTGGGAGTTCTTATAGAGGCCTAAATGAGCTGACAAGGTTCAGCTGGTCTCCTCATCTCTGTCTGCACGACGCCCCACACTCTCCCTAGAGGTATGAGTCATCCATGAGCCCACTAGCCTTATACAACTCTCCACCTAGTGGTATAAGTCGGCGTAAAGCCTGAATCTGGGCGAAATATATCTACCCCCCTGGATGCAACCAGGTGACTTTACCTTCCTGCTGTCACATACCCCCCCCTCTTGTTTTAACCTCGGGGTTGGAACACCAGCAATCAGGCATTCATGTACTCGAGACAAAGCATCCACATTCCCCATTTGAACGCCAGGGCGATGCTTTACTGTGAAGTTGAATTCCTGGAGGGCCAGGAACCACCTATTCACTCTTCTATTTGTTTCCTTGTTTTGAGCCATCCACTTTAACGGAGCGTGATCCGTAACCATGTCAAAGTGCCTACCTAGCAGGTAGTACCGAAGGGAATCTAGAGCCCACTTCACCGCTAAACACTCCTTTTCAACGGTGGCGTAATTTACCTCATGGGACTTCAACTTCCTGCTGAGGTAAATGACTGGGTGCTCTTCCCCGTTCCAGACCTGGGACAATACTGCTCCTAACCCCACATCTGACGCATCACTTTGTACGACAAAGTCTTTAGAGAAGTCGGGTGAGTACAACACTGGCTGGCTACATAAGGCTTGTTTCAAGAATTGGAATGCTGCCTCAGCCTCGGGGGTCCATTTAATCATGACCGACCCTTTCCCCTTCGTCAGGTTGGTTAGGGGCACAGCCTTAGAAGCAAAGTGGGGAATGAATCGCCGATAATACCCAGCGATTCCCAGAAAGGCTCGTACCTGCTTCTTGCTGTTGGGACGTGGCCAACTCTGGATGGCCTCGACTTTGTTGAGTTGGGGTTTTATTACTCCCCTCCCAATGGTGTACCCAAGATATTTGGCCTCCTCCTGCCCAATGGTACACTTCTTGGGGTTAGCCGTAAACCCCGCTTCCCGAACAGAGTCCAGGACTGCTTGCACTTTTGGCAGATGTGAGGCCCAATCTGTGCTATGGACAATTACGTCATCCAGGTAAGCCGCAGCATACTTCCGATGGGGCCTCAGCATCTGGTCCATTTTCCGCTGGAATGTGGCCGGCGCATTCTGTAACCCGAACGGCATTCTTTTATATTGGAACGCCCCGTCTGGGGTTACAAATGCGGTTTTCTCTTTGGCCGACTTGGCCAGGGGGATTTGCCAATACCCTTTTGTGAGGTCAAGAGTCGTCATGTATCGGGCTGTTCCCAGCCGGTCGATCAACTCATCTATACGTGGCATGGGGTAGGTGTCAAATTTTGTAACTTTGTTCAACTGACGAAAATCGTTACAAAATCGCCAGCTCCCATCCGGTTTAGGCACCAACACGATGGGACTAGACCAATCACTTTGGGACTCCTCTATCACCCCTAAGTTCAGCATTTTCTGTACTTCCTCCCGTATTGCCTCCCGTCGAGCCTCTGGGATCCGATAGGGTTTTAACTTCACCCTTTCACCGGGCGGGGTAATGATGTCATGCTCTACCCCAGATGTTTGTCCCGGCAGCTCAGAGAATACCTCCTTGTTGCGAAGCACAAACTCCTTAACCTCCTGTTGTTGGGGTTGTGACAAGGTGGCTGCTATTCCAACCTCAGGAATCACGCAACCAGTTTGAGCTGGTGACCAAGTGTCTGCGACTAGGGACTCTCTATCCCTCCAGGCTTTCAACAGATTAACGTGATAGATCTGTTCGGGCTTTCGCCTTCCTGGTTGTCTGACCTTGTAATTCACTTCGCTCACTTTTTCCATTATCTCGTAGGGGCCTTGCCATTTGGCAAGGAATTTACTTTCAACCGTAGGGACAAGTACCAATATCCTATCCCCCGGGGAAAAGGTACGGGTCTTGGCTCCACGGTTGTACACTCTCTGCTGTGCCAACTGCGCTTGGGCCAAATGTTCCTTCACGATGGGCATTACCTGTGCAATTCGATCTTGCATCAGGGCGACATGCTCAATCACACTCCTGTGGGGAGAACTCTCACTTTCCCAAGTTTCCTTGGCAATATCCAACAGCCCTCTTGGGTGTCTCCCATACAGTAACTCAAAGGGGGAGAATCCCGTAGAGGATTGGGGCACCTCCCTAATAGCAAACATCAAATAAGGAAGTAAACAGTCCCAATCCTTTCCATCTCTATCCACCACTTTCTTCAACATTTGTTTTAGGGTTTTGTTGAATCTTTCAACCAGCCCATCGGTTTGGGGGTGATACACAGACGTACGCAATTGCGTCACTTTGAACAATTTACACAGCTCTTTCATAACCCGGGACATAAAGGGTGTACCTTGGTCCGTAAGCAGTTCTTTACAAATACCCACCCGGCTAAAAACAAGAGATAGCTCTTTGGCTATGGTTTTGGCCGAGGTATTTCGGAGAGGGATCGCTTCTGGATAACGGGTGGCATAGTCCATTATAACTAATATGTACTGGTGCCCCCTAGCGGACTTGATTATAGGACCTACCAAATCCATGGCGATCCTCTCAAACGGGACCTCAATGATGGGTAGAGGGACCAGCGGGCTACGGAAATGTGGCATCGGGGCCAACCTCTGACACACAGGGCAGGAGGAACAATAATTTTCTACGTCCTTCATCACCCCCGGCCAATAGAATCTCTGTAATACCCTCTCTCGGGTTTTCTCTGTCCCCAGATGACCCTCAAGAATGTGCCCATGGGCCAACTCCAACACCAACTTCCTGTAAGGTTTGGGCACCACAAGCTGCTCAACGGTTTCTTCTGCCCTTTTTGCCACCCGATACAGTAGGTCCTTCTCTACGCTGAAGTATGGGTAAGTGCAGGTATTATCTGGGTTCACTAACTCGCCATCTATTTTCACTACGTTTTCCCGTGCCTTTATTAGGGCGGGGTCTTTCAACTGTTCTGTGGCAAAGTTTTCCCTGTAAACCTCAAGATCAGAAAACTCCACAGACGGTAGGTTTTCGTCTGAGGAGGTGGGCTCCTCTCCAGTTTCTTGAGTCTCCCCTGCCAATACTGATAAGGGAAATTCCGGAGAGTCCTCACCACTCTCAGGGGAGTTCTGGCTATCACATTCCTGGTACATAGGGGCACCAGTGAGGGGCTCAGGATCATCCCACAGTTCCCAGAACTTCGGAAAATCCCTTCCCACAATGGCGTCATGCGGTAACTGAGATACTAAGCCCACTGGATGAGAGAGGGTACCTTTTGGGGGTCTCGAAACACACTGTAGTTACTGGATACTCTCGGGTGTCCCCATGCACACAAATAACAGCTACCTTGCTATTCCCAGAGACCTCTGTTTTAACTAACTCAGCCTTTATCAGGGTCACAAGGCTACCTGAATCCAGCAATACCACAACATTTCTACCATTAACACACATTTTGCATAAATGTTTCTCAGTTCCTCGAATGGCAGTGCATGCGACTGTCGCACACAGCGACTGACGTCTGCCCGTCAGAAAGTCACACTGCATGGGTTCCTCCACAACCGGGCAATTGGCTGCAATATGTCCCGCTTGCCGGCAGCGGTAGCAAACGATCCTTCTTGCCGCCTCTTGAGCCGCTGATTTCCCAGGCTGTTCTCGCCAAACTTGGGGTAGAGCTCCCACCCTCTCACTCTCTCCACCCTCACCCCTTGGAATCCTCTTATCCGCCCCTGGGGATGGTCTGGTCTTAGGGTGGAAAGTCCGAGTGTCTCTGGAAGAGGCCGTCAGGTTCTCTGTAGCCAAGTATTTCTCCACACGATCCACAAGACCATCGGCCGTCTCTGGGTCTCCATGGCTTACCCACTTTTGGATGGCAGTAGGAAGAGCTCTCAAAAACCGATCCATTACAACACGTTCCACAATCTTTGGTGCGGACAAAGTCTCTGGCTGTAGCCACTTTCTGCTCAGGTGAATGAGATCATACATTTGAGACCTGGGGGGTTTTCCAAGCTGGAAAGTCCAGTTATGCACACGCTGAGCCCGGACAGCCTGGGTGACACCCAGCCTTGCCAATATTTCAGCTTTTAGCATCACATAGTCTTTTGCTTGGTTAGGCTCTAGGTCATAGTAAGCTTTCTGCGATTCACCAGTTAACAGAGGAGCCACCAGTCCAGCCCACTGCTCCTCAGGCCACTTTTCTCTTTCAGCGGTCCTTTCAAATGTGGTCAAAAATACCTCTGGATCATCCTCTCCAGTCATTTTTGTCAATAAACGACTCACCCCAAAGGACGCGGTATTAGTGGGACGGCTTTCCTCACTGGTCTGCGGACGTTGCTGCATTACTGCTTCCATCTGTTGTTGTAGTCTCTGCTCTTGCTTCTGCAACAGGTCTATGAAGCGGGCCTCAGATTGCTGCTGGGCTCGTTGCTGAGCCTCCAGACTCTGTTGCAAAGTTGCGTTTGTCTGCTGCTGGGCTGCAAGGCTCCTTTGCAAACCTGCATTTGTCTGCTGTTGATTGGCATTTGCTAGAGCCAGCTGCTTCAGTATCTCCTCCATGCTGGCTTAAAAAAAACTGCCACTGGTTCTCCACCAACTGTGAGGGGGTTAGCTCGGCAGCGGGTGTGTGTGACCCCCGGGATGGGCTCCCCACACAAAACAGGCCCAGCAAACGGAGGTTGTGGTTTTCAAAATCAAAAAAGGTGCGGTTTATTTTCTATTTACAGTGACAAAACACAGCAAAGCAAAAGAAACATAACCAAAATAAATCCTGGTCAAGTTGACCTCTGACTAAACATACAGGTTTCCTAACTAACAACTGGGATCAGCCTAGTGCTGTCCTAGTCCCTAAGTCCCTGGTTTAGTAAAAGTCCAAACAAATAGCCACACAGGCTTTGCCTCACCGCACAGGGGTTCCCTCTCCCTAGACAGTCCACACAGGTCTGGTTCCAGGCATGAGCTAACATCTAATGAAGCTGGGAGTTCTTATAGAGGCCTAAATGAGCTGACAAGGTTCAGCTGGTCTCCTCATCTCTGTCTGCACGACGCCCCACACTCTCCCTAGAGGTATGAGTCATCCATGAGCCCACTAGCCTTATACAACTCTCCACCTAGTGGTATAAGTCGGCGTAAAGCCTGAATCTGGGCGAAATATATCTACCCCCCTGGATGCAACCAGGTGACTTTACCTTCCTGCTGTCACACTATATAACCCATTAGTAATGACTAAGTCGCTCTGTGTCCCGTGATGTACTCCAAGAAAAGGATTTTACAGGTAAGCTGTTATAAAAATCCCTTTTTTTAATAACAGCTTACCTGCAAAATTCTTTTCTTGGAGTACACCACGGGACACAGAGGTCCCCCCCCCCCCCCCTTCTATGGGATCCTTACTGCTTTGCTACAAAAACTGAGGTACTTCCCTTATGGGAGGGGTTATATGGAGGGCAACTTGTCTTCATTGGTTGTGCCAGTGTCCAATCACCACTGGTGAACTATATAACCCACTATGTAATAAACAGAGGCTCTGTGTCCCGTGGTGTACTCCAAGAAAAGGATTTTACAGGTAAGCTGTTATTAAAAATTCTATTTTTCTATGTGATCTCACATCATAAATACTTCTATTTTACAGATGTTATTTTCTGCCATTCTGTTGGTTTAGGGTGAAGATCTGATGATCATTAAAGTTGAGGGTGAAGTAGAAGAGACGTATGTGAGGGATGATCAGCAATATACAAAGGATGCTGGAATGACTAGGACATTCAAAGAGGAGGACACTCCTACAGAGATCAGCACAGGTGAGCCATAATATATTCTTCTGTTATCTCTGCTCTCTTAACTGCACACTGATTGGTTCAGTGGAGGCACGCTAATATAGGAGGTGTTTTAGACCCCTTTCACACTGAGGCACTTTTCAGGCGCTTTCAAGCAAAAAAAGCACCTGAAAAGCTCACAAAAACCTATTTCCATTAGACCCCTTTCACACTGAGGCGCTTTGCAGGCGCTATAACGCAAAAAATAGCACCTGCAAAGCGCCATGAAAGAGCCGCTCCATTCACACTTTAGCGGTACGCTGGCAGGACGTTAAAAAATGTCCTGCAAGCAGCATCTTTGGAGCGGTGTGTATACCGCTCCTCCACCGCTCCTGCCCATTGAAATGAATGGGCACCGCAGCCATAGCGCCGGTAAAGCGCTGATGCAGTGGCCCTTTGCGGGTGGTTTTAACCCTTTTTCGGCCGCTAGCAGTGGTTAAAAGCACCTGCAAAGCGCCCTGAAAGAGCCGCTCCATTCACACTGGAGCGGTACGCTGCCAGGACGTTAAAAAATGTCCTGCAAGCAGCATCTTTGGAGCGGTGTGTATACCGCTCCTCCACCGCTCCTGCCCATGGAAATGAATGGGCACCGCAGCCATACCGCCGGTAAAGCACCGATGCAGTGGCCCTTTGCGGGTGTTTTTTTACCCTTTTTCGGCCGCTAGCAGTGGTTAAAAGCGCCCCACTAGCGGACGAATACCTCCGCAAACATGACGGTAAAGCACCGCTAAAAAAAGCGGCGCTTTACCCCCGACGCCTCCCGCGTCTCAGTGTGAAAGGGGCCTAAAAATGAATAAAAACTTTCACACTGGGGCAGTGCACTGGCAGGGCGGTGAAAAAATGTCCCTCTCTAATGAAATGAATGCAAAGCTCTTCAAAAGCGCCTAAAAAGCTTGTCTAAAGCACCTGAAAAGCTCTTCAAAATGCTCAGTATTTTACTGGCAGTTTAGAAGTGCCTCAGTGAGAAAGGGACCTTACTGGCCAGATCACCATGTAAGAACAGAGGGGAAAAAACCCTAAGACCCCTTTCACATTGGGTCGCTTTGCAGGTGCTATAATGCAAAAAAAGTGCCTGCAAAGTGACCTGAAACAGCCGCTTCTGTCTCTCCAGTGTGAAAGACCCGAGGGCTAAAAATAGCCTAAGGTCCCTTTCACACTGGGGAGTTTTTCAGGCGCTTTTGGGCTAAAAATAGCGCCTGTAAAGCACCTGAAAAACACCTCCCCTGCAGTGTCCCCGAGGGCTTTCACACTGAGGCGATGCGCTGGCAGGAAGTTAAAAATGTCCTGCAAGCAGCATCTTTGGAGCGGTGAAGGAGCGGTGTGCTCCTCCACTGCTCTTGTCCATTGAAATAAATGGGCAACATGGCCGAACCACCGGCAAAGAGCCGCTGGCCGGGTGGTTTTAACCCTTTTTTAAGCCGCTAACAGAGGTAAAAGTGCCCCGCTAGCGGCCGAATACTTCTGCAAAAAGGGTGCTTTCACACCGAGGCGTCAGCGGTAAAGCGCCGCTATTTTTAGCGGCGCTTTACCGAAGTTTTTGCAGAGGATTTCGGCCGCTAGCGGGGCGCTTTTAAACCCCCCTCTAGCGGCCAAAAAAGGGTTAAAACCACCCGCAAAGCGCCGCTGCAGGGCGCTTTGTGGGCGGTTCGGCGGCGCTGCCCATTCATTTCAATGGGCAGGAGCGGTGTATACACCGCTCCTTTACCGCTACAAAGATGCTGCTTGCAGGAGTTTTTTTTAAACGTCCTGCCAGCGCATCGCCTCAGTGTGAAAGCACTCGGGCTTTCACACTGAGACTGCAGGGGAGCTGCTTAACAGGCGCTATTTGAAGCCCAAATGCACCTGAAAAGCGCCTCAGTGTCAAAGGGGTCTAAAAATAAGAAAACAAATGCAGCCACTACATCTAATGATTGGTAAATTGCAATATATGACATTTTTGCTCTTGAATTTAATACCACTTTAAAATCACCGCCCAAATTTTTTTTTTAAATGAAAACTTAAAAGATAAAAAAATCGAAAGATAAGCGATGGCCTACACAAATTTGCTCAACCCTGTACAAATGGTAACAGAGATAGAAATAAATAAAGGAAAAAAAAAACAGAAACAAATGCCAGATGTTCTATAACCACAGACTTGAAATATTAACTAATATTAATAAAACGATTGACGTCCCAGTCAACATTTAATCCATAGGGGGCGTAAGGCTTCATATTATAAATCCATCTGGTTTCTAGACAGGATATTTCACGCCTGTTATTACTCCCCCTCCAATGTTTATTTATACTTAAAACCCTTATGCCAGTGGGATCTTAGTTATGGCATGCAGAATAGTGTCTTGAAACACTACGATGTTTAAAACCCTTGAGAATATTGTCAATATGCTCACCAACTCCCATCTGCAGGGCCCGTAAGGTCCTATCCATATACTGTAAAAAAAATGGGGTGGGAAACTACATGGCAAATGAGGTTTATTGTTGAAAAATGTAAAGTAATGCATTTGGGTGCTAAAAATACGAACGCAAGTTACTCGCTAGGGGGAGAACCTCTGGGGGAATCCAGGATGCAGAAAGATCTGGGGGTCCTAGTAGATGATAGGCTCAGCAATGGCATGCAATGCCAAGCCGCTGCAAGCAAAGCCAACAGAATATTTTCATGCATTAAAAAATGGGATTTTTATAACAGCTTACCTGTAAAATCCTTTTCTTGGAGTACATCACGGGACACAGAGCGACATAGTCATTACTAATGGGTTATATAGATACCGTCAGGTGCTGGCACTGGCAACTTCCAAAACCGGAAGTACCCTCCCCTATATAAGCCCCTCCCATCCGGGAGCACCTCAGTTTTGTAGCAAAGCAATAAGTGTCCCCAAAGAGGGGTGGGAGCTCTGTGTCCCGTGATGTACTCCAAGAAAAGGATTTTACAGGTAAGCTGTTATAAAAATCCCATTTTCTTTCTCGTACATCACGGGACACAGAGCGACATAGTCATTACTAATGGGATGTCCTAAAGCAATGCCAAATGAGGGGGGGGATACACCATAATAAGCTGAGCGCTATCAGACATGAGGATCTTTTGCGGCCTGCAACACACTGCGCCCAAAGGCGACATCCTCCTGACTTCTAACGTCCACCTGGTAGAACCTAGTAAACGTGTGTACTGAAGACCATGTTGCGGCCTTACAGATTTGAGCCAGGGAGGCCTGGTGATGCACTGCCCATGAAGTTCCAACTGCTCTCGTGGAGTGCGCTCTAACTTTGAACGGAGGCGGTCTCCTTCTCAAGCCATAGGCTTGTATTATGACCTGTCGAATCCACTTGGCTAAAGTAGATTTTGACGCTGCCTGACCCTTTCTGGGGCCTTCCGGCAGAATAAACAAAGTATCCGTTCTGCGAATCTGAGCAGTGGCTTTTAGATAAGCTTTAACTGCTCTTACTACATCCAAAGAATGCAATAACTTTTCCTCTACCGAAGTAGGTTTGGGGAAAAAAGAAGGAAGAACCACATCTTGGTTCAAATGAAACCTCGATACCACCTTAGGAAGAAAGGCTGGATGAGGACGTAACACTACTCTGTCCTTATGGATAACCAGATATGGCTCCTTACAGGACATAGCTGCTAATTCCGATACTCTT
Organism: Rana muscosa; assembly: GCA_029206835.1. NCBI lineage: Eukaryota > Metazoa > Chordata > Amphibia > Anura > Ranidae > Rana > Rana muscosa. The sequence goes on from JARGYO010000094.1 coordinate 31,669,901, forward strand.
TTAGCCGAACAAATGGCTACTAGAAAAATCAATTCCCTGGAGAGAAGCACCAAGGAAATATGCTGTAATGGTTCAAATGGTTGTTTCTGTAGACCCGACAGAACCAAGTTTAGATCCCATGGACATATGGGAATATTAACCGGAGGGCTAATACGCATCACTCCTTGTATAAAGGCTTTGACTAGTGAATGCGAAGCCAAGGGCCTTTGAAAAAATATTGACAAGGCCGAAATCTGACCCTTGATAGTACTCAAGGCAAGCTTCCTATCTACAGCCCACTGTAGGAAGTCTAGAATCCTACCTATTACGTACTTATGTGGATGCCATTTCTTGGCCTCACACCACGCGATGTACGCCCTCCAGATTCTATAGTAGATCTGCTTGGATACCGGCTTCCTGGCATTGATCATGGTAGATACCACAGCATTAGAGAGCCCTCTCTTTTTTAGAATGTGGGCTTCAATAGCCAGGCCGTCAAACCTAGGGCTGGTAAGGAAGGGTGGTATATCGGTCCTTGCGAAAGCAGGTCCGGACGACGTGGGAGAGTCCAAGGACTCCCCACAGACATTTTTACAATCTCCGCGTACCACGCTCTTCGGGGCCACGCTGGAGCCACCGGAATCACTGTTTCCTTTCTACCCTGATTCTGCGGAGTAATCGAGGTAACCATTGTGGCGGTGTGAATGCATATATCAGCTTGAACTGATCCCAAGGGAACACTAGGGCATCCGAGCCGCAAGCTAGGGGATCCCTTGTCCGAGAGACAAATCTGTCCCCCTTTGCGTTGAATCTGGATGCTAGAAGATCTACATCCGATGTTCCCCACCGCTGACATATTGTCCAGAAAACCTCGGGGTGAAGGGACCCTTCCTCTGGGCCTAATTGCTGGCGACTTAGAAAGTCCGCCTTCCAATTCTCCACTCCTGGAATGAATACCGCAGATATGGCTGGGACATATTTTTCTGCCCATTTCAGGATGTAATTTACTTCCCTCTGGGCTGCACGACTCCTGGTGCCCCCCTGATGATTGATATATGCCACTGCTGTGGCATTGTCTGATTGAATTCTGACAGGGGACCCTTGGAGTTTGGATGTCCATGCTACTAGGGCATACCGGGCTGCTCGTATCTCTAAGAGACTGATGGGCAGGGCCTTTTCTGCATCCGACCATCTGCCCTGGAGAGACTATTGCTCCAGTACTGCTCCCCAGCCTATAAGGCTGGCATCTGTAGTGACCACCTTCCAAGAAATCGGACTGAAGGATTTCCTTTTCTAGATTCTGGGGAACCAACCACCAACGGAGGCTCTTGCGAACGGAAGGGGACAAGGACATTGTAAGTCTAGGGCCTGAACTTTTTTGTTCCAGGCTGACAGTATGGCCCCTTGCAAATTCCTTGAATGGAATTGACCGTAGGGTACTGCTTCGAATGATGCCACCATTTTTCCCAGCAGCCTCATATACAGGCGTATGGACGGCTGTCTTTTTTGTACCCACTAAGTGGATCAAATCTTTCAAAGACAACACCTTTCCTCGAGGCAAGAATATTTTTCTCTGGCCTGAATCCAACCTTAGCCCCAAGTATTCCAGACTTTTGACTGGTTTTTAGGGCTGACTTGTCTCGGTTGATAATCCAACCGTGAGATTCCAGATACTTGATTGTCTTGTGAACGACCACGTCTAGTTTTTTCACTGAGTGGTCTATCAGCAACAAGTCATCCAGATATGCCATTATCATTACACCTTGTGTTCTTAGATTTGGCCAATAAAGGGCCAGAATTTTTGTAAACACTCCTGGTGCTGTGGCCAAACCAAAGGGTAAGGCTCTGAACTGAAAATGGCGCCCTTCTACTGCAAAGCGTAGAAATTTTTGGTGGACTGGAAAGATGGGAATGTGCAAATAAGCATCCTTGATGTCGATCGCGGCTAACCAATCCTCCCCTTGTAGGGCAGTGGCCACCGATCGGATCGACTCCATCGGAAAGTCCTGATATACAGGAATTTGTATAGCCCTTTTAGAAGTAATATGGGCCTCCCGTCCGCGTTTGCTTCGGGACTGTAAAGAGGTTTGAGTAAAACCCGAACCCTCATTCTTCCAGGGGAACCTCCATAATTACTCCTTGGAGCAATAGTTGTTCTAGTGCCAACAGGAGGGACTCTCTCTTCCGGGGATCCCCTGGCACGTTTGACCTCAAAAATGGGAAGGAGGAGAGTCTTTTAACTCCAAACTGTATCCCAAACCTACTGCGGAGAGCACCTATCTGTCTTGATCGTGTCCCGCCAGGTCTCTTGCGAACAACTGGAGTCCTCCCCCCACCCGACTGAGTGGGGGCTTCAATGAATTTAACTTTGGGGGAGGTTTTGTACCTCCCCTGACCCAGGGTTTCTCATTACCCTGCTACTGTCCCTGTTTTTTACCCCCGGGAATTGACCGAGGAGGCCGTCGGACTGTTACACAGCCGATGCCCCAGGGACTGGAGAAGCAGGCCTCTTAAAGAGGGACCTCTAACTCTGCTTTTAACCGGTAAGAGCGTATTTTTACCGCTGGAAATTTTCTGGATATATTTGTCCAGGTTTTCCCTGAATAAGCGTTCACCATGAAATGGGACGCTAACCAGCCATTCTTTACAGGGAGCTTCAGCAGACCAGTTTTTGAGCCATAGGAGCCTACGCATATGTACTATAGACAGCATAAGGCGGGAGGCCTGATGGAGTGAATCCTCTATGGCGTCAACCGCAAAGCCTAAGGCTCTAGGTAGATCAGCTAGGGCAACGCCTGCTGATCTGTCAAGTCCCTCAAGACCTGTTTCAACTGATCCTTCACTGCTTAGCAGACCCCAATAGCTGCTACTGCTGGTTGTATCACCAAGCAGATTTTCATAAGGACTCCAATCTTTTATCTATTGGGTTCTTGAACATTTGGACATTATCCACTGGACATGTCAGTGATTTATACATACAAGAGATCTCTTGAGGGAATAAATATTTTCTCAGGACGTTCCCAATCCTGGTAAATGAGCCCTTTCAGTAAAGGGTGAAGTGGAAAAGAACAAACAGTCTGGGGGCTTCTAGCGACCCCAACGAGGATACAGTAGTGGTTGATGGTTCCGCAAGGTGCATTTTTAAATGCTGATCGGACCATGTTAGTCAGAGACTGAACCCATAATCTTTCAGCTTGAGATGCTGAGAAAAGGTTCCCCCACTGTTGATTCCTCTATAACAGAATCAACCTCATCCTGATCCCCTTCAGGCAGGTCGATCCCTGTATGGGACTGTTGCTCTGCTAACAGGCACTCTGAAGGAGGAGACGGAGATCGGGCGTGCTTTCCCTGACAGGGAGGCAGCGATTAATGTTGACAATCTCTCTCTAATCCTCCCAGAGCTGAGGAAAAAAACCTCCTCTGTTACATACACAGGAGCAGGTGAACTGAGGACAGCCACAGTACCAAGTACCCCTGCGGGGTCTCAACGGTCACTTACCTCTGAACTCCAGGGGAGACTGGTGCAGCAGAAGTATGCCCAAGATCCTCCGAGCCCGATGAGACCCCCTTCGCTTCCTGGAAGATTCAGTTCCGGAGCTTCTGGACGGCATATTCCTAAGCCTAAAGCTGAGGTATTCCAGCCGTAATACACCACTTTTACTGAGAATAGTCTAGCACAATTGCTGCTATATCACAGTTGGTGTCTACTAATGTGCCTTTCTAGGGGATGCCTGTATCAACCGCTTGCTGTATGCCTTTAAATGTTGCCAGCTCTGTCTCTGTACTTCATAGCCAGCTCACTACAACATTGTGGTTTTTTTTAAACTGCTGGGACGCCCGCACATGCGCAGAAGCGCTGCGGCGCGCACAGAGCGTCATCCCCAGGCTCCGCCCCCTTTCCCGGCTCACCTCTATATATAGAGGCGCGTGCACGCGCATGCGCGCGGCCACGTGCGCCTTCGGCGCTAATATCAAAAAATGGTAACAAGGGACAGGAGCCAGGGCCCCTCTTTGCCGCAGGCCGGGGGATGGACGAGCACTGCAACATGGCAGAGGAAACAGTTTCCTATAAGAGAACTCACCATCTGCCTGGACTTTGCTCTGCTGAGAAGAAGCTAGTCCACATGACAAGAAAACATTCCACAGCGGCCTCTAGTGGACAAACACAGGTACCGCAGTCTAATATATTAAATATATATATAAAAAAATTTTTTTTTTTTTTTTTTCTTGACCACCATTAAAAATTATTACATTTTTTTAGTAGTTACAGGCATGCACAGAATTTTGCGGGAATACCATTAGGTAACAGACAGAAAGACAAATTAGGCTTGGGGGTCCCCCAATAGAACCAAGTTCCTGGGGGCCCCCACTTACCTGTTCCCCGCCGCAGGACTTTGTTTGGTCCACAAAAGCCCAAACTTCACCTATCACGGCAGGCATTGTAATCAAACCTTCAGGGACCGGGTTCCCAAGGATTCCACTCCCCTGGACCTGTATAGCACCCTGCACAGAAAACATCTTGGTCGTGGGTATGACCAGAGCTCTGGATCCCAGGGTCCAGCTCTCCTAAGAGAAGCATTACAGGCAAAACCTTGCTCTTCTCTGCAAGGCCCGGGTACCGACCGTTTAGCTATGAAGCTTTTTTGGTCGGATCCGGAATAGCTTACTGAGGCCCAAAAGAACCTGTACACAAGCTCAGTGAAAAACACATGTTTCTTCTTGGCCAACACCTTAGACACTGGCAAAAAACTGAGGTGCTCCCGGATGGGAGGGGCTTATATAGGGGAGGGTACTTCCGGTTTTGGAAGTTGCCAGTGCCAGCACCTGACGGTATCTATATAACCCATTAGTAATGACTATGTCGCTCTGTGTCCCGTGATGTACGAGAAAGAAAGGAGATTTACTTAGGAGATAAAACAATAATTCTCCCACTCTACAAGACTCTGGTCCGGCCGCACTTGGAGTATGTTGTCCAGTTCTGGGCCCAGTCCTCAGGAAGGATGTGCTGGAACTGGAGACAGTCCAGAGAAGAGCAGCAAAGCTAATAAAGGGACTGGAGGATCTCGGCTATAGGGAAGGACTACAAGCATTGAACTTATTCTCTCTGTAGAGGAGATGTTTGAGAGAGGGGATATGATAGCGATATACAAACACCGTACTGGTGACCCTAGCATAGAGAAAAAAACTTTTCAGTGAAAGGGAATATTAAAAGACACATGGCCATTCACTGAAATTGGAAGAAAAGCGGTATAAACTTAAACTGCATAGAGGGCTCTTTACTGTCAGAGTGGTAAGGATGTGAAATTCTCTGACGTAGGCTCTCTACCATGTGGTCACAGAGTAACTAGTGCAAGTTATCGTCATTCCTCTATTCATGCTCAGTGCAGTGATTATCAGTGCTGCCCCATTAGCGATGCCCACCAGTGATACCTTTCAGTGCCACCTCATCAGTGAACATCAGTAAAGGAGAAAACTTACTTATTTACAACATTTTATAACAGAAACAAAGAAAAAAAAAAATTCTTCAAACTTTTCAGTCTTTTTTTATTTGTTTAGTAAAAACAAAAAAAAAAATTCAGCTTTCAGTGCTCTCACAGTTTTGAATGACAATTACTCAGTCAGGCAACATGCTACCCATATGAATTTTTTGTCCTCTATTTCACACAAATAGAGCTTTCTTTTGGTGGTATTTGATCACCACTGGGTTTTTTGATTTTTGCGCTATAAATGAAAGACCGAAATTTTATAAAAAAAAAAGCATTTTTCTTTGTTTCGGTTATAAAATTTTGCTACATATCTTTGGTAAAAATAACCCAAATCGGTGTATATTTGGTCTGTGTGAAACTTAGAGTCTACCAGCCATGGTGCCAATCACTGAAAATTGATCTCACCTGATCACACCTGATGTACTGATGGCCTATCTCATTTCTTGAGACACTAACAAGCCAGGAAAGTACAAATACCTCCCAAATGACCCCTTTTTGGAAAGTAGACAATCCAAGGTATTTAGTAAGAGGCATTGTGAGTTTTTTGAAGTTGTAATTTTTTTCCCACAATTCTTTCCAAAATTAAGATTTTATTTTTTTATTTTTTCCCACAGAATTGTCATATTAACAGGTTATTTCTCTCACACAGCATATGCATACCACAAATTATACCCCAAAACACATTCTACTACTCCTCCTGAATATGGCGATACCACATGTGTGAGACTTTTGCACAGCCTGGCCACATACAGAGGCCCAACATGCAGGGAGCACCGTCAGGCGGTCTAGGGACATAAATTACACATTTCATTTTTTGACTACCTCTTACACTTTTGAAGGCTCTGGAGCACCAGGACAATGGAAACGTCTAGAAAATTATGCCATTTTGGAAAGTAAAGACCCCAACGTATATTCTATAAGGCATAATGAGTCTTTTGAACATGTCATTTTTTCCACAAGTTTTTGGAAAATGTGGAAAGAAAATGAAAACGCATTTTTTTTACAGAAAGTTGTCCATTTATAAGATATTTCTAACACATAGCATGTACATAGCAAAAATTACACCCCCAAAAAAATGTATGAGCACATATGGAACATGGATGGGCACATATGGAGCATGGATGAGCCAGGGATGGATGAATGGACGTAGCACAAATCAGCACTGTTGGCACTTCAGAGACAGCCCACAGCGCTTCTACACCCAGCTCCCTATTCTCCTTGCACACAGTACCGATCGGTGCGAGGAGAGGGGAGGAGCTGCACCGGACAAGCGCCGATTTGTTGACAAGTGATCGCTCCGTCATTGGATGGAGCGAGCACGTGGTAAAGGGCCGCTGTCATTGGCCCTTTACCCTATTCTGTGACGCGCCGGGTCCGGAGGACCCGACGGTCACAGACATTCCCGGTGCGTTGCCCAGGGGGCACGCGGGAGCGCAATTCTGTGAGGACGTCCATGGACGCCCTCCCAGAATAAGCCGACGGCGCTGTAGCCATCTTTCGGCTATGGCCCGGTCGGCATGTGGTTAAATACCACCAAAAGAAAGCTCTGTCTGTTTAAAAAAATGGAAAATAAATTTGTTTGGGTACAGTGTTACATGACTGCACAATTGTCATTCATTAGCCTCGTACACACGACCGAGAATCTCGACGTAAAAAAAACCTTAGTTTTTCTTGACGAGATTCTTGTCGAGCTTGACGAGATTCTTGTCAAGCTTTCCTTGCATACACACTGTCAATTCCAAATCTCGTCGTTGTAAAGCTGGGTGACGTACAACACGTACGACGGCAGTATAAAGAGGAAGTTTGATTCCAATGGCACCACCCCTTGGGCTGCTTTTGCTGATCTCGTGTTACCGCGTGTTAGTAAAAGTTTGGGGAGAGACGATTCGCGCTTTTCAGTCTTCGTGCTTTCAGTTCATTACAGCGTGACGAATGTGCTATCTCCATTCCGAACGCTAGTTTTACCAGAAGGAGCGCTTCCGTCTTATACTTGATTCTGAGCATGCACGATTTTTTAAGACTCGGAAAAGCATACACACGACCGGTTTTCTCGTCGGGAAACAGGCTGACGAGAATCCCGACGAGAAAAACGAGAATCCTGACGAGAAAATAGAGAGCAGGTTCTCTATTTTTCTCGTCGAGATTCCCGGCAGTTTTCTCGACGAGAAACCATACACACGAACGGTTTTCTCGGCAAGAAAGCTCTCCCAACAGTTTTCTTGTCGTTTCTTGACAAGAAAACTGGTCGTGTGTACGAGGCTAAAGTGCGACAGCGCTGAAAGCTAAAAATTGGCCTGGGCAGGAAGGGGGTGAAAGTGTTCGGTATTGAAGTGGTTAAGAAACAGAATTTGATTCCAAAGCAATTTTTCCTCACCTAATTGCAATACAGAGGATGTTTTTGCAGTCTTTTGAAGTGTTAAGAAATCTACTGCAAAGTACTACCACTTACTGAAGGAACATGGAAGACATAGGAAGAGTCTAGCTAAGACTAAACTAACTAGCATCAAATAGGAGGGAGGACAGAGGGAGAAGCCAATATCATATTGTAAACAAGTTGTAATGGCCCAAACTGCTGGTAGATGTCAGATCGCAGGGATAGAGAGGGTAAAAAAGGGGGAGGGGTATGCCTATATATTAAGAATAATGTACAAGTGAATGTGAGAGATGACATTACTAACGAAACTAGCGAGAAGGGATGAAGCTAAGGGGAAAATAATACTGGGAGTATGCTATAGGCCCCCTAACCTGAGGGAGGAGGGGGGAGACGGATCTCCTATCACAAGTTGGATTAGCAGCAAGGATGGGAAGTGTTATAATGGGGGATTTTAATTATCCAGACATAGACTGGGCAGAGGGAACCACGCATTCGTCTAAGGCTCGCCAATTCCTAAATGTCTTGCAGGACAATTTCATGGTTCAGATGGTAGACGCACCAACTAGAAATAAAGCGTTACTGGATCTACTGATTACCATCAATACAGACCTGATCACGGATGTGGAAATACGGGGCAATTTAGGTAACAGCGATCACAGGTCAATTGGCTTCAGTATAAATCACACAAATAGGAAACAAGGGGAATACAAAGACACTAAATTTCAAAAGAGCCAACTTCCCTAAACTGCAAACCTTGTTAGAAGGCATGAATTGGAATAAAATCTTAAGAACAAAAAAAACGGAAGAGAGATGGGTTTGCTTTAAGAGCATATTCAATAAGGGCATTAGCCAATGCATCCCATTGGGTAATAAATTTAAAAGAGAGAACAAAAGTCCTGGATGGCTTAACTCCAATGTAAAAATACATATAAAAGCAAAGGAGAAGGCCTTCAAAAAATACAAGGTTGAGGTACTGTAGTATCATCAGCATTCAGACTTTATAAAGAATGCAACAAGAAATGTAAGGGTGCAATTAAGGCGGCTAAGATAGAACACGAAAGACACATAGCGGAGGAGAGCAAAAAAAATCCCAAGAAATTCTGTAATGCCCCATACACACGATCGTTTTTCATGCCGTTAAAAATGCCATTTTTAAAAATGGGCATTAAAACCGATCGTGTGTATGCTCCAGAGCATTTTTAACGACGTGAAAAACGGGCATTAAAAATTTCGAACATGCTCTATTTTTTCACGTAGTTTTTCATGTCGTTTTTTTTAACGACGTGAAAAACGATAGTGTGTATGCTTTAACGACGTGAAAAAAAATGCGCATGCTCAGAATCAAGTATGACACGGGAGCGCTCGTTCTGGTAAAACTAGCATTTGTAATGGAGATAGCACATTCATCACACAGTAACGGACTGAAAACCACGAGGCTGAAAAGCGCGAATCGTCGCTCAACAAACTTTACTAACATGAAGGGTGGCGCCATTCGAACGGAACTTCCCCTTTATAGTGCCGTCGTATGTGCTGTACGTCACTGCGCTTTGCTCGAGCGGTTTTTTTAATGATCGTGTGTACGCAAGACAGGCTTGAGAGGAAACATGAAAAAAACCGACAAGAAAAACGTCGGTTTAAAAAATGGCATGAAAAATGATCGTGTGTATGGGGCATAAGTATGTAAACAATAAAAAAGGGAGGACAGACCATATTGGCCCCATAAAGAATGAGGAAGGACATCTGGTTACAAAGGATGGGGAGATGGTGAAGGTATTGAATTTATTCTTCTCTTCAGTCTTCACGAGGGAGTCATCCTTATGACACATCACAGGAAGCACCTCCATGGTTAACAGAGGACAGAATTAAAATTAGACTTGGGAAACTTAACATTAATAAATCACCGGGACCAGATGGCTGGCATCCGAGGGTACTTGGGGAACTCAGTCAAGTAATTGCCAGACCATTATTCCTAATTTTTACTGACATTCTACTGACTGGAATGGTACCAGCTGATTGGAGAAAAGCCAATGTAGCACCAATATTTAAAAAGGTCCCAAAATGCATCCCTGGGAATTACAGACCAGTTAGCCTAACATCAATCGTATGCAAGCTCTTGGAGGGGATGATATAGGGACTATATACAAGATTTCTTTATCGTACACCACGGGACACAGAGCTAGTCATTACATAATGGGTTTAAGGGTCACCAGCGGTGATTGGACACTGGCACAACCAATGGAAGACAGTTCCCCTCCATATAACCCCTCCCATCAGGGAAGTACCTCAGTTTTTTCGCCAGTGTCGAAAGGTGTTGGACGCGTTAGGAGGTGCTAAAGGAAAGCTCTACCAAAGAGACCCTCTGGGGGTAAAAGAGCTATGCTTTCGGATCCATCCAAGACGCCTACAAATGAGCTGAATCTGGATGGGATCCGGGCCTCATCCATGAGGCGTCGCCTGTAATGTCTCTCTTCGGAGGACTGGGCTCTAAGATCCAGCACTTTCGCTATTTCGCTATAAAGTCCTGGTAAGAGTCTTGTACAAGGCCCAGGGGAGAGGTATCCTTTAAATAGGAACCCATATCCCTGAAGGTTGGCACACATAGCCCACCGTGAAGGGTGAAGTTTGGTATCTGTCTGAAATCTTTCAGCAGAAAAACCTGCGGCGTGGATAAGGTGAGATTAGAAGGTCCATAACTAGGTTGGGACCTTTTTCAAAAAGTGGATGTCTTCTTTTTTTCCACCACTGGGGGGAGTAAAGAGCTGAATATACTCACCTCACTCTGTTCAGTGTCGGCTTCGGCGAAGTACACTGCTCGTCACCTCCGCTGCTGAGCTTGCTGGGGCACCCCGATCCTCCTTTCGGTGGCCGACCAGACACCTGCAGATGCAGGTAAGTGGGAACAAGGGCTGATGAGAGTCCTCTCTCACTATGGCCACCGCCATAGCGCTAAGGGCCGCGCGCGCGCGGGAGCGCGCTTTATCGGAGGGGGGGGGGGGCGAAGGCGTGCGCGGGCACGTGGCGCGCGCAGGCACAGAAACGGCGCCAATTTTAAAAGACTGTCAGTGTGAGAAGCACTGCAGCAGCAAGCAAGCTCGTTAGTTCTCTTATTCTTGGCAGAGAAACACAGCAGCTATACAGGGACGTAAGACTCCATGTGGTTGGATTGGGTACTTCCTAGAAGACATCCATGTTATGCATAGTTATGTGTTAAAAGTTGCATACTTAATGTATTTGCTAAACTGAACACGGTAGTATATGCATTTAAGTACCTTGTATTTTGTCTAAACGGTAAGCCTTCCAGGGGAAGTAATACGGACAAAAAGAGATAAGAAAGCACCACCGCCTGAGAGGAGGCTCTAACTGTGCTGACTCGGTACCTTTCTCTCCTGGGTTGCTAAATGCACCTGTTCAGGATGAGCCATTACCTCTGTCAGGTATGGCGGCTTCCCCAGTGGAGCCTGGGCCTGTATATGTCACTGAGGACACTTTATCAGCTGCCCTAAATAATCTGGAGGAAAAAATTGCTACCTTAATCGCTAAGTCCTCTAAAAAGGAACAATAAGCGAAGCAGGTCTCTTCCAGTATTGGACCTCCCTTCAGAAGTACCTGAGGGAGGAGGATGAGGAGGAGGAGGCTACATCAGCAGAGGATGAGGAGCCAGATTTTAAGGTCACAGGTACAATGCTATAGCAGTGCATTTAAGTTAACCTCTGCGGAGGTAACGGAATTACCTGTCTCCTCCCTAGGGTCATTAAGATCCCTGCAAGGTGCATGCTCCTTCCCGGTTCATCCGTTACTAGAGGATCTAATATACGCAAACTGGCAACATCCAGATAAGCGTTTCTCACCTCCAAAAAGGTTTAACATTCTTTATCCTATGGGGGAAAAAATTTTTTTTTAAGAAATGGAGCCTGCCTGCGGTAGTTGCGGCTATTTCTTGTGTAAATAAAAACCTGACATGTCCGGTGGATAATGTACAAGGGTTTAAAAGATCCTTCTGAGAGGAAGTTGAAATCCTCCTTCCTTTTGGCCGGCTCAATTACCCAACCTGCAGTAGCAGCAGTCGGTATGGGTCAGGTCATCAGCCAACAGGTAAAGCAGGGGCTGAAGGAACTGCCTTCAGAGCAGGCTAGAAATTGGGAAAAATTTGCCTAAAAGCCTTATGCTTCACAGTGGATGCCATGAGAGATTCTATCATACAGGCATCACGCCTTACACTCCAGCTGGTACAGATGCGCAGAGTACTTTGGCTTAAGCATTGGTCAGCGGAGACCCCATGCAAAAAGCTGTTGGCAAGTTCCCGTTCCATGGCGAACGCCTATTTGGGGAAGATTTAGAAAAATATATACAGAAGATCAAGTGGTAAAATTACTTTTACCTGAGAGAAAGAAAAACAAGAGATCTTGTTTTAAACGCTCTCTCCCCAGCTCCCGGGAAATCTGACTCCAACCAGTGGCGGCGGCCTGTTTTAGCCGCCCACAAAAGCCAAGGGGCAAGCTCAGAAGAACAAGAAGCCGTGGGGTGCAAGAGCTAATAAGCAAGCCCCCAAAGCCTCTCAGTGAAGGGGCGCCCCCGCTCGGCCGAGTGGGAGGAAGGCTTTGTCAGTTCTGAGCAACTTGGTGGTCAGAAATCCAGGACAATTGGGTAGTATCCACAATATCCTCAGGGTACAAACTGGAATTTCGAGAGATCCCATCTTCTCAATTCCGAGGTTCAAGACTCTCCAAGGATCCACAAAAAAGAGAATCCTTCTTCAAAGGTTTGAATCACTTAATGGCTCAAGGGGTAGTTACAGACGTACCCCAAAAAGAGCGAGGTTCAGGTTTTTACTCAAACCTCTTTGTGATTCCAAAGCCAAATGGAGATGTCAGACCCATCCTGGATCTAAAATCCCTAAATCGGTTCCTGAACGATCGCCATTTTCGAATGGAAACGATCCGATCCGTGGCCGCCACTTTAAAGGGCGGAAAATTCATGGCGTCCATAGATATCAAGGACGCACATTTACACATACCCATCCTCCCCGCTCACCAAAGATTCCTAAGGTTTGCGGTAGAAGATCGCCACTTTCAATTTGTGGCTCTGCCGTTTGGTGTAGCCACCGCGCCCATAGTGTTCACAAAGGTGCTAGCTCCTCTGTTAGTAACCTAAGAACACGGGGCATTGCGGTAACAGCCTATCTGGACGATCTACTAGTAATAGATCAGTCAAAGGACGGATTGGGTCACGCTGTACACACTACAGTAGGATACCTGGAGCATTTAGGATGGATTATAAATTTACAAAAATCCTCTCTCCAGGCCCAAAGAAGGATAGGGTACCTGGGCATGATCATAGATACAGCCCAAAACGAGGTATACCTGCCAGAACCGAAGATACAGTCTCTGAAAGACCTGATCCACAAGGTCAAAGCAAACAAGAGGCCGTCTATTCGCCTTTGCATGAGACTATTGGGAAAGATGGTAGCCTCCTTCGAGGCGGTCCCTTACGCCCAGTTTCATTCGAGACTACTTCAAGGCAATATTTTAGCTTCCTGGAACAGGAAGAGCCAAGCTCTGGATATACCCATGCGCCTGTCCTCACAAGTACGCCACAACTTCGATTGGTGGCTAGAAGCCAGGAATTTACGGAAGGGAAAGTCCTTCCTCCCACTGGCCTGGAAGGTGGTATTTAGGAATACCAGCCTATCGGACTGGGGTGCAGTATTCGAGGAGGCTTCTACCCAGGGAACCTGGGCCAAGACTCAGGGGATCCTGCCCATCAATGTGCTAGAGATCCGGGCGGTATATCTAGCCCTCAAAACCTGGACATACAGGTTACAGGGCTACCCAGTTCGGGTTCAATCCGACAATGCTACTGCAGTAGCTTACATCAATCACCAAGGAGGCACCCGCAGTCGGGCAGCCCAAAGAGAGGTGAACCGGATCCTGGCATGGGCAGAAGAGCATGTACCTTGCCTTTCTGCAATCTTCATTCCAGGGATGGAAAATTGGCAAGCAGACTACCTGAGTCGTCAGCAGCTGCTACCAGGGAGTGGTCTCTTCACCCCGAGATCTTTCAGGCCATATGTCTGAGATGGGGAAACCCAGATGTAGACCTGCTAGCTGCCAGGTTCAACAAGAAATTGGACAACTTTGTGTCCAGAACGAGGGATCCTCTAGCCTACGGGACAGACGCTCTAATAATACAGACGCTCTAATAACTCCATGGAATCAGTTCTCACTGATCTAGGCATTCCCTCCGATCCCTCTTCTACAAAGACTGCTTCGCAGGATCAAGGAGGAGGGAATACCAGTAATCCTAGTGGCCCCAAACTGGCCCAGGAGGCCTTGGTATGCCGAGATTGTAAAAACGGCGATAGGAAGGCCCTGGAAGTTTCCACTCCGACACGACCTGCTGTCACAGGGTCCAGTATTCCACCCTTCCTTACAAAGGCTAAAGTTGACGGCCTGGCTGCTGAGACCCACATTTTTAAAAAGAGAGGGGTCTCTGGTCCGGCTCTTTCTACGCTCATTAATGCTAGAAAGCCAGCCTCCAGACTCATCTATCAGAGAGTCTGGAGAGCATACGTTTCCTGGTGTGAATCCAGAAGTTGGAATCCTCAGAAATATGAAATAAGCAGGATTCTTGCTTTTTGCCAGTTAGGAGTGGATATGAATTTAGCCCTTAGCACCATCAAAGGGCAAATATCGGCTCTATCAGTCTTCTTTCAGAGACCATTGGCATCTCACTCCCTAGTTCGGACATTCATTAAGGGGGTACTGAGGATAAATCCTCCAGTTAGGACTCCCTTGTGTCCATGGGATTTGAATTTGGTATTGTCAGTGTTGCAAAAGCAACCTTTTGAACCTATTCGCCATATTCCTTTAATTATATTAAGTAGGAAGTTGGCTTTTCTGATTGCTATAGCTTCTGCTAGGAGAGTATCAGAGCTAGCAGCTCTTTCTTGTAAAGAGCCTGGTCTAATTTGTCACAAGGACAAAATCGTACTACGACCCATCCGGCTTTTCTACCTAAGGTGGTGTCGGCTTTTCACTTGAATCAAGACATTGTTCTGCCTTCCTTTTTTCCAAACCCGCGGACGGCGGGGGAAAAATTATTACACTCTCTAGATCTAGGGAGAGCGGTAAAGGTGTATCTGCAAGCAACCGCTCAGATACGTAAAACAGATGTTTTGTTTATTTTACCAGATGGGCCCAAGAAGGGCCAAGCGGTATCAAGATCCACCATTTCCAGGTGGATTAGACAAGTAATTATTCAAGCTTATGGTTTAAAGAACAGGACTCCTCCTTTTCCTGTTAAGGCGCACTCTACCAGGGCGATAGGTGCTTCATGGGCAGTGCACCACCAGGCTTCGATGGCTCAGATCTGTAAAGCTGCAACTTGGTCTTCAGTCCATACATTTTCCAAATTCTATCAAATAGATGTGAAAGGACATGAGGATTCCGCCTTTGGGCGAAGTGTGCTGCAGGCAGCAGTATAGGGCTTCTGGTCCGCAAGCGGCCTGTTTTGATCTGTGTCTCCCCCCCTTCATATGAGCATTGCTCTGGGACGTCCCATTATGTAATGACTAGCTCTGTGTCCCGTGGTGTACGATAAAGAAAATAGGATTTTTATAACAGCTTACCTGTAAAATCCTTTTCTTGGAGTACACCACGGGACACAGAGGTCCCCCCCTTCTTATGGGAACCTTACTGCTTTGCTACAAAACTGAGGTACTTCCCTGATGGGAGGGGTTATATGGAGGGGAACTGTCTTCCATTGGTTGTGCCAGTGTCCAATCACCGCTGGTGACCCTTAAACCCATTATGTAATGACTAGCTCTGTGTCCCGTGGTGTACTCCAAGAAAAGGATTTTACAGGTAAGCTGTTATAAAAATCCTATTTTTAGTGATGAAAACAGTATGATTCGCAGTAATCAGCTTGGATTCACGAAGAATCGTTCCTGCCAAACCAATCTATTAACCTTCTATGAGGAGGTGAGTTGCCATCTAGATAAAGGAAGGCCCGTAGACGTGGTGTATCTGGATTTTGCAAAAGCATTTGACACAGTTCCCCATAAACGTTTACTGTGCAAAATAAGGTCCGTTGGCATGGACCATAGGGTGAGTACATGGATTGAAAACTGGCTATAAGGGCGAGTTCAGAGGGTGGTAATAAATGGGGAGTACTCGGAATGGTCAGGGGTGGGTAGTGGGGGTCCCCAAGGGTTCTGTGCTGGGACCAATTCTATTTATTTTGTTCATAAACGACCTGGAGGATGGGGTAAACAGTTCAATCTCTGTATTTGCAGATGATACTAAGCTAAGCAGGGCAATAACTTCTCTGCAGGATGTGGAAACCTTGCAAAAAGATCTGAACAAAATAATGGGTTGGGCAACTACATGGCAAATGAGGTTTAATGTAGAAAAAGTTAAATAATGCATTTGGGTGGCAAAAATATGAATGCAATCTATACACTGGGGGGGAAAACCTCTGGGGGAATCTAGGATGGAAAAGGAGGTCCTAGTAGATGATAGGCTCAGGCAATGGCATGCAATGCCAAGCTGCTGCTAACAAAGCAAACAGAATATTGCTTTGTTAGCAGCAGCTTGGCTCAGGCAATGGCATGCAATGCCAAGCTGCTGCTAACAAAGCAAACAGAATATTGGCATGCATTAAAAAGGGGATCCACTCCTGAGATAAAACAATAGTTCTCCCGCTCTACAAGACTCTGGTCCGGCCGCACCAAGAGTATGCTGTCCAGTTCTGGGCACCAGTCCTCAGGAAGAATGTACTGGAAATGAAGAGAGTACAAAGAAGGGCAACAAAGCTAATAAAGGGTCTGGAGGACATTAGTTATGAAGAAAGGTTACGAGCACTAAACTTATTCTCTCTGGAGAACAGACGCTTGAGAGGGGATATGATTTCAATATATAAATATCATACTGGTGACCCCACAATAGGGATAAAACTTTTTCGTGGAAGTGAGTTTAACAAGACATGTGGCCACTCATTAAAATTAGAAGAAAAGAGGTTTAACCTTAAACTACGTGGAGGGTTCTTTACTGTAAGAGCGGCAAGGATGTGGAATTCCCTTCCACAGGCGTTGGTCTCTGCGGGGAGCATCGATAGTTTAAAAAAACTGGACTTCTGTCTTTTTTCAACCTCACCTACTATGTAACTATGTAATACCACAAAGCAATAATAAGCTGATGCAGTTCAATACTACATAGAAAATTACATAAAGTGGGGCAAAACAGTTCTTATCACCATGGACACTTGTTCTATGCTAAAGGTTCTAAGGCTGCTTTCACACTGAGGTGCTTTACAGGCGCTATAGCGCTAAAAATAGCGCCTGTTAAGCGCCTCTCCTCTCACTCCAGTGTGAAAGCCTAAGAGCTTTCACACTGGAGTGGTGCGCTGGCAGGACGCCAAAAAAAGTCCAACTTTGAGGCGCTGTAGGAGCGGTGTATACACTGCTCCTACAGCGCCCCTGCTGCAGCGGCGCTTTTTAAACCCTTTTTCGGCCGCTAGCGGGGGTTAAAAGTGCCCTGATAGCGGCCGAAAAGCTCTGCAAAAACTACGATAAAGCGCCGCTAAAAATAGCGCGTTTTACCGCCGATACTCCCAACGCCCCAGTGTGAAAGTAGCCTAATGCCGCATACACACGGCTGGACTTTCCAACGTGCAAAACACTGTAGGAATTTCCGATGGAAAAATTCAAAAAACATGCTCTCTATCTAAGTCCGTCGGAAATTCCGACAGCAAAAGTCTGATGGAGCATACACACGGTCGGAATTTCCGATTAAAAGCTCCCATCAGACTTTTGCTGTCTGAATTTCCGATCGTGTGTACGGGGCATAAGAGTCTATACTTTGAACTTCTTGTTTAACAAACATCCCATAACACATTGTCTAGGCTTGTGGTTGTGTGAAGAGCATGCACTTCCCATTCCCTATTGGTTCCTGCTCTTCTGACAAGGCAAAGGTCCTTTTACTGAAGAAGGAAAAATTCCCACCTGGTAACTGGGAGATCCCCAGATAAAATCTGCCTGATCCAGATAGAATCTTGATTTGAGTGAACTAACCCTCTTGTATCTTTGTTTTTTGTTTTTATATTTTCCAGGACACGCCATTGAGAAACCATCAGCCGATTATCTTTCTTTATTTACAGGTTGTAAATTGGAAGATGAGGATATCACAAGAGATTGTGCAGGAGAACAGACAATTGCCTCAACTCTTGATGGTGGACTTCACAGTATAGGTAGACCATCAAATCTTTCTGACTCTAAACAACCTCATACTGTGAGGGATGGTGCCGGCATTCAGGGGAAGGAGAAATTTTCCTGTCCTGAATGTGGGGAAAGTTTTAGCTCTGAACTAAGTCTTACTGTACATCAGAGATCTCGCACAGGTGGGAAGTTTTACTCCTGTTCTGAGTGCGGGAAATGTTTCCTAGATATATCAGAACTTATCATACACTGCAGATCTCACACAGACAAGAAGCCAAATTGCTGCCCTGAATGTGGGAAATGTTTTAAAAATAAATCAGGCCTTGTTAGTCATCAGAAAACTCACACAGGGGAGAGGCCTTATTCCTGCTCTGAATGTGGGAAATGTTTTGCAAAGAAATCAACTCTTGTTGTACATCAGAGATCTCATACAGGGGAGAAGCCTTATTCCTGCTCTGAATGTGGGAAATGTTTTTTATATAAAAAAGGCCTCGGTTTGCATCAGAGAGCTCATACAGGGGAGAAGCCTTATTCCTGCTCTGAATGTGGGAAATGTTTTTTATATAAAAAAGGCCTTGTTATGCATCAGAGATCTCATACGGGGGAGAAGCCGTATTCCTGCCCCGAGTGCAAAAAATGTTTTTTATATAAATCAACTCTTGTTAAGCATCAGAGCTCTCATACGGGGGAGAAGCCGTATTCCTGCCCTCAGTGCAGCAAAAATTTTTTTTATAAATCAGCATATAATATGCATCAGAAATTGCACACTGGGGATAAGCCACATTCCTGTCCTGAATGCGGGAAATGTTTTTCAAGGAAATCAGACCTTGTTATACATCAGAGATTGCACACAGGGGAGAAGCCGTATTGCTGCCCTGAATGTGGGAGATGTTATACATCAAAATCAATGCTTGTTAAACATCAGAGATCTCACACAGGAAAAAAGCCGTATTCATGCCCTGAGTGCAGGAAATGTTTTTCACTGTTGTCCTCTCTTCGCAAACATCGGAAAATTCACACAGGCCAGAAGCCGCATTCCTGCTCCGAATGCGGGAAATGTTTTTCACAAAAATCAGGCCTTCGTGTGCATCAGAGAACTCACACAGGGTTGAGGCCGTATTCCTGCTCTGAGTGCAAGAAACGTTTTATACAAAACTACGACCTTGTAAGACATCAGAAATTTCACACTGGGGAGAAGGTGAATTGCTGCCCTGAGTGTGAGAAATGTTTTACACGAAGCTCAGACCTTGTAAGACATCAGAGAACTCACACTGGAGAGAAGCCATATTCCTGCTCTGAGTGCGAGAAATGTTTTTCAGAAAAAACAGACCTGGTTAAACATCAGAGATCCCACACTGGGGAGAAACCATATCCCTGCCCGGAGTGCAGAAGCTGTTTTCCAAATAAATCAAGTCTTGCTAGACATCGGAGAACTCACAGGTGTAGGGAGGAGTCGAACATTCCTGGGTTCAAGTCTCGCAAGGTTCGCTGAACTGCTCCTAAGTTCTGAATGTTAATCCGAACTCCACTGAGGTCAAAGGGAGCAGAACTTTTTAAATCAGTTCTGTCAATTTTTAAGCCAAATCTGCATAAGATTTTCAAAGGGCATAGGGGGTTGGGCACTGACTTGGGAGATATTGAGATGTATACCAGGAAACTACAGACCAGTCAGCCTAACATAAATAGTATGTAAGGTATTTAAGGGACTGAGTGTTTTTTGTGAGTTGGTCATTGTTGATCTACATCGCTGGACAATGTAATCGATTAATTAATAACATTGTTGAGTTTTTTTTAAATAAAGAACTTACCAAAGGTGTATGTGTGCTTATGTAGCAAAGTGCCCCTTTACCCACCTTCCTAAGTGGCTGGAACAGAGCCCTTAACTCTATTACCCACAATCTTACTCCTAGGCATGGGATATAATTTACAGCTTCTTACAACCTATGGGGTTTATTAGAACTGATCCTGATGTAGCAGCTGGGACTGGGCTAGCTTGCTGCAACCAGGTACAGGGCTCCTCTATGTCAGAATCAGTAAGCAGGCCCCTGATGGGCATAAGATCACCCAGCACTGAAAAGAAAGGCCCAGTCACATTGGTGGTCAGTGTCTGTATAGATTTGCCAATATATTCATTCAAATAAAGTGGCATTGATCACAACTGCCTGAACTTCTTTAGCAGAGACTTCTGCAGCCGTACCTGTGTGGAGCTTCCTATGGGGTTTCAGTTCTCGGCTACCTGGGCTATCCTCTGCACCCTTTCCTTTGACATCTAGTAGGCAAATGTAAGAATTGTTTGTGGTTGTTAGGATACCGAATGCTGGTATCCTGCAATAGCAGGGAGACCGGATCAGCGTAGCTGCACTTAATGAAACTGAAAACAGACTGTGTGTGATTAAAGAAAGATTAATTAGTAATGAAGCAAAAACCAATTTGACACTGGACAGCAGGTGGCATTTCAGTTGAGTCAGGCAGGACAGTGATCAGTGGCATCAGGTTAATCGGCAAGGTCAAGCTGGGTAGTAAACAGAGGATCAACAGAGCCAGACTGGACAGCGGGCAAAGAAATAGTGGCATGGGACTGAGCTGAAGAAGAGGTATCAGCAGACTCAGACTGGAGGTATAGAACATGGATATAGTGCATAGTGGCTTAGGCAGTGATTTTTTCATGATCTGCCTGTGATTTAATATTGGTTAAATGAGCCGCAGGCTTACATGTATATATTTTTATTATGACTGTCACTGTATTTGTGTGCATTTGTTTAGACCTATGTACGCGTTTTAAACATTGCAATGTTTTTAATACATTGGTTGAAATGTTGTTAGTATGTGGTACTATTAGAGCCAGGTGTGTTTTTGGGTGTAGCCCAATTTGGGCAGACTCCTTTAAAAAGCCTGTCTGTTTAGTGTCACATTTGTTGTGAACAAACAAGCTATCGCTTGTGAAACGCGTCTACCATTGCCTGTATCTGTCTGACCCTTTTGACAATAAAGATGACATCAAGATAAGTTGGAGTTCCAGTGTGCGACCAATTTCTTGTTTTATTCATCTTCCACGGTGGTGAGCCGAGGTCTGCACCTGTGATCTACCTTGCACCTGATTCTACCTGGAGCGGTGTGCTTCTCCTTAGTAAAACAATCTAACAAAGCCCTAAAAGCCATAAATAATGATCAAGAAAGTAAGCTTTGTCATCCTCTAGCAATCACAATATAGGCTCAGTCTGAGACTTACTAAAAAGAGAAGAAAACCCATCATGGTCATGAGGTATACCAGGTAAAGCTAGCTTAGATCACATTTGAATACTTCACTAAATAGAAACTTGTCCCTATCAACTAAGGAATACACCACCTGAATGTACTCCAGCAGCTTTTTACTAGTGACCCTTATCCTTCGACGCCAATGACACTCCTAATATAATGTCCTCTGGATGCATCTTTACAATAAAGGACGTGTAACCGGGTGCTTGGCTAGTGACAGAGAGCAATTTAGGACACTGTGCTGATGTGCTTTCTGTGTCCCCATCGAACTTTATGCTGAATAGGTTAACACTACCTCGCCTCCACCCACAAAGGGAAGCTGACAAACAGAAGGAGCTCAAGAGACTTGAATGCTGGTCGCATTGAACTGTGGGAGATGTAGTTCAGAAGAAGAGTCATGCTGTGGAAGTCAATACACTATTGGACTACAGTTCCCAAGGAGTAAATGCCATGAGGAGGAGAAAGATCTGTATTTTCCAGGGCTGAAGATAGGGTGACTTCCTTTACTGTAAAGGGGGACCGGAGTGTGCACATTGATACTCCTGAGTGCCTGACACCTGCTACAAGCTTGCGGCCTGTGCCAGAAATCAGGGCACTGTTTACCAGTGTGCTGAGGACTGGAATTGATCCAAACAAACCCAGAAGTGAGCAGACACCTGAACAGTGGGACTGAAGCAGCTTTATTAGTGGGACTGGTGAGTGGACACTGCTGCCATTAACTTGTTGCTGCTAGAAGAGACTGAACACATAGGGACTGGCCATCTAACTAGCAGCATTATTCACTGCATGCAGACCTCATTGAGACTGCACTTATATGCACCACCATAAAGACTGGGCCCCAACACTAGCTGGATGAAGATCTAGGGCTAAATACTGCTCACTAAGATAACTGCTTCACAAGAACTTTGCCTTAAAAAGGAAGGCAGATTATGAGGTAGTAGATAGGACTGCCCTCCAAAGAGGGGTTTTGTCTCTTCCAGCCACTGGCTCCCTCTGCCCTTCTGACCCACCGTCACTGTGCAGCCTCTCGGGAAAGGTCCAGGATGAAGCCACTGTGCAGGCATTGCTTAAACTGCTCTCTTTAAAGAACCGTCTAGAGGCAGACACATAAAGATACCTTATAGTTTCATAGTTGGTAAGGTTGAATAAAGACACTGGCCCATCCAATTCAACATGTGTGCGTGTGTGTGTGTCAGTCACAGCATTTCCCATATCCTTGTATGTTGTGTTCACTAAGATGCACATCCAAGAGTCATTTAAAACTATCAATACTTCCCGCTGACACCATCGATTGTGTAAGAGAGCGCCAAGTCCTTATCGCCCTGACAGTGAAAAACCCACTATTGAACCTTAAAGTGATTGTAAAGTCTTGTTTTATTTTTTGTTAAAAATAACAAACATGTTATACTTACCTGTTCTGTGTGTGGGTTTTGCACAGAGCAGCCGAGATCCTCCTCTTCTCTGGTTCCTCTTCGGTGATCCTGGCACCTCCCTCCTGTTGAGTGCCCCCACAGCAAGAAGCTTGCTATGGGGCACCCGAGCCAAGCCACAGCTCCCTTTGTCCATGCAGACACGGAACCGCAGACCAGCCCCGCCCCCTTTTATCTCCTCATTGGCTCACTGACTTTGACAGCAGCGGGAGCCAGTGGTGCCGCACTGCTGTCTCAGCCAATGAGGGGAGTCTTGGACAGCCGAGTCTCCCGTGCAACATCGCTGGATCTAGATGGACCTCAGGTAAGTATTGGAGGATGGCTGCACACAGAAGGCTTTTTATTTTAATGCATAGAATGCATTAAGATAAAAAAACCTTCTGCCTTTACAACCACTTTAAGATTAAACTGCTTCTCCTTCAGTCTCATTGTGTGGCCCCGTGTCTTCTTACACTCCCTGAGATTGAATAGTTTCCTCCCTACGCTGGGATCACCTTTGAGATGTTTGCATATCGCTATCATATCTCCTCTCAAGCATCTCTTTTCCAGTTAGTTTTTTTTTTTTTTTTCCAAAAACAGTTTATTGAAATGTAAAAAGCATTTACAGATATCTTGAACAATAGTAGTACAATAAGGTATTAATACAACCACAAAACATGGATGAATAACATGTGTCACATACAATTCAACTTGCGGGTAGTGAAAATGAAATGGCTATGTGCATCCTTCATGAACTAGGCCGTGTTGGGGTGGGCTACCTTAATTCAAGGTAGTTGTGGGGTCTAGTCAAAGTCCACTACCATTGACGGGGATAGATCTTGTTGGTAGGTTAGAGCTAGGTAGGTTCACGGATGCCGTTATGGACTTTTGGTCTGTGTGGGAGGGAAAGGCCAACAGGTGCAATATGGCAGAAAGGGAGGGAAGGAGCTATAAACAGGTTTATTTCGTTGAGAGTGTATGAATGCGGGAGTGTAGGCTGGAGCTATGTTAGTGGTTGTATTGTACAGAAGCTTGTGGATGAGAAAGTAGGAGGGGGTAAGTGGTGGAAGGAGAAGGGGTGGGGTGGGGATCGAGGGGAGGGGAGTGAGGCAGGAAGGGATGGCGTTGGCAGGGGGTCCGTCTCTGACTTCCCCGACCCCTTGGGGTGTTCAAGGGGCGTGTTATGAGAAACTAGGGGCGGATCTGTATAGGGGGAGATATAGGAGGAGAGAGGTGTCTTTGTAAGGTTTAGGGTTAAGGGGAGATCCTGGCACGTCGTAGATTTTTAATGACAATTCTCAGAGGAGTAATTTATCCTTTGTCAGGGTTCAGGGAGTTTGCAAATTCTGGGGTCGTTTTATAGTGTAACCAGCAGGCCCATTTTTTACTAAATGATGACGGAGTCTCTCTTGCAATATGTATAAGATTTTCCATTTCCTCAATTTTGCATATTCTGTTAAACCATTCTTTTATGGTTGGTTGGTGAGTCGATTTCCAGTGTATAGGGATACACTGCTTTGCCGCATTGATCATGTGCATTGCTAGGGATTTGTGATAGGAATTGTGCGACAGGGGTGAATGGTGTAGAAGGAATTGAGAAGGGGAAAGGTCCAAATGATATGAGGTGACTCGAGAGGTTATATGGCATACCTTTTCCCAGAAGTCTTTTAGAGATGGACAGGACCACCAGATATGGAGAAGGGTTCCCCTTTCCCGGAGACATCTCCAGCAAACCTCTGGGATTGTGGGATTATATTTATGCAGAAGGGTGGGCGTGCGGTACCATCTAGATTGGATCTTAAAGCCGTTTTCCTGGGTCGACACATTCGTCGACCCTTTATGTATGTTGAGGAAAATTAGTTCCCATTGTTCCGCTGAAAGAGATACCGAGAGGTCTGACTCCCAGTTCTTACAGGCTAAGGTCTCGTTAGCTTTCATCTCGGCGAAGAGGAGTTCATGTGTGGTAGAAACTAGATGAGATTGGGGTGTCGTTTGGATACATAGCTTTTCGAAAGGGGTGAGTTCTCTGGAGCATTGTATATTCTTGTTAAGGGATTTTAGAAAATGAGCAATTAAAATATATGTCCAAGGGGGAATGGGTGGCTTGTTTAGTTGGGAGGAGAGTTGGGATGTAGACAATAGTTTGCCCCGGAGGAAGAACTGATGTGATCTAATTGGGCTCTGTGTCCAGTTATCGGTAAGAAACTTTGCGTGCATACCTGGTGGGAACCCAGGGTTCATTTTTACAGGTGTCAGTGGGCCGGGAATCGAAGATATGGGTGATCGGTAGCAAAGCTTTTTGAAGCATTGCAAGGTTGGGCCTATAAGTGGGTGTACGTGTAATTCAGAGGGGACGTGGGGTGAAAGTAACCATGGGAGAGACTCCAAAGGGAGAGCAGAAAAAGATGCTTCTAGGGAAACCCAATCTTTGTGGAGAGATTGAGTATTCCAGTCCACTATCCTGGTAAGGTGTGTAGCAGTGTAATAATTGAGAAGGTTGGGGAGGCCTATGCCCCCAAGTCTTTTAGGTCGGGTGAGCTGCGTAAAGCTGATTCTGGGTCTACGGTTCCCCCATAAGAATTTAGTGCATATGTTTCTATAAGATTTAAAAAAGGCCGGAGGTATATGTATAGGGATCGCCTGCAATATATAGAGTATTCTCGGGAGGGCATTCATTTTGAGGATCGCCGCTCTGCCAAACCAAGAGAAAAGCGGTTTGTTCCATGTTTCAAGATCAGAGGATATTCTGTGTAGGATAGGAACATGGTTTTTAGCGTAGAGGTTTGAGAGTTTGGAAGGGAGTTGTATCCCTAGGTATGTGATGGAATCATGTTTCCATTGGAACGGGAAGTTAGCCTTACATTGATCAACTATGTGTTGAGGTAATGTTATATTAAGGGCAAAGGATTTCGAGAAATTAATTTTAAGGTGGGAGAGGAACTGAAATTGTTTAAATTCAGAAAGAAGGTTTGGTAGGGAGATCAGTGGGTTCGACAGGAACAACAAAATATCGTCTGCGAAAGCAGCGTATTTATATTCTCTTTTGGAGGAACTTATACCTTGGATATCTGGGTTGTATGTCAGTTTACGGAGGAATGGTTCAAGTGTGAGTACAAAGAGGATGGGGGACAGGGGGCAGCCCTGTCTTGTGCCATTTCCGATGGGAAAGGCGTCCGACAGAGTATTGTTGACCCGTACCTTAGCAGATGGTCCCGTGTATAGTGACAGGATTAGGCCTAACATATATGGGCCCAATCCTATGGCCCTCAGAACCGCTGTCATATAGTCCCAAGCTACTCTGTCGAACGCCTTCTCCGCATCGAGTGACAAAAACAGGCCTTTTTGGGTTGTCTGTGTCATAAGGTGGTGTAAGTTTATTGCTTTAACAGTGTTGTCCCTGGCTTCACGTCCAGGGATAAAGCCGGTCTGGTCATGAGAGATTAAGGAAGGGAGAAGCGGTAAGAGTCTGTTTGCCAAAATCTTAGAAAAGATTTTGACATCTACATTCAATAATGAGATTGGTCTATAATTTCCCGTTTGGGTGGGGTCCTTATCTTCTTTGGGGATAACAACGATATGTGCTTCTAACATTTCGCTTTTGAAAGGATTTGTGGGAGAGAGTGTATTGAAGGCGTCAAGGAAGGGTTGTTGAAGAAGGTCTGAGAATGTCTTGAAATATACGGCGGAAAGACCATCAGGTCCCGGGCTCTTACCAGGCTTAAGTTGTTTTAAAGCTTTTTTCCATTCCTGAATAGAGATCGGGGATTCCAGAATCGTGGTGGTGTCAGTGGGGAGCTTTCCTGGAGCAAATTGGTCTAAGAACGAGTTAATATCATTGGGTCTGTCATTCGATAAGGTAGTAGGGGGTTCGGATTTATCTAGATTATATAGGGACGAGTAGTACTTCTCAAACTCTCTGGCTATGTCATTGTTATTCGTGAGAGTCTTACCCGTGGGGGATTGTATGTGGTGTATCGTATTAGCAGCCCTTTTCTTGCGTAAGGCTTGAGCAAGAAGATGGCCACTTTTGTTGCCGAATTCGTAAAAAAGTTTCTGAGATAGAGTGTATTTCTTCCTGAGGTGATGGCCCAATTCTTCCTGAATGAGTGTACGAGTCTCTAGTAGTTCTACGAGGGTTTGCTGGGCCAGGTTTCGTTTGTGTAGTGCTTCTAGTTTATTAAGTTTGGAAAAGAGATCAGCCAGTTTGGCCCGTTTTTCCTTTCTAATTGCGGCCCCCAGGGAAATCTTTTCCAGTTAGTTTAGTGGTGGTAGTCGTTCCTCGTAACTGAAGTCCTCCAGTCCCCTTATTAATTTAGTTGCCTTTCTCTGAACTCTTTCCAGTTCCAGTACATCCTTCCTGATGATTGGTGACCAGAACTGGGCAGAATAATCCAGATGTGGCCAAACCAGAGTTTTATAAAGTGGCAGAACAATCGTCTTATCTCTGGAGTAAATTCCCTTTTTAATGCATGCTAACATTCTGCTAGCTTTGCTTTCTGCGGCTTAAAATAGAATGCTATTGCTGAGTCTATCATCTACTAGGACCCCCAGATCTTTCTCCATCCTGGATTCCCCCAGAGGTTCTCCCCCTAGTGAGTGATTTGCATTTATATTTTTAGCCCCTAAAGCGAAGCTCCAGCCCCCCCCCACCAAAAAATTCAAAGTCAGCAGCTAAAAATACTGTAGCTGCTGTCTTTTTAATATTAAGGCACTTACCTGTCCAGGAATCCCGCAATGTCGGCACACCAACCGATTTTTCAATTGGCTCTCGGGTGCTGCAGCCACGATTCCTTGTAAGGGAAAGTGAAGGCTTGCGACTTCACAGCCGGATCCCTACTGTGCATTAATGAAGCGCGCTGCTCTTTGTGATTGGCCCGGCGGCGGGGAAAGGAGCTGACGTCACCATGCTGTTTACAAGGAGGTTGGGCTTCTGATTGTTTTGCTGGCCGGCTTCGTTTTAACATGCAAACTTTTATCGTATCTATGTAAGTGCAATACTTTCTTTTATATTAAAACCTATTAGACTGTATTACGCTATGGTCAGTCTTTTTTTTTTGGCTCATTTGCTGGGCTCACAGCCACGGATTCTATAGACGGTGACAGGGGGAGATCTGCAGCCAACCAGCCTGTGTTACTGGGTTTTCGGTATTGATTATCATTGCAAGCTAAAGGCCTTGGCTGGGCTATAGCCACATGCCTTTTTTGCTTGCCATCCGGTAAGCAGGTCTCTCTTAAGGTGGTGGGGCACTTTTTTGTTTGTAGTCACTATGGTGCCAATGAGAAGAGGATTCACTTCCCTAACATGGATCATTAACATGCTATTCTCTGCATTGATTGGGACTTTGTAGCGCAGCTTCTTTTTTATCTTAAAGGAGGAGGAGGGCTGAACTTCCGTGAGACCTCGCCGTGGTGAGGTCACCTGGAAGTGGGGATGGGTACCTGTCAAAAACAGGTACCCCCAAAAGGTGCCAAATGTGGCAGTGGAGGGGGGAGGAAGTAAACAAGCAGAGCTTCCCCTTTTGGGTGGAGCTCCGCTTTAAATGCCCAAATCTTCATGTAATTGATCTCATTATTTAGGGCAGCAGCAATTGCCCGAGGGTAGAATTTGGGGTGTTTTTGTTGCTTTGTTAGGTGGGTTTCCCACTAAATATACAGGCCCTCATATTGGATAAGGATCTGGTATGGAATTTGGGTAGACCCCATTGTGTTTTTTTTTTCTTTACATGAAGCACCTTCTTAAAATCTATAACAGACCCCAATATGTATCAGGTTTGAAATGGATTTTGGGTAGGCTGCATGCTGTGTTTTGTCTTGTTTGTCACTTTTGCTATTGAAGGTAAACACACTAAAGTGACAGACTGCAAGAAATTAATACATTTGCAGGGAAATGACATTTCCCTGCAAACTGTACTTTAAAAACAATGGTATTGCATTGGTACATGTCCCTGAGGGCACTGCCCAGCTCGGTATGTCATTTGTTTCATTTTTGTGGGTCCCTATTTTGTTTACAAAAAAAGAAAGCTGGCAAAGAAATGTAATTTAGTGGCAAATATTTTTTATTCTTTCAAAAATATCACTTTTGCTTGTGTACATCCTACAGGTGCATCACTTCAGAGACAGGATTAGAGCATCCTCTAAGCATGTTACTTATGTTTTTTTGCATTGGTAAATGTTTCCCTAGACCAGTGATGGCGAACCTTGGCACCCCAGATGTTTTGGAACTACATTTCCCATGATGCTCAACTACACTGCAGAGTGCATGAGCATTATGGGAAATGTAGTTCCAAAACATCTGGAGTGCCAAGGTTTGCCATCACTGCCCTAGACAGTGCCCAGCTACCCATACCCTTTTACAAACACTTGCCTATTACCCTTAAAAATTTAGAGAATTAAAATGTAATAAGATTCATCTCCTATTAACTTCAATGGGATTCACAGTAACATTCACAATTTTCGGATTTTCGGATGAGTACACCGAATGGCCCTATGACTTAAACGCAAGAAAATTCACTTATTTTTTAGCTTTTGCCACAACAGCTTCCATTTCACTGACACTGTATGTGCTCCCCCCTTTTATCGTGAAGCGTTGGTTTATCCAAATCCCACTCTTGCCCCTTCTATGCTTGCTGCCCACAGTTGAAAGGTCATGCAGTGCACTGGTTGTGAACAAGGCCTTTGCGGCTGAAACGCGTCTACCTCTGCTGTATTTTTTATGGAGATACAATAAATTTGGACTGATTTAAGAGCATGTATGGAGTTGCGGATTGTCCTTTATCCATGCAGTGCACTATGGTTTAAAAGTTTCGTCCCAGGCAAATTTGTGCATATATTTGTTGAGACTGTGAATCTTGGACCCCCTAGGGCAGTGATGGCGAACCTCGGCATCCCAAATGTTTTGGAACTACATTTCCTGTGATGCTCAACTACACTGCAGAGTGCATGAGCATCATAGGAAATGTAGTTCCAAAACATCTGGGGTGCCAAGGTTCGCCATCACTGCCCTAGGATTTAGTTTGAACCCATGGTAATGGTGAACCCATACCTCATCTCTAGTATGCACCTTTAGAATTTACAATACATTTATAGCACAAGGCCGTATCCACAGTATGAAAAATTTCTTGGGGCTGCAGTTCCTGTGAGCTCCACAAGTTGGTGATCTAACTTATATCGAAGGGATGCAAACACAGAAAGACTCTATGATATCCCCATTGTCGATATCCATGAAAGCTAAAATAAGTCCCATTGTTTGTGTCAGTGTGTTAAGATGGTTGGTACTCGGAGTGGAGAGAATGTACATGGAGACCAATAAAAGCAGTAAATTTTATGATCATAAAAGTTCCTACAAGGTGGTAAGAGAGTCTGCGTAACATGGCTGAACTGACTCGGCAGCACTTACAGAGAGTTTCACAGTTCGGTTTTGCAGAGGATACCCAAAACAGTTTGTGAGGCCCAGCAACATCTGACAGAGGTGGCTGAAAGTTGGTCTGGCAACAAGGTGCCTGGATGTGGAAAGGGCTCCTGGCTGGTGACACAGGTGAGCAGTCCCTAGTCTGTCCCTCCTCCATGACCAGCGGTTTCCTGTCTATGGCCTAACCACTTTGCAAATACGCACCAACAGCTGGGAGACAGTGCTATTTATTAGCTCTGCTCACACTAAAGATGGCCACCAAGGTTATCCATGGCAGTGTCAAATTGGACCACTGCTTCCCTGATGACATCTATGGAGGCCTCAGAGGAAAAAGAGTTCCTCCTGTCCGCTGCTCATTCTGCATGGCAGTTTCCAAACAGCGTGTGCAGTATGGCTGAACTGCACCTGCCTACAGGTGGGATACAATACCCATAGCTCCCAACTGTTACTGATTTCGAGGGGCTGTCCTTGATTTGGAACAAAGTTCCTCTGTCTCTCTTTTCTGCTCATTTGTCCCTAATTTTGGTCTGATCTATATAGTTGTATATAAAATGCACTTTTTATATTTCAAAAAGTGTTTCCCAGTGCTAAACCTTTCATCCAATTTTTGAATTGCTGCATTTGTAATTTTCAAAAGCCAATAAAAGGAATAGTAGAGGTTAAAATAAAAACACTTGTGGGTTTTTATATAATTCTTCTTTAACCACTTCCCTACCGCATGCCGTCATATGGCGTCATTGACTTTGAGTGGGGATATCTGAATGATGCCTGCAGCTACAGGCATCATTCAGATATCATTCTTTCCAGCCGGCGATTCTGTGCAAGATAAGAATGATCATAGTGGCAGTTCCACCGCTTGATTATTCTTATAGGCGACGGGAGGGGTCATCCCCCTCTCCTGCCGCCATCCGGTGCTTTTCCAGGCTTTCCCGTGCCATCGGGGACCCGGAGAAAAAATCTTCTGGCGCCAGATGACAATCATAGAGATTTCCGGTGACCAGATGGTCACCAGTCATCTCTATGACCGTCAGAGGCCCGGGCGCGCTGTTATGACGTCACGCCTGGGCCCCGGATGTAAAAAAAGCCGCAATCGCGGCTAGTAAGCATGAGGTTGTGAATTTTTTTTCTCGATCTCATGCTTTACAGCCTGGAGGAGAGATGTGGGGTCTTATTGACCCCGCATCTCTCCATAAAGAGGACCTGTCACACACATTCCTATTACAAGGGACATGTTTACATTCCTTGTAATAGAAATAAAAGTGATCAAAAAAAAAAAAGTGTAAAAATAAAGTCAAATAAAAAAACATAATAAAAAATAAATATTTTAAACGCCCCTGTCCCCGGTAGCTCGCGCTCAGAAGCGAACACACACGTAAGTCCCGCCCACATATGTAAACGCCGTTCAAACCACACATGAGGTATCGCCGCATGCGTTAGAGCGCGAGCAACAATTCTAGCACTAGCCCTCCTCTGTGACTCTAAGCTGGTAACCTGTAAAACGTTTTAAAGCGTCGCCTATGAAGATTTTTAAGTACCGAAGTTTGGCGCCATTTCATGAGTGTGCACAACTTTAAAGCCTGACATGTTGGGTATCTATTTACTCAGCGTAACATCATCTTTCATATTTTACAAAAAAATTTAGCTAACTTTACTGTTTTGTTATTTTTTAATTCATGAAAAATGATTGCGTGAATACCGTATAAAATGTTCCAATCACCGCCATTTTATTCCCTAGGGTGTCTGCTAAAAAAAATATGTAATGTTTGGGGGTTCTGAGTAATTTTCTAGCAAAAAAATTATGATTTTTACATGTAGGAAAGGAGTGCCAGAATAGGCCCGGTATGGAAGTGGTTAAGGGGGGGTGTCCTATGCCTACATAATATTGCTAATTGGTGTCCCTCGTTCCCATCTCAAAAAGTTGGGCGGTATGAATACTTTCTATCGTTGGTGTCAATGAGATACAATAACCCCCATTTTTGTTGTCAGAGGGATAAAATCGATCCCATTGTTGGTGTTTTTGAGATACAATAAGTGCCATGGATGGTGCCAGTGGGATAAAATAGTTTACATCAATGGTGTCAGTGAGATAAAATAAGCCCATTGTTGGTGTCAGTGTGATAACATAAGACCCATCATAGTTGTCAGTGAGAACATAGTGTAACTCCAGCCCCAAATTGGTGGTAAGTGGTGGTACTTACCTGATCACACACTCCCACTGCCTCTCTCTGCTGATGTCAGAGTTATACTTTCACTGTCAGAAAGGAGATCACTTCTCCCAACAGTCTGTATAATTGCAGTGCCTGGTGATGGAACTCAGATAGTGTTCCACCAGTCATTCTGGAACCTGAGGGATGAAAAATGATGGGACAGTAGCCAAAATCTCTGGACTGTCCTGCAGCATCTGGGACCCATGGTAACAATCACAAGGCTGTGTTCACACTGAGACATTTCACTGAGATGCAGTTCCTCTCAGCTCCACAAGATGGTGATCTCACTAATACCAAGACAGGAAGTCTCTATGGAATAAAGATAGGAAGTGATGTCAGGTACAGATAGGAAGTTCCAGGCGAGAGCTGAGTCGGGCAGAAGTAGAGAGAAGACATTGCTGGAAGTGGCAGCAGAGGAGGTAATAAGATCTTATTTTCTATTTACACCCAGTAACCCCGTCATGTCCGTCCTCTTCCTCCATAGTCACTGTGATGTCTTTTATCTCCAGCAGATGATGATACACACATATATAGTGTGGAAACCTAGATTAACCCCTTCAGGGTCTGAACATTCTCTTCGTTTTGGAGATGTGTCACCTTCTCACCTTGGCAATCTCTTGTAAGGAAAGATGAGTTCCAGATTCGGGTTGCACTAAAATTTGACCCCAGTTTCCAGGATTTGAATTTTGGTTGAATTTGTGTGACCGGCCAGTGGGAAAAGCAAACATAATTCTAGGATGCATCACTAGAGAATGAAGAAGGTCCTGATTCCTCTATATAGATCTTTATATCACTAGAGGGGTCACCAGCAGGAGGAAGGAGGCCCTGATTCCCGTATATAAATTTTTATTTCTTTCTCGTACATCACGGGACACAGAGCGACATAGTCATTACTAATGGGTTATATAGTTACCGTCAGGTGCTGGCACTGGCAACTTCCAAAACCGGAAGTACCCTCCCCTATATAAGCCCCTCCCATCCGGGAGCACCTCAGTTTTTTGCCAGTGTCTAAGGTGTTGGCCAAGAAGAAACATGTGTTTTTCACTGAGCTTGCGTACAGGTTCTTTTGGGCCTCAGTAAGCTATTCCGGATCCGACCAAAAAAGCTTCATAGCTAAACGGTCGGTACCCGGGCCTTGCAGAGAAGAGCAAGGTTCTGCCTGTAATGCTTCTCTTAGGAGAGCTGGACCCTGGGATCCAGAGCTCTGGTCATACCCACGACCAAGATGTTTTCTGTGCAGGGTGCTATACAGGTCCAGGGGAGTGGAATCCTTGGGAACCCGGTCCCTGAAGGTTTGATTACAATGCCTGCCGTGATAGGTGAAGTTTGGGCTTTTGTGGACCAAACAAAGTCCTGCGGCGGGGAACAGGTAAGTGGGGGCCCCCAGGAACTTGGTTCTATTGGGGGACCCCCAAGCCTAATTTGTCTTTCTGTCTGTTACCTAACGGTATTCCCGCTAATATCTGTGCATGCCTGTAACTACTAAAAAAAATGTAATAATTTTTAATGGTGGTCAAGAAAAAAAAAAAAAAAAAGAATGTTTTTTTATATATGTTTAGTATATTAAACTGCGGTACCTGTGTTTGTCCACTAGAGGCCGCTGTGGAATGTTTTTCTTGTCATATGGACTAGTTTCTTCTCAGAGAGCAAAGTCCAGGCAGCTGGTGAGTTCTCCTACAGGAAACTGTTTCCTCTGCCATGTTGCAGTGTTCGTCTATCCCCCGGCCTGCGGCAAAGGGGGCCCTGGCTCCTGTCCCTGGTTTCCATGTTTGAAAATTAGCGCCGAGGCGCACGTGGCCGCGCGCGTGCACGCGCCTCTATATATAGAGGTGGCCGGAAAAAGGGGCGGGGCCTGGGGGATGACGCTCTGTGCGCGCCGCAGCGCTTCTGCGCATGTGCGGGCGTCCCAGCAGGTTTTTAAAAAGCCACATTATTGCAGTAAGCTGGCTATGAAGTACAGAGACAGAGCTGGCAACATTTAAAGGCATACAGCAAGCGGTTGATACAGGCATCCCCTAGAAAGGCACATTAGTAGACACCAACTGTTTATTATAGCAGCATTTATGCTAGACTATTATCAGTAACTGGTGTATTTTCGGCTGGAATACCTCAGCTTTGTGGCTTAGGAATATGCCGTCTAAAAACTCCGGGACTAGAAATTCCAGGAGGAATAGGGGGTCTCCATCGGGCTCTGAGGATCTTGGGCATGCTTTGGCTGCACCAGTCTCCCCTGAAGAATCAGAGGTTAGTGACCGTAGGGCACCCCCAGGAGTACCTGGTACTGTGGCTGTCCCCAGTTCACCTGCTCCTGTGTATGTAACAGAGGAGGTTTTTTCCTCAGCTCTGGGAGGGCTGGAAGAGAGATTGTCAGCACTAATTGCTGCTTCCCTGTCACAGGAGAAAAGCGCTCGATCTCCGTCTCCTCCCTCAGAGTGCCTGTTAACAGAGCAACAGTCCCATACAGAGAACGACCTACCTGAGGGGGATCAGGATGAGGTTGATTCAGTTGTAGAGGAATCAACAGTGGAGGAGCCGTTCTCAGCATCACATGCTGAGAGGTTATGGGTGCAGTCCCTGACTAATATGGTCCGATCAGCATTTAAAATGCCACTTGCGGAGCCATCCTCCTCTTCTGTCTCCTCGTTGGGGTCGCTAAAAGCTCCCCAGACTGTTTTTTCTTTTCCGATCCATCCTTTACTGGAGGGGCTCATTTACCAGGATTGGGAGCATCCTGACAAAATATTTACTCCCCCCAAGAGATTTCCGGTGGTCTATCCTATGGAGGATAAGTTCGTCAGAAAATGGAAGGTCCCTACAGTGGACGCAGCCATCTCTTGTGTGAATAAATCACTGACATGTCCGGTGGAAAATGTCCAAATGTTCAAGGACCCAATAGATAAAAAATTGGAGTCCTTATTGAAATCTGCTTTTTCTACAGCAGGATTGGTGACACAACCAGCAGTGGCAGCTATAGGGGTCTGCCAAGCAGTGAAGGATCAGTTGAAACAGGTCTTAAGGGACGTGCCGGATCAGCAGGCTCTTGCCCTAGCTGATCTACCTAGAGCCTTATGCTTTGCGGTGGACGCTATAAAGGATTCAATCCATCAGGCCTCCCGCCTTACGCTGTCTGTAGTACATATGCGCAGGCTTCTATGGCTCAAAAACTGGTCTGCTGAAGCTCCCTGTAAAAAATTGCTGGTCAGCTTCCCATTTCATGGGGAGCGCTTATTCGGGGAAGACCTGGACAAGTATATCCAGAGAATTTCCAGCGGTAAAAGTACACTCTTGCCGGTCAAAAATAGAGTTAGAGGTCCCTCTTTTAAGAGGCCGGCTTCTCCAGTCCCTAGGACATCGGCTGTGAAACAGTTCCGACGGCCTCCCCGGTCAAATCCCGGAGGTAAAAATCAGGGACAGTTGCAGGGTAACAAGAAGCCCTGGAGCAGGAGAGGTACAAAACCTCCCCCAAAGTCAAATGCATGAAGGGTTGCCCCCACCCAATCGGGTGGGGGGAAGACTTCAGTTGTTCACAGAAACCTGGCGGGACACGATCCGAGACAGATGGGTGCTCTCCGCAGTAAATCTGGGATACAAATTGGAGTTAAAAAACTCCCCTCCTTCCCGCTTTATAAGGTCGAACGTGCCAAGGGATCCCCAGAAGAGAGGATCCCTCCTGTTGGCACTGGAACAATTATTGCTTCAAGCAGTAATTATAGAGGTCCCCCTGGAAGAATGGGGGTTCGGGTTTTACTCAAACCTCTTTACAGTTCCGAAGCCAAACGGGGACGTGAGGCCCATATTAAATCTAAAAGGGCTAAACAAATTCCTACATATCAGGACTTTCCGGATGGAGTCGATCCGATCGGTGGCCACTGCCCTACAAGGGGAGGAATGGTTAGCCTCGATCGACATCAAAGATGCGTATTTGCACATCCCCATCTTTCCAGCCCACCAAAAATTTCTACGCTTTGCGATAGAAGGGCGCCATTTTCAGTTCAGAGCCTTACCCTTCGGTCTGGCCACAGCACCAAGAGTGTTCACAAAAATTCTGGCCCCATTATTGGCCAATCTAAGAACACGAGGTGTAACGATAATGGCATATCTAGACGACTTGTTGCTGATAGACCACTCAGTGGAAAAACTAGAAGTGGTTGTTCACGAGACAATCAAGTATCTGGAATATCACGGTTGGATTATCAACCGAGACAAGTCAGCCCTAAAACCAGTCAAAAGTCTGGAATACTTGGGGCTAAGGCTGGATTCAGACCAGAGAAAAATTTTCTTGCCTCAAGAAAAGGGGTCGTCTTTGAGAGATTTGATCCACTTAGTGGGTTCAAAAAGACAGCCATCCATACGCCTGTGCATGAGGCTGCTGGGAAAAATGGTGGCATCATTCGAAGCAGTACCCTACGGTCAATTCCATTCAAGGAAGTTGCAAAGGGCCATACTGTCAGCCTGGAACAAAAAAGTTCAGGCTCTGGACGTACCAATGTCCTTGTCCCCTTCCGTTCGCAGAAGCCTCCGTTGGTGGTTGGTTCCCCGGAATCTGGAAAGAGGGAAATCCTTCAGTCCGATTTCTTGGAAGGTGGTCACTACAGATGCCAGCCTTTTAGGCTGGGGAGCAGTACTGGAGCAATGGTCTCTCCAGGGCAGATGGTCGGATGCGGAAAAGGCCCTGCCCATCAATCTCTTAGAGATACGAGCAGCCCGGTATGCCCTAGTAGCATGGACATCCAAACTCCAAGGGTCCCCTGTCAGAGTTCAGTCAGACAATGCCACAGCAGTGGCATATATCAATCGTCAGGGGGGCACCAGGAGTCGTGCAGCCCAAAGGGAAGTAAATTACATCCTGAGATGGGCAGAAAGATATGTCCCAGCCATATCTGCGGTATTCATTCCAGGGGTGGAGAATTGGAAGGCGGACTTTCTAAGTCGCCAACAATTATGCCCAGGGGAATGGTCCCTTCATCCCGAGGTTTTCCGGACAATATGTCAGCGGTGGGGAACACCGGATGTAGATCTGCTAGCATCCAGGTTCAACACGAAAGTGGACAGGTTTGTCTCTTGGACAAGGGATCCCCTAGCGTGCGGCTCGGATGCCCTAGTGTTCCCTTGAGATCAGTTCAAGCTGATATATGCATTCCCACCGCCACAATTGTTACCTCGATTACTCCGCAGAATCAGGGTAGAAAAGAAACCAGTGATTCTGGTGGCTCCAGCGTGGCCCCGAAGAGCATGGTACGCGGAGATTGTAAAAATGTCTGTGGGGAGTCCTTGGACCCTCCCACATTGTCCGGACCTGCTTTCGCAGGGACCGATATACCACCCTTCCTTACCAGCCCTAGGTTTGACGGCCTGGCTATTGAAGCCCACATTCTAAAAAGGAGAGGGCTCTCTAATGCTGTGGTGTCTACCATGATCAATGCCAGGAAACCGGTATCCAGGCAGATCTACTATAGAATCTGGAAGGCGTACATCGCCTGGTGTGAGGCCAGGAAATGGCATCCACGTAAATACGTAATAGGTAGAATTCTGGACTTCCTACAATGGGCTGTAGATAGGAAGCTTGCCTTGAGTACTATCAAAGGTCAGATTTCGGCCTTGTCAATATTTTTTCAAAGGCCCTTGGCTTCGCATTCACTAGTCAAAGCCTTTATACAAGGAGTGATGCGTATTAGTCCTCCGGTTAATATTCCCATATGTCCATGGGATCTAAACTTGGTTCTGTCGGTTCTACAGAAACAACCATTTGAACCATTACAGCATATTTCCTTAGTGCTTCTCACCAGGAAATTGATTTTTCTAGTAGCCATTTGTTCGGCTAAAAGAGTATCGGAATTAGCAGCTATGTCCTGTAAGGAGCCATATCTGGTTATCCATAAGGACAGAGTAGTGTTACGTCCTCATCCAGCCTTTCTTCCTAAGGTGGTATCGAGTTTTCATTTGAACCAAGATGTGGTTCTTCCTTCTTTTTTCCCCAAGCCTACTTCGGTAGAGGAAAAGTTATTGCATTCTTTGGATGTAGTAAGAGCAGTTAAAGCTTATCTAAAAGCCACTGCTCAGATTCGCAGAACGGATACTTTGTTTGTTCTGCCGGAAGGCCCCAGAAAGGGTCAGGCAGCGTCAAAATCTACTTTAGCCAAGTGGATTCGACAGGTCATAATACAAGCCTATAGCTTGAGAAGTAGACCGCCTCCGTTCAAAGTTAGGGCGCACTCCACGAGAGCAGTTGGAACTTCATGGGCAGTGCATCACCAGGCCTCCCTGGCTCAAGTATGTAAGGCCGCAACATGGTCTTCAGTACACACGTTTACTAGGTTCTACCAGGTGGACGTTAGAAGTCAGGAGGATGTCGCCTTTGGGCGCAGTGTGTTGCAGGCCGCAAAAGATCCTCATGTCTGATAGCGCTCAGCTTATATATGGTGTATCCCCCCCCTCATTTAGCATTGCTTTAGGACATCCCATTAGTAATGACTATGTCGCTCTGTGTCCCGTGATGTACGAGAAAGAAAATAGGATTTTTATAACAGCTTACCTGTAAAATCCTTTTCTTGGAGTACATCACGGGACACAGAGCTCCCGCCCCTCTTTGGGGACACTTATTGCTTTGCTACAAAACTGAGGTGCTCCCGGATGGGAGGGGCTTATATAGGGGAGGGTACTTCCGGTTTTGGAAGTTGCCAGTGCCAGCACCTGACGGTAACTATATAACCCATTAGTAATGACTATGTCGCTCTGTGTCCCGTGATGTACTCCAAGAAAAGGATTTTACAGGTAAGCTGTTATAAAAATCCTATTATCACTAGATGGATCACCAGAAGGAGGTGCTGATTTCTCTATTTAGATTTTTATATCACTAGAGGGGTCACCAGTAGGAGGAAAGAGGTCCTGATTCCTCTATATAGATCTTAATAACACTAGATGGATCCCCAGTAGAAGGAAGGAGGTCCTAATTCCTCTATATAGATCTTTATATCACTAGACTAGAGGGATCACCAGCAGGAGGAAAGAGGTCCTGATTCCTCTATATAGATCTTTATATCACTAGAGGGATCATCAGGAGGAAAGAGGTCCTGATTCCTCTATATAGATCTTTATATCACTAGAGGGATCATCAGGAGGAAAGAGGTCCCGATTCCTCTATATACTGTAGATCTTTAGATCTTTAGTGAGACCTAATTTAGAATAATATGTCCAGTTCTGGAGACCTCACTTATAAAATTATATTAATACTATAGTAGGAGTCCAGAGATGTGCAACAGAAATGGTAAAAAGGTCTGAAGGATAAAACATACCAGTGGAGACTGCAGGAACTAGGGATGAGCCGAACACCCCCCGATTCAGTTCGCATCAGAACAGGCAAAAAATTTGTTCGCACACAAAAACACTGGTAAAGTCTATTGGACACGAACATGAAAAATCAAAAGTGCTAATTTTAAAGGTTAACCACTTAACGACCGCTCACTGTATATATACGTCGGCAGAATGGCACCGACAGGCACAATCACGTAGAGCATACGTGATTGCCTTTGTACAGTTGGGGGGTCCGATCGGACCCCCCTCCTATACAGTGAGCGGTGGCTAAGTGTCCGGGAGCGTTCCGGGATGAGGGGGCAGCCATTCGTTTCTGGCCACCCCCTCGCGATCGCTCCCGGCGAATGGAAATGCCCCCTCTGTCTGTGTCAGACAGAGGGAGCAGGAGGAAGTGATGTCATCTCTGGTGCGGCGCTCACATATACCGAGCGCCGTACAAGAGAAGATATCAGGTTAGTGCACACAACACTACACTGACACCAGGACACATAGGGACATAAATCGCCCCCCCAGGCCCCCCAGATCACCCCAGATCACCCCCCAGATCACCCCCCCAGCCCCCAGTCACAGTGTCACTGATTGCAGTGACCATTTATTTAGTGATCACTGCAATCAGTGACATTTGTGACTGTAAAAGTGTCACCAAAGTTTAGTCTTAGGTCCAGTGTAGCCCCCTAACCCCCCCCTAATAAAGGTTTAACCCCCTGATCACCCCCCAGATAACCCTTTCACCGCCTATCACCACTGTCGCTTAGCGATCATTTTTCTGATCGCTATCTTAGCGTCAGTGATGCCGATCAGCAGCCAGTAATTTTTTTTAGGTTCGCCGCAGGTTTTTATAGCGTCAGGTACCCCAATATATTATCTAATAAAGGTTTAACCCCCTTGATCGCCCCCCAGGTAACCCTTTCACCCCCTATCACCACTGTCACTAAGCGATCGTTTTTCTAAACGCTGTCTTAGTGTCTGTGATGCAGATCGGTAGCCGGTAATTTTTTTTAGATTCGCCGCAGGTTTTTATAGCGTCAGGTACCCCAATATATTATCTAATAAAGGTTTAACCCCCTTGATCGCCCCCCAGGTAACCCTTTCACCCCCTATCACCACTGTCGCTAAGCAATTGTTTTTCTAAACGCTGTCTTAGTGTCGGTGATGCAGATCGTAGCCAGTAATTTTTTTTAGGTTCGCCGCAGGTTTTTATAGCGTCAGGTACCCCAATATATTATCTAATAAAGGTTTAACCCCCTTGATCGCCCCCCAGGTAACCCTTTCACCCCCTATCACCACTGTCACTAAGCGATCGTTTTTCTAAACGCTGTCTTAGTGTCTGTGATGCAGATCGATAGCCGGTAATTTTTTTTAGGTTCGCCGCAGGTTTTTATAGCGTCAGGTACCCCAATATATTATCTAATAAAGGTTTAACCCCCTTGATCGCCCCCCAGGTAACCCTTTCACCCCCTATCACCACTGTCACTAAGCGATCGTTTTTCTAAACGCTGTCTTAGTGTCGGTGATGCAGATCGTAGCCAGTAATTTTTTTTAGGTTCGCCGCAGGTTTTTATAGCGTCAGGTACCCCAATATATTATCTAATAAAGGTTTAACCCCCTTGATCGCCCCCCAGGTAACCCTTTCACCCCCTATCACCACTGTCACTAAGCGATTGTTTTTCTAAACGCTGTCTTAGTGTCTGTGATGCAGATCGGTAGCCGGTAATTTTTTTTAGGTTCGCCGCAGGTTTTTATAGCGTCAGGTACCCCAATATATTATCTAA
This sequence comes from Rana muscosa, assembly GCA_029206835.1. Lineage (NCBI taxonomy): Eukaryota > Metazoa > Chordata > Amphibia > Anura > Ranidae > Rana > Rana muscosa. The sequence continues at coordinate 31,711,315 of JARGYO010000094.1, forward strand.
TAAAGGTTTAACCCCCTTGATCGCCCCCCCAGGTAACCCTTTCACCCCCATCACCACTGTCGCTAAGCAATCGTTTTTCTAAACGCTGTCTTAGTGTCGGTGATGCAGATCGGTAGCTGGTAATTTTTTTTAGGTTCGCCGCAGGTTTTTATAGCGTCAGGTACCCCCATATATTATCTAATAAAGGTTTTAACCCCCTGATTGCCCCTAGTTAACCCTTTCACCAGTGATCACCATATAAGTGTTACGGGTGACGCTGGTTAGTTAGTTTGCTTTTTATAGTGTCAGGGCACCCGCCGTATATAACCCAATAAAGGTTTAAACCCCTGATCGCCCGGCGGGTGATATCAATTAGGTTTTAGCGTCAGAGAGGGTCTGAGTCACACCCCAGGCAGCGTCAGGTTAGTGCCAGTAACGCTAACACCCACGCGTGAAGCATACACCCCCCTTAGTGGTATAGTATCTGAACAGATCAATATCTGATCTGATCAGATCTATACTAGCGTCCCCAGCAGTTTAGGGTTCCCAAAAACGCAGTGTTAGCGGGATCAGCCCAGATACCTGCTAGCACCTGCGTTTTGCCCCTCCGTCCAGCCCAGGCCACCCAAGTGCAGTATCGATCGATCACTGTCACTTACAAAACACAACACACATAACTGCAGCGTTCGCAGAGACAGGCCTGATCCCTGCGACTCCAGTGCTGTAGGAGGTGATTTCACCACCACAGTTAAAAAAAAAAAGCAAATATGCCGAAGCATTGGGGCAGCAGGGGCGGAGGAGCGATTTTGCTCCTAATGCCGCGTACATACGGTCGAAATTCCGACGGAGGCTTGCCCGTGGAAAAGTCCGACCATGTGTGTGCGGCATAACTTTTTTGCGGGAGGATGCCCCCATGCTTCGGCATATATAAATGGTGCGTGTATGCCCATCATTGGAAGTGGGTGGATGAAGGGCGGTATTCTAATGGTGGGCATACCCACCGATCAATCTCTTTTTTCGTTCAGCCAACTGGCTGCATGAAATAAAAAGATTACAATACATGTCCAACAAGGACCAGCAACGTACTGGTATGTTGCTGGACTTTGAATGTTTATACCAGAATGATGCCTGCGGGTTTAGGTATCATCTTGGTATCATTCTTTTCAGCCTGCGGCCGGCTTTCATGTAAAAGCAATCCTAGCGGCTAATTAGCCTCTGGACTGCTTTTACAAGCAGTGGGAGGGAATGCCCCCCCCGGATATAAAAAGCGCCATTGGGAAAGCATTTTATCACACCGATCTTGGTGTGGTCAGATGCTTTGAGGGCAGAGGAAAAATCTAGGGTCTAGAAGACCCCAGTTTTTTCAAAAAAAGAGTACCTGTCACTACCTATTGCTATCATAGGGGATATTTACATTCCCTGAGATAACAATAAAAATGATTAAAAAAAAAATACTTGGAAGGAACAATTTAAAAATAAAATAAAAAAGCAAAATTAATAAGAAAAAAAAAAAAGCACCCCTGTCCTGCCCTGCTCTTGCCCAATGGCGAATGCAAGCGTCGGTCTGGCGTCATATGTAAACAGCAATTGCACCATGCATGTGAGGTATCACCGCGAAGGTCAGATCGAGGGCAGTAATTTTAGCAGTAGACCTCCTCTGTAAATCTACTGGGGTAACCTGTAAAGGCTTTTAAAGGCTTTTAAAAATGTATGTAGTTTGTCGCCAATGCGCGTTTGTGCGAAATTTTAAAGCATGTCGTGTTTGGGATCTATGTACTCGGCCTAAGATCATCTTTTTTATTTTATCAAACATTTGGGCAATATAGTGTGTTTTAGTGCATTAAAATTAAAAAAAGTGTATTTTTTAACCCAAAAAATGCGTTTGAAAAATCGCTGCGCAAATACTGTGTAGAAAAAAAAAAATGCAACACCCACCATTTTAATCTGTAGGGCCTTTGCTTTAAAAATATATATAATGTTTGGGGGTTCAACATAATTTTCTTGCAAAAAAAAAAAATGTTTTCATGTAAACAAAAAGTGTCAAAAAAGGCTTTGTCTTCAAGTGGTTAGAAGAGTGGATGTAAGCTTCCTAATGTTGTGTATAAAATGCCAGAACAGTTCAAACCCCGCCAAATGACCCAATTTTGGAAAGTAGACACCCCAAGCTATATACTGAGAGGCATGTCGAGTCCATGGAATATTTTATATGTTGACACAAGTTGCGGAAAAAAGACAATTTTTTTCTTTTTCTTTTTTTTTGCACAAAGTTGTCACTAAATGATATATTGCTCAAACATGCCATGGGCATATGTGGAATTACACCCCAAAATACATTCTGTTGCTTCTCCTGAGTACGGGGATACCACATGTGTGAGACTTTTTGGGAGCCTAGCCACGTACGGGACCCCAAAAACCAAGCACCGCCTTCAGGCTTTCTAAGGGTGTCAATTTTTGATTTCACTTCTCACTGCCTATCACAGTTTTGGAGGCCATGGAATGCCCAGATAGCACAAAACCCCCCCAAATGACCCCATTTTGGAAAGTAGACACCCCAAGCTATTTGCTGAGAGGTATTGTGAGTATTTTGCAGATCTCGCTTTTTGTCACAAAGTTTTGAAAATTGAAAAAAAAAATATATATATATATATATATATTTTCTTTCTTCATTTTCAAAAACAAATGAGAGCTGTAAAATACTCGCCATTCCTCTCAGCAAATAGCTTGGGGTGTCTATATTCCAAAATGGGGTCATTTGGGGGGGTTTTGTGCGATTTTGGCATTTTATGGCCTTCGAAACTGTGATAGGTAGTGAGGAGTGAAATCAAAAATTTGTGCCTAGAAATCCTGAAGGCGGTGCTTGGTTTTCGGGGTCCCGTACGCGGCTAGGCTCCTAAAAAGTCCCACACATGTGGTATCCCTGTACTCAGGAGAAGCAGAAAAATGTATTTTGGGGTGTAATTCCACATATAACAATGGCATGTGTGAGCAATATATCATTTAGTGACAACTTTTTGTATTTTTTTTTTTTGTTTTGTTTTTTTTTTGTCATTATTCAATCACTTGGGACAAAAAAAATATATTCAATGGGCTCAACAGGCCTCTCAGCAATTTCCTTGGGGTGTCTACTTTCTAAAATGGGGTCATTTGGGGGGGTTTTGTGCTATTTTGGCATTTTATGGCCTTCGAAACTGTGATAGGTAGTGAGGAGTGAAATCAAAAATTTGCGCCCTTAGAAATCCTGAAGGTGGTGCTTGGTTTTCGGGGGCCCGTACGTGGCTAGGCTCCTAAAAAGTCTCACACATGTGGTATCCCCGTACTCAGGAGAAGCAGAAAAATGTATTTTGGGGTGTAATTCCACATATAACAATGGCATGTGTGAGCAATATATCATTTAGTGACAACTTTTTGTAATTTTTTTTTTTTTTTTTTTTAGTCATTATTCAATCACTTGGGACAAAAAAATAAAAAATTCAATGGGCTCAACATGCCTCTCAGCAATTTCCTTGGGGTGTCTACTTTCCAAAATTGGGTCATTTGGGGGGGTTTTGTACTGCCCTGTCATTTTAGCACCTCAAGAAATGAGATAGGCAGTCATAAATTTAAAGCTGTGTAAATTTCAGAAAATGTACCCTAGTTTGTAAACTCTATAACTTTTGTGCAAACCAATAAATATACGCTTATTGACATTTTTTTTACTAAAAACATGTGGCTGAATACATTTTGGCCTAAATGTATGACTACAATTGAGTTTATTCGATTTTTCTTATAACAAAAAGTAGAAAATATAATTTTTTTTCAAAATTTTCGGTCTTTTTCCGTTTATATCGCAAAAAATAAAAATCGCAGAGGCAATCAAATACCATTAAAAGAAAGCTCTATTTGTGGGAAGAAAAGGACGCAAATTTCGTTTGGGTACAACATTGCATGTCCGCACAATTTACAGTTAAAGCAGCGCAGTGCTAAATTCTGAATTCACCTCTGGTCCTCTAGCTACCAAATGGTCCGGGGCTTAAGTGGTTAATAATCAAGTTATTGTCATAAAAAGTGTTTGGGGACCCAGGTCCTGCCCCAGGGGACATGTATCAATGCAAAAAAAGCAGTGATTTTAATAATGCTTAAAGTGAAATGATAAAAGTGAAATATTCCTTTAAATTTCGTACCTGGGGGTGTGTATAGTATGCCTGTAAAGTAGCGCATGTTTCCCGTGTATAGAACTGTTCCTGCACCAAATGTAATTTCTAAAGGAAAAAAAGTAATTCAAAACTACTCGCCGCTATTCATGAATTGTCGGGTTCCGGCAATACAGATCAAACTCATTGAAAAAAACGGCAGGGGTCCCTGAACCAAAAAAAAAGTGTGGGGTCCCCCCAAATTCCATATCAGGCCCTTCAGGTCTGGTATGGATATTAAGGGGAACCCCACACCAAAAAAAAAAAATGGCCTGGGGTCCCCCCAAAAATCCATACCAGACCCTCATCCGAGCACACAACCTGGCAGGCCGCAGAAAAAGAGGGGGGGTGAGAGAGCAGCCCCCCTCCTGAACCGTACCAGGCCACGGGGTCACAGGACATGGGGGTCACCCGCCCACGTCATTGGGTATTCCCCGGGGAATATTTTGTTTGCTTTTTCCATGCTTAAGATAAGCTGTTTTCTATTTTTAAAAATAAAAGGACTGTTTGCTTATACCAGTATGGCCTGCTGGTGATTCCGGGGTCCCCCATATTACATTTGATACTCATGTCCACCATTGAGGGGAAACCCCTATAAAAGCCAACACTAAAAACAAGTGAGAACTTTTATGGGGTGCTTTGGAACTTTATTTGTATTACAGGAACTTTTTAAATCTAAGCATGGTCTTTTAATGCAGGGCTCAAAATGTCAAGTCCTGAGCTACTAGCCAAGCCTTAAGAGTTACTCCCCACCAGTTCCCCCACCCAATCCCTACCCTGCCCTGCTCCAAATTCCGCCCCTAAACACGCTCTCATAAATTATCTCATGGTAATGTGTTATGCAGAATTAAGTTACAAAAATAAATATTAACAACAACTTTATTAGTGCCCATCAGTGCAACTTATCAGTGCAGCCTCATCAGTGCCCATTAGTGCAGCCTCATCAGTGCCCATCACTGCAGCCTCATCAGTGCCCATCAATATAGCCTCATAAGTGGCCATTAGTGCAACCTCATTAGTGCACCCTTATCAGTGCCCATCAATGCAGCCTTATCAGTGTCCATTAGTGTAGCATCATCAGTACAGCCTTATTGATGGGCACTGATGAGGCTGCGCTGATGGGGCAGCCCTCATTAGTGCCCATCAATGCAGCCTCGTTAGTGCCCTTCAATGCAGCCTATCAGTGCCCATCAGCGCAGCCTATCAGTGCCCATCAATGCAGCACAGGGATTACAGGGAGGACAGCCGGCCGGATCACACAGAGAGAGGATCTCCCACTGTGACACAGCTTGGATCTGAAACACCGGCTGCTGTCAAACACAGCCCCAGCTCCTGGACTGGCTCGTATGATAGACATCACACTACTTAAATGTCCCAGCATTGGACTAGTGTGCTGTCTATCATAGGAGTGGGTCCAAGAGGTGGGACTTTGACAGAAGCCAGTGTTGCAGATCCAAGCTGTGTCACTGTTCCCCTTTTCCTTTCCTCTCCTCTCCCTTCCCCACAGTTTCCTGGCCGATCGCTGGGAGGAGAATCTTCTCCCATTCAACCCCCCGCCTGCCAGCTGCGCCCTCCCCTCCGATGAGGCACCACACATGCCCTCAGCATATTTGCGCTCGCCAAATGTGAGTAGGCTAGTGGAAATTTTGAGGGCTGTTTTAATGAGTGTGTTATCTCATGTGTTTTACTAAACAAAATAGTTCTTTTGAATGTTGGTTATAAGCGACTCATGATTATACATGTATGAGTAAGATAATAACTATGAGACGGAGACACATCTGTCACTGGACTTCCGATAACAAAGAAGCTGCAACAGTTAAATGATTAGAACACAGGAACACTTGTCATATTCTCTGCTTCTGATCTGGGTGAAATGCAGCAGCAGTAGCTCTTGCATGGAAGATAATATGGTCCAATTCTGTCCCTACTGCCTGGAAACTCCTCATTATAATTTATCACAATCCTTCAATCAGGGTTTCTGACCCAGCTAGCAGGGCCAAGACGTACCTGTCTATAGCCAATTCATTCATTTATTTATCAAGCAACAGCTTTTTATAAATACAGATAGTACAGGGAAGCAGATCCCTACACAATTTCCCACCAGGGGCAGCCCACCTATTAATGCTTTACCTCCCTATTCTAATATGCTACAACCAGTACAGTCCAGATAATTCTCTGTCTACAGAAAACCTGCACAGATCACATGAGCACATCGATGAGGATGGATGAGGAGCAGAGTAACATGACTGAGAGGATACTAAACCTCACCCTGGAGATCATCTACCTGCTGACTGGACAGGTAAGGAGGATTCTGGGAGGTCACATGACATCACTTTTAATAAAACACAGAGCTGACCGCTGAGGTGAGGAGGATTCTGGAAATGTGACATGATATTATTAATTTTGCTTGAATAGAATTTTCCTCCTATGAAGTCTGGAGATCATATGACCATCACAGTGCCTTCATGTGACTTCATAAAACCTGAGAGATACACCATACAAAAGATTCTAGAAGTCACCAAGAAGATGATGGAGCTGCTGACAGGAGAGGTGAGCGGTGCCGGGAATTCTGGGACATTATCCAGTAACAGACAAGGGATGTGTCTGGATGGTGACTGTATCATTGTGTGTGTCAGGTTCCTATAAGGCAGGGGTAGGCAACCTTGGAGAGGTGGAGATCTACCTAAACAATGATAAAAATTCTAATATTTTTTTTTTTTTAATTAACTAGTAAGGCCTAATCAGATAGTAAGGAAAACTTAGAAAAATATAATAAAACGAATGTCACTGTGAAAATGTAAATTTAGCCTACCTTAAAAGTGGACATTGTCAGTAGGGCAGTGACTGGTGTGTGGGCAGTGGCTGTAGGGCAGTGGCTGGTGTGTGGGCAGTGGAAGGTGTCAGAAGGGCAGAGGTTGGTATCAATAGGACAGTGGATTGTGTCAGGCAGTAGAGCAGTAGACAGTGTCAGTAGGGCAGTGAATTTTGTCAGTAGTTTTTTTATTATTATTTTTTTTTTTACATATTTTTTTTTTTTTTTTTTAGAAGCTCTGTTGGGGGGCTTTGATGAATTATCAGGGGTCAAAACAGACCCCTGATGTCTCACTTTTGAGACAGAGAAGGGGACTGAGGACAGAGATTCCCCGGTCCCTTTCTCTGCAGCCTCAGCTGCACTGAACATTAATAAATAGAAAGTGCTCTGTGCTGGGCCGCTTCCTGTTCATTCACAAACTGAAGCATAGTAAACACACTTTACTATGCTTCAGATACGAATGAACACAGTTACTCACTGCATTTATTCAGAAAAGGAAGTGGCCAGTAAATTACATATTTACCAGCCCCTTCTCCTGCTCTCCATATTGAAAGCAGCCCGGCAGTAGAGGAGGGGAGCTGGCCGGCACTGGGGGGAAGATTTGGTGGGGGGCCAGGGAATTAAACAGGGGGGGCAGGTAGCAAAAAACAGAGGGACATGAGGGGCGGCGGCAGGATTTACTGGATGCAGTGCCCTGGATTTTGCCCTGTCCTCTGTATTCCTGGGATTGCACACAGAAATATCACAACTACACACAACATTATCAGGTAGATGATTGACAATTATTGGTAGTTATGATTTATACACAGCATGTTTGTTACAATGAATGTTTAATTATATATTCAGAGTGAAAACCTCTGGGATTATAATATTGTAGTTAAAGAAGAATATAAAGAGGAGAAGTATGAAGTGATGGAGAAGCGTTATAAAGGACACAATGATCTCTACAAGGACATTATGATGGAGCGGCCTAATAACAGAAACCCACCAGAGAGATGTCCCCGTCCTCTGTATTCCCGGGATTCCACACAGGAAGGTCACACCATCCCTCACCATCATCAGGTGGGTGGAGTTGAGGGTCTGGAACATAAAGTGATTGAACACTCTGACATATGGAGACGATGTGCGGATTCTACAAGATGATTTTTTCTATGTGATCTCACATCATAAATACTTCTATTTTACAGGGTGAAGATCTGATGAACATGAAAGTTGAGGGTGAAGTAGAAGAGACGTATGTGAGGGATGATCAGCAATATACAGAGGAGGCTGGAATAACGAGAACATGCAAAGAGGAGGACATTCCTACAGAGATCACAGGTGAGCCATAATATATACTTCTGTTATCTCTGCTCCGTTATTGCACACTGATTGGTCCAGAGTAGGGCAGGAGATGAGTGATATCGGCCAATAATACTCCGATGTGCTATATGTAGGTTCTGGGGTTCATCTGGCAGTATTAGGTTGTGTTTCACTCCTAGTTACAGTAGCACAGATATAATAACACAGATTGTGCCTTATAGGTTGGTCTCTTTTCTTCGAGCAGACTTATAGCTAAATGTTAACATAAAACTCTATTTACAGTCTTCTCAGGATGTAACATAAAAACTGAAACACTTATTTTTACAGAAGTAAATACTACTTGAAGCTCCTTCCAGTGCTGCATACCACTAGAAGCCTAGGCCTATGGCCACTTGTTCTATTTCTACAAGTCTGAACTTTAACCACTTGACAACTGGGCACTTAAACCCCCTTCCTAACCAGACAAATTTTCAGCTTTCGGTGCTCTCACATTTTGAATGACAATTACTCAGTCATGCAACACTGTACCCATATGAAATTTTCGTCCTTTTTTTCACACAAATAGAGCTTTCTTTTGGTGGTATTTGATTGCCTCTGGGTTTTTAATTTTTTGTGCTATAAATGAAAAAAGACCGAAAATTTTGTAAAAAAATGAATTTTTCTTAATTTCTATTATAAAATTTTGCAAATAGGTAATTTTTCTTCATAAATTTGGGCAAAAATGTATACTGCTACATATCTTTGGTAAAAATAACTCAAATTAGTGGATATTATTTAGTCTGTGTGAAAGTTATAGGTTCTACAAGCTATGGTGCCAATCATTGAAAATTTATCAATTTGATTACACCTGATGTACTAACAGCCTATCTCATTTCTTGAGACCCTGAGGCTGGGTTCACACTGGTCCGACAAACGCTCCGACATTGGGAGCTCATGTCGCATGACGTGTGAAAATCAATGTTTCCCTATGGGAGCCGTCTTAACTGGTCCGACACAAGTCGGTCCAACTTTGAAAATGCTCTCTGTACTACTTTGGTCTGACTTTGATCCTACTTCAGCCCATTGAATATCATTGAAGTCGGATCAAAGTAGGATCCTTGTCCTAACCATCCGACTTTTGACATTCGACATGGTGATTACAGCAGCAGTAAAAGGAATTTATCTCACGCTGGGATTGTTTGGATTGGTCAAAGAACAAGTCAGACTATCACAAAGTCGGATGAAAGTAGTATCCTGTTGAAAGTCGGATGGATGTCGGACCAATGTAGGATCAATGTAGGACTGATGTCGCAGAGCAAAGTAGGATGAAAGTTGTATGACTGTCGTGTCGTACCAGTGTGAACCCAGCCTAACAAGCCAGAAAAGAACAAATACCCCCCAAATGACCCCTTTTTGGAAAGCAGACATTCCAAGGTAGTTAGTAAGAGGCATAGTTCGTTTTTTGAGGTTGTAATTTTTTCTCACAATTCTTTGCAAAATTAAGATTTTTTTTATTTTTATTTTTTTTTCACACCAAATTGTCATTATAACAGGTTATTTCTCTCACATGGCATGTACATTCCACAAATGACACCCCAAAATATATTCTGCTACTCCTCCTGAGTATAGCGATACCACATGTGTGAGACTTTTACACAGCCTGCCCACATACAGAGGCCCAACATTGAAGTAGCAACTTCAGGCGTTCTAGGAGCATAAATTACACATATAATCTCTCAACCACCTATTACACTTTTGAAGGCCCTGGAGCACCAGGACAATGGACACGCCAACAAAGTGACCCCATTTTGGAAAGCAAACACCCCAACGTATAATCTATGAGGCATTATGAGTCTTTTGAACTGTTCATTTTTTTCCAGAAGTTTTTGGAAAATGTGGAAAAAAAATGAAAACACTTTTTTTTCACACAAAGTTGTCCATTTATAAGCTATTTCCAACACATAGCATGTACATAGCAAAAATGACACCCCATAATATATTCTCTTACTCCTCCTGAGTATGGCGATACCACATGTGTGAGACTTTTACACAGCCTGGCCACATAGAGGCCCAATATCCAGGAAGCACCATCAGGTGTTCTAGGGACATAAATTACAAATCTAATTTCCTTACAATCTATCACATTTTTGAAGGCCCTTAATATTTCTAGCATATAGCATGTACATACCAAGAATTACACCCTGAACTACATTCTGCTGAGTAAATGGTAAACAAAAGATTACCTGCGGTTTTAGTAGTGCAATTGTCCACAGAAGGAGAGCCCTGATCCAGGCAGCAGGCAGGGACGTGGTCAGCGTCAGTGAATGGAATTGTCCATGCAGCAGGCAGGAATATTGTCCATAGTCAGTACAGGCAGAGATACTGTCCATATACAGTCCAAGGTCAGTGCAAGTAGAGACATTGCCAGCAGTGCCAAAATATTGGTCCTGGTAGTAAGCAGGAACATGGTCCAAGTAGCAGGCCAGGAAAGAATGGGGACAGGGGTAGAGGCTTCTCCCACCCAAATCTCTTTGAAGCCTCCGAGTCTCCAGACCCTAATCCGGGAATGAGAAAACTAAAAAATGTGTTTTCTTCATCCAGAAAAACAATTCTGGAGCCCCTCACATATGTGAGACCCCTGTGTCCCCAATAGCATAGCAGGGTAAAAGATCAATCCAAGAGGCAGGCAAAAAACGCGGTCAAACAGTCCAGGGTCAGTTCCAGAGCAGGCAGAGGTAGGTACAGTTTAGGGTTAGGCAGAAGCGTGGTCGTATAACAAGCCAGGGTCAGTTCCAGAGCAGGCAGAGGTAGGTACAGTTTAGGGTTAGGCAGAAGCGTGGTCGTATAACAAGCCAGGGTCAGTTCCAGAGCAGGCAGAGGTAGGTACAGTTTAGGGTTAGGCAGAAATGTGGTCGTATAACAGGCCAGGGCCAGTTCCAGGGCAGGCAGAGGTAGGTACAATTTAGCGTTAGGCAGAGGCGTGGTCATTTAGCAGGTCAGGGTCAGTTCCGGAGAAGGCAGCGGTATGTACAGTGGCATAAGGGGTGTGGCGGTAAATGACAATTACATTTACCATACTTTCCTAATAATGTAGAAAAGTATGGTAACGACGGAAACATTGACCAAAACAAAGGCCTGGTTGGGAAGGACAATCAGGACAATAATACACAGTGTCTCTTCTAGTTCCTTCTTTGGAGCACACCCGGCATCTCTTCTGACGTTTTCGGCCTGTTTCATAGGGGGGGAGTTTCTCAGGAAAGTGGCGTTCATGGAGTCTGCTCACTGAATCCGAGCGAATGCTTTCTGGTGGGTCTTCAGGGTACAAAAGGGCTTCGATAATTTCTTCTTGGTACTGAAAATAAGATAACGGGGTCCTTGTAGATTTACGGTAAATGACATAAGTATTGTAAAGGGCCATACTGAAAAGATATATGGAGACCTTTTTATACCAATAGCGGCTTTTTCTTGTGGGAAGATAGGGTTCAATCATCTGATCATTAAAATCGACTCCCCCTATGAACAAATTATAATCATGAACACATGCTGGTTTTTGGATAGGGCCGTTTCTTCTGGGGATTTCCACGTAGGTGTCGTTATGTATCGTTGAGAGCATGTGGACGTTTCTTCTGTCCCTCCACCTGATAGCCAATAGCTCTTCATTCCGCAAAGACGCCGTCTCTCCTTTTCGTAGTCTTTCAGTAACGAGCCTTTGCGGGAAACCCTTCCTGTTGGCTCGCACTGTACCACACGCTGGAGTGCCCTTCCGGTGAAGGTTGCGAAAGAGGGGCAAGCTGGTATAGTAATTATCCACATAAAGGTGGTAACCCTTTTCAAGGAGTGGATATATAAGCTTCCAAACAACCTTTCCACTGGCACCGATGTACTCTGGACATTCAGGGGGATGCAGTTGGGAGTCCTTCCCTTCATACACCAGGAAGGCGTAAATGTAGCCCGTGGCTCGGTCACATAGCTTGTAGATTTTAACCCCATATCGGGTCCTTTTGCTTGGAATAAACTGCTTGATGCCAAGCCTGCCTGTGAAGTGGACCAATGACTCATCCACGGATATATTTTGGTCGGGGATATATAACTGGGGGAATTTCTCAGAGAAAAAATTTAGAAGTGGCCGAATTTTAAATAATTTGTCATGTGATGGGTCATTTCGGGGAGGGCACTGGGTATTGTCATTGTAATGGAGAAAGCGCATTATCATGAGGTATCTGGATCTTGACATAATGGATGAAAAGACTGGCATGTGCTGGATGGGTTTGGTGGACCAATAGGAGTATACTTCATTTTTTTTTTGAGAGCCCCATGTTGAACGTTAGGCCTAAAAATTAAATTCCTCCACTGTCAATGCTCTCCACACATAGGGACGGGCATAACTTGAACCAGGGTTGTTTATTATGAATTGTTGTGCAAAGAGGTTGCACTGGGTCACGATGGAGGATAATAGGTCTTGGGTAAAAATGTAATTTAAAAAATCAATAGGGGCAAAATTCTCTGTGTTCACCTGGCTGGGCGGTGAAAGGGGGGATGTTTGCTGCTCCTGAATTGGGGGGAAGCCACAGAGGGTTTTCAAGGGCATAGGGAAGGCTGGCATGGGTCCTAACCCTTTGGGGCTGAGATGACACCCCGCTAGTTCTTGGCCTTTGCTGTAGTGGTACTTCATTTCTTGTGGATGACACTGTGCTACTGGTGGATGGCACTGAGCTGCTGGTTGATGCCACAGCGCTACTTGTGGTAGCCTGCTGCTCCATGTCAGAACGCCTTTGTTTCCTGGGCACACTTTCCACTTCCTCTGAATCTGTAGAAGACCCACTGCTTATAACAGGTTCATATTCTGAACCAGAATCGGACTCAGAGAGCTCGTCGCTGCTCTCGTCAGTCAAGCAAAGCTGTTGGTATTCCTCCTCAGCGGAAAACATTTTTTTCGCTATACTGGTGACTGTGGGCTGTGGTGACAAACTGGTAGGAAAACAGATATGGCTGCACTGATGAGGCTGGTCTAATGAGGCTGCACTGCTGGGTTCTGATGAGGGTGCTGCTGGGTTCTGATGAGGGTGCTGCTGGGTTCTGAGGAGGGTGCTGCTGGGTTCTGAGGAGGGTGCTGCTGGGTTCTGAGGAGGGTGCTGCTGGGTTCTGAGGAGGGTGCTGCTGGGTTCTGAGGAGGGTGCTGCTGGGTTCTGAGGAGGGTGCTGCTGGGTTCTGATGAGGATGCTGCTGGGTTCTGATGAGGATGCTGCTGGGTTCTGATGAGGATGCTGCTGGGTTCTGATGAGGATGCTGCTGGGTTCTGATGAGGGTGCACTGCTGGTAACTGATGAGGGTGCACTGCTGGTAACTGATGAGGGTGCACTGCTGGTAACTGATGAGGGTGCACTGCTGGTAACTGATGAGGGTGCACTGCTGGTAACTGATGAGGGTGCACTGCTGGTAACTGATGAGGGTGCACTGATGGGTACTGATGAGGGTGCACTGATGGGTACTGATGAGGGTGCACTGATGGGAACTGATGAGGGTGCACTGATGTACACTAATGCACCACACTGATATGCACTGATAAGGCGGCGCTGATAAGTATCCACTGATGAGCACTCACTTATGGGCACTACTGTGGCACTAATAAGCGCTGTAGTTGAGCGCTGTAGTGGTGCACATGAGCACTATAGTGGCGCTGATGTGGTACTGATGGCACCGATTGGGCACTGTAGTGGCACTGGTGGAGCACTGGCGGCACCGATGGGCACTGAAGTGGCAGAGGTGGCACTGATGAGCACTGGTGGCACTGATGAGCCCTGGTGGCACTGATGAGCCTTGTAGTGGCACTGATCAGCCTTGTAGTGACACTGATCAGCCTTGTGGTGGCACTAATGGACACTAGTGGCACTGATGGGTACTCTGGTGGCACTGATGGGCACTGTAGTGGCACTGATGAGTATTTTTGTGGCACTGCTTACACAGATGGGTACTGTAGGGGCGCTGATGGGTAGTGTGGGGCACAGATTGGCACTTGTGTGGCACTGAAGGGCACTGCTGAGCACTGTAGTTCAATAAGAGACAAACACTCACTGTTAGATTATCTCTCTTCTCTCCTCACACGCTGTATCGGTGTGAGGAGAGAAGAGAGCTGGACCTCTGTTTGACCCCAGATTGTTTACATTCTGATCGCTCCCTCATTGGAGGGAGCGATCAGGTGGTAAAGAGCCGCTATCATTGGCTCTTCACCGCAATCCTTGTTGCGCTGGGAGCCGTAAACTCGGCGAGCACGGACACTTCCGCGAGCGCGCACCAGGGGGCGAGTGCACGAGGACGTCCCAGGGACGTGAGCTCAGGATAACTCGACCACGCTGTGGACGTCTTTTGTCCATGGCGCGGTCGGCAAGTGGTTAAGGCCTTTTGTTCATCATAGATCACATGACCCATTGCCTAGGCTTGTGGTTGTGTGAATAACATGCACCTCCCAGTCCCCATTGTTTGCAGTTCTTCTGACAAGGCTGTGTAAATGTAGAAGTGATCTGGGAGGAGAAACAATGGTTCCTTGGCTGAAGAGGGGATGTAACAGCTGTTTGGGACATCCACAGAGAACATCTGCTCACTAAAATCTATCTGATCCAGATGGAATCTCAATTTAAGTGAACTCATCTTTTCGTATCTTTTGATCATGTTTTTATATTTTCCAGGAAACGCCATCGAGAAACCCTCAAAGGATCTTCTCACTTTATCTTCAGGTTGTGAAATGGAAAATGAGGACATCACAAGAGATTGTGCAGGAGAAAAGTCAATGAGCTCAGCTATGGATGGTGGACTTCACAGTGTGGATAGATCATATAATCCCTCTGACTCTGAGCAACCTCGTACTGTGAGGGATGGTGCCGGAATTCAGGGGGAGCAGAAATTTTCCTGTCCTGAATGTGGGGAAAGTTTTAGCTCTGAATTAAGTCTCACTGTACATCAGAGATCTCACACGGGGGAGAAGGTTCATTCCTGCTCTGAGTGTGGGGAATGTTTCCTTGATAAATTGGAACTCGTCATACATTGCAAATCTCACACAGATATGAGGCCAAACTACTGTTCTGAATGTTGTAAATGTTTTACCAAAAAATCGGACCTTGTTAGACATCATAGATTGCATACGGGGGTGAAGCCGTATTCCTGCCCTGAGTGCGAGAAATGTTTTACACAGAAATCAGACCTTGCTAGACACCAGAGATTGCACACGGGGGAGAAGCCGTATTCCTGCCCTGAATGTGGGAAAAGTTTTACATGGAAAACACAATATATTAGACATCAGACATCTCACACAGGGAAGAGGCCGTATTCCTGCCCTGAGTGTGGAAAATGTTTTTTACGCAAATCATACCTTGTTATACATCAGAGAACTCACACAGGGGAAAAGCCATATTCCTGCCCCGAATGCCAAAAATGTTTTTCACAAAAATCAGAACTTGTTAAACATCATAGATCTCACTCTGGTGAGAAGCCATATTCCTGCCCTGAGTGTGGGAAGCGTTATTCATGGAAAACAAACCTTGCTTTACATCAGAAATCTCACTGAGGGGTGTAGGGAACCTTTCTGTGTTCAATTCCCGGCAGGTTCACTGAACTTCTCCTAATTTCTGAATGTTTGTCCGAACCCGAGTGAAGTCAATGAGAGTAGAACCTTTAAAATCAATTCAGGGCAGTTTAAAAGCTTTAAGGCATAAGATTGTCAATGGGCAGGGGGAGCCAAGCACTGCCCTGAGGGATATTTAGATCTATACCAGGACACTACAGACCAGTCAGCCTAACATCAATAGTATGTAAGGTATTTGAGGGAATGGTAAGAAACTCTCTGCAGGAATTTGTCTGTGATAAAGGTATCATAAGTGACAACCAGCATGGATTTACGAAAGATCCTTGTCAGACCAACCTGTTATCGTTCTATGAGAAAGGAAGTGGAAAGTTGGATGGTGAAAGTCCAGTGAAGGGAGTTTATCTATATTTTGTACCTCATAAATTTTTAATCTATAAAAAAAGGTTCTGTTGAAGCTGATGCAATTGTATGACTAGTGGTAAATTACTCATTCTCTAATTGATGGGCCCCAGGGTTCTGTCTTGGGGCCAATGCTGTTCAATTTGTTTTTTAATGATATACTGTAGAGGTTGGCACAAAGAGCTCAATTTTGATACTGACTGGTGATACCTGGAGGACTGCAGCTTTAGGAAATGGCGGACCTTAATTATGAGAATCAATTGCATAGATTAAGTTATTCACTCTGGAGAAGAGGCCCTTTAGAAGAGATATGATTACAATGTACAAATACACTTTTCAAAAAAATTAAAGGAACACTTTTTAATCAGAGTATAGCATCAAGTCAATTAAACTCATGGGCAGGCTCGGACTGGGACAAAAAATAGGCCCGGGCATTTTAGACTGAGCAGCCCGGTGTGGGGGGGGCGGCGCTTCACGGCGACGGTTAATGATGGGATTTAGGGTTCCAGCACCTTGTACCTCTGGACCCCTTTACATTACACAGCACCCTGCACCTCTGGACCCCTTTACATTACACAGCACCCTGGACCCCTTTACATTACATAGCACCGCACCTCTGGACCCTTTTACATTACACAGCTCCCTGCACCTCTGGGCCCCTTTACATTACACATCTTCCTCTTCCCTACCAGGTACGGCCTCAAATACGTCAGCAAGTTCCTTTAAAAGAAAGACTGATCGAGTGCCCTCAACGTCATTTTTCTCCAAACGTACTCAACGGGACACCATTCGTCCTGGATTACGTTCACAGACCAAAAATACACTTCCTTCCACCAGTTCTGTGGGTGATGGTCACCCCAGTTCTTCCACACTTGGTGTCTCAAATACACTTAAGGTAAGCCATCCTTCTGGCACCCCTTCGGGGGACTTTCAAATTCCCAATTTAGGGGATCTTTGCACGGCACCGATTTTTTCACCTCCCCCAAACATGGACACCAAAAAAGCACCCAATCCCCAAATCGCACAAAAAGCGACCCAAAAAACGGTCTCCAAGTAATCAACTTATCTTCACACCCATTGACGGCAGATCAGACCGAGGTTTTAAGTCTCGGTCTTACCTTTTGCCCTGACCAGGAGGTTGATGCCTTCGAGATTGTAAAAGACGTTAATCTTTTCGCAAGAAAATTAATGTTCAAAATTATCTTTGACAAAGATTACAAACGTCCCCCCCTGAATTCTTCAGGGGATGATGTTTGGCAAAATAAGACCATTAAGGAAATCAAGGCCTTGAATGACCTCATGGAATTATGGGAAGAGGGAAACCCACTTGATGACCCCCTTGAGGAACCTCCCCCTGGTCCCCTCTGTGTGACTTCCACGGAGAGAATTTTCCCTCCACCTAATCTTTATAAACCCAAATCCAGGACTTTCCCCACCCTCCAGGGTAACCTCAATATTTGGGCCTTTACCCAACAGGTCACCAGAGAATTACAGAGCACCAAGTGGAAAAAATTCAGAGGAAATACCAATCTCAAACCATCTCAGCGTAAAACTTTATCATCCCTTAAACAAAATTAACATATAGTGATTAAACCCTCGGACAAAGGAGGTAAAATAGTAGTAATGGATGTAACAAAATACAAACAGATGGTGATGAATCTCCTGTTGAATAGAAGTTGGTATTGCCCTATTCTATTTGCACAGGTCAAGTATGCGGAGACCAAATACCGCATCCTTGTTAACCGTGCCTTCCGCGATAACCTTATAGATAAAAAAAACTTGTGAATTTCTTATTGTGGAAAAACCCAGACTTCCCACTCTATACGCTCTGCCAAAAGTACACAAAAATTTGGACTGCCCTCCTGGCCGTCCTATTGTGTCAGGCAATGGATGCCTAACAGAGCCAGGAAGCAAGCTTGTAGACGATTATTTGAGGCCACATGTTGGCTCTTTAAGCTCCTACATTCAAGATACAGCAGACTTGTTGAGATCTCTGGATGGCCTGTGTGTACCACCGGGGTCTTGGTTGGTGGCTATTGATGTGGAGGCGCTCTACAACTCCATCCCCCATGATCGGGGGGTTGAGGTTGTGGAGGGCTTCCTATCTGAAAGAGGACCTGGAGCTTTGGTATACAACAAGTTCATTTTGGATTTGTTATTTATCCTAACCAACAATATTTTTGTTTTCGACCGTTCCCACTAACTCCAGGTACATGGTGTTGCGATGGGGACCAAGTGTGCCCCATCATACGCCAATCTGTACCTGGGGGGGTGGGAATGGGAGATTTTTTCTTTGGATAAATTCAAGGAATTTTTTGACAAGGTTCTTATATTGCGTCGCTTTATCAATGATATTTTTGTTGTATGGACTGGTTCTTTTGAGGAATTATCCTCCTTCATGTCACTGCTGGCTGTGAATTGCTACAACCTAAAATTCACAATGACTTGTGATCAAAATCTCATTAACTTCTTAGACATTTCTATTTACATAAACCCTGATGGCACTTTGTGTTTTTCCCTTTTTAGGAAGCCATCCGCTGGCAATACGATCTTGCATGCGACAAGCTCTCACCCAAAATCTTTGGTACAGAGCATACCCTATAGCCAGTATTTGAGAATCAGAAGGAATTGTAGCCAAGATGCTGACTTTGAACGAGAGGCTTATGCCCTCCAGTCCCGATTAATCAATAACGGCTACACTCGTTCCACTCTTAAAAAAGCCTACAAATGGGTCAAAAACAAAAATAGAACCGATTTAATACATCCTAAGAAAGTTGCAGCCACTGACCAGCAGGTATGTCGAATTACAAGATTCTCTGGTGAGCATCAGAAAGTAAGAAGGATTATTAAAAAATTCTGGCCCTTGTTATCTACAGATGAGATCATTTCCAAATATATCAAGCCATTTCCTCAAATCACCTATAGAAAATCGAGATCTGTAAAGGACCAATTGGTCCATAGCCACCTTCAAACCAAAGGTGGAGAAAGTCGGAGGGGTACGGCCCCATGTGGCCACTGTGAATTCTGTAGGTTTATATATGATTCCACTGAAATACTCCTTCCGAGTGGAGTCATCTATAGACCAAATTTTTTCAGTAATTGTCAATCGGTTGGCATTGTCTACCTTATGAAATGCGAATGTAATGCCTTCTACGTTGGGAAAACAAAGAGGTCCTTCTTTCATAGAATTAGAGATCACGTATCTCTCACTCAAAAGAAGAAAATGGAGACTCCCATAAGTAGGCTTGTTCCACTCTTTTGACTTGTCAAAGATGAAATTCTTCGCTTTGGAGTATTTTCCTCTAAATGAGAGAGGTGGAGACGTGGATCAAAGTCTTCTACAGCAGGAGACCAGATGGATACATTCCTTGGGAGTAGGGATGAGCTCGGTGTTCGACTCGAACATCGGCTGTTCGGCAAAACCAGAACTTTGTGGGCCGTTCGCGCCAAATTCGTGTGACGCGAACGGCCCATAATACACTGCGCCATCGCAGTGCATTGCCGGCGCTGTGATTGGCCAAGAATGCACTGTGACCCCGTATGCTTGGCCAATCACAGCGCCGGCAGCGAGGAGAGCCATAATTGAGCCATGTTGCCGTCTGGGGGCAACAGTGCTGGTCGTGGACGCGGTGCATTGTCATCAGCATGTGGCCATGGGACACGCTTGTCCTTATTTTCAGCAGCTGGACGTGTTGAGCCGCATCATGCCGAAGACTTGGTAGAGTGGATGACCAAGCCCTCCTCATCCTCTCTCACCCAGGCTCAGGGTACTGGCAAAGCAGCTGCCAACGCGTCCTCTTCCCTCATATCAATGTCATCAGTCACTCCTTCCCTAGACCCACCATGTCCTCCTGAGGAGTCCCCCGAACTGTTTGAGCACAGTGTGGGGTACATGCTCCAGGAGGATGCTCAGCGTTTTGAAGGGTCTGATGATGATACACAGCTAGAGGAAGGCAGTAGCGTGAGCGCAGAGAGAGGGGATGCTCAAGAAGGACAGCAATCTGGCAGTCATGTTCCAGCAGCTGCAGCATACTGCCAGGTTTGCTCCAGTGATCAAGAGGGAGGGGATGATGAGGTCACTGACTCCACATGGGTGCCTGATAGGAGAGAGGAGGAGGCACATCTCCAACGAGGCAGGATGCCCTCCGGGGGCCAGCGTAAGGGCAGCACACCGACTGAATCACACCGCAGAGCTCCGCCTGTGCAGGGCGCTGCCTCTGCCCGTTATTCCAAAAGTTCTTTGATGTGGGCCTTTTTTGAGTCGAGTGCATCAGATCGCACCGCTGCTTTTTGCAACATATGTCTCAAGCGTATCTCGCGTGGCCAAAACATCAGCCGCTTGGGCACCACATGCTTGACCAGACATATGTTGACCTGCCATGCAGCTCGTTGGCAAGCGTACCTTAAAGACCCACACCAAAGAACAAAGCGGACCTCTCCTTGCTCCTCATCAGCTGGGATCTCCAACCCCACTATACCTTCAGTCCTCTCTGAAACCTGCACTGAGAGGAATGAAGGTGTAGAATTAGGTGTGTCACAGCCAAGTACTTGCGGGCACTCTGCTAGCAGTACACCGACGTCCGATTGTAGCAGGCAAATTTCCCTGCCCCAGCTGCTGGACCGTCGAAAGAAGTTCACTCCCAGCCATCCACATGCCCAGCGGTTGAATGCTAGCTTGGCTAAATTGCTAGCACTTCAACTGCTGCCTTTTCAGTTGGTAGACTCGGCCCCCTTCCGTGAGTTTGTGCAATGTGCGGTTGCTCAGTGGCAGGTTCCCAAACGCCACTTTTTCTCACGGAAGGCGATTCCGGCTCTCTACCGGCATGTGGAAGGCAATGTTCATGCCTCGAATAGATAGGGCGGTCAGCGGTAAGGTGCATATTTCCGCTGACTCATGGTCCAGCAGGCATGGACAGGGACGTTACCTTTCTTTCACGGCCCATTGGGTCACTCTTTTGGCAGCTGGGAAGGATGCAGGACAGGGTGCAGTAGTGTTGGAGGTTGTTCCGCCGCCACGCCTCCAAAATGCTACTACTGGTTGTGACACACCTCTCTCCTCCACCCCCTCCTCTTCTTCTTCCTCCATGGCCTCTTCCTGTGCTTTGTCCTCGGAACCAGCGGTGCTCTGTAGGCGTTCAAGGGGCTACGCAAGTACGCAGGCAAAAAGATGCCGTGCTTGCGCTGGTGTGTTTGGGGGACAGGAGCCACACTGGGGCAGAGGTTCTGTCAGCTCTGCAGGGGCAGGCCGAGAGGTGGTTGACACCACGCCAGCTTAAGCCAGGAATGGTGGTTTGCGACAATGGCACCAACCTCCTCTCCGCCCTCCGACAGGGACAACTGACCCATGTGCCCTGTGTGGCTCACGTCCTTAACCTGGTGGTGCAGCGGTTCTTGGGCAGGTACCCGGGCTTACAGGATGTCCTGAGGCAGGCCAGGAAAGTCTGTGTGCATTTCTGCAGATCATATAATGCCAGTGCTCGGCTGGCTGAGATGCAAAAGGAGTTGAACCAGCCCAAGAACCGCCTTACATGCCCACCAGGTGGAACTCAACGTTGGCCATGCTGCAGCGGCTGCACACACAGCAGAGTGCCATCAATGAGTACCTGTGCGACTACCGCACCAGGACAGGGTCGGGGGAGCTCAGGTTTTTTTCACCACGCCAGTGGGGCATGGTCAGGGATGCATGCACTGTCCTGGCACCAATTGAGGAGGCCACGAGGATGGTGAGCAGTGACAGTGCATGCATCAGTGACACTGTACCTCTTGTCCACCTGTTGGAGCATACGCTGCATGGAATAATGGACAGGGCACTTGAGGCAGAACAGAGGCAGGAAGAGGAGGACTTCCTTGCCTCTCAAGGCCCCCTTTACCCAGACAGTGTTCCTTTTGTCCCACCCATCACACAGGAAGAGGATGAGGAGGAGGATTGGGTCTGCATGGAGGTAGAACCTGGCACTCATCATCAACAGCAGCAGTCTTTTAGGGATGATTTACAGTCCCAAGAAACCCGTGGACTTGTATGTGGCTGGGAGGAGGTGGCTGCGGATCATGTCGTCCTTAGTGACCCAGAGGACTCCGTACTGAATGCCTCAGCTAACCTACGCTGCATGGCCTCCCTGATCCTGCAAAGCCTGCGGAAGGATCCTCGTATTCTTCGGATCAAGGAGAGGGACCATTACTGGCTGGCCACTCTCCTTGATCCCTGGTACAAGAGTAAGGTTGCGGACCTTATCTTGCCGTCGCTGAGGGAGCAGAGGATGAGACATCTCCGGGAGGCCTTGCAGAAAGGTCTGTGCAACGCGTTCCCAGAGACTGGGAGGTTACAAACTCCTGGTCCTGGACAACGAGTTGCTGAGGCTTCGGTCAGTCAAAGAAGGAGCGGTGGGGAAGGTGGCCGTCTGACCGATGCGTTCAGACAATTTTTTAGCCCCAAGGTATGATCGGTTCCAGCAACCATCGCCAGCGTCTGATTTACATGGTCCAGGAATACCTAGGGGCAAGGTCAGACTTGGACACCTTTCCCACCGAAAATCCTCTTGCTTACTGGGTCTTGAGGATGGATCACTGGCCAGAGCTTGCACAGTATGCAATTGAGCTACTGGTCTGTCCTGCATCCAGCGTTCTTTCGGAACGCACATTCAGTGCTGCTGGTTGGTTTGTAACCGATCACAGGGTGCGCCTGTCCACCGACTCGAATGATCGACTGACCTTCATAAAGATGAACCAGTCTTGGATCACCACCAGCTACCAAGCACCTGAAGCTGATGTAACCAAATAATTTTTTTTGAAATGTCACATCCTTTCAAGACTGCCTATGCTGATGCTGAGTGACTGTCCTGTTATGTTGACTGACTATCCTCTTCCTCCTCAATGATCCTGCCGGTAGCTTGGAAGAACATTTGTGGTTCTGGGTGCCGCCACCAGTGGCTAAGGCCCAACTTTTCATCCCCTGTTTAACAGGGGCGTATAATTACAATTTTTGATGCAATACTTTGCAACAGGGCTCATTGCTGCGCTCCAAATACAGTATCTGTGATGGGTTGAAGTGTTGTGGCACCAGTGGCTAAGGCCCAATTTTTAAGCCCCTGTTTAACAGGGGCGTGTAATTACAATTTTTGATGTTATGCTTTGCAACAGAGCTCATTGCTGCGCTCCAAATACAGTATCTGTGATGGGTTGCAGTGTTCTGGCACCAGTGCCTAAGGCCCAATTTTTCTGCCCCTGTTTAATAGGGGCATGTAATTACAATTCTTGATCTAATACTTTGCAACAGGGCTCATTGCTGCGCTCCAAATACAGTATCTGTGATGGGTTGAAGTGTTGTGGCACCAGCACCAGTGCCTAAGGCCCAATTTTTCTGCCCCTGTTCAACAGGGGCATGTAATAACAATTCTTGATCTAATATTTCACAGATGGGCCCATTCCTGCGCCCACCAAGAGTAACTGTGAGGACTTACAGTCTTGTGGCACCAGCACCACCACCAAAGGCCCAATTTTTCAGCCCCTGTTCAACAGGGGCATGCAATTACAATTCTTGATCTAATAATTCACAGCAGGGCCCATTCATGCGCCCACCAAGAGTAACTGTGAGGGCTTACAGTGTTGTGGCACCAGCACCACCACCAAAGGCCCAATTTTTCCTACCACTGTTCAACAATGGCATGTAATTACAATTCCTGATATAATAGTTCACAGCAGGGCGTTCCAGCGCCCACCAAGAGTAACTGTGAGGGCTTACAGTGTTGTGGCAACACCAACACCTAAGGGGCAAATTTCTGCAGAGTATATACGGCAGGCCCCTACTTTCAAACATCCAACTTACAAACGACTCCTACTTGCAAACGGAAGGAGACAACAGGAAGTGAGAGGAAATCTACCCCTAGGAAGGGAAATTCTCTCCTGTAAAAGTTAATATGGGAAAAAGGTGTCTCCTCTCTACTGATGCTTTATCGCCAATCCTTGTTTCAATAAAAAATAGCCCCCAGGGCAGTCCCACCACATCTGGTGTGAATATACTCTTAAAGAGGAAAATCACCCTCTGCCCAATATTTTTTTTTTCTCCCCCCTACCTGATTCTGGGATGTTCAGAAACTCACCCACATAGCGGATTCAGTGTTGTCCTGCTGTGATCCTCTTCTCTGCAGCTGCCGCCGGATACCGTGTCATTATGTTCCTCTGTGACATCATATGGAGGCTTCATCGGCCCTTCCCGGGTTCTTGTGTAGCATTCCGATGATGCGACACTATGCTACACTGCAGATGTTAACTATAGTACCAGGTGCTGTGTGTATATACTTTAATAAAAAGGTGTACTTAATAATATACTGCAAGGAGACCAATACCCACATACAGTAGCACAGACCGAGCTATCTGGCACTGTGCATGTGAGATATTAACAATAGGACAGAAACACTTCTGTCACCAAACTTCAGACACACACAGAAGCTGCAATAGTAAAAGGTTTAGAACTCGGGGACACTTGCTAATAGTCTCTGCCTCTTCCCTGGATAAAAATACAGCAGCAGCTTCTGCATGGAAGGTCATGTGGTCCAAATCTGTCTCTACTTCCTGGAAACTCTCCTCCTATAAAGTTCTCCAATGAAGGCTTCTTACACAGCTAGCAGGGTCAGGAAGTACCTTTCTATAACCAATTAGGTCTGTAATAATTACCAAGCAACAGCAATTTACAAATAAAATTAGTAGAGAAAAGCAGCTTCCTAAAAATGTGCCAATTCTCACTGAGGCAGCTCACCTATCTCAATATTGTACAACCAATACAGTCCCGATAATTTTCTGTTTACAGAAGACCTGTATAGATCACATGACCACATCAATGTGGATGGAGGAGGACCAGAGTTACATGACTGAGAAGATACTAAACCTCACCCTGGAGATCATCTTCCTGCTGGCCGGAGAGGTGAGGAGGATTCTGGGAGGTCACATGACATCACTCTTATCTCTATTAATAAAACACAGACCTGACCAGAGAGATGAGGATAATACTGGAAGGTCACATGACATCAATCTTATCTCTATGAATATAACACAGACTTGACCGGAGAGTTGAGGATTCTGGGAATGTGACATGATATTACTCTTTTTGCTTTAATAGAGTTTTCCTCCTATGAAGTCTGGAGATCATATGACCTTCACAGTGTTTCTACCTCACTCCCTAAAACCTGAGATAAACAGCAAGAAGAAGATTCTAGAAGTCACCAAGAAGATGATGGAGCTGCTGACAGGAGAGGTGAGCGGTGCTGGGAATTCTGGGACATTATCCAGTAACAGACAAGGATGTGTCTGGATGGTGACTGTATCATTGTGTGTGTCAGGTTCCTATAAGGTGTCAGGATATCACTGTCTATTTCTCCATGGAGGAGTGGGAGTATTTAGAAGGACACAAGGATCTCTACAAGGACGTCATGATGGACAATCAGCCGCCCCTCACATCCCCGGGTAAGAGGAGACTTTATTGTAAAGGAGAGAGCAGTACGGAGGGTCCACCTAGATCCCCCATCATCTGATAAACACATAGAAACAATGTATTCAGTCAGTGTGTGTGTTTCCTACAGATGGATCCAGTAATGGGAACCCACCAGAGAAATGTCCCCGTCCTCTGTATTCCCAGGATTCCAAACAGGAAGGTCACACCATCCCTCACCATCATCAGGTAGATGAGGAACAATCACTGATAGTATCATTAGGATCTGTACATTATCTGCATTGTTACAATTGATGTCATTTTTAATATATATTCAGAGTGGAGACCTGAGAGATTCTAAAGTTGATATTAAAGTAGAGATACGGGAAGAGAATGATAAGGATGGGGTGATGGAGGAGTCAGAGTCTCTAAAAATAAACAAAAATCAGTATCAGGACACCATGGTGGAGTCATCCATCTACAGAAACCCACCAGAGAGATGTCCCCGTCCTCTGTATTCCCGGAATTCCACACAGGAAGATCACACCATCCCTCACCATCATCAGGTAGATGAGGAACAATCACTGATAGTATCATTAGGAGCTGTACATTGTTACAATTGATGTAATTTTAATTACATTTTCAGAGTGGAAACCTGAGAGATTCTAAAGTTGATTTGAAAGAAAATATAATGGAGGAGGATGAGGATGGGGTGATGGAGGAGTTGGAGTCTCTAAAAGGACACAAAGATCTGTACCAGAACACCATGGTGGAGTCATCCAGCTACAGAAACCCACCAGAGAGATGTCCCTGTCCTCTGTATTCCCGGGATTCCACACAGGAAGATCACACTAGGCTTGTGTAATTCGTTTCATAACTAATCTAAATTCGTCCGAATTTAGCAACTTTCGGACATTCGGAAGCATTCGAATTTCCGAACAAAGCAATTACGAATAAAACCGAATCCAAAATAAATTATATCGCAAATAGCGAATGCCCGAATGTCTTCGGCATAATTCGTTATGAAAAAAGTTACGAATGTACGAATCCATTCGAAGCACAATAACACTCTGCTCTGCTCTCTGCTTCTCCCTCACCGTGCTCCTCTCAAAATGGTGTACAGGGGCGGAGGCTATAGCCGCATGTAAAAAACGAAAGTAAAATACGAGATTTCGAATCGTTACAAATAACCGCTATGTACCGTATTTAGAAAAGTACAAATCCATTCGAAGCACATTAGGCATAATAGGCAGCGTCGTTGTGAGAGAGACACGGAAAATTACGAATCAACGAACCCAAAAAAAGTTACGAAAGTAGGAGTCGTGTCCAGAATCAACGAAAAACAATGTACTCTACCGAAAGTACGAATTATAAATCAACTAAAAATAAGGCTTACATTAATACGAATCATTCCGATTCAACGAAAAATGACGCTTTCGAAAATACGAATTAATCCGAACACAAAAAATCCCGTCTAGCAAAATTACGAACGATTACGAATCAACAGGACCGAAAAGAAACGAACCGAAACTAAACAAATTTTTCCGTTGTGCACAAGTCTAGATCACACCATCCCTCACCATCATCAGGTAGGTGGAGTTGAGGGTCGGGAACATAAAATGATTGAACACTCTGACATGTGGAAACGATGTGTGGACTCTACAAGATGATATTTTCTATGGGATCTCACATCATAAATACTTCTATTTTACAGATTATATTTTCTGCCATTCTGTTGGTTTAGGGTGAAGATCTGATGAACATGAAAGTTGAGGGTGAAGTAGAAGAGACGTATGTGAGGGATGATCAGCAATATACGGAGGAGGCTGGAATGACGAGGACACTGAAAGAGGAGGACACTCCTACGGAGATCAACACAGGTGAGCCATAATATATTCTTCTGTTATCTCTGCTCTGTTACTGCACACTGATTAGTCCAGAGTGGAGCAGGAGATGATTTCAACCAGTAGTAGGCTGACAATAGTCACGGATACCTGTCCTGCACATTGGATATTCTTTTCTCTCAGCTAACCCCTTCTCTGTGCTGAAGACACAATTTATGGACTCGGACATCATTTATGCAGATTCTGGGGTTCAGCTGGCAGTTTTAGGCACAGTAGTACAAATATGATAACACAGATTGTGCCTTTTGGAGGTCTGTACATCTTCATTTAGCCGACTTATACAGTAGCTAAATGTTAACATAAAACTCTATTGACAGTCTTGTTGAGATGAAAAGTAAAAAGTCAGAATGGGTTTTGGGTGTGGTCTGAATTACTACCTGGTCCTTTGGGTCTGATATAGAATATAAGAGGTACACCAAGCAAAAAAAAACTGGCGTGTGGTCTCCCCAACTTCTACTAAACCAGCAGGTCTGGATTTCAAGGGTTAACCCTACTTAAAATACAAAAGAAAAAAAAATGGGGTCCCCCCCAAAATCCATACTAGGCCCTTTTCGGAGTATTCATTTTGGCTAGCCCAAAAAGGGGAAGTGAGCATGCACCCCCCCTCCTGTACCATACCGGGCCACATGTCCTCAACATGAGGAGTGCACCTTCCCAAGGGTGACACCCTAGCAAAGCATCTTGCCCCCATTTTAATGAGGAAATGGGCTTCTTTTCCACAAACCTGGCCCGGTGGTTGTTGGGTTTGCAGGTAGGGGATTTTTTGGAATCAAGAAGCACCTTTAAAAAAGGGGGGGGGTCCAAGAAACCAGCTACCCAAATGAGTACCCCTAATGTTAAGTAATTAAACATACCGACCCATGTTTTGACAAATCCTTATTGAGTGATCACATTTCGCATCATCAGTAATACCGCTGTTATTTCACTTCCCTCTTCAGCCAGAGGTTTGGCTCAGCTGAACACCCATTTAGTTAGGCCATTTGCCCAACCTCTGGAGAAGCAACCTCTGGGAGCGCACCACTGTATATGTAGACTCCTGGGTTCATCTGGCAGTATTAGGTTGTGTTTTTCTCCTAGTTACAGGAGCATAGATATAATAACACAGATTGTGCCTTGGTCCCTCTTCATCAAGCAGACTTGTAGCTGAAGGTTATCTTAAAACTTTATTCATAATCCCCTTGGGATGGAAATTAATTAGGAACCTAAAAAATGGAATCATCTTTTCAGTAGAAAATACTTCTCCAAACACCCTTTAGTGCTGCGTGTCACAGAAGTCTAGGCCTATGGTCACTTGTTCCATGCTAAAGGGTCTGCAAGTCTGGACTCTGAACCTCTTGATTATCAGAGGCCATTGACCCAGTGCCTAGGCTTGTGGTTGTTTAAAGAGCATGCACCTCTTAGTCCCATTGGTTCCTGCTCTCAAGGCTGCTTAAATGTAGAAGTGATCTGGAAGGAAGATAAAAGGACCTTCCACTGAGGGGAGGAAGGGTCCCAATTGGCTGGAACATCCACAGACATATGTTCACTCAAATATACCTGGTCAGGATGGAATCTTGAGTTAAATGAACTAACTATCTTTTATCTATTGATCATGTTTTGAAATTTTTCCAGGACACACCATTGAAAAACCCTCAAAGGATCGTCTCACTTTATCTCCAGGTTGTAAAATGGAAGAAGAGTCCATCACAAGAGATTGTGCAGGAGAAAAGACAATGAGCTCAGCTATGGATGGAGGACTTCACAGTGTGGATAGACCATCAAATCCTTCTGACTCTGAGCAACCTCATACTGTGAGGGATGGTGCCGGAATTCAGGGGGAGGAGAAATTTTCCTGTCCTGAATGTGGGAGAAGTTTTTGTCTCTGAATACAATCTTACTGTACATCAGAGATCTCACACGGGTGGGAAGTCTAATTCCTGTTCTGAGTGTGGGAAATCTTTTTCACACAAATCAGAGCTGCTAATACATCAAAGATCTCACACCGGCGAGAAGCCGTAGTCCTGCTCTGAATGTGGGAATTGTTTTTCAAAGAAGTCCAGTCTTTACAGACATCAGATGATTCACACTGGGGAGAAACCATATTCCTGTCCTGACTGCGGAAAATGTTTTTCACAGAATTCAGATCTTGTTAGACATGAAAGATCTCACAGGGAGAAGCTATATTCCTGCCCTGAGTGTGGGAAATGTTTTTTTACAATTGTCCCATCTTTACATACATCTGAGGTCTTACAGGGGGAAGAAGCTATATTCCTGTCTTGAGTGCTGGAAATGTTTTTCACGGAAATCGGGTCTAGTTATACATCACACGGGAGAGAAGCCGTATTCCTGTTCTGAGTGCGGGAAATGTTTTTCAGATAAGTATGGTCTTTCCAGGCATCAGAGGATTCACACGGGAGAAGCCACATTTATGTTCAGAATGTGGGAAATGTTTTTCAACTAAATCAGACCTTGTTAAACATCAAAGATCTCTCAGAAGGGAGAAGCCGTGTTCTTGTCCTGAGTGAGGCAAATGTTATACAAAGGAATAAGATTTTGTTATGCATCAAACATCTCACATAGAGGAGAAGCCTATTCCTGTGAGTGTGGGAAATGTTTTTTTTACAGAAATCAGACCACGTTATACATCAGAGATCGCACACAGGGGAGAAGCCATATTCCTGCCCTGACTGTCGGAACCCTCTGAGTCAGGTTGTTGGGCTGCTTAGATAAAAGTACAGACAGTTTGTGAAAAACAGGCACTTTTCTCCTGTCCAAAAAACCGCAGAGGTGATCAAATACCACCAAAAAAAAAGCTCTATTTGTGAAAAAAAAAAAGACGTCAATTTTGTTTTGGAGCCACGTCGCACGACCGCGTAATTGTCAGTTAAAGCGACGCAGTGCCGAATCGCAAAAAGTGCTCTGGTCTTTGGCCAGCCAAATGGTCCGGGGCTTAAGTGGTTAAAAGCCTTTACAGGTTACCAGTTTAGAGTTACAGAGAAGGGCTGGTGCTAGAATTATTGCTCTCACTCTGACCTTCGTGGCGATACCTTGCATGTGTCGTGCGATCACCATTTATACATATGCGTGCGGGACCATCGCGTGCCTCCGCCTTTGCGTGCAAGGACGGGGACCTTAAAATGTTTGTTTTTATTTTATCATTTATTTTACTTTTTATTCTTACATTGTTTCTTTTATTTTATTTTTTTAGCACTTTTATTGCTGTCACAAGGAATTTAAACATACTTTGTGATGGCAATAGGCAGTGGCAGGTACTCTTTATGGAGAAATCTGGGGTCTATTAGACCCCAGATGTCTCCTCTTCCCTTAAAAGCATATGATTACACCAAGATCGTTTGTGTTCAGATGCTTTTCAAATGTAAAAATGGCGCTGTTTACATCCGGGAAACTGGAAGTGAGTAAAATGCTTGTTGTGTCTGGTTTCCTTTACCATAGAGCTCGTCAGACACCTTCTGGTCCTCCACAAGCTCTGTAGTAAGCTGACGGAAGCACCAGCGGAACACTCGGATCCCCCGGTGGGACGAGAGGACCCGGGAGAGCTGCGGAAGGCGGCGGGAAGAGTGGGACGCTAATTAAACATTAGGATTGCTTTTACAAGAAAGCTGACCACTGGCTGAAAAGAAAACACCAGGATAATGCCTGCAACTGTAGGCATCATCCCGGTATAACCACTTGAAGTCAAATGACGTACATATACGTGATTTGATGGCAAGTGGATAATTACAGTGCCTGGTGATCGAACCCAGAGAGTGTTCCAGCAGTCACAACGTCCTGGATCTTGCAGGATGAGGACGCAGTGGGACACTAGTCAAAATCCTGAGGATCTGGGACACCTGACAACAATGACAAGGCCGTGTTTACATTATGAGATGTTTCTCAGGGCTACAGTTCCTCTGAGCTCCACAATGTGGTGATCTTACTTCTACCCACGAAGACCCTATGGAGAACAGACAGGAAATGATGTCTGGTACTGAGAGGAAGTGATGTCAGGTACAGACAGGAAGTGATGTCAGGTTCAGACAGGATTTTCCGGGTGAGAGGCGAGTTGGGAGGAAGTAGAGAGAAGACATTACTGGAAGTGGCAGCAGAGGAGGTAATAAGATCTTATTTTCTATTTACACCCAGTAACCCCGTCATGTCCGTCCTCTTCCTCCATAGTCACTGTGATGTCTTTTATCTCCAGCAGATGATGATACACACATATATAGTGTGGAAACCTAGATTAACCCCTTCAGTGTCACAACATTTCCCCACTTACGGGGCCGGAACATTCTCTTCATTTTGGAGATGTGTCACCTTCTCACTGGGGATGAGATGAACATACCTGGGTTTGGTGTGAGACGGGTCCACAGAGCATAACTTGAGTTTAGGTGCCGAATCTGAACCCCATTGAAGACTAAGGATGAGCGCTGGTGTGTTCGCAAACCCCACGTGCAAACTCCGCCAGGAAGTTGGCACTGCGCTGCGCTAATCACAGGCAGGGAGACGTTGTCCCGATGCCCGGCTGCAGAGATCGGGAAATGTCTCACTGCCTGAGATTAGCACAACGCAGTGTCAACTTCCTGGCGGGCTCTACACGTGGGCTGTGCGAACACACCGGAGCTCATCCTTATTGAAGACAATGGGAGCTGAATGTAAAAAAAAAAGACCAGTAATGGCCGTTTTCTAGGCTAATAGGCAAGAGATTGTCAGACACATGGTATGGGGGGACCGGGCACTAACCTGGGGGACATGTACCAAAGTTTGTCAGGCAGCAGCAATTACAAATATACAAATTTGTTTAACCACTAAAGCTCCAGAAGATTTACCCCCCCCCCCCTTTTATGACCAGGCAATTTTATGCGATATGGCACTGTGTTGCTTTAACTAACAATTGCGTGGTCATGCGACACTGTACCCAAATAAAATGTATGTCTTTTTTCCCACAAATAGAGCTTTCTTTTGGTGATATTTGATCACCTCTGCATTTTTTTTTTTTTTTTGCATTATAAACAAAAAAAAGAACGACAATTTGAAAAAAAAACAAAAAAAAACAATATTTTTTTAATTTGTGCTATAAAACATATCCAATAAAAAATAGAAAAAAAAATCACATTCTTTATCAATTTAGGCCAATATGTATTCTGCTACATATTTTTGGTAAAAAAATCAAGATAAGCGTATATTAATTGGTTTGGGCAAAAGTTACAGCGTCTACAAACTATGGGAAATTTTTTATTTTAATTTTAATAGTTATGGTGCCGATCAGCAACTTATAGCAGGACTGCAATGTTGCGGCGGACATTTGGAAACTAACTGACACTTTTTGAGAACCAGTGACACTAATACAGTTTTCAGTGCTTAAAATATGCACTGTCACTATATTAATGGCACTGGCTGGGAAGGGGTTAACATCCAGGGCAATCAAAGGGCTAACTGTGTGCCTAGCCTGTGTTTTACTATAGTGTGTGAGGTGCTTTCACTAGAGGAAGAGGTGAAATGTATTCCCTGGTTTGCAAGAACACAATCTTCATCCCTTCTCTCCTGTCAGAATGGCGATCTGCCATGTTTACATAGGCAAATCGCAGTTCTGTTTCTCTGCCGGATGATCGGTGGGTGCCGGCAGACATTGAGTACCCGATACCCACTGATCGGTTTCTGCTGTAGGTAATCACAGTGTGAGCGAGCCGCCGGCAGTGCGCATTCGCGCCCCCTCACCAGAAGTGCGGGATCATGATCCTGCGCGCAGCTGCTGCCCTTTAGCAGTGCGGTCAGCAAGTAGTTAACCACTTCAGCTCCAGAAGGTTTACCCCGCTTCATGACCAGGCACTATGTTAATTTAACTGACAATTGCGTGGTCGTTCGACGCTGTACCCAAATAAAATGTATGTCCTTTTTTTCACACAAAAAGAGCTTTCTTTTGGTGTTTTTTGATCACCTCTGCGGTTTGTATTTTTTGCGCTATAAATAAAAAAATGCCGCCAATTTAAAAAAAATATATATATTTTTTTTACTTTCTGCTATAAAACACACCCAATAAAAAATGTAAAAATATCTAATTTCTTCATCAATGTAGGCCAATATGTATTCTGCTACATGTTTTTGGTAAAAAAAATCACAATAAGCGTATATTGATTGGTTTGCGCAAAAGTTATAGAGTCTACAAATGATGGAATATGTTTACGGAATAAAAAAAAAAAATATTCTAGTAATGGCGGCTTGCAGCGACTTATAGCGGGGCTGCGAAATTGCGGCGGACAAATCAGACACTAAGTGACACTTTTTGGGGACCAGTGACACCAATACAGTGATCAGTGCTAAAAAAAATATGTAATGTCACTGTACTAATGACACTGGCAGGGAACAGGTTAACACCATAATATCTGTGCGCGGTGGGTTACCGCGTGGGGCCATTGTTGTGTACTACATTTATTGCTGCAGGGCTCTGTGAGCAAGTTGTATGTGTTCTGTTCTGCTTATGCCCATTTCATGAAAGTAAAATTGTTCTATTTAACCTTTCACATCAGTGTGTTGTCTTACTGCCAGGAGTTTACCCCTTGCAATACTACTGTTTATGACAAGAGTTAACCCTAGACTAACTGTGTCAGAGTGGGTCGAGTAAGATTGCCGGGGGTTGGCGGTGCTGTACACAGGGCCCGAAATCAAACCAGCGGCTCTCTTAACTTGGGGTAGCGCTACACGTGGGGGCTCTCGAGTCCGGGATCCTGTTGCAGCAAGTAACGCGCCAAAAAGTACCAGCATGGACCCACTAGAAGTAGAACAGTGGTGCAAGACGGTTGGCACAGATCCAGCCTGGGTAGTAGTCATAGAACTCCCAGGGATCTGGCAAGAAGAAGCGGTGAAGCAGCTAGTGATGTCACTGTCCCCGTATCAGAAGGCATGGGTGGTGGATGTCAGCACGAATTCCTCACTGACCCACGCACTAATAGAGTACAAGGATGGAGTCCCAGAGCATTTCAAGAATCCAAGTGTAGAAGCCATAGATGATCAGACTTATAGCCTAATAAACGCGCTGCCGCCCAAGCCAGGAGAACGGCTTCAGACACCGAAACTATCTCCACCACCCACCCTAAAAGCAGAGAATCGGGAGAAGAAAGAGAGTCCCGGGTCGCCGCAGGCCACTCTCAGCGCAGAATTATGCATGGTCCTAGGGGAAATTGTAGCCCAGTGTAAGAAAGATCCTACAGATTACCAAATGTCAGGATACAGAAAACTCAGAATATTCTCAGGAAGGAAACCTGTACCTTCGGGTGAAGAGGGGTTTGAGGAGTGGTTAGACGGTGCCACTAAGGCCCTAGAAGAATGGGAAGTCCCTGATCATAGGAAAAAGCAGAGAATTGCTGAAAGCCTAAAGGGGCCTGCGCTAGAGGCTATACGCAACCTCAAGATGAGTAAGACAGACTGTGATGCACAGGATTATCCGGACATTCTACAGAATGTGTTCGGTGGAACAGAGAAAATCACTGAGCTCACTTACCAGTTGGAGCACTGCTATCAAAAGACAGGAGAGAAACTGTCAGAGTTCATGAGGCGCCTGGATAAGATCCTGCACAAAATGATCTTGAAGAAGGGGATCGATCCGCGGAAGGTGGATGAGGCCCGTGTTCAGCAGGTGTTGAGAGGATCTCAGCCCCTGGACCCCATCGCATTGGCGCTACGCACAAGGCAGGACGGGAAGAGCCTGGAGTATCCTGACTTGATCCGAGTAGTCAGAGAGGAAGAAGCTATGCTGGAGGAGAAGAAGAGGAACCAACCGGCTGAGTCGGTAAATCCTCCTACGGTGATGGTCAGGACAGCCATGACCCTGGAAAGAGACTCAGAGGTGGATACCTTGAAGTCACAGATGTCCTAAGTATTGGGGATGCTGACCTCCTTGATGGAAAAGAAGTCAAGGGAACCAGAGAGGGAAAATCCGAGGAAGGAGCTGTTTCCCAATACCTCAGCGCCCGCATCCCTGGAAGATTGGGGGGATGTGATTTGTTTCAATTGTGGAGGAGCTGGCCATCTCGCCAAAGTGTGTGCCAGTCCAAAGAAAAAAAAGATGAATAACCGCAAGCCGCTGGAAAACTTCAGCGGGTCCCGGTGAAGGAGTCAACCGGGTGCCCATCATCCCCAGTGAGCTCCAAACTGAATGTGAAGCACATGAAAAGAGTGGACAAGACCCCTCAGAAGAAACATAAGGTTCCTCAGAGGGAACGCACCCCAAAGAAAGAGTAATGTCCCTCAGCGGGTAGTTACACCCATCAAAAGGAGGGAGATCAATGCATACCAGGCCCAAGAGAGACTTAAGTCCAAAGAGAAGTGGAAGAAAGTAAGTCAGAGAGGAAAATGCAAAGATCAAAGGAAAGAGACCCCTTCGAAGCGATATCCAGAGAAGCTGGTGGGTCCCTCCCCGATAGTACCTGTTCAAGTGGAGGGAGTCTACACAAGAGTCATATTGAATACTGGGGCGCAAGTGACCCTGTTGTACCGGGACTTTTATGACAAGCATCTAAGTCACCTACCCATCCAGAAGATTGAAGAGTTGGAGATATGGGGAATTGGGACAGAGAGTTTCCCTTATGATGGCTATTTGCCTATAAAACTGACTTTCGACCCGTCCATAGCCGGGAAGGCTGAAGTGTTCGACACCTTAGCTGTGGTGTGCCCCCGACCGCCTGGAGCTAACAAAAGTTCCCTAATAATAGGGACCAACACGGATCTGGTCCGAAGACTGCTGGCCCCTCTGACAAGAAGGAAAGACCCCACAGTCACTGAGATCCACCCAATGTTGAAGACAGCCTACCAACGGCTGATCTTGGAACAGAAGGCCCCGGAAGAGGGGGTAGGGAAGGTCTGGAGGCTGGGAAGAAGGGGGATAGTGCTGCAGCCCGGTGAAGTAACCTGCTTGAAAGCCACAGTGAAACCCACTTGGGAGGAGCCTGGCCCTTTTGTCATGTTGGAACCCGACCCAAGGGAAGAACATTCGGGCTTAGAGGTAGTCCCAGGAGTGGTCCCGGTGAGAGCCATGAAGAAGGCTCACTGTAAAGTGCCTGTGAGCGTCAGAAATACCACGGATGGTCCCATGGATATCCCAGCCAGACTGCTGTTGGGCCGAGTGAGCCCAGCTACCCCAGTTGCTTCATCAGATGTGGAGAAGACAGATGGAGAGAGTACTGTGTGGGAGAAACTTTCCATGGAGAACCCAAACCTGCCCAGGACTTGGAAAGAGAGAGCCAAGGCCCAGTTGACCAGGTGGGAAAGGATCTTTTCCCAAGATGAATTTGATGTGGGATGTGCTAGGAGTGCCACCCATCGAATCTGCCTCCAGGAAGACAAGCCCTTCAGGGAAAGGGTTAAGCCGGTTCTGTTGGCAGACCTCGAAGACTTGAGGGAGCAGCTCGCCGAGCTCAAGCGAACAGGGGTGATTTGAGAATCTATAAGTCCCTATGCCTCCCCCATAGTGGTGGTCCGGAAGAAGAATGGGTCATTGAGGCTGTGCATAGACTATAGGACCCTCAACAGGAGAACCATACCGGACCAGTATACCACTCCGAGGATAGAGGATGCCCTACAGAGTTTGTCTGGAGCCAAGTGGTTCAGTGTTATGGACCTCAAGAGCGGGTACCATCAGATCCCGATGCATCCAGAAGACAAAGAGAAGACGGCCTTCATAACCCCGGTGGGGTCCTTCGAGTTCGATCGGATGCCTCAAGGTCTGTCTGGAGCTCCAGCCACCTTCCAACGTCTCATGGAGAAGACTGTGGGAGATATGAACCTCATCGAAGTCCTAGTTTACTTAGATGACATCATTGTCTTCGGGAGGACCTTGGAAGAACATGAAGAGAGGCTGGAGAAAGTTTTGAAGAGACTGAGTGAGGAAGGACTCAAGCTCTCACCTGAAAAATGCCAATTCTATCAGTCATCAGTCAACTATCTGGGACACATAGGGGCTGATTTACCAAACGTTTGCGCCATGAGTATTGGCGCATCTGCGTGCGCAATGGCTGTTTTGGTATTTACAAAACATTAGCGCCTGTAGCGCAGCCATATTTCCCATTTACTATAGTGTTCTCTGCGCCCGGGAGGAGGCGCTCAGTGCGCTACTATGGACCTGGCGCACAGCATGTTAAAATCTAAATATAAAGAAGCTGGAAGTGAGAATATAATGGGGGTGACGTGGGGTGATGTGAGGAAGTGTAGGGACACCTGCCCAAATAACAAACATGCCCAAAATAGAGTGATAAAGTAACTTTTTCAAAACCAGCCCGCTGCGCCGGCAAGTACGATTCGAGCTGCGGGAGTTTTTTTTTAGCTCAGCGTGGGAATTTCAATGGTTTAAATGCGCCAAGACACTGCGCCAGCAAAATCTTAGTAAATGTCAAGTCACCTAAGTCAATTTGCATAAGTTGAACAGGCGCAGCCCTGAACTTCCCAGTGCGCCAGCAAAATGACATTTCTAAAGGAAAAAAAACCCATTTAAAAGCAGCCGCGGCTGTAATGAATTGTCGGCTCCCGGCAATATAGAGAAAAGTCTTTGAAAGTCTTTGCTAACCAAAAAAAAAAAAAGCGTGGGGGTTCCCCCAAATTCCATAACCAGGCCCTTCAGGTCTGGAATGGACATTAAGGGGAACCCCGCTGCAAATTTTAAAAAAAAATGACGTGCGGGTTCCCCCCAAATATCCAAACCAGGCCCTTCAGATCTGGCATGGATTTTATGGGGAACTCCACCCCAAATTTTCAAAAAAAATGGCGTGGAGTCCCCCCAAAAATCCACACCAGACCCTTATCCGAGCACATAACCTGGCCGGCCGCAGGGGAAGAGGGGGGGACGAGAGAGCGCCCCCCCTCCCTCCTGAACCCTACCAGGCCACATGCCCTCAACATGGGGAGGATGTCCCCATGTTGATGGGGACAAGGGCCTCATCCCCACAACCCTTGCCCGGTGGTTGTGGGGGTCTGCGGGCGGGGGGCTTATCGGAATCTAGAAGACCACTTTAACAAAGGGGACCCCCAGATCCCGCCCCCCCCCCCGTGTGAAATGGTAATGGGGTACAAATGTACCCCTACCATTTCACAAAGAAAGTGTAAAAAATTAAAAAAATGACAAGAGCCGGTTTTTGACAATTCCTTTATTAATGTCTTTTCTTTTCTTCCTCCTTCTTCTTCTTCCATCTTCTTCTTCCATCTTCTTCTTTTCTCCATTCGGGTTTCTTCCTCCATCTTCATCTTTATCTTCATCTTCCTTCTTCCTTTGGTGTTCTCGTCCGCATCTTGCCCCGGCGTCTTCCCTTCTTCTTTCTTCTCCGGCCGCTCCGTTTGAATTGGAGGTTCCCGCTGTGCCCCCCGCCCGCAGACCCCCACAACCACCGGGCAAGGGTTGTGGGGATGAGGCCCTTGTCCCCATCAACATGGGGACATCCTCCCCATGTTGAGGGCATGTGGCCTGGTACGGTTCAGGAGGGAGGGGGGGCGCTCTCGTCCCCCCCTTTTCCCCTGCGGCCGGCCAGGTTGCGTGCTCGGATAAGGGTCTGGTATGGATTTTTAGGGGGACTCCACGCCATTTTTTTTTAAATTTGGGGTGGAGTTCCCCTTAAAATCCATGCCAGATCTGAAGGGCCTGGTTTGGATATTTGGGGGGAACCCCACGTCATTTTTTTTTTAAATTTGCAGCGGGGTTCCCCTTAATATCCATTCCAGACCTGAAGGGCCTGGTTATGGAATTTGGGGGAACCCCCACGCATTTTTTTTTTGGTTAGCAAAGACTTTCAATGACTTTTATCTGTATTGACAGGAACCAGCAATTCATTACAGCCGCAAGGACTTTTAAATGACTATTATTTTACTTTAGAAATGTAATTTTGCTCTCCAACTGTTATAAACATGGAAAACATGTGCTACTTTACAGGCATACTATAGACACCCCCCGGGGATGATATTTAGGGCCAGTTCACACCGGATGCAGTGCAGTGCGTTTTTTTGATGCCTGAAAAACGCAAAGAAAGTTGATCACATTAATGCCAATGGCATAGTTCACACCACTGCAGTCCGTTCCAGTGCATTTCAGAAAGCCAAAAAATAATTGGTCATGCTGCATTTTTTAGGTACAAAACTGTACTGGACCCCAGTAAAACACATCAAAAACGCAACGGAACGTACCAAAAATGCACTGGAATGCACCGCAACGCACCTAAATGCACCAAAGACGCACTGCAACACACTTGTCCTAAGTGAAAAGAGGCGGAAAAAAACACTGGACTGCATCAAAAACGCCTCAAAAATGCACTGGAATGTGTCAATAACGCGCATGCAGAAAAGCACCTGGAACGCACCCAGACTGCGTTTCTATAGTGTGAACTAGGGCCAGTTCACACCATAGAAACGCAATCCGGATGCGTTCCAGGTGCTTTTCTGCATGCACGTTTTTCATGCGTTCCGGTGCATTTTTGGTAAGTTTTTGATGCAGTCCAGTGCTTTTTTTTCACCCCTCTTTTTTATTAACCATAGATAAGGACAAGTGTGTTCCAGTGCGTTTTTGGTGCATTTAGGTGTGTTTCTGTGCGTTCCAGTGCGTTTATGATGCGTTTTGATGCGTTCCAGTACAGTCCAGTGCAGGTAAAATGCAGCATGTTCTACTTTTTTGGTGGAACTGGAACGCACTGGAACAAACACTGCCATTTAGAACCATATAACCAACTTTCCATGCATTTTGGATGCATAAAAAACTCAATGCACTGCATGTGGTGTGAAATGGCCCTTAAGCAATTTGGCATATTTAAAGGCACTTCTCCTTGTTTTTTGTTTTTGGTGTTTTCCAAATTGGTGAGATTGATATATGTCCCTTAGGGTGGGACCTGGGCCCCCATTTTAAGGCCAATACCTACTAGAAGATAAGCCAGCCAAGTGGGGACTAGCAAAATTAACAAGTCAGTTCCCATAGACTGCAATGGTATTTGTTGGTGGGGGGGGGAGGGGTGATTGTCCCATCTCTAACTTTGTAGCATGCTGGATGATGTGCTTAATTTTGGACGGGGGGAGGGGGGGTTATTTTTTGCTAGCTGCATTGGTGTTGTTCTGCACATGCCCAGCCAGTTATTGTTTTTTGGCGTGCTTTTTGTGTGTGAACAGCGCCTGGATATTTCTGGGCATGCTCACTCAGAGAGTGTTTTTATGGGTTAGAAATTGAAGGACATCTTAACAGGTGTGCCCACTTTGAATTTCAGTCTCTACATTGGGAGAACTTGCATTCTGGGTGTTTCATGGACTGTGCATGTGTTTTCAATTGCCTCATTAGCACACAAACATATGTTATATAAAGCTCACAGGGAGCATTCGGTCGATTGCCTTAAAAAGAGGCAAGTGTGTGTGTGGGGGGCAAAATGTACATGTTGGTGTCCTTATCGAGTTTGTAACACATGTATTTTATTTGTTATGTCTTTGCAAAACAAGTGATTGGTTAACTTATGTGGATTGTATATTTTTGGTGTGGGGGAGATATGTTCCCCTGAAATAATTCTGATGTTGTTAATGTGTGTTGTTTGTTCACTTTGATTTAATTGTCTGCTGCATCATTTTTTTGGCCAAAAATTGCTCAAGATGTTGAGTCTGTAACTGTTTCAAATTGACTATGTTTTTTTTTTTTTTGCCTTCCCTTTTGTTTTGTTGAACAATAAAATTAGATGCAAAGAGCTCCTTCAAAAATGGAAAGCTCATCGTATTTCCCTCTTGGGACGAATAACGTCCATCAAAATGGTCATTCTCCCCAAGCTCCTATATCTATTTCAGACGTTACCTATCCCTATCTCATACGCCCAGCTACGCAAGCTCCAGAGCGATATCCTCCGGTATGTCTGGAACTATAAAAAGCACAGGATACCGTGCTCGGTCATGATGGCATCACGTAGGGAGGGGGGTCTGGCGTTCCCTAACTTTGTCCGCTACTACCAAGCAGCCCAGCTCCGTGTGGTTGTCTCCTGGTTTCCCCAGAGGTCCTACAATAAATGGACGGAGGTGGAGAAGATTTGGTTAGCCCCAGTACACCCCAACAGCCTCCTCTGGGATGCAGACGTGAAGGTGGACCCCGTTCGCCTATTAGGCTCCATGTCCTTGCTTCGAGGGCTCTGGCGCAAGCTGTCCCGTGAAACAGACCTCATGTCAAAATATTCACTGATGAACTCTTTCATCTGCAACCCTAAAATACCAGACAGCCTAACCCACCAGATGTCCTGGCCCTGGGCCTCGCGGAACTTATTCCACTTCGGCCATCTAGTTGACCCAAGATCCCGTAGGCTGCTGACATTCTCGGAGCTCCAAACCCAACACGACCTTCCACGACAGGCGTTCTATAGTTACCTGCAGATCAGGCATTTCGCCCAGACCATAGCCCCACAACTTCAATTCTCGCCCCCCTCCACGTTTGAGCGTATTGTTCTGGAGGGACGTCACAGGAGGGGACAGATCACGGACATGTACCAGATTTTGAATGAGTTTAACATCCCGGCTCACAGGAAACATGCCTACATGCTGCGATGGGAGAGAGAGCTGGGAGAGGTGCTGTCGGAGGAGGCATGGCAGGCCGTCTGGAGGCAAGCTGCTAAAAGCTCCCTGTGCACCCTGTACAAGGAAAACTCGTACAAGATTCTTTTTTTTTGGTACCAGACCCCAGATATACTCCATAAAATTTACCCCTCCACATCCGATCGCTGCTGGCGCTGCCTGCAGGACAGAGGCTCTCTCTTCCACGTGTACTGGTCCTGTCCCCTCTTGGTCCCGTTCTGGCAATCCACACAACAACTACTGACCCGTCTCCTGGAGGTACCAATTCCCCTGACACCCAAATTGTTTTTGCTGGGCCTTGAGCAGCCTAAAGTTGCCAAGCCCTACAAAAAACTACTTAGACATATTTTGACGGCAGCCAGATGCCTAGTGGCTCTCAACTGGAAAAGGACCGTACCCCCGTCCCAGGAGGCCCTGTACTCCAGGATCAAAAACGTGGAACTCATGGAGAGGATGACGGCCAGGATACGTGATAGGCTAGAGGACCATGATGAGGTCTGGAGGGAGTGGCG
Organism: Rana muscosa; assembly: GCA_029206835.1. NCBI lineage: Eukaryota > Metazoa > Chordata > Amphibia > Anura > Ranidae > Rana > Rana muscosa. The sequence continues at coordinate 31,753,900 of JARGYO010000094.1, forward strand.
CCGGCAGGAGGACATCCCGGGAGCGGGCGTGGGAGCAGACGTGGTAACTTAGACCTTCTCTTCACTGTCTCTTCTCTTAATTTCTCCCCCCTTTTTCTCTCTTTCTTCTCTCCCCCCCCCCTTCTTTTCTTTTTCCTCCCCTCTGAACTTTTTTTTTTTTTTTTTTTTTTCATGTTGCAGAATACTGATGCAGTCGTGTTGGTGCTCCTCACTGTTTGATACTGCCCATTGTATTATGTTTGTAGACTTTGCCACTGACGGGGTGGGCCCTTCAATTTCCTATTTGCATCTCCCAGCCCACGGGCCCGTGCCCCACTATGCTTGCTTCTTGTATGACATAGGCTGCTGTCTATTGGCATATGTCCATTATCTCTTTTTTTTGATCTTTTGGTATCTCTGTATTCTTATGACCTGTGAACTGCTTCATATAAATAATAAAAAAAAACGTTAATTGGAAAAATTAGATGCAAAATTTTGATGTTTGTTTTGTGTTTTCTTTGCAACAAATGTGACAGCTGATTGGCATGTCAAAACAAAACAGGTGTGATTTGTCACCCTGGTGCCTTCATGGTAGTATATGCATGTATTGTGTGCTGCCATGGAGCGTCGCCAGGAAATGAAATACAGAGCGGTAAGTATTCAATTTTCCTTTTTCCTGACAGACTCCATGGCAGCCTACGTGTGGGTTAACCCCGCCTCCTCTCCAATGCTATAGGACCCCATACCCATAAAAGTAAGCTCACCTCTCAGTACTGTGTTCCTTTGGACCTGAAGCACGCACAGCTGTGCAGTTTTCCGGATGGATGGATCAATGGATGGATGGCACACTTCTTTGCGGTGCAGCTCGGAACCCAGCCATGGGCGGGTGGAGAGCTTGTGGCAACCATGTATCCCTGGATGGGACGTTGCTAAAGTGTGCCCAGAGCATCAAGACGTCCTCGGCTGGCAAGGTCTGCAACGTTTTTTATTTCCATGGCAGTCGCCTCTGTATTTTGTGTGTATTTGTCCTGTTTGTCTCATGTCCCTGGCTGCTCCCCAAATGGTTGCTGGAAGGCATCTGCGTTCCAGCTCGCCGCGGTGATCCGTATTGCGGGCGCCGCTCGCGCATGCGCGGTGCCCACTCTCAGAGCGAGGCTTGGTTCGCGCATGCGCAGTCCAGCGGTTTTTCCGGCGGCCGCGCAGGCGCCGAGGTTGGCTTCTCCACCGCACATGTGCGATGTGTGGTCGGCGGTGACGTCACAGGCAGGCGGGGGATTTAAAGCTGTGTCTCGCCTATGCCATTTGGGATTTCCCCTGACAGGCGTACAGAGGCAACACAACAGATTTCCCAGGTTAGTGTGCGCTTGTATACTTGAGTGGAATGTTCATTACTTTATTGCAGGCTTAAATGTATTTAATATTTACAATGCATTATGAATTTTTTTGTGGTATGAGTGCTTTTTAAAGGGCAAGTTACATGTATTTTTTTTATATGAAATTATAGGTTTTCTTAAGTCAACCTGTCGTTATTGTGACGTTTTTACAAATTATGGACAATTCACCGCTTTCATGTGGCCAACCCTCACGCACAAGGTATGTGCGGGGGAGGGGCTTGGGGTACAGTCGCAAGTCTTGGGGTTACTTGACGGCTTGTCTTTTCCTCCCAAATCTGTTTTCTTTTAGCCCTTCTGGTCAGGATCCTCAAACCAAAATGGACCTTGCCAGGCCGCATCACTCGTCAGCTTCAAAGTCCAGACGTGATTCTCCGTCTGCATCCCACCACCAGAGGAGACACTCCTATTCCTCCTCCAGACACCGCTCCCACCGCCATGACAGTCGCTCTGATCGGAGAGCCTGCTGGGGATGTGGCACACGAGTCCCAGAGGGCAAATCATTATGCAGTCATTGCTATGCCCATGCGGTTGAGGAAAAAGAGACAGAGGATCAACGGATCGAGTCTCTAGTGAAAAAGGTGGTGCAACGCTCTCTGAAAGAGATGGATACTTCCCACACACAAAGCCAGTCCAGCGCTACTCGATCTGGCTCCCCGGCTGATGTGGTTCGTGAAGTCCCAGGACCTTCCCAGCCCTACGTATCCTCGCCTCTCCCCTCGGAAGGAGAATTAGAGAGTGATGAAGAGAGTATGGAATTTGACTTCTCTCAAGTTACTCCGCTTATCAAGGCGGTCAAAGAGGCCCTTATGTGGGAAGAACCATCTACTCCCCCCAACTAAGCAGAATTTTTTTTTCAAGCGCCTGGGGAAAGAGCGCCCAAGTTTTCCGCTTTTAGCCGAACTAAAGGGCATCTTTGATGAAGAGTGGAGCAAAGTGGACAGGAAGTCTTCTATGACAAGCAAAACCTCCAGGATGTATCCCTTTAAAACAGACGAGGTAAAACACCTGGAGAACATTCCTTCTGTAGACGCAGCTGTAATGCGTCTTGCCAAACACGTCACGCTCCCCCTTGTCGATGCAGTTGCTTTTAAGGACAGTCTTGACAGAAGAATGGATCAGGACCTCAAAAGAATTTACGGCCTTGCTGGTACAGCTTGTAAACCCGCTCTAGCCTTAGCAGCCGTGTCCAAGGCTATGGAGGCATGGATTGAGAATGTAGATTCCTTCCTTAAAGACGTATCTGAAGAACTGGCCAGTCATTCAGCAATAGCAGAGCTAAAATTAGCGGTGGCCTTCTTGGGAGAAGCATCGGTCGATCTGATCCGTCTACTGTCCAGGATTATGCTATCCTCAGTTACAGCGAAACGAGCCCTATGGCTACGCCCTTGGCAGGCCGACCCATCTTCTAAACAAACATGGTGCAAAATTCCTTTTGAAGGATCATCGCTGTTTGGAAATAAGCTAGATGACGCCATAGCTAAGGCCACAGGTGGAAAATCGGGCTTTCTTCCACAGGACAAGCGTCCACAGGGTCGAAGGAAACCCCAGTTCAGAAGACGCAGCCCAGAGCGTTCAAGGGAAGCACGCTCCTGTAGACCTGGCTGGGACTTCAGAAGAAACTGGAGTAGAGGTCAAGCGTCTTTTCGCAAACCAACAAAAAGCCAGGCGTCCAATGGTCGCGATCAGGCTAAATCCTTTTGAGATTTTGCCCGCCCAGGCGGGTCGGGTGGGAGCACGCCTGCTCGTCTTCCGGCACGTGTGGGTGGCCTCAATCTCAGACTTCTGGGTTGTCAGGACAGTGTCGTCAGGTCACGCATGGTCCTTCTCCAGCATTCCTCCCCCCAGATTTGTCTCAACCCTACTCCCAAGTACGAAAGAGCAAAAACAGGCCTTACTGTCCTACGTAGACCTGCTGAAAACCCAGGGAGCAGTAGTACTTGTCCCAGAGGAAGAACAGTTCCAGGGTGTGTACTCCCCCCTTTTCTTAGTACAAAAGAAAAGCGGTGCCTGGCGCCCGGTAATAGATTTGACGTACCTGAACAAATTCATAAGGCACGGAAAATTCAAAATGGAGACTCTGTCAACAATCCAACAAGCCATTCAACCAGGCAACTGGATGATTTCAATAGACCTAAAATATGCCTATTTCCATGTGCCAGTGGCAAAGGACTTTTTAAAGTACCTCCGGTTCCATATCAGGCAAGAACATCTTCAGTTCATCTGCCTACCGTTTGGGTTGACAACTTCTCCTCGAGTTTTCACCAAGGTCCTCTTGGCCGTCATGGCCCTCATCAGGCTAAAAGGTGTGCGTCTTTACCATTATCTAGACGATCTCCTAGTTCTGTCTCAAAACAGAGAACAGCTGCTGGTGCACAGAGAACAAGTGATCTCAACCCTTTCCAGCTTTGGATGGCTTCTAAACTTTGAAAAAAGCCACCTGGTTCCAGCCCAACATTTAATTTACTTAGGGGCTCTGTTCAACACAGAGAACACCATCTCCCTGCCGGCAGAGAAGATTCCGGTGATTCGGAAGAGGATTTCTCTTGCTCTAGATGCTCCTCGTCTGAAAGCGTCGCAATGCCTAAGAATCATCGGCACAATGGTCTCCACAACTCCCATGGTCAAATGGGCTCTATGGAGGTTACGCCCGTTCCAGTCAGGGTTCCTCCGGCAGTGGAAGTCAGAGGACAAGTCAGCTGATCCACATATCCACAACAATGAGAAACAGCCTCTTCTGGTGGCTCCAACTCAAAAATTTGCAGAACTGTCACTCCATTGCCCCCATCTCCTGGGTTACAGTCACGACCGACGCCAGCGGCTCAGGTTGGGGGGCTCTCTGTGGTCAGAACCTAGCTCAGGGCAGATGGGATGCTCGTCTTCACAACCCAGGCTCAAACGTCCTGGAGCTCAGGGCGGCCTGGTGCACCCTCCAGTTTTTCTCCCAGTTCCTGAAAGGAGAGTCGGTATTGTTAAGGATGGACAACACAACAGCAGTGTCGTATGTGAAGAGGCAAGGGGGGACTCGGAGTTCTGCTCTCCTTCTAGAGGTCGAGCCCATAATAACATGGGCCCAGAAAAACCTGGCCAATATCTCAGCAGTTTTCATTCCGGGAGTCCAGAACTCCCAAGCAGACTTCCTCTCACGTACTCGCCTAGACAACAACGAGTGGTCTCTCCATGTTCAGTCCTTCAACTGGATTCTGTCTCTGGGAGTCAATCCCGAAGTGGACCTATTCGCCTCCCCCCACAATCACAAAACAGTGAAGTTTTATTCTCGGGGCCATTGCAGCCAGGCAGTCGGAACAGATGCCCTGACGGACAGATAGAGGTTCAGGCGGGCATACGCTTTTCCCCCGATCCCGATAATCCTCAAGTTCCTGAGGAGACTTCAAGCGGAATCAGCCGAAGTAACAGTAGTGGCTCCTTACTGGCCCAACAGGCCTTGGTTCCCCCTCCTGATCCAACTGAGCTACCCGGACCCGGTACCTCTTCCTCTCAGGCCGGACCTTCTCTCTCAAGGGTCACTCCTACACCCTTGTCCGGCACTAATGAGACTGACGGTCTGGTTCTTGAGAGGGAGAGGCTGGAATCCCTTGGTTGCGCCTCTAGAGTGATTTCTACTCTACTAAGCTCAAGAAGGACAAGTACCAACAAAATTTATGGGAGAATCTGGGCAAGATTCGTTGAATTCTCCTCTGCTTCATGGAGGCCCTTCAGAAATCCAGGAGTTCAAGATGTTCTCAGTTTTCTTCAAACTGGACTAGACTTACCCTTATCTGTCAGTTCTTTGAGAGTTCAAGTTTCGGCTTTATCAGCCTTCTCTGGGATCTCATGGGCAGTCCATCCCCTGGTCCGGCAATTTTTCCGGGGAGCATCAAGAATTAAGCCTCAAAGAAAGCCAAGATTCCCCAAGTGGGATCTTCCTCTCGTCCTAGATTCCTTGTCTGGACTCAGTACGACGGGGCCCTCCCCGTCCTCCATTAAGGACTTTTCAGCAAAAGTGGCCTTCTTAGTTGCCATCACCTCAGCTAAGAGGGTCTCGGAGATCAGCTCATTGGGTCATGAAGAACCTTTTCTTACCTTCTTTCCAGATCGAGTAGTCCTTATACCCTTATTGGGTTCAAATCCGAAAGTGTCTTCAGTATTCCACGAGAATCAGGAAATTGTCCTTCCTACATTCAAAACTCCGGAATCTAATGATACTCATCCACTGGATATAGGAAGAATCCTCAAAGTATATCTGGAAATTGCTTCTCCCTTCAGAAGATCAGATCATCTATTCGTACTGCATTCAGGCAGCAATAAAGGGAAAAAAGCTTCAATCAGGACAATTGCATCCTGGATTGTCCAAACAATCCAACAAGCTTATAGGGCTAAGGGCTTGGCTCCTCCACAGGCGGTGACTGCACACTCCACCAGAGGGATGGCAGCTTCTTGGGCGGCGGCCCGACATGTGGCTCCAGATGTTATCTGCAAAGCAGCCTCGTGGGCTTCTATCAATACGTTTATGGCCCATTACTGCATTGAACCTGCATCACTGTCTTCTGTTAATTTTGGGTTAAGAATCCTGTCGGTTGACGGGACAAATTAAAGCTATTTTCTGTTTAGCATACCCACCCATGTGGTCTGGCTAGTTATTTCCCACACGTAGGCTGCCATGGAGTCTGTCAGGAAAACGGAAAATTTATTACCAAATACTTACCGTAATTTTCCTTTCCTGATGGACTCCATGGCAGACGGAGTTCCCACCCTAAAAGAAAAAAATGTTAAAAGTATAAAAATAAGTGTCCAAAAAGTCGGCTAGTTACGGAACACAGTACTGAGAGGTGAGCTTACTTTTATGGGTATGGGGTCCTATAGCATTGGAGAGGAGACGGGGTTAACCCACACGTAGGCTGCCATGAAGTCCATCAGGAAAGGAAAATTACGGTAAGTATTTGGTAATAAATTTTCCGTTTTTTACTGCAGTGGTTCTCAGCCTCAGTCCTAAAGTACCCCCAACGGGACATGTTTTGTGAATTTATCTTATCGAGAATTGCTGTCCAAAAATCTAAACCATTGACTGTGATTTAAAGCACATGTGCAAGATGAAGGAAAACCTGCAAACATGGCCTGTTGGGGGTACTTGAGAAGCACCGATTTAGAGCACTGTACTTAAAAATAGCTCAAGGCCATACAATTCTAATTGTGGGCATTTTGAGGGAAACAAAGTAAGTGTTAGAACCCCTGCGTGTGTGTGTTTTTTTGTTTTTTTTTAGAATTTTTTTTTTTTTTGTAGTTTGGCCTTGGTCTCCTTTTCTTAACATTGGCTTCACTTCCTGTCACACAGCTAAACGGGAAGTGAAGGTAAAACCCTACCAATGGCTTTTCTTGGGGACACACAGATCAATCTAACTAGTGTCCCCATTAAGCAAATTGCACTCTAGCACTTTGTTGTGTACACCCCAAATCATTGGGTAGTTTGGGGTTTAGTAAAGACAAATCCACTCTGCAGTAAACGTGTAGCTGCTGAAAATCTGAGGGAAAGTACTGGTGGTTGGCTGTTCCAATCATGTAAAAGCAAAGATGGTGTATTTTTTTGGCTTGCATGTCCCCCTCAGATATACAGCAAGTGCACTTGTAGTGCAAAGTAGATTTGCCTTTAGTAAATAAACCCCACAGTCCAAACTACCTAATAATAATTTGTGGTGTACCCTGCAATATGCTCGAGTGCAATGTGCATAATGGGGAAAGTATTTAGACTGACCTGTGTGTCCCCAAGGAAAGACATTGTTAGGGATTTTCCCTCACTTCCTGTGTGGCTATGTGACAGGAAGTGAATTATTTGGAAGGATAAAGTGGCCAAATTATTTAGTTTAACTTTTCAAAGACTCATTCCTAAGTTGAATTGTGATGCATGTCAATGGCCCATTTAGACCCTCTTTAATCACTTGAGATCAGCGCTATAACTGATCGACGGCCACAGCATGGTCGTCAATAAACGTTAAACGTCCTCCCCTTTGCGCGCGCTGTGGTCACAGAGTCACTGTGACTCGGGTGATGATAGATCCGAGTAAGGGGCCGATCCCTGCCCTTTACCATGTGATCAGCTGTCAGCAAATGACAGCTGATCACGTGATGTAAACAAAATCTGGGTAATGGTTTTTGTTTTCTCCTTGTGCTGACAGCGTGAGCATAAAAAAAGGCAATCACAGGCTTATGTGCAAGGGACATGGGGCCCGAAGAGGAAGAGGCAATTCTGCATCATCTGTGACAATTAGTAGCCCCTGCCAGTGCCACCTATCAATGCCCACCACTGGTGCCAATCAGTGGCACCTAGCAGTGCTGCCAGTGCCTATCAGTGCCCATCACTGCCAACTATCATTGCCACCTAGCAGTGCCACTTCTCACTGCCCACCAGTGCTAAATAGCAATGCCACCTCTCAGTGCCCACCCTTGCCACCTTATCGGTGCCCATCAGTGCAGTCTCATCAGTGTACATCAATGAAGAAGAAAAATTACCTTTTTTAAAAATATTAACCAGTTTCCTACCGCCCACCGTCAAATGACATCCTTGGCTTTGGGCGGTGACATCTGAATGATGCCTGCAGTTGCAGGCATCATTCAGATATCATTCTTTTCAGCCGGCGATTCTGTGCACAATAAAAACGATCATAGTGGCAGTTCCGCCGCTTGATCGTTCTTATAGGCGGGGGGAGGGGACTCCCCCCCCCCCCCCTCTCTTGCCGCCATCCGGTGCTTCTCCGGGCTCTCCCGTGCCATCTGGGGCTCGGAGAACGATTTGGAGATGACTGGTGACCAGATGGTCATCAGTCATCTCTATGACCGTCGGAGGCGCGGGCACGACGTTATGACATCATGCCGTGTTCCCGTATGTTAACCAAGCCGTGATCTTGGCTGTCAGCATGAGATTGGTGATTTTTTTGGAACAATATCATGCTTTCCAGCCTGGAGGAGAGATGCGGGGTCTTATTGACCCTGCATCTCTCCATAAAGAGGACCTGTCACACACCATTCCTATTACAAGGGATGTTTACATTCCTTGTAATAGGAATAAAAGAGATCCCAAAAAATTTAAAAAGAGTAAGAAATACAAAAAAGTCAAAAACAAAAAAAAAAAAAAAAAATAAGAAAAAACGCCCATGTCCCCGGTAGCTCGCGCTCAGAAGCGAACACACACGTAAGTCCCGCCCACATATGTAAACGCCGTTCAAACCACACATGTGAGTTATTGCTGCGTGCGTTAGAACGAGTGCAGCAATTCTAGCACTAGACCCCCTCTGTAATGCCAAAATGGTAACGTGTAAAAAAAATTTGAGCATCGCCTAGGGAGATTTTTAATTACTGAAGTTTGGTGTCATGCCATGTGTGTGCGCAATTTTAAAGCGTGACGTGTTAGTTATCTATTTACTCAGCATAACAACATCTTTCACATTATACCAAAAAATTGGCCGTAACTTTACTGTTTTGTAATATTTTTAGCAAACAAAAGGCGTTTGAAACTTTATTGCGCAAATACCGAGCGAGATAAAAATTTGCAATGGCCGCCATCTTATTCCCTAGGGTGTCTGCTCCAAAAAAATATATAATGTTTGGTGTTTTGAAGTAATTTTATAGCCATAAATTTATGATTTTTACATGAAGGAAAGAAGTGCCAGAATAGGCCCAGTGCTGAAGTGGGTAAAATATTCTTTTTTTTTTTTTTTAAACTCGGTCTTTTGTATTTATAGAAAAAAATAAAAAATAAAACACAAAGGTGATCAAATAGCACCAAAAGCAAGCTCTATTTGTGTGCCAACAAATAAAACATTTTCATTGGGTTACAGTGTTGTATGAGCGCACAATTGTCATTAAAAGTGCATCAGCGCTGAAATGTGAAACTTGGTCTGGGCAGTGCGCAAGTGGTTAATATAAGGCTACATGCACACGGACGTTTTTCCAACCGCTTGTTTGAGCCTTTTTTGCAGCTTAAAAACATCTCTCCATGTTAGCCTATGGCCTCATGGCCACCATGGCGTTTTGGAGCTGTAAATGGCATAGGCGTTTTTAGGCCCCATGTAGACGGGACGCTGGTGCAAAGTGTTCTGAACTAAGATTGAAAGTGGCGTTTAGAAAGGCGCGCTTTGTGGTGTTTGCATGCTGTGTTTTACCACATTTGCATGTATATGATAAGGAGCCGCCCTAAGCTCCAAAAACAGTATTATTTACGATTTTAGCTATTTAGTGAGACCAGAGTGATATGAGCAGCTGAGAGCAGCAGTGTAGTTGTATTTAGGCTGGGTTCACACTAGTGCGACACGACATCTGTCCTACTTTGGATCCGACTTTGCCCTGCAACATGAAGCCGACATATGTCCGACTTTCAATGAACGGGGATCCGACTTGGATCCCCGCCAATAGCAGGCACTGTGTTTGGTATGAATCTTGAGGGGGAACTCCAGGCCAAATTTTAAACAAAAAACCGGCATGGGTTCCCCCTCCAGGAGCATACCAGGCCCTTGGATCTGGTCTGGATTTGAAGAGGAACCCCTACGCCGAAAAAACGGCGTGGGGGTCCCCCCCAAAATCCAAACCAGACCCTTATCCGAGCACACAACCTGGCAGGCCGCAGGGGAAGAGGGGGGGACGAGAGCGGCCCCCCCTCCCTCCTGAACCGTACCAGGCCGCATGCCCTCAACATGGGGGGTTTGGTGCTCTGGGGCAGGGGGGCGACCTGCGGCCCCCCCACCCCAGAGCACCCTGCCCCCATGTTGATGAGGACAAGGGCCTCTTCCCGACAACCCTGGCCGTTGGTTGTCGGGGTCTGTGGGCGGGGGCTTATCGGAATCCGGGAGCCCCCTTTAAAAAGGGGCCCCCGGATCCCGGCCCCCCACCCTATGTGAATGAGTATGGGGTACATCGTACCCCTACCCATTCACCTGGTGGAAAAAAATTGCAATAAAAAAACCACACAGCTTTTTAAAGTATTTTATTGCACAGCTCGGGGGTCTTCTTCCGACTTCGGGGGGTCTTCTTCCGACTTCGGGGGTCTCCGGTGTCGTCGCCGCGCTCTCCGGTTTTCTTCTGCCGGGCCACCGCTAACTTCTTTAGCTCTTTTGCTAGCGGAGGCCCGGTCTTCTCCGTCGCCTTCTCCCCTCTTCTCTCCGGTTCTTCCTTTCTTCTGCAGGGCCTCCGGTAACTTCTTTAGCTCTTTTGCTAGCGGGGCCCGGTCTTCTCCGTCGCCTTCTCCCCTCTTCTTCTCTCTGGTTCTTCCTTTCTTCTGCCGGGCCTCCGCTAACTTCTTTTAGCTCTTTTGCTAGCGGGGCCCGGTCTTCTCCGTCGCCTTCTTCTTCTCCCGCTATCCGGTTCTTCTCCCGCTTCTGTCTTCTGCCGGCCTCTCCACTAACTTCTTTAGCTAGTGGAGGGGCCGGTCTTCTCCGTCGTCGCCGTCGGCGTCTTCTTCTCTCTTCTCCTCCTCGATGTTGACTCGTCGCTTCCTCTCGCAGTAATGCTAAATTTTCGGTCCGCAGAGATTAATATAGGCTTCTCATGACGTCACAGTCACATGTTCCCATGACGTCACACTCGCATGCTCCGGGGCCATGTGCCCCGGAACATGTGACTGTGACGTCATGAGAAGCCTATATTAATCTCTGCGGACCGAAAATTTAGCATTACTGCGAGAGGAAGCGACGAGTCAACATCGAGGAGGAGAAGAGAGAAGACGCCGACGGCGACGACGGAGAAGACCGGCCCCTCCACTAGCAAAAGAGCTAAAGAAGTTAGTGGAGGGGCCGGCAGAAGAAAGAAGTGGGAGAAGAACCGGGAGAAGAACCAGATAGCGGGAGAAGAAGAAGGCGACGGAGAAGACCGGGCCTCTGCTAGCAAAAGAGCTAAAAGAAGTTAGCGGAGGCCCGGCAGAAGAAAGGAAGAACCGGAGAGAAGAAGAGGGGAGAAGGCGACGGAGAAGACCGGGCCCCGCTAGCAAAAGAGCTAAAGAAGTTAGCGGTGGCCCGGCAGAAGAAAACCGGAGAGCGGCGGCGACGACACCGGAGACCCCCGAAGTCGGAAGAAGACCCCCGGAGCTGTGCAATAAAATACTTTAAAAAGCTGTGTGTTTTTTTTATTGCAATTTTTTTCCACCAGGTGAATGGGTAGGGGTACGATGTACCCCATACTCATTCACATAGGGTGGGGGGCCGGCATCTGGGGGCCCCCTTTTTAAAGGGGGCGCCCTGATTCCGAAAAGCCCCCCGCCCGCATACCCCGACAACCAATGGCCAGGGTTGTCGGGAAGAGGCCCTTGTCCCCATCAACATGGGGGCAGGGTGCTCTGGGGTGGGGGGGCCGCAGGTCACCCCCCTGCCCCGAAGCACCAAACCCCCCATGTTGAGGGCATGCGGCCTGGTACGGTTCAGGAGGGAGGGGGGGCGCTCGCGTCCCCCCCTTTTCCCCTGCGGCCTGCCAGGTTGCGTGCTCGGATAAGGGTCTGGTTTGGATTTTGGGGGAACCCCACGCCGTTTTTCGGCTTGAGGGGTTCACCTTAAAATCCAGACCAGACCTAAGGGTCTGGTTTGGATTTTGGGGGGACCCCCACGCCGTTTTTCGGCTTAGCGGGTTCACCTTAGAATCCAGACCAGACCTAAGGGCCTGGTATGCTCCTGGAGGGGAACCCATGCCGGTTTTTTCATTAAAATTTGGCGTGGAGTTCCCCTTCATGATTCATACCAAACATGGGACAGCGAGGGCCGTCATGGCCCTCATCAGGCTAAAAGGTGTGCGTCTTTACCATTATCTAGACGATCTCCTAGTTCTGTCTCAAAACAGAGAACAGCTGCTGGTGCACAGAGAACAAGTGATCTCAACCCTTTCCAGCTTTGGATGGCTTCTAAACTTTGAAAAAAGCCACCTGGTTCCAGCCCAACATTTAATTTACTTAGGGGCTCTGTTCAACACAGAGAACACCATCTCCCTGCCGGCAGAGAAGATTCCGGTGATTCGGAAGAGGATTTCTCTTGCTCTAGATGCTCCTCGTCTGAAAGCGTCGCAATGCCTAAGAATCATCGGCACAATGGTCTCCACAACTCCCATGGTCAAATGGGCTCTATGGAGGTTACGCCCGTTCCAGTCAGGGTTCCTCCGGCAGTGGAAGTCAGAGGACAAGTCAGCTGATCCACATATCCACAACAATGAGAAACAGCCTCTTCTGGTGGCTCCAACTCAAAAATTTGCAGAACTGTCACTCCATTGCCCCCATCTCCTGGGTTACAGTCACGACCGACGCCAGCGGCTCAGGTTGGGGGGCTCTCTGTGGTCAGAACCTAGCTCAGGGCAGATGGGATGCTCGTCTTCACAACCCAGGCTCAAACGTCCTGGAGCTCAGGGCGGCCTGGTGCACCCTCCAGTTTTTCTCCCAGTTCCTGAAAGGAGAGTCGGTATTGTTAAGGATGGACAACACAACAGCAGTGTCGTATGTGAAGAGGCAAGGGGGGACTCGGAGTTCTGCTCTCCTTCTAGAGGTCGAGCCCATAATAACATGGGCCCAGAAAAACCTGGCCAATATCTCAGCAGTTTTCATTCCGGGAGTCCAGAACTCCCAAGCAGACTTCCTCTCACGTACTCGCCTAGACAACAACGAGTGGTCTCTCCATGTTCAGTCCTTCAACTGGATTCTGTCTCTGGGAGTCAATCCCGAAGTGGACCTATTCGCCTCCCCCCACAATCACAAAACAGTGAAGTTTTATTCTCGGGGCCATTGCAGCCAGGCAGTCGGAACAGATGCCCTGACGGACAGATAGAGGTTCAGGCGGGCATACGCTTTTCCCCCGATCCCGATAATCCTCAAGTTCCTGAGGAGACTTCAAGCGGAATCAGCCGAAGTAACAGTAGTGGCTCCTTACTGGCCCAACAGGCCTTGGTTCCCCCTCCTGATCCAACTGAGCTACCGGGACCCGGTACCTCTTCCTCTCAGGCCGGACCTTCTCTCTCAAGGGTCACTCCTACACCCTTGTCCGGCACTAATGAGACTGACGGTCTGGTTCTTGAGAGGGAGAGGCTGGAATCCCTTGGTTGCGCCTCTAGAGTGATTTCTACTCTACTAAGCTCAAGAAGGACAAGTACCAACAAAATTTATGGGAGAATCTGGGCAAGATTCGTTGAATTCTCCTCTGCTTCATGGAGGCCCTTCAGAAATCCAGGAGTTCAAGATGTTCTCAGTTTTCTTCAAACTGGACTAGACTTACCCTTATCTGTCAGTTCTTTGAGAGTTCAAGTTTCGGCTTTATCAGCCTTCTCTGGGATCTCATGGGCAGTCCATCCCCTGGTCCGGCAATTTTTCCGGGGAGCATCAAGAATTAAGCCTCAAAGAAAGCCAAGATTCCCCAAGTGGGATCTTCCTCTCGTCCTAGATTCCTTGTCTGGACTCAGTACGACGGGGCCCTCCCCGTCCTCCATTAAGGACTTTTCAGCAAAAGTGGCCTTCTTAGTTGCCATCACCTCAGCTAAGAGGGTCTCGGAGATCAGCTCATTGGGTCATGAAGAACCTTTTCTTACCTTCTTTCCAGATCGAGTAGTCCTTATACCCTTATTGGGTTCAAATCCGAAAGTGTCTTCAGTATTCCACGAGAATCAGGAAATTGTCCTTCCTACATTCAAAACTCCGGAATCTAATGATACTCATCCACTGGATATAGGAAGAATCCTCAAAGTATATCTGGAAATTGCTTCTCCCTTCAGAAGATCAGATCATCTATTCGTACTGCATTCAGGCAGCAATAAAGGGAAAAAAGCTTCAATCAGGACAATTGCATCCTGGATTGTCCAAACAATCCAACAAGCTTATAGGGCTAAGGGCTTGGCTCCTCCACAGGCGGTGACTGCACACTCCACCAGAGGGATGGCAGCTTCTTGGGCGGCGGCCCGACATGTGGCTCCAGATGTTATCTGCAAAGCAGCCTCGTGGGCTTCTATCAATACGTTTATGGCCCATTACTGCATTGAACCTGCATCACTGTCTTCTGTTAATTTTGGGTTAAGAATCCTGTCGGTTGACGGGACAAATTAAAGCTATTTTCTGTTTAGCATACCCACCCATGTGGTCTGGCTAGTTATTTCCCACACGTAGGCTGCCATGGAGTCTGTCAGGAAAACGGAAAATTTATTACCAAATACTTACCGTAATTTTCCTTTCCTGATGGACTCCATGGCAGACGGAGTTCCCACCCTAAAAGAAAAAAATGTTAAAAGTATAAAAATAAGTGTCCAAAAAGTCGGCTAGTTACGGAACACAGTACTGAGAGGTGAGCTTACTTTTATGGGTATGGGGTCCTATAGCATTGGAGAGGAGACGGGGTTAACCCACACGTAGGCTGCCATGAAGTCCATCAGGAAAGGAAAATTACGGTAAGTATTTGGTAATAAATTTTCCGTTTTTTACTGCAGTGGTTCTCAGCCTCAGTCCTAAAGTACCCCCAACGGGACATGTTTTGTGAATTTATCTTATCGAGAATTGCTGTCCAAAAATCTAAACCATTGACTGTGATTTAAAGCACATGTGCAAGATGAAGGAAAACCTGCAAACATGGCCTGTTGGGGGTACTTGAGAAGCACCGATTTAGAGCACTGTACTTAAAAATAGCTCAAGGCCATACAATTCTAATTGTGGGCATTTTGAGGGAAACAAAGTAAGTGTTAGAACCCCTGCGTGTGTGTGTTTTTTTGTTTTTTTTTTTTAGAATTTTTTTTTTTTTTTTTTTTTGTAGTTTGGCCTTGGTCTCCTTTTCTTAACATTGGCTTCACTTCCTGTCACACAGCTAAACGGGAAGTGAAGGTAAAACCCTACCAATGGCTTTTCTTGGGGACACACAGATCAATCTAACTAGTGTCCCCATTAAGCAAATTGCACTCTAGCACTTTGTTGTGTACACCCCAAATCATTGGGTAGTTTGGGGTTTAGTAAAGACAAATCCACTCTGCAGTAAATGTGTAGCTGCTGAAAATCTGAGGGAAAGTACTGGTGATTGGCTGTTCCAATCATGTAAAAGCAAAGATGGTGTATTTTTTTGGCTTGCATGTCCCCCTCAGATATACAGCAAGTGCACTTGTAGTGCAAAGTAGATTTGCCTTTAGTAAATAAACCCCACAGTCCAAACTACCTAATAATAATTTGTGGTGTACCCTGCAATATGCTCGAGTGCAATGTGCATAATGGGGAAAGTATTTAGACTGACCTGTGTGTCCCCAAGGAAAGACATTGTTAGGGATTTTCCCTCACTTCCTGTGTGGCTATGTGACAGGAAGTGAATTATTTGGAAGGATAAAGTGGCCAAATTATTTAGTTTAACTTTTCAAAGACTCATTCCTAAGTTGAATTGTGATGCATGTCAATGGCCCATTTAGACCCTCTTTAATCACTTGAGATCAGCGCTATAACTGATCGACGGCCACAGCATGGTCGTCAATAAACGTTAAACGTCCTCCCCTTTGCGCGCGCTGTGGTCACAGAGTCACTGTGACTCGGGTGATGATAGATCCGAGTAAGGGGCCGATCCCTGCCCTTTACCATGTGATCAGCTGTCAGCAAATGACAGCTGATCACGTGATGTAAACAAAATCTGGGTAATGGTTTTTGTTTTCTCCTTGTGCTGACAGCGTGAGCATAAAAAAAGGCAATCACAGGCTTATGTGCAAGGGACATGGGGCCCGAAGAGGAAGAGGCAATTCTGCATCATCTGTGACAATTAGTAGCCCCTGCCAGTGCCACCTATCAATGCCCACCACTGGTGCCAATCAGTGGCACCTAGCAGTGCTGCCAGTGCCTATCAGTGCCCATCACTGCCAACTATCATTGCCACCTAGCAGTGCCACTTCTCACTGCCCACCAGTGCTAAATAGCAATGCCACCTCTCAGTGCCCACCCTTGCCACCTTATCGGTGCCCATCAGTGCAGTCTCATCAGTGTACATCAATGAAGAAGAAAAATTACCTTTTTTAAAAATATTAACCAGTTTCCTACCGCCCACCGTCAAATGACATCCTTGGCTTTGGGCGGTGACATCTGAATGATGCCTGCAGTTGCAGGCATCATTCAGATATCATTCTTTTCAGCCGGCGATTCTGTGCACAATAAAAACGATCATAGTGGCAGTTCCGCCGCTTGATCGTTCTTATAGGCGGGGGGAGGGGACTCCCCCCCCCCTCTCTTGCCGCCATCCGGTGCTTCTCCGGGCTCTCCCGTGCCATCTGGGGCTCGGAGAACGATTTGGAGATGACTGATGACCAGATGGTCATCAGTCATCTCTATGACCGTCGGAGGCGCGGGCACGACGTTATGACATCATGCCGTGTTCCCGTATGTTAACCAAGCCGTGATCTTGGCTGTCAGCATGAGATTGGTGATATTTTTGGAACAATATCATGCTTTCCAGCCTGGAGGAGAGATGCGGGGTCTTATTGATCCTGCATCTCTCCATAAAGAGGACCTGTCACACACCATTCCTATTACAAGGGATGTTTACATTCCTTGTAATAGGAATAAAAGAGATCCCAAAAAATTTAAAAAGAGTAAGAAATACAAAAAAGTCAAAAACAAAAAACAAAAAAAAAAAAAAAAAATAAGAAAAAACGCCCATGTCCCCGGTAGCTTGCGCTCAGAAGCGAACACACACGTAAGTCCCGCCCACATATGTAAACGCCGTTCAAACCACACATGTGAGTTATTGCTGCGTGCGTTAGAACGAGTGCAGCAATTCTAGCACTAGACCCCCTCTGTAATGCCAAAATGGTAACGTGTAAAAAAAAATTGAGCATCGCCTAGGGAGATTTTTAATTACTGAAGTTTGGTGTCATGCCATGTGTGTGCGCAATTTTAAAGCGTGACGTGTTAGGTATCTATTTACTCAGCATAACAACATCTTTCACATTATACCAAAAAATTGGCCGTAACTTTACTGTTTTGTAATATTTTTAGCAAACAAAAGGCGTTTGAAACTTTATTGCGCAAATACCGAGCGAGATAAAAATTTGCAATGGCCGCCATCTTATTCCCTAGGGTGTCTGCTCCAAAAAAATATATAATGTTTGGTGTTTTGAAGTAATTTTATAGCCATAAATTTATGATTTTTACATGAAGGAAAGAAGTGCCAGAATAGGCCCAGTGCTGAAGTGGGTAAAATATTCTTTTTTTTTTTTTTTAAACTCGGTCTTTTGTATTTATAGAAAAAAATAAAAAATAAAACACAAAGGTGATCAAATAGCACCAAAAGCAAGCTCTATTTGTGTGCCAACAAATAAAACATTTTCATTGGGTTACAGTGTTGTATGAGCGCACAATTGTCATTAAAAGTGCATCAGCGCTGAAATGTGAAACTTGGTCTGGGCAGTGCGCAAGTGGTTAATATAAGGCTACATGCACACGGACGTTTTTCCAACCGCTTGTTTGAGCCTTTTTTGCAGCTTAAAAACATCTCTCCATGTTAGCCTATGGCCTCATGGCCACCATGGCGTTTTGGAGCTGTAAATGGCATAGGCGTTTTTAGGCCCCATGTAGACGGGACGCTGGTGCAAAGTGTTCTGAACTAAGATTGAAAGTGGCGTTTAGAAAGGCGCGCTTTGTGGTGTTTGCATGCTGTGTTTTACCACATTTGCATGTATATGATAAGGAGCCGCCCTAAGCTCCAAAAACAGTATTATTTACGATTTTAGCTATTTAGTGAGACCAGAGTGATATGAGCAGCTGAGAGCAGCAGTGTAGTTGTATTTAGGCTGGGTTCACACTAGTGCGACACGACATCTGTCCTACTTTGGATCCGACTTTGCCCTGCAACATGAAGCCGACATATGTCCGACTTTCAATGAACGGGGATCCGACTTGGATCCCCGCCAATAGCAGGCACTGTGTTTGGTATGAATCTTGAGGGGGAACTCCAGGCCAAATTTTAAATAAAAAACCGGCATGGGTTCCCCCTCCAGGAGCATACCAGGCCCTTGGATCTGGTCTGGATTTGAACAGGAACCCCTACGCCGAAAAAAACGGCGTGGGGGTCCCCCCCAAAATCCAAACCAGACCCTTATCCGAGCACACAACCTGGCAGGCCGCAGGGGAAGAGGGGGGGACGAGAGCGGCCCCCCCTCCCTCCTGAACCGTACCAGGCCGCATGCCCTCAACATGGGGGGTTTGGTGCTCTGGGGCAGGGGGGCGACCTGCGGCCCCCCCACCCCAGAGCACCCTGCCCCCATGTTGATGAGGACAAGGGCCTCTTCCCGACAACCCTGGCCGTTGGTTGTCGGGGTCTGTGGGCGGGGGGCTTATCGGAATCCGGGAGCCCCCTTTAAAAAGGGGCCCCCGGATCCCGGCCCCCCACCCTATGTGAATGAGTATGGGGTACATCGTACCCCTACCCATTCACCTGGTGGAAAAAAATTGCAATAAAAAAACCACACAGCTTTTAAAGTATTTTATTGCACAGCTCGGGGGTCTTCTTCCGACTTCGGGGGGTCTCCGGTGTCGTCGCCGCGCTCTCCGGTTTTCTTCTGCCGGGCCACCGCTAACTTCTTTAGCTCTTTTGCTAGCGGAGGCCCGGTCTTCTCCGTCGCCTTCTCCCCTCTTCTCTCCGGTTCTTCCTTTCTTCTGCAGGGCCTCCGCTAACTTCTTTAGCTCTTTTGCTAGCGGGGCCCGGTCTTCTCCGTCGCCTTCTCCCCTCTTCTTCTCTCTGGTTCTTCCTTTCTTCTGCCGGGCCTCCGCTAACTTCTTTTAGCTCTTTTGCTAGCGGGGCCCGGTCTTCTCCGTCGCCTTCTTCTTCTCCCGCTATCCGGTTCTTCTCCCGCTTCTGTCTTCTGCCGGCCTCTCCACTAACTTCTTTAGCTAGTGGAGGGGCCGGTCTTCTCCGTCGTCGCCGTCGGCGTCTTCTTCTCTCTTCTCCTCCTCGATGTTGACTCGTCGCTTCCTCTCGCAGTAATGCTAAATTTTCGGTCCGCAGAGATTAATATAGGCTTCTCATGACGTCACAGTCACATGTTCCCATGACGTCACACTCGCATGCTCCGGGGCCATGTGCCCCGGAACATGTGACTGTGACGTCATGAGAAGCCTATATTAATCTCTGCGGACCGAAAATTTAGCATTACTGCGAGAGGAAGCGACGAGTCAACATCGAGGAGGAGAAGAGAGAAGACGCCGACGGCGACGACGGAGAAGACCGGCCCCTCCACTAGCAAAAGAGCTAAAGAAGTTAGTGGAGGGGCCGGCAGAAGAAAGAAGTGGGAGAAGAACCGGGAGAAGAACCAGATAGCGGGAGAAGAAGAAGGCGACGGAGAAGACCGGGCCTCTGCTAGCAAAAGAGCTAAAAGAAGTTAGCGGAGGCCCGGCAGAAGAAAGGAAGAACCGGAGAGAAGAAGAGGGGAGAAGGCGACGGAGAAGACCGGGCCCCGCTAGCAAAAGAGCTAAAGAAGTTAGCGGTGGCCCGGCAGAAGAAAACCGGAGAGCGGCGGCGACGACACCGGAGACCCCCGAAGTCGGAAGAAGACCCCCGGAGCTGTGCAATAAAATACTTTAAAAAGCTGTGTGTTTTTTTTATTGCAATTTTTTTCCACCAGGTGAATGGGTAGGGGTACGATGTACCCCATACTCATTCACATAGGGTGGGGGGCCGGCATCTGGGGGCCCCCTTTTTAAAGGGGGCGCCCTGATTCCGAAAAGCCCCCCGCCCGCATACCCCGACAACCAATGGCCAGGGTTGTCGGGAAGAGGCCCTTGTCCCCATCAACATGGGGGCAGGGTGCTCTGGGGTGGGGGGGCCGCAGGTCACCCCCCTGCCCCGAAGCACCAAACCCCCCATGTTGAGGGCATGCGGCCTGGTACGGTTCAGGAGGGAGGGGGGGGCGCTCGCGTCCCCCCCTTTTCCCCTGCGGCCTGCCAGGTTGCGTGCTCAGATAAGGGTCTGGTTTGGATTTTGGGGGAACCCCACGCCGTTTTTCGGCTTGAGGGGTTCACCTTAAAATCCAGACCAGACCTAAGGGTCTGGTTTGGATTTTGGGGGGACCCCCACGCCGTTTTTCGGCTTAGCGGGTTCACCTTAGAATCCAGACCAGACCTAAGGGCCTGGTATGCTCCTGGAGGGGAACCCATGCCGGTTTTTTCATTAAAATTTGGCGTGGAGTTCCCCTTCATGATTCATACCAAACATGGGACAGCGAGGCTGCCGAGGACCAGCGGGACACATTCTCGGCCGGCTAGTCTCCTCTAGGACACGACTTGAGCAGCTGCCTCACGCGCTCAGGTCGTGTCCAGGTCGCCTGGCAGAGTCGCGCTGTCCCTGTGTCAGCCGGCACACGAGTCGCCCGCAAGTCGGATCCGACTTCCCGGGCGACCTCTATTCAAATCAATGGGCTCCCATAGGGAACCATTCATTTTCAATAGAGCGCCGCTGACATTTCTATTTACTATAACAGTGCGCCGCTGCTTCCTGCGCCCAGTGAAGGAGTTATCAGGCGCACCAATTAAGGTTAGAAGCAGCGCACTGTTATTAGTAAATCAGCCCCATAGTGTCTGAAGATGGGGTGGCCACGGACCCCGAAAAATTGGAGGCAGTTACCTCCTGGCCAAGACCCACCACTGTGACAGAACTCAGATCCTTCCTGGGGTTCTGTTCCTATTATAGGAGGTTCGTGGAGGGGTTTGCTCGGATAGCCAGGCCTCTGAATGAGCTGCTCAAGACGGAGGGAGAAGAGGATGACTCTGGCCCTAGGAAGCCAGGGGAGTCAGTCAAGGACCAGTGGAATGAGAAGTGTGAGGATGCCTTCCAGATGTGGAAAAAGACTTTAACCACTGCCCCTGTTCTGGCCTATGCAGACCCGAAGAAGCCTTATGAACTCCACGTAGATGCCAGCCATGATGGTCTGGGAGGAGTGCTCTACCAGGAGCATGAAGGGCAACTGAGGCCCGTTGCATACGTGAGCAGAAGCCTGACCCCCTCCGAAAAGAACTATCCTACTCATAAGTTGGAGTTCCTGGCCCTCAAGTGGGCCGTAGTTGACAAACTCCGAGATTATTTGTATGGAGCAGACTTCACTGTGAAAACGGACAACAACCCCCTCACCTATCTTTTCACCACAGCAAAGCTGGACGCCACTGGAGATAGGTGGCTGGCAGCGCTGTCTGCCTTCAATTTCAGCCTGAAATACAGGCCTGGGGCTGGAAATCGAGATGCGGACGCCTTGTCTAGAAGATCTCATGTCCCCACCTGCAGTACAGAAGACTGGACCCAAGTGGCACCCGACGGGGTGCGGGCCCTCTGTCAAGGGGCTGAACTCCAAGCCAGTGGAGGCTCAAGAGCAGAAGAGATAGGGGTTACTGTAGTAGGAGTTCCCAAGCAATACTGTGGGGTAACCCAACTGGGGGAAGATAACTTGCCAAGACTGTCCAAAAAGGAGTTGAGATCCGACCAATTGGAAGACCCCATGGGGAGATTGGTTCTGGAGGCCCTGGAGAATCAGGATCCGAACAGACTCCTGCGTCACCCCTCAAAGGAAGCTCGCCTGTTGAAGAAGGAGTGGGACAGGTTGCAGGTGCGTCAGGGAGTGGTCTACCGAAGGGGCCCCTCTGATGACCTGGAAGACAAATGGTAGTTGTTCCTGCCCGAGAAACACAGAGAGACTGTCATGGTTGCTCTGCATGACAACCATGGCCACCTAGGGGCGAAAAGGACTTTCCAACTCGTTAGGGACCGTTTCTATTAGCCTTGCATGAGGGCTGAAGTTGAGGAATACTGCCATTCATGCGCAAGATGCATCCAGAGAAAGACTTTACCCCATCGGGCTGCCCCAATGGGCCATCTGCAAAGTCAAAGCTCGCTTGATCTGGTATGCATTGATTTTCTCTGCCTCGAACCCGACCTGTGTGGACTAGGAAATGTTCTGGTAGTAACCGACCATTTCACCCGGTATGCCCAGGCTTTCCCAACCAAAGACCAAAAGGCCTCCACTGTGACCAAAGTGCTTATGGAAAAATACTTTGTACACTATGGGCTACCACAACTGCTTCACTCAGACCAGGGAAGGGATTTTGAAAGTCGGCTGATCCGGAAGCTCCTGTAGTCCTTGGGGATTAAGAAGACAAGGACTACCCCCTACCATCCACAAGGTGATGCTCAGCCGGAGAGGTTCAACCGAACCCTGCTCAACAGTGGCGGCCCGTCCATAGGGGGCGCCCGGGCGCCGCCCCCCTCCTGTGGTCACCAAAAAAAAAACGGGCCCTTTAAGAGTTTTTTTTTTTTTTTTATGTCTTTTTTTTACACATGGCGGCGCGACCATAGAGGGCGCAGAAGCGCCGCTACCGCTCGCTTCTGCGCCCGGCCGTCACTCACCACAACAATACATAGGTTCATGCATTGCATGAACCTATGTATTGCTGCCGCCCACTATTCAGATGGCCGGCCCCTTGAGCGCCGGCCATCTGAGTCACAGCGTCTGATTGGCCTTTAGAAGTGCCTATCAGAGCCAGTAGGCTCTGATAGGCTTCCCGACTACAGCCTGAGGGCTGTAATCGGCTTCTAAATACCTAATGAGAGGACGCACAGGGGTGCGTTCCCTGGCCAATCAGGTTCACCGGGTCTGGTTACCGGTAACCTGATTGGCTGAAGTGACATCGAGGGCGGGAGAAGACATCGAGGACGGAAGAAGGACGGCGCTGACTCGAGGAAGGTAAGTGCAGGGCTGGGGGGGACAAACTGGCTGCATTATGGGGGAGAAACTGGCTGTATATTGGGGGAGAAACTGGCTGCATATGGGGGAGAAACTGGCTGTATATTGGGGGAAAAACTGGCTGCATATGGGGGAGAAACTGGCTGCATATTGGGGGACAAACTGGCTGCATATTGGGGGAGAAACTGGCTGCATATAGGGGAGAAACTGGCTGCATTATGGGGGAGAAACTGGCTGCATTATGGGGGAGAAACTGGCTGCATTATGGGGGAGAAACTGGCTGTATATTGGGGGAGAAACTGGCTGCATTATGGGGGAGAAACTGGCTGTATATTGGGGGAGAAACTGGCTGTATATTGGGGGAGAAACTGGCTGCATATGGGGGAGAAACTGGCTGTATATTGGGGGAGAAACTGGCTGCATATTGGGGGAGAAACTGGCTGCATATAGGGGAGAAACTGGCTGCATTATGGGGGAGAAACTGGCTGTATATTGGGGGAGAAACTGGCTGCATATGGGGGAGAAACTGGCTGCATATTGGGGGAGAAACTGGCTGCATATTGGGGGAGAAACTGGCTGCATATAGGGGAGAAACTGGCTGCATTATGGGGGAGAAACTGGCTGCATTATGGGGGAGAAACTGGCTGCATTATGGGGGAGAAACTGGCTGTATATTGGGGGAGAAACTGGCTGCATTATGGGGGAGAAACTGGCTGTATATTGGGGGAGAAACTGGCTGTATATTGGGGGAGAAACTGGCTGCATATGGGGGAGAAACTGGCTGTATATTGGGGGAGAAACTGGCTGCATATTGGGGGAGAAACTGGCTGCATATAGGGGAGAAACTGGCTGCATTATGGGGGAGAAACTGGCTGCATTATGGGGGAGAAACTGGCTGCATTATGGGGGAGAAACTGGCTGCATTATGGGGGAGAAACTGGCTGTATATTGGGGGAGAAACTGGCTGCATTATGGGGGAGAAACTGGCTGCATTATGGGGGAGAAACTGGCTGTATTATGGGGGAGAAACTGGCTGCATTATGGGGGAGAAACTGGCTGTATTATGGGGGAGAAACTGGCTGCATTATGGGGGAGAAACTGGCTGTATATTGGGGGAGAAACTGGCTGCATTATGGGGGAGAAACTGGCTGCATTATGGGGGAGAAACTGGCTGCATTATGGGGGAGAAACTGGCTGCATATAGGGGAGAAACTGGCTGCATTATGGGGGAGAAACTGGCTGTATATTGGGGGAGAAACTGGCTGCATATAGGGGAGAATCTGGCTGCATTATGGGGGAGAAACTGGCTGCATTATGGGGGAGAAACTGGCTGCATTATGGGGGAGAAACTGGCTGCATTATGGGGGAGAATCTGGCTGCATATAGGGGAGAAACTGGCTGCATTATGGGGGAGAAACTGGCTGCATATAGGGGAGAAACTGGCTGCATTATGGGGGAGAAACTGGCTGTATATTGGGGGAGAAACTGGCTGCATATGGGGGAGAAACTGGCTGTATATTGGGGGAGAAACTGGCTGCATATGGGGGAGAAACTGGCTGCATATTGGGGGAGAAACTGGCTGCATATTGGGGGAGAAACTGGCTGCATATAGGGGAGAAACTGGCTGCATTATGGGGGAGAAACTGGCTGCATTATGGGGGAGAAACTGGCTGCATTATGGGGGAGAAACTGGCTGTATATTGGGGGAGAAACTGGCTGCATTATGGGGGAGAAACTGGCTGTATATTGGGGGAGAAACTGGCTGTATATTGGGGGAGAAACTGGCTGCATATGGGGGAGAAACTGGCTGTATATTGGGGGAGAAACTGGCTGCATATTGGGGGAGAAACTGGCTGCATATAGGGGAGAAACTGGCTGCATTATGGGGGAGAAACTGGCTGTATATTGGGGGAGAAACTGGCTGCATATGGGGGAGAAACTGGCTGCATATTGGGGGAGAAACTGGCTGCATATTGGGGGAGAAACTGGCTGCATATAGGGGAGAAACTGGCTGCATTATGGGGGAGAAACTGGCTGCATTATGGGGGAGAAACTGGCTGCATTATGGGGGAGAAACTGGCTGTATATTGGGGGAGAAACTGGCTGCATTATGGGGGAGAAACTGGCTGTATATTGGGGGAGAAACTGGCTGTATATTGGGGAAGAAACTGGCTGCATATGGGGGAGAAACTGGCTGTATATTGGGGGAGAAACTGGCTGCATATTGGGGGAGAAACTGGCTGCATATAGGGGAGAAACTGGCTGCATTATGGGGGAGAAACTGGCTGCATTATGGGGGAGAAACTGGCTGCATTATGGGGGAGAAACTGGCTGCATTATGGGGGAGAAACTGGCTGTATATTGGGGGAGAAACTGGCTGCATTATGGGGGAGAAACTGGCTGCATTATGGGGGAGAAACTGGCTGTATTATGGGGGAGAAACTGGCTGCATTATGGGGGAGAAACTGGCTGTATTATGGGGGAGAAACTGGCTGCATTATGGGGGAGAAACTGGCTGTATATTGGGGGAGAAACTGGCTGCATTATGGGGGAGAAACTGGCTGCATTATGGGGGAGAAACTGGCTGCATTATGGGGGAGAAACTGGCTGCATATAGGGGAGAAACTGGCTGCATTATGGGGGAGAAACTGGCTGTATATTGGGGGAGAAACTGGCTGCATATAGGGGAGAATCTGGCTGCATTATGGGGGAGAAACTGGCTGCATTATGGGGGAGAAACTGGCTGCATTATGGGGGAGAAACTGGCTGCATTATGGGGGAGAATCTGGCTGCATATAGGGGAGAAACTGGCTGCATTATGGGGGAGAAACTGGCTGCATATAGGGGAGAAACTGGCTGCATTATGGGGGAGAAACTGGCTGCATATGGGGGAGAAACTGGCTGCATATGGGGGAGAAACTGGCTGCATATGGGGGAGAAACTGGCTGCATTTGGGGGACAAACTGGCTGCATATGGGGGAGAAACTGGCTGCATATGGGGGAGAAACTGGCTGCATTTGGGGGAGAAACTGGCTGCATATAGGGGACAAACTGGCTGTATTATGAGGACAAACTGGCTGCATTATAGGGGATTAACTGGCTGCATTATGGGGGAGAAACTGGCTGCATTATGGGGGAGAAACTGGCTGCATATGGGGGGGGAAACTGGCTGCATTTGGGGGACAAACTGGCTGCATATGGGGGAGAAACTGGCTGCATATGGGGGAGAAACTGGCTGCATTTGGGGGAGAAACTGGCTGCATATAGGGGACAAACTGGCTGTATTATGAGGACAAACTGGCTGCATTATGGTTGATTAACTGGCTGCATTATGGGGGAGAAACTGGCTGCATTATGGGGGAGAAACTGGCTGCATATGGGGGGGGGAACTGGCTGCATTTGGGGACAAACTAGTGGCGTTTGGGCACAGTGGCTGCGTTTAATGGGCACAGTGGCGGCAATTGATGATTTTATTTTTTTTTCAGTTTGTTTGCGCCCCCCCCCCAAAAAATTTGAGCACCAGCCGCCACTGCTGCTCAACATGCTGGGGACCTTAAGCAGCGAAAATAAGCACCCAAATACTGGTGGTAAAAACTGTCCAGTGACACAACAGTTTGATAACAATGTGGGCTCCTTTTCATCACACCACGACACTGCATTATCATAAAAGGTAAAAAATTTCAAAACAGAGAGCAGAAAAACATTTCACCCCCTCTGTATTCCCCATACCCCCTAATCTATCCAATTATTCCAAAAATATTGTAGTGACAGCCCTCAGAAATAGTTGGGTAGATTTTGTCCAGGAGGTAGACAGCAAATAGAGCAGGCCCCAATTAGGAGAGATGAGGGAGGTGTTTTCCAGCCATGAAAATTAGAGTGTAGCATCTCAGACAAAACTGACACATGGTAGGACAGTATGTAGTCACCTTGATTAGACCAACTGTCTCAAAAAAAATTCCCAGCAGGTCGGGGGCTGAAGGTGAGAGAGAATATGATCTGTGAACTCTGGGAATAAATATCTTTGGGTCTTTACTGTTACGCCTATGTGCCTGATATATATAACTGATGATTGGATCCATTAATGAATGCTTATCCTGACCTGCGCTTGAGACCTTTGTAGTGACGGTCAAACCCCAAAGTTGAGAGGGTGCTCAAAAAAGGGATGATGAAGGTTTCACTGGAGGGTTGTACATCACCCAGAGTGCAGAGTTCAGGAGTGTGCTGTGTGCAGAGTTCAGGAGTGTGCTGTGTGCAGAGTTCAGAAGTGTGCTGTGTGCAGAGTTCAGGAGTGTGCTGTGTGCAGAGTTCAGGAGTGTGCTGTGTGCAGAATTCAGGAGTGTGCTGTGTACAGAGTGCACAGCTCAGGAGTGTGCTGTGTACAGAGTGCACAGCTCAGGAGTGTGCTGTGTACAGAGTGCACAGCTCAGGAGTGTGCTGTGTACAGAGTGCACAGCTCAGGAGTGTGCTGTGTACAGAGTGCACAGTTCAGGAGTGTGCTGTGTGTAGAGTTCAGGAGTGTTCTGTGTACAGAGTGCAGAGTTCAGGAGTGTACTGTGTACCGAGTGCAGGGTTCAGGAGTGTGCTGTGTACCGAGTGCAGGGTTCAGGAGTGTGCTGTGTACCGAGTGCGGGGTTCAGGAGTGTGCTGAGTGCACAGTTCAAGAGTGTACAGAGTGCAGAGTTCAGGAGTGTGCCGTGTACAGATTGCAGATTGCAGAGTTCAGGAGTGCGCTGTGTACAGAGTGCACAGTTTAGTCGTGCGCTGAGTAATGGGTGCACAGTTCAGGAATGCACTGTGTACAGAGTAAAAAGTTCAGGAGTGCGCTATGTAGAAAGTGCAGAGTTCCACAGTGCATTATGTAAAGAGTGCAGAGTTCAGGAGTGCACTATTTACAGAGTGCAGAGTTCAGGAATAAACTGTGTACAGAGTTCAGGAGTGCACTATGAACAGAATGCAGAATTCAGGTGGGCGCTATGTACAGGGCTCAGGGTTGAGAGCTCAGAACTGCGTTAACGTAAAGGGCCCAGAAATGCACTACGTACAGGGCTCAGGAGTGTGCCTCCTACAGAGTGCTTTACGTACAGGAATGCACTATGTACAAGATACAGGGCTCAGGAGTGCGCTACATAAAGGATGCAGGGTTCAGTACTGCGCTACTTACAATGCGCAGGACTCAGTTTACCCCACATTCACCCCAACCCCTTGTATTATTCTTAACATCATTATACAGGATTTATATAGCGCCAACAGTTTACGCAGTGATTTACAATATAAAGGTGGACAGTACAATTACAATAAAGTTCAATACAGAAGGAATAGGAGGGCCCTTCTCATGGAGGTTATAGATTTACAATCTAAAGGGAGGGGGAACAAAAGGTAATAGCTGCACAGGATGATCTGATGGACGTGACTCGGGTACAGTTCCTAGGTGGAGATGAAGCCAGTGAAGGGATTGGCAGAGAGGCCATCACGGATCGGTTATTAAGGTGTATTAGTCTAGCAGCAGCATTCATAATATACTGAAGGGGGGATAGCCTGTGTAAAAGTTTGGCCAGTGAGGAGAGAATTGCAGTAGCCAAGGTGGGAAATAACCAAGACGTGAATAAGTTTTTTTTTTTTTTTGGTGTCGTTAGTTAGGAAGGGGCGAATTCTGGAAATTTTGCAGAGGTTAAGGCAGCAAGATTTAGCCAGTGATTGGATGTGGGGGCTGAAGGAGAGGTCAGAGTCTAGGATTACACCTAACAACACCTGGCATGTGAGCAGGGACCAATGGTTGTGCCATTGATCTCATTGGTAAAGTCATGAGGGGGGATCAGAGAAGGAGGAACAATTAGGAGATTGAGACGGTGAGCTGAGTGGAGAGATTAGATCTGGGTGTCTTCAGTGGAGAGATAGATCTGAGTATCTTCAGTGTAGAGGTGGTATTGGAAGCCATGGGAGGTTATGAACTGGCCCAGGGAAGAGGTATAGAGAGAGAATAGGAGGGGCCCAAGGACAGAGCCCTGGGGAATTCCAACAGAAAGAGGAAGATGGTAGGAGGAGAACCAGGAAAGAGCAGAGTCATGGAGGCCAAGTTAGTGGAGTTTGTTAACCCCCTTGGCGGTAATCCCGAGTCTGGCTCGGGGTGAGTTTTTAATGCTAAGAGCGGTAACCCCGAGCCAGACTCGGGCTGCATTGCAGGATACAGGGGAAGTTACTTACCTTGTTCCCTGGATCTTGCGATGTCTCCCCGCAGTGTGTGTGAGCCGTGTCTTGCTCGATTCACACTGCCGGGTGCCGAGCTCTGTTCCCTGTGACGTTGCGGCGCATGGGAGCGGAGTTCGGCGCCAAATTAAAAAAGTGAAAAACACAATACACATACAGTATACTGTAATCTTACTGATTACAGTACTGTATCAAATAATAACACATCCCCTTTGTCCCTAGTGGTCTGTCCAGTGTCCTGCATGCACTTTTATATTATAAATACTGTTTTTTCTGCCTGGAAACTGGAGATTGTCCATAGCAACCAAAAAGTGTCCCTTTATGTCAAAAAGCGATAATAAAATAGAATCACTCGCAGAATTGAGCGATAGCGATTTGTGGGGAAATTCGTCATCAAACAGTAAATCTAATGACAGCGACAATTCTGCAACTGAGCAAATTTCAGTGTTTTTGATTTGATTACATTATTGAATCATTTTTATTATAATTACATTACTATTTGTTATAATTATTTATAGTTATTTATTATATTATAATTTATGATTTTGTGTTTCAAACTTTATCATACCCGGGATGTCTACTAGACTCTTCTTTGGTCAGGTTTAAGTAAGTAATTACTAAGAATTGCAGGCCTACAATACATAACGCCAAATTTCCATGCAAAATAATTGTACCGCTTTTGGTACATAATTCCAGTCAGAATCATACCGCCAGGGAGGTTAAAGTGGTTGTAAACCCACTTATGCAACTTGCACCTACAGGTAAGCCTAGATTAAGGCTTACCCGTAGGTGCAAGGAGATATTTGCTAAAAATGACATGCATCGGTGTCTACGGCGCATTCATAGGGTTAATCCCGTTCACAAATCCGGCTTAGCCGGATTTGACGGCTCCCGCGCGCATGCGCGGAGTGACGTCTTCGCCGCTGGCTGGAGCAGCGATACCTGGAAGTAACCTTGCGGATGGAGAGGGAGACGAGGACGCCTTCGGGGGCCCCGATCTAAGGAAAGTGATGTATAATGAGCTAGTATGCTAGTCATACTAGCTCATTATGCCTTTGTCTTGCAGGTTAGTTTTAAAAAAAAAATTACAACCACTTTAAGGAGGAGTGGGCGGTCAACTGTGTCGAAGGCAGCAGAAAGGTCCAAGAGTATAGAGTACTGGCCGTTGGTTTTAGCAGTTAGTAGGTGGGTTTTAGTGGGGCAGTTTCAGTGGAATGTTGTGGGCGGAAGCTGTAATGTAGGGGATCAAGAAGGTTGTTGTCAAGTGAGGTTGCCACTCATACAATTGTGAACAGGGCATTCAAGGATTCGGGAGGCAAATGGAAGCAGGGAGATGGGGTTTAAGTTATTCAAACAGGTACGGTCCAGTGAGGCCTTTTAAGTTTAGGGGTAACCAGTGCATGTTTGAGCGGGGAGGGAAAGGTGCTGGAAGAAAGGAGAAGTTGTAGATGTGGGTTAGAGAGTTTAGGATAGAGCAGGAAGGTGGTTGCAGTAATTGTGAGGGGACAGGTGGTGAGTTGGGCCATGGAAAGGAGTTTGGCAATTTCTTCAGTGGTAACAGGGTTGAAGGAGGAAATTATTGTGTGTGGTGTGGGCTCTGTGTGTTGATTAGGGGAGGAAGCTGGACGCTGGATATCTCATCAGGAATTGTGTCGATTTTGTTTTTAAAATGATTGCAATCTCCTGTACAGAGCTCAATAACCTAGACAGGGCTACAGATGTGTAAGCGCAGCAGTGATCACCATGCAGGAAATATCGACAGCAAAGAGTCAGCCCATTAACCCCTTACATTCCCATCCTAATATTGTACAACCAATATCGTCCGATAATTCTGTGCTATCCGTCTACAGAGAAACCTGCATAGATCACATGACCACATCAATGAGGATTGAGGAGGACCGGAGTCACATGACTGAGAGGATACTAAACCTCATCCTGGAGATCATCTACCTACTGACAGGAGAGGTGAGGGGGATTCTGGGAGGTCGCATGACATCACTCTTATCTCTATTAATAAAACACAGACCTGACCTGAGAGGTGAGGAGGATTGTGGGATTCTAACATGATATTTCTATTGGTTCCTCAATACAGAGATTTCCTCTTGTGAAGTCAGGTGATCATATGACCATCACAGTGCCTCCATGTGACTCCCTAAAACCTGAGAGACACAACATGCAGAAGATTCTAGAAGTCACCAAGAAGATGATGGAGCTGCTGACAGGAGAGGTGGGCGGTGCCGGGAATTCTGGGACATTATCCAGTAACAGACAAGGGATGTGTCTGGATGGTGACTGTATCATTGTGTGTGTCAGGTTCCTATAAGGTGTCAGGATGTCACTGTCTATTTCTCCATGGAGGAGTGGGAGTATTTAGAAGGACACAAGGATCTCTACAAGGACGTCATGATGGAGAATCAGCCGCCCCTCACATCACCGGGTAAGAGGAGACTTTATTGTAAAGGAGAGAGCAGTACGGAGGCTCCACCTAGATCCCCCATCATCTGATAAACACATAGAAACAATGTATTCAGTCAGTGTGTGTGTTTCCTACAGATGGATCCAGTAATGGGAACCCACCAGAGAGATGTCCCCGTCCTCTGTATTCCCAGAATTCCACACAGGAAGGTCACACCATCCCTCACCATCATCAGGTAGATGAGGAACTATTACTGATAGTATCATTAGGACCTGTACATTATCTGCATTGTTGCAATTGATGTAATTTTTATATATATTCAGTGTGGAAACCTGAGAGATTCCAAACTTGAGGTTAAAGCAGAAGAAGAAGAGACATATGTGAGGGATGATCAGCAGTCTATGGAGGAGGATGGAATAACGGGGACATTTATAGAGGAGGACACTCCTACAGAGATCAGCACAGGTGGGTCAGAACTGAGGGATTTTGTGACTGTTTAACAATGTTGCTCTGTTGTTTTTCAGTAGTATCGGTTGAAGGGAAATTCCATGAGACTCTACTTGCATAGTTCCAGATCTGAGTCACTGACTGCAGACTATGGGCCCTTTCAAACGAGTATTCTGATCAGGTCCACTTGTCTGTTTTTCAGGTGGACCTGAACGAAAGCTCCATGCAGCCTAAAGGGACACTAAAGGTTCCCGTTTTTTTGCAAAAAAATAACAAACATGTTATACTTACCTCCAATGTGCAGTTTGTTTTGCACACAGTGGCCCCGATCCTGGTCTTCTGGGGTCCCTCGGCGGCTGTCTTGGCTCCTCCCCGCAAGGACTCCACACCTTCACGTGAGCGAGCTCGCATGGTGTGGAGTTATTGCGGGTGCGCTCCCGTGATACAGCGGCGGCCATAGCCGCCGACTGTATCACTCTGCCCCGCCCCCCGGCGTCATTGGATGTGATTGACAGCAGCGCCAGCCGATCTCTGCGCTGCTTTCAATCCATCCAGTGTAGCCAATCGACGGCCAGGCTGAGAACCGAGGAGGATGACGGGGACGAGCGCAGGACTTTCGAGGGGCCAGGTAAGTAAAACGGGTGCTCGGGGGGGGGGGGGGGGGGCGGTATTATTCTGATGTTTTTTCACCTTAATGCATAGGATGCATTAAGGTGAAAAAACATGTACCTTTACAACCCCTTTAATGGACAGGATGATGTAAATGAACTTGTATCCGTTTACACCTGCTTACCTCTGAAGTGTGTCCAGGTCTGGAAATAAAAAAATGGAAAAGTTCTGCATCCTTTTTAATTTTTCTGGACCTAAACATGACAGATTGGAAGTAGCCTGATGTAAATGGACATAAGTCTGTTTACAACTGACTACCCATAAATCCATCATAGGTCTGCTTGTGTCCGCTGTGTTAATACGGACACAAATTAGGCATGGCTGTTAAAATACTGACATCCATCTTATGTCTAGTAATATTCTTTTTATTGCTATTTTAGTAGATGGACGGGAGATGAGGAAAACCTCAGAGGATTGTCTCACTTTGTCTCCAGACTGTAAAGTAGAAGATGAGGACATCACACAGTATAGTCCAGGAGAAAACCCGACTACCTCAAATGTCCATCCGGCACCACACAGTGTAGATGGACCATCGTATTCCTCTTATCCTGAGGAACCTCAGACTGTGCGGGACGGTGCCGGACCATCGTATTCCTCTTATCCTGAGGAACCTCCGACTGTGAGGGACGGTGCCGGACCATCGTATTCCTCTTATCCTGAGGAACCTCAGACTGTGCGGGACGGTGCCGGACCATCGTATTCCTCTTATCCTGAGGAACCTCCGACTGTGAGGGACGGTGCCGGACCATCGTATTCCTCTTATCCTGAGGAACCTCAGACTGTGAGGGACGGTGCCGGACCATCGTATTCCTCTTATCCTGAGGAACCTCAGACTGTGAGGGACGGTGCCGTCCTTCCAACAGAAAATAGGTTTTCCTGTACTGAGTGCGGGAAGTTTTTCCATTTTAAATCTTGGCTTAATGAGCATAAAATATCTCACACAGGTGACAAGCAACATTCCTGTCCTGAGTGCGGGAAATGTTTTTCAAAGAAGTCCAATCTTCAAATACATCAGAGATCTCACACGGGGGAGAAGCCGTATTCCTGTCCTGAATGCAGGAAATGTTTTTCAAACGTATCCAGTCTTTACAAACATCAGAGATCGCACACAGGGGAGAAGCCATTTTCCTGTCCTGAATGCGGAAAATGTTTTGCACAAAAAGTAACACTTGTCACACATCAGAAGTGTCACACGGGGGAGAAGCCGTATTCCTGTACCGAGTGTGGAAAATGTTTTTCAGAGAAGTCCAATCTTTCTAAACATCAGAGATTGCACACAGGAGAGAAGCCATATTCCTGTCCTGAGTGCGGGAAATGTTTTTCAGAGAAGTCCAGTTTTAACAGGCATCAGAGATTGCACACGGGTGAGAAGCCATATTCCTGTCCTGAGTGTGGGAAATGTTTTCTTCATAAATTTACACTGAGCACACATCAGAGATCCCACACAGGTGAGAAGCCATATTCCTGCCTTGAGTGTGGGAATTTTTTTTCAAAGAAGGATCATCTTTACAGACATCAGAGAGTGCACACAAGGGAAAAGTCACATTCCTGTTTCGAGTGAGGGAACCTTGAACTGTATCGTTGTTGTGAGTGCAGGAAATGTTTTCTATACGAATTCTGTTTAGAGATCACACACTGGGAGATTGCACACCTAGATATACACCTCAGAAAACATGTGATTGATTGTTGTCATGTAAGAAACAGTTCATAAAGAGAGCAGAGTTCACCAAAGACATGGATGAAGTGTTGTACTATGTTGGCCATTGATAGCAGTAAAAAAATAAAAAAATAATCATTACCTTACTCATTACTTGGAAAATTTTCTGGTGTTAATACCTAAACCTGTGCACCACAGAAAAATATACCAAAAAAAACACTGCTTCCTAATGATGTCATTGTGACGAAACATGTAGAGGCGGAGCGGATATTACATCACGTAACTTCAGGTATTTGGTGCAAGTTCCTAGACATCTTTTGCTGGCTGTACTAGTGCTGATCAGGCACTGATTAATGTAAGAGGCCATCTATTTGTCGATTTTATGTCCTTTTTTTTAATGAATAAATTTTCTACACTACCTTTTTTTCCCTGGTTTACTTGGTTACATGTATGAGATGTATGGAAGGGGAATCCTATAATTTGCCAAAGCTGGTCCTTTCTTGGAAGCACATGGAGTGGAAATCAAGTGCATATTGACTGGGGCGTGTCCGGAATGGCGCTGGGAGCAGACGTGTTTGTCTGAGCTCCCCAGGACCGGCGCTTTCCTTGTCATTTATAGGGTGCAGACCCCTCTAATCTGTCCCTCCTGTGTCCCCCTGGCCTTGGGACCCTGCCCTAGACAGTGCAGGAGTGGAGTCGGCCAGCGGTGGTCCCGGGCAAGGCCGCGGACCGGACATCGCGGGCTAGGCCGAAGCCGGAGACTCGCCTAGAATCCCGGCCCGAAGCTCCACGGGGCCAGTGTGGTACGACTCCTCCAGTCCATTCCTCCTGTGTCCCCCCAGCCTTGAGACCCTATCCGGACAGTGCTGGAGTGGGGATGGTCGGCTGTGATCCTCGGAAAGGCCGCGGATCGGACGTCGCGAACTAGGCCGAAGCCGGGGACTCGCCTAGAATTCCGGCCCGGACCTCCGCAAGGCCGGCGCGGTAAGACTTTTAACTTTGGGCATAGGTTCTCTCATACTATCCTCCTTTGCCTCCTGTAGCTTCCCTGGGGTATGCAGAGGAGGAAAAGTCAGCCACGCTCCAAAAAGAAGGCCGCAAAGTCAGACATTAAAAACCCTTGCCCGGATGGAGAACCAGGCCGATGATCCCGACCGGCTGCCTGCCACAGCGGCCGATTTTAAAGCGGTCCTACATGCCATAACTACCCTGACTGGTAAGGTGTACAATATACAGGCAAATGTGGAGTTTATTAGAAAGGACTTTGATGCTTTTCGTGGTAGAATGACTGAGGTGGAGCACAGGATCTCCCAGACTGAGGACACGGTACGTAACCATGGAGCTGACATTCACTCACTTAAGGCCAGGGTCAAGGTGCTTGAATCCCGTGCAGAAGATGCAGAGAATCGCAACAGAAGAAATATCTTGCATGTTCTGGGACTCCCTGAGGGGGCTGAGGGTGCAGACCCCACGGCCTTTGCTGAACGCTTATTACAACAGCTACTTCCTTCAGCGCGCTTCTCTCCATTTTTTACTGTGGAGAGGGCTCATCGTATACCCGCCACCAGGGGACCCCAGGGAGCACCGCCTCGCACTTTTATCTTTAAACTACTTCACTTCCGGGACAGAGATACAGTGATGAAGGAAGCTCGGGCTCAAGGTGAACTACGCTTTGAGAATGCTAAGCTTCTAATCTTTCTGGACTATTTGCTGGAAACCCAGAAACAGCGTAAATCCTATGATGCTGTAAAAGCTAGGCTTCGCTCCAAACATATCAAGTACAGTATGCTGTTCCCGGCCAGACTGAGGGTGGAGGACGGCGAGTCTGTTCGGTTCTTCACATCCCCAGAGGAGGCCTCCATGTGGATCGATACACTCCCGCGAGGATAAGTATTCCTTCTGATTGCCTGCTTATGTGGGCTGATTTCACCTGATGTCTTTTTTCAACGTGCCTTCTTACTTTTTATTTTTTCTTATTTTATTTTTTCTACACACTGGCCTGGGTCTTCTTCCTGGTTCCCGACAAGCCATACGTGCTACTGTGTTCCCCAATTCATGACCATGGAGGCCAGGAGGCTGTGACTTGAACTTTTCTCTGCGGCCTCACTGTTGGAGGATTGTCTCCGAGACTTGTCCTGTTTTTTCTCCTTTCTCCTTCCTCCTCCCTTCTCCACGTCCTGAGACCCAGGCCCTTGAGTTTGTCAGCACGTACTCCGTTACTGCTTAAGTTTGTACCCCCGGCATAGCCGGGAGCCTGCACCCACATTTATTTCTTTATTGCTCCGGTCCCCGGCAGGGGACTGCATGCGTGTCATCTAACTGCTGGACTGTGGATGCCGTTCTGCACATGTTTCCCCACTGCAGGCGTGTTCGCCTTTGTTTCAAGTTGGGATCCTAAGCCTCCCCACAGTTGGGGTTGGGGTTGGCAGGGTGGGGGGTGGGGGAGATGGTTGGGACTTTTTAGTTATGTATTGTTATTTCTTTATACTTTTACAAGCAATGTTTTACTGTGTGACTTAGGATGTGTGGGTCGGTATGTTTTGATTTATGTAAGGGTCCAGGTTCGATTCCAGGGCCTGGTTGTCATGTTCCAGCTTCATCTAGCACCACAGGGCGAATATGGCTGAGTGCACCATAATTTTGTGGAAGTGCATATTGACTACTTTTGATGAAGTGGGCACTGGTGTTATGGTGAGTGTATAGAGTGCACACTAGTCACTGGGTGTCTTTGTACGGTGTGGAAAGGACAACTCAAGCTTTTTATAAAAGAAAACAATTGGACGTATGTGACAAGCATTCGCCCAGCTGTGACAAATTGTTTAATAAAGTAATTTCCTATGATTGTCATCTCCATTTAAAAGCCACACTGTGGCATCTTCCTGATTGTGATAATTAAGGGAAAAATACTGAATTATGGACACTAGATGGAGCTGACGAACATAGGAAAAAGAAGTTCCTCACACTACAGGTTGAAGTGAGATGGAGGTCTGTGGATACATCATTTAA
Organism: Rana muscosa; assembly: GCA_029206835.1. NCBI lineage: Eukaryota > Metazoa > Chordata > Amphibia > Anura > Ranidae > Rana > Rana muscosa. The sequence goes on from JARGYO010000094.1 coordinate 31,791,347, forward strand.
CACCTTCCAGGAGAAAACAGAGGTGTGGCATACCTTTTCCAGATAAAAGAACAGGTTCTGTCTCTGATAAGAGAAAGCAGCTGTGGAAATCCTAATGTGAGTGAGGTGGGAGATCACAGACCAATCTTCAGAGTGAAATGGCCACCATCTACAGTACCTAGAATTGTCCATAGGCAACACTTTAAAAGCCTTGACAGGTTATCAGTTTAGAGTTAAACATAAGCTCTTGTTCTAGAATTATTGCTCTCACTCTGACGTTTGTGGTGATACCTCACATATGTGGTGCAATCAGCACTTACATATGCAGGCTGGGCGTACAAGTGTGTTTGCATGCAAGCATTGGGGGACTAGGGTGCTTTTTCTTTTTTTTTTTTTCTTCCCTAATCAATGTATTTAATTTTTCTTTTTTTTTTTACACATTTTTCAATTAACTTTATTGCTGTCACAAGAGGTGAACAAGCCCCTTGTGATAGTTTTGGGCAGTGACAGGTGCTCTTTATTAAGACATCAGGGGTCTATTAGTGTTTGACCAGCTGCTTCCCTGGCTGTACCGGCCAGGGAATGACCGCACAGAAACTGAAAGTGCCTAAATCCTCTGCGCTTCCGACTTCATTTTGTATTGTGTAATAAGGCTTTGGTGGGTACTAATACAGGCACTACGCCCTAGATGTAAGTTATATAGTTGTACGATGGACTGGCAAGCATTAGCGGCCTAGTACATCCTGACCTTTTAGACACCAGCGCTGCAGTATTTCATGGAGACGTGGTGAGTGCCAGAAGTGCAGTGCAAGCTGGTGAGCTGGTTAGCACTAGTGGTATCCCACAACCACTAAGAATTTGAACACAGGCCAGTAGAGCCCATAGTGTCTTTCCAGAGGTGCTTGCAAATCCTGATTGGCTGACCTCAGATTCAGCAGCACCCGTTATCCCCCCTTCACAGCCCAGCCCGGGGTTCAGGTGGAAACGGCCAACTTAACAACACCCCTTAATTTGATTTTTTTTAGCTGTTTTTCACAGGAGACCTCTACAATTTGATTGTGGACCAAACTAATCTTTATGCCAACCAGTATATCCTCACCAACCCAAATTCATACCTTGCCAGGCCATTTGAGTGGAAACCTGTCACGATTTATGAATTTAAAACTTTATTAGGTCTAACCCTTAACATGGGCATTACAAAAAAGAATGAACTGCAGTTATATTGGTCCAATTGATCATATGCCCGTGTTCTTTGCTAGAGTTGGGCGAGCTGTTCGGCCCGAACATCGCTTGTTCGCCCCGTTTGGCGAACTTGCGGGCGCTCGGCAGGATTTTTGCCCGCCTGCATTGTGCATTCTAGGGCCCTAATTTGATGAAGCAATGCACCTGACAGCTGGCCAGGTGCAAGGCTTTGCCCAATCAGGTTACAGAGCACTGTCAGAGCCATGATTGAACAAAGTCATAATGACTTTGTCCAATCTTAAAGCTTTAAAATTCTTAAAGCTTACTAAACCATCCTCATCCTTTAGGATCCAAGCTGACAGTGCATAGTCCACCGCAGCTGCCAGAGCGGCTTATTCAGCCTCCTTGTTCACAGCTACTCCTGCCATAGCTCACCATGACTAAGCTCCGAAGGGCGGAGTGAAACGTGTTGGGGGCGTGGCCTGGTGGGAGCCCAGGCTGAGATTGTCTAGCTGATACAAGCATAGGACTCCATGTATGTGCGGTACCAGGGATCTTTCCTCTCTTTCTTCCAGTGGGATGAGCTCTGTCCCTTGCTGGCACTCCTGCAGTGGTTGCAGTATCACCCACACTACTCCTCATAGTGATCGAGCCTGAGCAGCACACTAAACAAACCGTGGGTCACTCCAGCATCATGTATGGGGGGAGTCAGCTGAATTATTTGAACACAGCGTCAGCCACTTGCTTCTTAAAGATGCACAGACATTACTTAATTCTGATGTTGGTTCTGAGGTAGAGGCAGGGAGTAACATGAGCCTAAAGATAGAAAACAAATTGGAAGTCATGTTTTCCCAGCATACAGTGAAACCTCGGATTGCGAGTAGCGCGGTTAACGAGCGTTTCGCAATACGAGCATTTTTTCTTAAAATCCTGACTTGGTTTGCGAGTGTTGTCTCGCAAAACGAGCAGGATTCAAGCCAAAGCGTTGTGCAATACCGCATTTGGCCCTAGGTGCGGGGGCGCCGGAGCCGTTCGTAAAAACTCAGAAATACTCAGTTTTCGAGCCTTTCCAAGGTTTTCCGAGTTCAGCCGAGGTGTCTCCGAGCCTTTCCGAGGCTCTCCGGCGCCCCCCCACCTCTGGCAACATGCAGGATTGCATGCCATTGAAGTCAATACGGAAAAAATTATTTTAGTTTCCATTGACTTCTTTGGGGAAACTCGCTTTGATATGCGAGTGCTTTGGATTGCGAGTGCTTTGGATTACGAGCATTCTCCTGGAACGGATTATGCTCGTAATCCAAGGTTCCACTGTATTGCCAAGTTGGCTCCAGTGAGGATGGAGGGGGTGAGGATGATGAGGTTAGTGATTGAACTTGGGTGCCGGATAGAGCAGAGGAGAAAAGTAAAGGTGAGGCACAACTCCAATGAGGTAGGATGTCCTCCAGAGGCAGCCATCATGAAAGAGTAGAGATCAGCCATCCTATTCCATCAGGTTGTGGAGCTGTTATCTCCTGGCCCACTTGCCACAGCTCAGCTGTCTGGGCCTTTTTGAGCACATGTGCAGCCGATCACACTGTTTAAATTTGCAATCTCTGCTGCAAGCAGATCAAGTGTGGTAGATCCCACGACCTGAATGCCACACAAACGGGACACAGTTCTTCTCCTCACTCCTCACCTTTCTTGTCTACCCCCGCTATATCTCATGACCTCTCAGCAGCCTCCACTGACAGGGATGATGGTATAGCAAAGGTTGCAATGTTTGTTTGTTTTTTAAATGGCGTGGGGTCCCACAAAATTCATACCAGACCCTTATGCAGCCTGGCAGGCCGGGAAAGGATGAGGTGCTTTGGGGTGGGGGGGACAGAACCCCCCTGCCCCAAAGCACCCACCACCCCCATGTTGAGGGCACGCGGCCTGGTAAGGTTCAGGGGGGGGGGAGCGCTCACTCAGCTCCCTTTCCTGGCCTACCTGACTGTGTGCTCAGATAAGGGCCTGGTATGGATTTTGGGGGACCCCACGCCTTTTTGTTTAAATTGTGGCATGGTGCTGCATGTGGCCATTTGCAAATGTATTTTTCACTTTTTTTTGCCGGCAATGTTTTATTTATTTTTATTTAGCGGGGAAGCCCATTGACAGCTGATGACTCATCAGTTGTTATGGATGCCGCGGCCGGCTTCCCTGCCCCGCTCCTTAACAACCAGCTTACACTGCGCCCTGATTGAGCAAAGCTTTGCCCAATCATGGTTTAGAATGCACGGTGCAGCACGCATTGCAGGACATTCAGCGGGGTGAACACCCTGCAAATCCGGGCGATTGCTGAATGGGTGAACAGGCGATGTTCGGGTCAAACTTTTGCTCTGCCCGAACCGTTTGCCCAACTCTACTTTTCAGTAGACGATCCACTGGGTTACTGGGTCATGAGAATAGACCACTGGCCAGAACTTGCCCAGTATGCAATTAAGCTGCCCTGCATCCAGTGTGCTTTCTGAACAGGCATTCAGTGCTGCCGGCAGTTTTGTGACAGATAAAAGAGCGCGTCTGTCCACAGACTCCATTGACTGCAGACATTTGTCAAAATGAATCCGTCAATTTTACATTTGAGCAAAGTGGTTGCACGTTGGGTTCCCAGGTTACTGACACCTTTCCAAAAACAACAACGAGTGGAATATGCACAAAGCATCATAGACCTGTACCAACTGTCACTTTTTTTACGATTGTGGCTATGAATCGCCGCCCCATCCACCTTACTCACCTGACCTGGCACCTTCGGACTTCTTTGTGTTTCCAAATCTAAAGAAACATTTACGGGAAAGATGTTTCCACAATAATGAGGCAGTCATTACTGAAAGTTGATAGCTGGTTTTCCCGCAAATCTGTATACTCCTACGCAGATGGTATTAAATGTCTGTTCCACAGATGTGAGAAGTGTGTAACGATAGGAGGTGGATATGTAGATAAGGAAGAGTCAGTGGACTAAATTTCAGATCCCTAGCACATCTGGATCTTGGTGAGGGTTAGAACTTATTGGCCTCCCCTCGTATATCAAATTGTTAACTTTCCTCATATTGCCTCACAACAGTCAGCATCATATCCACGTATAATGCCCTTGTGGCAGAGCATCCCAGAGAGAGCTTGGGAAAGTCCTGTTCGGGGTTTATACATCTCCCAGGCTCCTCTCATATACATTCAGGGATCTCTGAGCCAGGATCCACTTCAGGTGTTAGTTCTCTCCACCAGCTTAATTAAAAGCTCACCTGAGCAGACAGCCTTTGCTCAGCCTGGGAAACACAGACAGCATTGGTCTGTGAGAGCAAGAAGGTTGGTAAAACTTGTTACTCTGTGAATGTGGAATCTGACAAGCGTTAGGCTTGTTCAGCCTAGTAGTGAGGGCCTGTAAATACTGTGTAGTTAGAGCCGAGACACGGCTAGGCCTTTGTTTAGCTATTTTTTCTTCTGTTTGTTTTCAGCCCACTGTACAGCACCTGTCATTAGACTTTGTATATAGCACCAATAAACAACACTGTGTTTTCACTGATCCAATGGACTTGGTATCTGTGCCTGCTCATCCCAGGGAGCTTTTGTACCCGCTACCTGCCCCCCAGGTTACACCCTGTATACACGACCAGATTGTCTGTCGGAATAAAGTTCAATGGTTTGTCCGATGGAGTTCTGACCGAATTCCGCTCAACCTGTCTTGCATACACACGGTCACACTAAAATCCGACCGTCAAAAACGCGGTGACGTACAACACTACGACGAGCTGAGAAAAATGAAGTACAATGCTTCCGAGCATGTTACGATTTGATTCTGAGCATGCGTAGTTTTTAGTCCGTCGGAATTGCATCCAGACAAACTGATTTTCCGATAGAAATTTTTGTCCGTCGGAAAAATAGAGAACATGTTCTCTATCTAAGTCCGTCGGAATTTCCAAAGGAAAAAGTCCGATGGGGCATACACACGGTCGGAATATCCAATGAAAAGAGCCCGTCTGACTTTTTCCATCGGAAAATCCGGTTGTGTGTACAAAGCATAACAGTAGCCCTAAAGATTTCCACCATATCCACCAAATAAGTAGCCAGCCAAAGGGTGCTTTTACCTGCTGTTCTATTGCAGTATAGAGTTCCAGCGTTCACTCAAACAAAATAGATGGCCATCACTATACATCCCCCTCTTTGTCTCTTCCCTATAAAGGCCCCCAGTGGGAACATATGTGCCGATCTCCCATAGCCAGTGCATCCTGCTCTGACGCTCCATACTGTGAAGCCACGTGTGTGAAATCACACGCATGTGCAGTGTACCTACAACATTTGAGACAAGCAAAGTCCTGATGGAAGGGGCTGGGGACTAAGTGCAGTGGGCCCCAACCTGGTGCTGCCACCACTCACAACAGCCACTGATAGTACACTCCCAGCATTGCATCTACCATCAGTCAATGGAGCAGCCATGCACTCACTGGCAACAACAGGGTTTACCATTAACTCAAATCAACTCATAAAAAAGAAAAGTTATTATGAGGGAAATATGGAATGTCTATCATGTGATTGTAATCTCTTTGCCTTTCTGGAGATGCTCACTGCACTTATAAGGTTGTTGCACAAATCATGTCCTCCCCAAATCCTTTCTCTTAGCACAGATCTTCCCCCCAAAGTGTACCTCCTAGCACACATCCTACCTCTCAGTTCACCTTCTAGCACTAATCTTCTCCCAAAAATAGGCCCCTTGCAACTTTACCCTCCTAGCAAGCTCCTTTACTCTCCACGCAACTTTACCCTCCTAGCAGTATAGAAAGCTTTTCATCCTTTTGACCTTGAGAGCATTCTTATTCAGGCCAAACAGAAGAACTTTTTTAACTCTGAGAAAAAGACAGCTGTTTTTCCTAATGCCGCATACACACGATTGTTTTTAATGTCATTTTCAAAAACGATGTTTTTCTCGACGTGATTTTTCTTGTTTCCTCTCAAGCCTGTCTTGCATACACACGTTCATTAAAAAAAACGCTCGAGCAAAGCGCAGTGACGTACAACACGTACGACGGCACTATAAAGGGGAAGTTCCGTTCGAATGGCGCCACCCTTCATGTTAGTAAAGTTTGTTGAGCGACGATTCGCGCTTTTCAGCCTCGTGCTTTTCATTCCGTTACAGCGTGACGAATGTGCTATCTCCATTACGAACGCTAGTTTTACCAGAACGAGCGCTCCTGTCTCATACTTGTGTAGCGGCCTCACCCCATCTCCTTTGTCTAGGGGTATGTCACACGACAGGGTGAGATGCGCTACGGCCCATGTCCTCCCCATAGCTGTGGGTGAGGTGAAGGCCAGCACCAGATATTTCCTCGGGCCTATGTGCTTTTGTCTGGAATACAGTCCTGCTGTGTCAACACCTCCCTCTGCTCCTATTAACCAGAGTTCCACACACCGATCACAGTCCAACACTTGCTTTATTGTACATCTCACAATAAACAGTGCTTCAGTAGCCAACTGGTTGCGACTTGATAACATTTTGATACGGGGGTGAGCAGGTCGAGGCACTATCCTGGTTATTAACTAAACCACTGCGATCTCGCCAGCGGTTACTATAGCATTCAGCTAGAAAGGACTTAGAATCTGAGAGTCTCTACCAGCGACTCAAGAGAACGTAGATAGGAGTACCTTCGCTGCGTTGCGGCCCCTATCAGGGGAAGATGTCCCTCCAAGGGAGTTACCAGAGGCCCATCCGTCACTGGGTTGATGCTGCTCCAGACTCTCCGGACGGGTAACCTCCCCGGCCTCCTCACCTCAGACATGGGCCCCATCCACCTCAGGGACCCTCGGACGTCTCCACCCTCACGGGATCCAGTCGAGGTCACTGGACCCCAGGCCTCCTCGTTTAGTACCTCAACCCTGAAGGTGCCTGGGATGGACTCCAACTCCATTCCGGTCAGGCCTAGGGCGCCTGGGCCGGAATCCGGAACCGCCCGCACCCAGGCCTAAGGTGCCTGGGCCTGTCAGGGGACCAATGGGAGGAGGCGTGGCAGTCAGTCACCACCTGTTCTTTAAATGTTGCGCAGAAAGTGTCACAGTTATATATACTATTGAGGGTACATTACATCCCGCTGAAATTATATAAGATGGGTAAGCTCGGGGACCCTGTGTGTGGTAGATGTCAGAGGCACAATGGAGATCTCATTCATCTCCTGTGGAGATGCCCTAAGCTTCACAGGTATTGGACTGAGGTGGTGGGTACAATAAACAGAGTGTTTCAAACTACGATCCCTTTGGACCCTAAGTGCTGCCTGCTGGGGATCTTGGAGGAAGCAATCCCTGGGGAGTTGACCAGGGTCGCGGTCTCTAGGGCCCTGTTTCAGGCCAGGAAGCTTATTTTGATGGGTTGGAAGTCGGTCTTACCGCCTACCACCACCTCTTGGGTAGCACACATGGGGAATACTCTTATAATGGAAAAGTACATATACCAGCACAGGGGAAGCCCGAGCAGGTTTGAGAGAATTTGGTCCCAATGGCTAGATACCCCTGGCCTGAGCCCCAGGGAGCTGGTGATGTCCCGACTTTTGCAGTAAATTTGAAACCAAGCGGCCAAGGATTAATATGCTTATATATGCAAGATTGTGGTGCTGTTCTTATGTGATCTTATATGTTGTTTTACAGTTCGCCAGCAGAGGGAAACCTTTGCTATTTTTTGTACAATGGAAACTGTTGTGATCTATCTGGTGTTCAATAAAAATCTTTTTGATTAAAAAAAAGGTGCCTGGGCGCGTGAAGAAGATCCTCCGAAAGACCTCGTGGTTAGGGCGTCTCCCCCTCTTATCTCCTCCCATCGACACCACGGCGGGTTCCCCGCCCTCGCCGTACCATCTCCGGAAAGGGACAAAAAGGGTAGCACTGTAATGGCAAATCTACCCTGAGCCTCCAGGTACCCCGCCACCCAGAGGCCAAGGAGATTATTACACCATCCAATCCTCCACGAACACAAGTGGTCCACTATTCCCATACTTACACACCTGGGTGTCCCACCTAAATTTAGAGACCCCGCTACACTTGATTCTGAGCATGCGCGTTTTTCCCCCCTCGTAAAAGCATACACACTACTGTTTTTCACGTCGTTAAAAAAAAGACGTGAAAAACAACGTTAAAAATAGAGCAGGTTCTCATTTTTTTAGGCCATTTTTCACGTCGTTAAAAATGCTCTGGAGCATACACACGATCGTTTTTAATGCCCAATTTAAAAAATGGCATTTTTAACGACGTGAAAAACGATCGTGTGCACACGGCATAAGAGTAAAAATAATGATTTTACTGGAATGACACACTGGGGTCTGTTTATACAAAAAAAAAAAAATAGTTGTGGGAATTATTCGGACAGTATTCACAAACAACCCTATTATCATGACTTAGGAATCCAATCCCACAAGGGGTGGAGTGGCTGACCAGAATATAGGATAGCAGCGGGGCTGGATGATGGCAAAAGCCACAAGGTGGACACAGAGGACTCTGCAGGGCACTCACTTAAGTGAGATCCAGGAGCAGAATCTAAGATATGGCCAAGTCTTCACCATGGCTCTTAGAGGTGGAGATGTTGCGTTGCAGGTGATATCCAGGTTGTGGTCCTCTGACTTACCAAAGCAGGCTGCAGCTGTGAGCAGGCGAGGTTCCCTTTGCAGCATTGGGGCATTGGTCTCACAAGGTAGCAGGGTAAACAGGGAAATAGCCAGAGAACACAAGAAAACACTGAAAAGGCAAACTTGCTGGGAGTGCATAGGTGTAGTTAATGAGGCTGTCTGGAACTCACACGATCAGACTTTTTGACAACAAAACGTTTTCACTTTTTCGTCGGACAAATGTTCGCTGTGAGAACAGACAGACTTTCCGGCAACAAATGTCCTACGTTGGCTATTTCGATCTTGTGTACGCAAGTCCATCGGACTAAAGTCCAAAGTACAAACACGCATGCTCAGAACCAATGCTAAAGATCAGACAACAATAGCAGAAGTTGCCCAAAGGGTGGCGGTAAAGAGCAGAAAAACCACGTAGTACATCTATTACGTCACTACGTTCATGTTTGTTGGCTGAAAGAGTCCTGCCGTGTATATGCATACCAAGTTCACGGCCAACGCCCTTCGGAGCAAAATCCACGGAAAAGTCTGATGGAAGTTCGATCGTGTGTATGAGGCTTTACAGAGAGACAGAAATTGTTCATTACTCAAGGGACCTGTAGAAACCTTTGGAGGAACCCTGGCTGAGAAAGGCTGGACTAGTCAGTAATATATTTCTATCCCCCTTGGTGGGAGTGGAGATGACCCATCTATAAGGATATACAGTACATACACACATAGCACAAGGCAGTGTTCACACTATGAGACATTTCTCTGGGCTGCAGTTCCTTTGAGCCCCACAAGGTGGTGATCTCACTTCTACTGAGATAGGAAGTCTCTATTGAATACAGACAGGAAGTGATAACAGGTACAGACAGGAAGCGATGTCAGGTATAAATAGGAAGTTCCGGGTGGGAGGTGAGTTGGGCGGAAATAGAGAGGAGACATTGCTGGATGTGGCAGCAGAGGAGGTAATAAGATCTTATTTTCTATTTACACCCAGTAACCCCGTCATGTCCGTCCTCTTCCTCCATAGTCACTGTGATGTCTTTTATCTCCAGCAGATGATGATACACACATATATAGTGTGGAAACCTAGATTAACCCCTTCAGGGGCAGAACATTTTCTCACTCCCCCCGTCTCTTGGTGCTTGCCTCTTCTTTTCTCTTTCCTCACCCTTGTGCTTTCTCCCTCTCTCCTTGGTCCCCTTCTCTCTCCTGTTTAATCTAATAAAAACCTGGGTATTCGACCTTGTTACGGAAATATTCCTAACCTCGCTTAAATGCTTAAAATAAGTGATTAAACCTTTTGTCTATATAAAATGAAATCAAACGATAACGGTGCAAAAAGAGAAAACAATTACATTTATTTTTACAGAAATGATACCACCTCATAGCAAGATGATACAAATGTTACACAATACAAAATAGGAACATAGCTATAACCTAAAATGATATCACCTATGACCAATGTTACATGATAATAGGAACAAGAGAGCAAAAGCAAAGTAAGATTAATCTTAAACATGGGAGAGAGAGAGAGGGAGAGAGAGAGAGAGGAAGAGAGAGAGACAGAGAGAGCTTACTACGTCACCATGCTGCTCAGATCAAGGGCCAAAAAGACTGACTATTGGGTCTGCATTCAGATAAATACACTCTGGTAAACCCCCCCCCCCCTTTCCACATGCTAAGCCCTTGCATTCCCTCAAGGGGTGGGGGGGTGATGTCACCTCCCACCTCCTTTTGAAGTAACATCGGTCTACAACAAATGGTCAGATAATAGGCTTTTGTCAGATGAAATTCCACAGCTTTGTATGCTGTTGATTCTAAACATGTTCTAACACTATAGAGTCATTGAAAGATAAATTTAAGGCACCTTAATAATAAAGTATTGTAAAATCATATACAACCATATATACACGTAGAGTCCTTTTAATTAGAGAGTTCTCTTGAAGCTTCTTGTTATAAATATGGATTTGAAAAATCTCCACCACAGTCCCCCCTGAAGTTCATTCTTGAACTTATGAAGTCCCTCAATGATTTTGTACCCACCCACAACGGCCCAGAAGCCCTGACCCTTCCCCCACCACCACTGCGGCCTCTTCCTTACTTGAGACAGTTCTGGTGCCTTTGAGACTTCACATCCGACCCATGAGAGTCTGTACTGCAATCCATGTGACTCTCAAAAACCTGAGAGACACAATCACATCACAGTGCTTCCACCTCGCTCCCTGACATCTGAGATAAACAGCAAAAAGAAGATTCTAGAAGCCACCAGGAAGATGATGGAGCTGCTGACAGGAGAGGTGAGCGGTGCCGGGAATTCTGGGACATTATCCAGTAACAGACAAGGGATGTGTCTGGATGGTGACTGTATCATTGTGTGTGTCAGGTTCCTATAAGGTGTCAGGATGTCACTGTCTATTTCTCCATGGAGGAGTGGGAGTATTTAGAAGGACACAAGGATCTCTACAAGGACGTCATGATGGAGAATCAGCCGCCCCTCACATCACCGGGTAAGAGGAGACTTTATTGTAAAGGAGAGAGCAGTACGGAGGGTCCACCTAGATCCCCCATCATATGATAAACACATAGAAACAATGTATTCAGTCAGTGTGCGTGTTTCCTACAGATGGATCCAGTAATGGGAACCTACCAGAGGGATGTCCCTGTCCTCTGTATTCCCGGGATTCCACACAGGAAGGTCACACCATCCCTCACCATCATCAGGTGGGTGGAGTTGAGGGTCTGGAACATAAAGTGATTGAACACTCTGACATGTGGAGATGATGTGTGGACTCTACAAGATGATATTTTCTATGTGATCTCACATCATAAATACTTCTATTTTACAGATGTTATCTTCTGTCATTCTGTTGGTTTAGGGTGAAGATCTGATGAACATGAAAGTTGAGGGTGAAGTAGAAGAGACGTATGTGAGAGATGATCAGCTGTCTATGGAGGAGGATGGAATGACGAGGACATTCAAAGAGGAGGACACTCCTACAGAGATCAGCACAGGTGAGCCGTAATATATCCTTCTGTTATCTCTTCTCTATTACTGCACACTGATTGGTCAAGAGTAGGGTGGAAGAGGAGCGTTGTCATAGGTCAATGAGTCACCTCCCTGTACTGATAACCCCCTTCTCTGTGCTGCAGACCCAATTTATTCATTCAGACATGATTTATGTTTAGTGATGAGATGAACATACCTGGATCTGGTTCAGGGTGGGCTGGTTGAACTTGCTGAATCCAAGCACCAGTCAATGGGATTTGAATCTTAGCAATCCAAGAATGCAAAAAGCTAGGGATTTCCATCATTTGAATTAGACTCTTTTGACCCTTGGGGTAAAAAAAGGGTTCCTCCTAAAAATACATACAAAACCGTTATCCAAGCATGCAGTCTGGCAGAAGAGGAAAGGGGGGGGGGGGGGGGGAGTGTGCGTGTGCGCTCAACTAAATGCAATACAAGGATGTTTTTACTGAAGGGGGGAAGTCACAGCTGGTTGGGACATACACAGAGAACATTTGCCTACCTGATCCAGATGGAACCCTAAATTTAGGTGGGCTCACCCTCGTGTATCTATTGATCATATTTTTATATTTTTTCCAGGACACACCATTAAGAAACCCTCAAATGATCATCTCACTTTATCTCTAAGCTGTGAAATGGAAGATGAGGACATCACAAGAGATTGTGCAGGAGAAAAGACAATGAGCTCAGCTATGGATGGTGGACTTCACAGTGAGGAGAGACCATCAAATTTCTCTGACTCTGAGAAAGCTCGTACTGTGAGGGATGGTACCGGAATTCAGGGGGAGGAGACATTTTCCTGTTCTGAATGTAAGGAAAGTTTTAGCTCTAAATCAAGTCTTACTGTACATAAAAGATCTCATAGTGGGGAGAAACCATATTCCTGCCCTGAGTGCGGGAAATGCTTTTCACAGAAAGCAGACTTTGTTAGACATCAGAGATCTCACAGAGGGGAAAAGCCATTTTCCTGCCCTGAGTGCGGGAAATGCTTTTCACAGAAAGCAGACTTTGTTAGACATCAGAGATCTCACAGAGGGGAAAGGCCATATTCCTGCCCTGAGTGCGGGAAATGTTATCTACGGAAATCACACTTTGTTATACATCAGAGATCTCACACGGGGGAGAAACCATATTCCTGCCCTGAGTGTGGTAAACGTTTTTCAGAAAGTTCCAATCTGCACAGACATCAGAAGACTCACTTAGGGGAGAAGCCATATTCCTGTCCTGATTGCGGGAAATGTTATATACGGAAATCACACTTTGTTATGCATCAAAGGTCCCACACAGGGGAGAATTTATATTCCTGTCCTGAGTGCGGCAAATGTTTTTTGGAGAAGTCCACTCTTTACAGACATCAGAGGATTCACACAGGGGAGAGGCCGTATTCTTGTCCTGAGTGTAAGAAATGTTTTTCACAGTCGTCCCATCTTTACGCACATCAATGTTCTCACAAAGGAAAGAATCCATACTCCTGTCCTGAGTGCGGAAAATGTTTTTCACAGAAATTATTACTTGTTAAACATCAAAGATCTCATACAGGTGAGAAGCTGTTTTCATGCCTTGAGTGCGGAAAAAGTTTTCCACGGAAGTGGAATCTTTACAGACATCAGTTGGGTCACACAGGGGAAAAGCTCTATTCCTGTACAGAATGTGGGAAATGTTTTTCACAGAAATCAGTCCTTGTTAGACATCAGAGATCTCACACAGGGAAAAAGCCGCAATCCTTCCCTGAGTGAGGGAAATGTTTTTCACAGAAATCAGACCTTGATAGACATCACAGATCTCACACAGTCGAAAAGACGTATTCCTATCCTGAATGTGAAAAGTCTTTACATGGAAATCAGAGTTTGTTGTACATCAAAGATCTTACACAGAGAAGAAGCCATATTTCTGCGAGTGTGGAAAATGTTTGTTTCTCTTATCATCCATGGACCGACACGGCGTCTCTTACACTTTACACGTGGGTATATGTCCCTGCTTGCAGGAGAAGACCTAGGCAGAATGTTAAATGTTAAAACATTCCAGAACAAACCAGAGCTGAACAGCCCCGCCCAGGGGGGCGGTCCCTCCGGACATTACCCTCCCACCCGCAGCTAGCAGACCTCAGTTTTTTTCTGCCTAGCAGAAGGAGAAGACGTGGCTCTCTCAGGAGCCAGTCTCCTGGAAGATTTTACTTTTAATTTTTATTCCTTTGAGAATTTTATTTTATTTTCTTTTTCGTACATCACGGGACACAGAGCGACATAGTCATTACTAATGGGTTATATAGATACCGTCAGGTGCTGGCACTGGCAACTTCCAAAACCGGAAGTACCCTCCCCTATATAAGCCCCTCCCATCCGGGAGCACCTCAGTTTTTTGCCAGTGTCTAAGGTGTTGGCCAAGAAGAAACATGTGTTTTTCACTGAGCTTGCGTACAGGTTCTTTTGGGCCTCAGTAAGCTATTCCGGATCCGACCAAAAAAGCTTCATAGCTAAACGGTCGGTACCCGGGCCTTGCAGAGAAGAGCAAGGTTCTGCCTGTAATGCTTCTCTTAGGAGAGCTGGACCCTGGGATCCAGAGCTCTGGTCATACCCACGACCAAGATGTTTTCTGTGCAGGGTGCTATACAGGTCCAGGGGAGTGGAATCCTTGGGAACCCGGTCCCTGAAGGTTTGATTACAATGCCTGCCGTGATAGGTGAAGTTTGGGCTTTTGTGGACCAAACAAAGTCCTGCGGCGGGGAACAGGTAAGTGGGGGCCCCCAGGAACTTGGTTCTATTGGGGGAACCCCAAGCCTAATTTGTCTTTCTGTCTGTTACCTAATGGTATTCCCGCTAATATTCTGTGCATGCCTGTAACTACTAAAAAAAAATGTAATAATTTTTAATGGTGGTCAAGAAAAAAAAAAAAAAAAAAAATGTTTTTATATATATTTAATATATTAGACTGCGGTACCTGTGTTTGTCCACTAGAGGCCGCTGTGGAATGTTTTCTTGTCATGTGGACTAGCTTCTTCTCAGCAGAGCAAAGTCCAGGCAGATGGTGAGTTCTCTTATAGGAAACTGCTTCCTCTGCCATGTTGCAGTGTTTGTCCATCCCCCGGCCTGCGGCAAAGAGGGGCCCTGGCTCCTGTCCCTTGTTACCATATTTGAAATTAGCGCCGAAGGCGCACGTGCCCGCGCGCGTGCGCGTGCACGCGCCTCTATATATAGAGGTGAGCCGGGAAAGGGGGCGGAGCCTGGGGGATGACGCTCTGTGCGCGCCGCAGCGCTTCTGCGCATGTGCGGGCGTCCCAGCAGTTTTAAAAAAACCACAATATTGTAGTGAGCTGGCTATGAAGTACAGAGACAGAGCTGGCAACATTTAAAGGCATACAGCAAGCGGTTGATACAGGCATCCCCTAGAAAGGCACATTAGTAGACACCAACTGTGATATAGCAGCAATTGTGCTAGACTATTCTCAGTAAAAGTGGTGTATTACGGCTGGAATACCTCAGCTTTAGGCTTAGGAATATGCCGTCCAGAAGCTCCGGAACTGAATCTTCCAGGAAGCGAAGGGGGTCTCATCGGGCTCTGAGGATCTTGGGCATACTTCTGCTGCACCAGTCTCCCCTGAAGTTCAGAGGTAAGTGACCGTAGAGACCCCGCAGGGGTACTTGGTACTGCGGCTGTCCTCAGTCACCTGCTCCTGTGTATGTAACAGAGGAGGTTTTTTTCCTCAGCTCTGGGAGGATTAGAGAGAGATTGTCAACATTTATCGCTGCCTCCCTGTCAGGGAAAGCACGCCCGATCTCCGTCTCCTCCTTCAGAGTGCCTGTTAGCAGAGCAACAGTCCCATACAGGGATCGACCTGCCTGAAGGGGATCAGGATAAGGTTGATTCTGTTATAGAGGAATCAACAGTGGGGGAACCTTTTCTCAGCATCTCAAGCTGAAAGATTATGGGTTCAGTCTCTGACTAACATGGTCCGATCAGCATTTAAAAATGCACCTTGCGGAACCATCAACCACTACTGTATCCTCGTTGGGGTCGCTAGAAGCCCCCAGACTGTTTGTTCTTTTCCACTTCACCCTTTACTGAAAGGGCTCATTTTCCAGGATTGGGAACGTCCTGAGAAAATATTTATTCCCCCAAGAGATTTCCGGTGGTCTATCCCATGGAGGATAAGTTCATCAAAAAAAAATAAAAAATTGGAAGGTCCCTACAGTGGACGCAGCCATCTCTTGTATGTATAAATCACTGACATGTCCAGTGGATAATGTCCAAATGTTCAAGAACCCAATAGATAAAAGATTGGAGTCCTTATGAAAATCTGCTTGGTGATACAACCAGCAGTAGCAGCTATTGGGGTCTGCTAAGCAGTGAAGGATCAGTTGAAACAGGTCTTGAGGGACTTGACAGATCAGCAGGCTTTGCCCTAGCTGATCTACCTAGAGCCTTAGGCTTTGCGGTTGACGCCATAGAGGATTCAGTCCATCAGGCCTCCCGCCTTACGCTGTCTATAGTACATACGCGTAGGCTCCTATGGCTCAAAAACTGGTCTGCTGAAGCTCCCTGTAAAGAATGGCTGGTTAGCGTCCCATTTCATGGTGAACGCTTATTCAGGGAAAACCTGGACAAATATATCCAGAAAATTTCCAGCGGTAAAAATACGCTCTTGCCGGTTAAAAGCAGAGTTAGAGGTCCCTCTTTAAGAGGCCTGCTTCTCCAGTCCCTGGGGCATCGGCTGTGTAACAGTTCCGACGGCCTCCTCGGTCAAATCCCGGGGGTAAAAAACAGGGACAGTAGCAGGGTAATGAGAAACCCTGGGTCAGGGGAGGTACAAAACCTCCCCCAAAGTTAAAAGACTCTCCTCCTTCCCATTTTTGAGGTCAAACGTGCCAAGGGATCCCCGGAAGAGAGAGTCCCTCCTGTTGGCACTAGAACAACTATTGCTCCAAGGAGTAATTATGGAGGTTCCCCTGGAAGAATGAGGGTTCGGGTTTTACTCAAACCTCTTTACAGTCCCGAAGCAAACGCGGACGGGAGGCCCATATTAATTCTAAAAGGGCCATACAAATTCCTGTATATCAGGTCTTTCCGATGGAGTCGATCCGATCGGTGGCCACTGCCCTACAAGGGGAGGATTGGTTAGCCACGATCGACATCAAAGATGCTTATTTGCACATTCCCATCTTTCCAGTCCACCAAAAATTTCTACGCTTTGCAGTAGAAGGGCGCCATTTTCAGTTCAGAGCCTTACCCTTCGGTTTGGCCACAGCACCACGAGTGTTTACAAAAATTCTGGCCCTTTATTGGCCAATCTAAGAACACAAGGTGTAATGATAATGGCATATCTGGATGACTTGTTGCTGATAGACCACTCAGTGAAAAAACTAGACGTGGTCGTTCACAAGACAATCAAGTATCTGGAATCTCACGGTTGGATTATCAACCGAGACAAGTCAGCCCTAAAAACCAGTCAAAAGTCTGGAATACTTGGGGCTAAGGTTGGATTCAGGCCAGAGAAAAATATTCTTGCCTCGAGGAAAGGTGTTGTCTTTGAAAGATTTGATCCACTTAGTGGGTACAAAAAAGACAGCCGTCCATACGCCTGTATATGAGGCTGCTGGGAAAAATGGTGGCATCATTCGAAGCAGTACCCTACGGTCAATTCCATTCAAGGAATTTGCAAGGGGCCATACTGTCAGCCTGGAACAAAAAAATTCAGGCCTAGACTTACAATGTCCTTGTCCCCTTCCGTTCGCAAGAGCCTCCGTTGGTGGTTGGTTTCCCAGAATCTGGAAAAAAGGAAATCCTTCAGTCCGATTTCTTGGGAGGTGGTCACTACAGATGCCAGCCTTATAGGCTGGGGAGCAGTACTGGAGCAATAGTCTCTCCAGGGCAGATGGTCGGATGCAGAAAAGGCCCTGCCCATCAATCTCTTAGAGATACGAGCAGCCCGGTATGCCCTAGTAGCATGGACATCCAAACTCCAAGGGTCCCCTGTCAGAATTCAATCAGACAATGCCACAGCAGTGGCATATATCAATCATCAGGGGGGCACCAGGAGTCGTGCAGCCCAGAGGGAAGTAAATTACATCCTGAAATGGGCAGAAAAAATATGTCCCAGCCATATCTGCGGTATTCATTCCAGGAGTGGAGAATTGGAAGGCGGACTTTCTAAGTCGCCAGCAATTAGGCCCCGAGGAAGGGTCCCTTCACCCCGAGGTTTTCTGGACAATATGTCAGCGGTGGGGAACATCGGATGTAGATCTTCTAGCATCCAGATTCAACGCAAAGGGGGACAGGTTTGTCTCTCGGACAAGGGATCCCCTAGCTTGCGGCTCGGATGCCCTAGTGTTCCCTTGGGATCAGTTCAAGCTGATATATGCATTCACGCCGCCACAATGGTTACCTCGATTACTCCGCAGAATCAGGGTAGAAAAGAAACCAGTGATTCTGGTGGCTCCAGCGTGGCCCCGAAGAGCGTGGTACGTGGAGATTGTAAAATGTCAGTGGGGAGTCCTTGGACTCTCCCACATCGTCCGGACCTGCTTTCGCAAGGACCGATATACCACCCTTCCTTACCAGCCCTAGGTTTGACGGCCTGGCTATTGAAGCCCACATTCTGAAAAAGAGAGGGCTCTCTAATTCTGTGGTATCTACCATGATCAATGCCAGGAAGCCGGTATCCAGGCAGATCTACTATAGAATCTGGAAGGCGTACATCGCCTGGTGTGAAGCCAAGAAATGGCATCCACGTAAATACGTAATAGGTAGGAGTCTGGACTCCCTACAATGGGCTGTAGATAGGAAGCTTGCCTTGAGTACTATCAAGGGTCAGATTTCGGCCTTGTCAATATTTTTTCAAAGGCCCTTGGCTTCGCATTCACTAGTCAAAGCCTTTATACAAGGAGTGATGCGTATTAGTCCTCCGGTTAATATTCCCATATGTCCATGGGATCTAAACTTGGTTCTGTCGGGTCTACAGAAACAACCATTTGAACCATTACAGCATATTTCCTTGGTGCTTCTCACCAGGAAATTGATTTTTCTAGTAGCCATTTGTTCGGCTAAAAGAGTATCGGAATTAGCAGCTATGTCCTGTAAGGAGCCATATCTGGTTATCCATAAGGACAGAGTAGTGTTACGTCCTCATCCAGCCTTTCTTCCTAAGGTGGTATTGAGGTTTCATTTGAACCAAGATGTGGTTCTTCCTTCTTTTTTCCCCAAACCTACTTCGGTAGAGGAAAAGTTATTGCATTCTTTGGATGTAGTAAGAGCAGTTAAAGCTTATCTAAAAGCCACTGCTCAGATTCGCAGAACGGATACTTTGTTTATTCTGCCGGAAGGCCCCAGAAGGGGTCAGGCAGCGTCAAAATCTACTTTAGCCAAGTGGATTCGACAGGTCATAATACAAGCCTATGGCTTGAGAAATAGACCGCCTCCGTTCAAAGTTAGGGCGCACTCCACGAGAGCAGTTGGAACTTCATGGGCAGTGCATCACCAGGCCTCCCTGGCTCAAATCTGTAAGGCCGCAACATGGTCTTCAGTACACACGTTTACTAGGTTCTACCAGGTGGACGTTAGAAGTCAGGAGGATGTCGCCTTTGGGCGCAGTGTGTTGCAGGCCGCAAAAGATCCTCATGTCTGATAGCGCTCAGCTTATATATGGTGTATCCCCCCCCCCTCATTTGGCATTGCTTTAGGACATCCCATTAGTAATGACTATGTCGCTCTGTGTCCCGTGATGTACGAAAAAGAAAATAGGATTTTTATAACAGCTTACCTGTAAAATCCTTTTCTTGGAGTACATCACGGGACACAGAGCTCCCACCCCTCTTTGGGGACACTTATTGCTTTGCTACAAAACTGAGGTGCTCCCGGATGGGAGGGGCTTATATAGGGGAGGGTACTTCCGGTTTTGGAAGTTGTCAGTGCCAGCACCTGACGGTATCTATATAACCCATTAGTAATGACTATGTCGCTCTGTGTCCCGTGATGTACTCCAAGAAAAGGATTTTACAGGTAAGCTGTTATAAAAATCCTATTTTTGAGACCTTCAATCAACTGTCGGCTGGGCAACAGGTTGGGTACACTAGTATCCTCGTAGTCTTCCCTGTCCGACCATCGAGCGTGCTGATCCTCGCCTTGTGTGCGTGAGACTCAGTTCGCAACATACCCCATGACTCCAGGGGTGGCCGGGCTGCTTTCATGCTCCCGCGGTCCTCTCAAGATCGAACAGTACCTACTGTATCTTTCGCGGTGGACCGGGCCGACAGCTACGCAGTACGACTCTGTGATAGGCCTGTCTGAAACAAGCCAGTGAGTCCCTCTATGGGCACCGGGGGTGTTCTCCAAGGTGCTTGCGGGACGGGTAAGTAGTCTCTCCTGCTGCAAGGTGAGTACATGCTGGCTGTGTTTGTGTGTGGGGGGTTCTCCCTGTCTCCCCCCTGTTATGCTGCTCTCTGCACCCTGTTGTGCTGTGTGGGGATGCTTGGGGGGTCCCTCTGCCCTGGGGGGGCCGCTCCATGACTGTTATTTTGTTTGGGAAGTGTTCTGGGGGACTGGCTGTGTTGTTTTCTGTGCGCCATTGGCGTGGTGTTTTATTTTTTAACAAGTGCGCCATTGGCGGCCATTTTGGCTGGGGCTTAATGCATAGTTATACTGGTGCCCGGTGGCCATTTTCTTGTAGCCGCGGCACTTTCACTTTCGTTTTCGGCCTCCAGCAGCGCTGCTGTACGGCGCGAAATACACACATCCTCACAGATTCTTCACCTCAGGCTGCACCAGCGCTACAGCGCGGCTCATACAGCGGTACCGAGCGGTCCCTAGGGGTGGTGAGTACTCCAGGTATCCCCTCCTCAGCCCCAGCACGGCCTGTGGGTGGGCTGTATTATTCACTGTAATGGTGAATAAGGTTTCAGAGGGTGGCAATATTGGAGTCTGGTTCACCTGTTTCTTCACACTGTTAGAGACAACTGGCAGTGCTCCTGCACCTGCGGTCCTTAGGGACCAGTTGTCGGCAGTCCTGGTATCATTAATCTGACTGGGAGGAAGCAGTGTGTGAGCGCAAGGGAGCAAAAAAGCCCCTATCCCCACAAAAAAAAAAGGGGGGGTGTGCGCTGATTCAGATATGGGCCTAGCCACTACCGCTCAGGACCCTAGCTCTGAATATATATTTGATGGTTTTGAACAGGACATTCCTTGCAAGGAAAACTCCAGTTCTGTGTCAGTAAATGACAGGGTGCTTGTTTTGTGAACTCATTGATGCAGTGAGGGACACTTGCAAGCTAAATGCTGCGGATGCAGAACCTCAGGCGGACAGTCTCCTCTGGTTCCTTAGGGCCGGGCCTTCTAAAAAGTGTTTTTTTCAATATGTACCTTTCTTTGACCAGCTCACTGACAAGGTCTGGGGAAAAAGGCGCAGAAGACTTTTATGGTCCCGCAGTGTTTGCCTATAGGATCCCCTTTGAAAATGCCCTACTTAAAACGTGGGCTTCTCCCCCAGTGGTCGACCCTCCAGTCGCCCGGTTGCACAAGGCCACCATTCTCCCGGTGGAGGGGACTCCTGCATTAAAGGACCCCACTCACAGGAGGTCAGAAGTGGTGAGTAGAGCTATGTTTGCCTTGTTGGGGTCCGCCCTACGGCTTGTGGTAGCGGCGACCCTTGTGTCTCCAACACTTGCGGGATGGGCAACTAATACAGGAGCATGATCTTCCTCCAGACACTATTGCTCTGGCCCACAAATGGTGCAGGGCCTGGTTTATGTGGCGACGCCACGTTTGACGCGGCCCCTTATAACTCAGGGTATTGCATTGTCTGATCTGGTTGAAATGCTGGTCTGCTGACCTAGCTTCTAAAAAGCCTCTGAAGGATTTACCATTGAAAGTTGGTAGGCTTTCCGGTGCTGCGCTGGATGACATCATCAAGGATGTCACGGGAGGTAAAAGCACTGTTCTTCCTCAGGCTGGCAAGGAGGCCGCTATAAGCAGGGTCCTTCCTTTCCAGAAAAAAGTTTTTTTTTTCGTCAATCAACGGGGAGGCCCTCCCAGACTGACAGCGGTACGGCTGGTGGACACGAGCGCCCCTGGGTGCGTATGCCGAACAAGCCGGCTCCCTAGCCCGCCTCCGCGTGAAGTCTTGCCCCCTCCCGACTCTGGGGTAGGGGGGACGACTTTGCAGGTCCACGGACCAATGGACCTCCCGGATCTCCTACTGGTGGGTGTGCGAGGTGATCACCTCAGGTTACAGGATAGGTTCCGTTCCTAATTCCAGACAGATTCTTCCCTCGAATCTTTCTCTCCTTCCTGCCCGTCGGGTGGCCCTATGGGGCCTATTCAGGTTTGAGGTCCGGAGTGATTGTGCCGGTTCCGTCACAGGAGAGGTTTCAGGGATTCTACTCGAATTGTTTGTCGGCCCAAAAAAGGGACGGGGTTCGGCCTATCTTGGACCTCCAGGTCCTGAATGCCTTCGTGAAGGTGCAAAAGTTCCGCATGGAATCCATTCACACGGTGGTCAGTACACTCCGTCAAGGGGATTTTCTGGCGACCTTGGAAATCAAGGACGCCTACTTGTATGTTCCGATCTGCGTTTGCGATCGGCGAAGTCCACTATCAATTTGTGGCTCTTCCTTTCGGCCTAGCCCCGGCACCGAGGGTGTTCACCAAGGTGCTTGTGCCGATTCTAGCTTGCTGAGACAGCAAGGCATTGCTGTCGTGGGCTATCTGGAATCTCGGTCTGATTCTGGACTCCTTGGAGGCAAAAGGTATTCCTACCTCCGGGGAAGCTACTGACACTTCAGTCTGCAGTGCGGATGCTGACATCCCAAAGAATGGTCGTCAATCCGTTTTTGCATGGGAGTCCTGGGACTCATGGTGACCTCTTTCAAGGCCATTTCGTATGCCCAATCACACACCAGGGCATTGCAGAAGGAGATCTTGTTCCCTTGGGACAAATCCGCGTTGTCTTTGGATTTTCCGATCCAGGTGAGCCACCTGGTCAGGGTGTCCCTGACATGGAGTTTGGGTCCCCGGCTCTTTGGTCCGGGAAGTCGTTCCTCCCCGTCCAATGGACGGTGTTCACTACGGACGCCAGCCTGAAGGGCTGGGGTGTAGTCTGGGGAGTCCTGTTGGCCCAAGGGCTTGGACTCCGGACGAAGCCCGTTTGCCGATCAATGTTCTGGAAATACGGGCTATCAGACTGTTGCAAAAAGAAACAAGTGCGCAATCACCATGAATTAAAACAACAATCCTGCAAACAGGAAAAAAATATTTAAAATCAGACTGTGCCTATCCTCGTGGTCTGAGAGATTGCAGGATCGTTCCATTAGGATCCTGTCGGACAAGTCACGGTGATGGCATACGTCGACCATCAAGGGGGGACTCGGAGCTCAGCTGCGGCTTCCGAGGTCCCCCGTACCCTGAAGGGGGCTAAAAGAAGCGTGCCGGCTCTGTCAGCAGCTTACATTCCGGGCATAGAACTGGCGGACTATTGAGTCGCCAGATGTTGGACCAGGGAGAGTGGTCCTTGCACCCGGAGGTATTTCAACTCCTTTGCCACACAGACGGTGGGGCACGCCGGAGGTGGACCCGATGGCCTCTCGACTCAATTGCAAGTTGTCGAGATTTGTGGCCAGATCCAGGGATCCTTGGGCAGATGCCTCAGAGGCGTCAGTGGCCCATGGGGTCATGATCACCTGATACACGTTTATCCTCTGCTGCAGTTGCTTCCTCGCCTGCTGCGCAGGGTGGCGACCGAGGGAATTCCGGTGATCCTCATTGCTCCGGATTGACCTCGGCTTCACTGGTACGCCGATCTGGTACGTCTCGTCGCGGCCGTTCCCTGATGGTTGTCAATAAGGGAGGACTTTCTGTCTCAAAGTCATATATTTCACCTGCTTTTACAGTCTCTGGCCTTAACGGCATGGTTGTTTAAAGCCAGGTGTTGAGAGACCGAGGCTCTCGGACTTGGTCATTTCGTCCATATTAAGGACACGGAAGTCTTCCTCCAGAACTATCTCTGTACCTGGAAAAGCTTACATCGCCATGTGCGAAGAGCTGGACTGACATCCTCGGACGTATTCCGTCCTTAGAATCCTGCGTTTCCTACAGCATGGCGTGGCCCAAAGGCTCGCTTTGAGTATCATTAAGGGTCAGTTTCGGCCTTGGCCGTCTTCTTCGGTGACCACTAGCGGGTCATTCCTTGGTTGGCACCCTTGTGCAGGGGGTTCGCCATGGGCTCCCTCCTGTCAAGTCTCCTCTCCCCCCGTGGGATCGGAATTGGTACTCTCGGTTCTCCAGGAACCTCCTTTTGAGAATATCAGGGATATTCCCCTCTTCGCTTTGTCTCAGTGGGTGGCTCTTTTTAGTGGCAATCACTTCTGTTAGACGAGTATCTGAATTGGCGACCTTGTACTGCAAGTCACCATGTTTAGTCATCCATAAGGATAAGGCGGTGTTGCATCCACGACTTTCTCTTTTGTCAAGGGTGATCTCGACCTTTCACCTAAAATGAGGACATTGTCCTCCCGTCCTAGAGTCCTCGCCCATCGCATACCAGAGAGTGTGCGCGGCACATTTTGAATGTGGTACGAGCCTTGCGGGTGTGCCTGTCTGCTGCTTCTATTCGGAAGTCTACTCTCTGGTTGACTGTCTCTGGTCAGAAACAGGGTCAAGCGGCTTCGTCTGCCACCTTTTTCTAGGTGGATCGGACAAACCGGCTTTCAAGCCTATGCTCTCATGGGGCGGGCGCCTCCCTTCCCGGTTACGGCGCATTCCACCAGGGCAATTGGTGCTTCCTGGGTTTTCCGACATCAAGCGTCGGTTGCACAAGTGTGCAAGGCGGCGACCTGGTCGTCTGTTCATACCCTTTCTAAGTTTTATAGGGTTGATGTGGCTGCATCTCCGGATGCTTCCTTCGGCCGCAAGGGGTTGCAGGCCGCTGTTTAAAGTGGCAACTCCTCCGTTGAGGAGCTCTGCCTTGTTTGGAGTGAAGTTTTTTGGTTTTTCCATTTATACTGCTCCCATCCCTCTTGACACTGCTTTGGGACATCCCACGTGTAAAGTGTAAGACACGCCGTGTCGGTCCATGGATGATAAGAGAAAATAGGATTTTTGTACTCACCGTAAAATCCATTTCTCTGACATCCATGGACCGACATGGCACCCACCCTTCCTTTAAGTTTGTGCTGCTTTGTTACGAACTGAGGCCTGCTAGCTGCAGGTGTGAGGGTAATGTCCAGAGGGAACACCCCCCTGGGCGGGGCTGTTCAGCTCTGGTTTGTTCTGGAATGTTTTAACATTCTGCCTAGGTCTTCTCCTGCAAGCAGGGACATATACCCACGTGTAAAGTGTAAGACACGCCGTGTCGGTCCATGGATGTCAGAGAAATGGATTTTACGGTGAGTACAAAAATCCTATTTTTTTTTCTGATAACTCCATGGCACCATAGATGGGTTGATTCTGCTCTCCAATAAACTTCCTCAGAACAGTATAAATAAATATAATATTGATTCCCACTCTATTAGAAATGTTTGTTTTTTTGAATCCTTCTTTCTCTAGGATGAAGACTTACCTGGCTCATTACTTCTGGGGTGCAAAGGTTTGGTGTTGTGTCATGGGCCTATAAAGGGGGTTCCCGGAATTACAGCTGATTTTTTTAGGTATTTTAACTGACTAAGTGCCCATTTTTACTGCTGGGGTGTCCTTTATTGGATTATGCATCTTAAATGAAATAATGTCAAAATTTTGAGTGTAGCCTCACTTAAGGAAATATAATAAAAACATAAATGGTGCCATCATCCAAAATAAGTAATGAAGGATTGAACCGGGTGAACGTAGGGTGATGGCTGCTATTGCCAACTCGCCCACATGTACACCAGGAATAGGGATGTTGGGTGGATTTTTCTAGGCACTGATAACATGACAAAAATATTCATATAAAAGTATATTTATTACATAAAAACAATACAATTAAAAACATTTGAGCCAAACCCCACAAGGAAAAACAGCTTGGTTGATAACGGAACCACCGTCACACATCTGTTTATGGTGGAGGGAGGCGAAAACCTCAACCAGTTTCGCGGTTGGTACCGCTTCCTCAGGAGGGTTGAATATGGTTCATGGGTCAGGCAAAGGCTCAAATTAACCCCCCGCGGAGAACGAGGGGGACATGTGTGGTGCTCTTACAATGTGGAGAGACTAAATTTTACTGGGGTGATGTTTAACAATAGGCGACTGGACAAAGGTTCAAAAATTCTGCAGTTTAACCAAACAGAAGAGGCTGACCAAGCAAGCACCGCTGGAGGGCGCAGGGGAAGCCAAAACTGGTAACTCGGTATACAGTCCAAGCGCAAAACCCCAGGGAGAGTGATCCAGCGGTGCTTGCTTGGTCAGCCTCTACTGTTTGGCTAAACTGCAGAATTTTTATACCTTTGTCCAGTCGCCTATTGTTAAACATCACCCCAGTAAAATTTAGTCTCTCCACATTGTGAGAGCACCACACATGTCCCCCTCGTTCGCCGCGGGGGGTTAATTTGAGCTTTTGCCTGACCCATGAACCATATTCAACCCTCCTGAGGAAGCGGTACCAACCGCGAAACCGGTTGAGGTTTTCGCCTCCCGCCACCATAAACAGATGTGTGACGGTGGTTCCGTTATCAACCAAGCTGTTTTTCCTTGTGGGGTTTGGCTCAAATGTTTTTAATTGTATTGTTTTTATGTAATAAATATACTTTTATTTGAATATTTTTGTCATGTTATCAGTGCCTAGAAAAATCCACCCAACATCCCTATTCCTGGTGTCCATGTGGGCGAGTTGGCAATAGCAGCCATCACCCTACGTTCACCCGGTTAAATGAAAAAATGTTGCCACGCTAAACATACTGTATATATTGAATAAATATGTGTCCATGAGTGTCCATGAAGATTGAACAACTAGTGCTATTCTAAATAGTGCAAATTAATTCCTTGATGAACATCCAGTAACAGTGAGTATAATTGATGTGCGCTTCGATCACCCAAGTGCATCTCCACCGATTGTTGATATAAAATGCTTCCTTAATGCTCCAAATTATAAGTCTGGACAGGCGTGATATGCAAGTATAGAAGATCCACTCAGCTTCCTCTATTATATTGCAGATGGTGGTACTGTCATGGCTGATGGTAACGTTTACTCTATAGTAGGGCCCATGAAGGAAAGATAAAACGGCCACATAGTGTAAAATTGCTTGACAGTTTATTAAAATAAATCAGTGTTAAACACTTATGCCGCGTACACACGATCGATTTTCTCGACGGTGAAAACACAGTCGAGAAAATCGACGGGAAAAACGAGGAACGGCTTGGTCCCCTACACACGGCCGTTTTTTCCCGTAATTTTTTCTCTTGGTCGAGAAAAACGACCGTGTGTAGGCTCCCCGGCAGTGTTTCCCTATGGCAAAACTGCCGTGGAAAAAAATGCAGTGAATCACGACGAGAAAAATTAGAGCATGTTCTAATTTTTCTCGTTGTGATTAATGCCGTTTTTCTCGTCGGGAAAAATTACCAAAAGCCCACACACGGTCGTTTTTCTCGTCAAAGAGAAAAAATGTAATTTTTCCAGACGAGAAAAATGGTCGTGTGTACGCGGCATTACAGAAATCCGGTATAAAATAAGCATTAATAGATCCAAGACATCCTAGAAGTTGATCGACCAGTATACAGGATTGGCGTGCAGGGTACCTCACGGTTATGGACTCCAACCAACGCGTTTCGTTAGAATTAACATCCTTTGGACACTTGTTTATGCAATATCTATATTTAGCGCAGCAACATTTTTTATTGTTTCATGTTTATCACGATTGGTCCTGTTGTGTTTTTGCCATCAGCTTGCACTTTTATATTTAATCTGTATACCTGCGCAATAAAAATGTTTTCTTTGTTTATATGGATCTTGCATGAAGTATGATCTTGCCTACTGCTTGCTTCACCTGCCCAAGATTTTTTTTTCTTTGTTTTATATGCATCTTGCATGAAGTATGATCTTGCCTACGGCTTGCTTCACCTGCCCAAGATTTTTTTTTCTTTGTTTTATATGCATCTTGCATGAAGTATGATCTTGCCTACGGCTTGCTTCACCATATGGTATCTGAGTCTTTTGTGCCATTCAGCTTAGTGCAGTGTCTGCCTTAACCACCTGCCGTCCAGCCAATGGCTGGACGGCTGCCTCCTGAGTGCATTTTAAAGTCTCCTCCCACTCTCATTATTTGGACACTACAGATCTCAAATCAGGATACAGGGCTCAGCATTGTAGGACACACTCAGTATGTTTAAAAAAAAACTGTCACTTTGGTGACATTGTACTGCTCAGGCTAGTGATCAGGTACACTGGCTGGTGGCTCTAATAATACTGTATACCAATGCAGTTAGCCAGTGTCCCTGATTACTAGCTGCAGCAGCACAAGGTCACCGCACCAGTGCAGCCAGTCAGTGCTTCCCTGATCACCGCCACACCAGTACACCATGGCACCTTACTAGTGCAGCCAGTCACAGTGTCCCTGCCTACTGCCACAACAGTCACTGTCACCAGACCAGTGCAACCAGCAACAGTTTTCCTGATTGCCTCCTCACCAGTCCCAGTGTCACCAGAGCACTGTAGCCTTCAACAATTCCTGATCGCTGCCACACCATTGTTAGTGTCATCAGACCATTGCAGTCCATCACAGCTTTTTGTTTTGTAGGCAATAGTACAGAGAGGTGGAGCTAGGAGTAGGTCTCTCTGTGCAAGTGGGCTCTGAAAAAGTCTTACATATGTTGTATCCACATGTTCAGGAGGAGTAGCAGAATGGGCTTAGGAGTGTCATTCCAAGTAAACCCATGCTGTGTTTGAGAAATATCTTATTTTACAACTTTGTATAAAAAAAAATTATATTGCTTTCTTTACGCATTTTCCAAAAGCTTGTGGCAGAAAATTTTAATCTGCAAAAGACTCACTATGCTTCCTCAAAAAAATACATTGGAGTGTTTACTCTCCTAAGTGTGGTAATTTATTGGATGTTTCTATTGTCCTGGCCTCCAAACATGTGATAAGTAGTGCCCTTTGAAAGCTTGAAGGTGCTCCTTGGATTTTGGGCCCCTCAGATACATGGTATCCCCATATTCAGGAGGAGTACAATAATGTGTTTTGGGGTGTATTTCTAAGTGTGTCAACGCAATCTTATTAATTGACAGCTGTGTATATAAAAATTCCCGAGCTGATCACTGAATGGGAGCATTTCTTTGCTGATAATGAAGACACGGCTCCTCCCCCTGCTATTTGGGAATCCTTCAAGCTTCATAAAGTCCAGGATCTAGCCTCTCTTGAAGAAAAGAATCATCACTGACCCTATTCCTGATTGTGCAATATGCAGAAACTCTTTTTTTGTAAACAATATATATTTGAACACAGCGAACTCCCAGGCAAACTCCTGGCTTATCTGACTCCCCACAATTTCAGACCCTCGTCTATCACTCTGCATTCCTCAGATAGGGGGAAACATTACTGAACCCCGACTGATCGCTGCAAAGTTTTGTGACTTTTATGGTGAGCTATATTCTTCAACAACGTTGTACGATGAGCTGATAATCTTAGCTTTTTTACAGAGTATAACATTTCCTCAGTTGACTACAGAACAGGTGTTACTCCTGTATACACCACTTACCACTAATAAGATAGTTGAGGCTATAGCTCGCTTAAAGGCGCCAGGAAAAGATGGCCTTCTCTATGCAGACCTCTATGTTGCAGGTCTTCATGCTAGAGGCGCTCATTATTTTAATCCCCAAGCCTGGTAAGGACTCAAGGTTACCGGAATCGTATAGACCTATTTCACTTCTGTAGGTAGACATTAAAATACAAGGTAAGATACTGGCCATACCCTTAAATAAGGCCATCCTGTCTCTAATACATCCTGATCAGATGGGCTTTATGCCTGGAGGAAATACTTCCTTCAACATCAGGCGACTGCCCATGAATCTCCAAGCCCCACATGTTTGCACCAGCACAAGAGTAAAGCCTCATACACGATCCGATTTTCTGCAGACAAAGCGTAGGACTTTTGTCCGAAGGGCGTTGGCCAGGAACTTGTATTGCATACAAACGGCAAAGAATTGTCGGCAAACAAACACAACATTTTTTTCAGCTCTTTAGCGCCACCCTTTGGGCAACTTCTGCTAATGTCGTGTTATGGTTCCCATTGCTTCTGAGCATACGAGTTTTGTCCGATGGACTTCTATACACACGATCGGATAACCTGACAACACATATTTGTTGGCAGACAATTTTAAAGCATGCTATCCCAGATTTGTTGGTGGAAAATCCGCCAACAATTGTCCGATTAGAGCATACAAACGATCGGATTATCCGACGAAAACCCGTCATCACACAATTCCCGTCGGATAATCCGATCGTGTGTACGAGGCTTTATAGTGACTCTGGATGTGCCCAAGGCATTTGATTCAGTGGAGTAGTGTTTTCTATGGCAATTCCTGAAACATTTTGGCTTGGTCCTGACTTCATTAAGTGGGTTCAATTGTTGTACCAGGCCCTGGTTGCCAGAGTGTCAGCAATTAATTGGATTTCCGACCTGTTCCCCCTGTTTCAGGGAGCTCTTCAGGGTTGTCCATTATCCCCACTTTTGTACACTCCGGTAACAGAACCACTGGCAATCACTCGTAGAGCCTACTCCTCTATACAAGGACTTACTGGTTTAGACAATCAGCATGTATGCAGATGACATACTCCTTTATTCAGTCCCTCCCTACCAGCCTTCCTTCAAACTATTTAACAATTTGTGGAATACTCTGGTCTTAAAATCAACTAAGATAAATCCCAAGTGCTCCCTATTGATAGTTTCCCTTCCACAATGAAGCAGGTGTCTGTCCCCCTGATAAGAGTCAGCATGATAACGTACCTGCGTATTTGCGCCACTAGGTCGCCCATGGATTATGTATTTTTAAACATTGAACCACTCTATGTCATGGCCAATGCCAGGACCTAGGTCTGGGCTAAACTTCCATTGGGGGTTATAGGAAGAATACATTTAATTAAAATGATCCTGCTACCCAAAATCCTGTATCTTCTTTGGCATTCTCTCATGTACTTGCCTTCAAAAGCACTTTAGAACTCTTGATTCCAGTCCAGTCATAAACTCTAGTGGTGTACCCTGAAAAAACCGACTGACCTTTTAGGGGCGCTTCCCTACCAAATGTTAATCTGTACGATTTCGCAGCCCAAGTGTCCCAACCTCTACCATATCAATAAGCTTGACCAACAACGGTTTCAAATTTCACTATGCATGCCATTGGCATGTTATGCCTCTCCCCATATGTGCCATAGTATACAGTCTACAAGATTTAATCATAACGAATGATCAAATGGGCCTTTTATACCATCCCGTAGGATTATGCCGCGTACACACGACCGTTTTTCATGACGAGAAAAATTAAATTTTTTTATTTGGTTATTAAAAATTATCGCGTGTGAGCATTTTTCACGACGTGAAAAATGACCATTAAAAATTTGGAACATGCTCTACTTTTTCTCGTTGTTTTTCACGTCGTCGTTTTTCTCGTCATGAAAAACGGGCGTGTGTAGGCTTTAACGATGTGAAAAAAATGCGCATGCGCAGAAGCAAGTTATGAGACGGGAGCGCTTGTTCTGGTAAAACTAGCGTTCGTAATGGAGATAGCACATTCGTCACGCTGTAACGGACTGAAAAGCGCGAATCGTCTCTCAACAAACTTTACTAACACGAGGATCAGCAAAAGCACCCCAAAGGGTGGCGCCATCTAAATGGAACTTCCCCTTTATAGTGCCGTTGTACATGTTGTACGTCACTGTGCTTTACTCAAGCATTTTTTCCCACAATAGTGTGTAGGCAAGGCAGGCTTGAGAAGAATCACGTCGAGAAAAACGCTGTTTTTTTCAATGACATTAAAAACGGTCGTGTGTACGCAGCATAAGAAAAAAAAATTATACCATGAAACTGGAATGGTTTTACATCTCCATGTAACTCTACCTCTGCAGAAGCTGCTGGTAAGATATACTCTTTCCCAAATCAGTACAAAGGTAGCAAGCCACCTTTTGGCTCAGAAATCAGTTGAGGAGTTGTAACAGGAGAGGGTAGAGGGGTGTGGGATACTCCAAAACGCTTCTTGAGCAAAGGATGTTTTCCATGAAGCTGCACATTAATGCAGACCCACTGGTATTGGAATGAATGGCAGTCCCAGCCTGGACTCTCACCAGGCCATGCCCCTAATGTGTTGCATTCCACGCCTAATCAGGGGAATCATAGGATACTCCAAAATGCCAAGCACAACTTGCAGAGGCCACTTCTCTATCAGTGGCAGCAGCACTGAACAGCTTGACCAGAACAGTCTGTAGGTGCAAAACTGAAGACCGTTCAGAAACATATAGCATGAGTAGTTGTAGGCTAGGATGCACAGCTGAAGACTATGCAGGAACCTATAGCAAGAGTAGTTTAAGACTAGGACAGTCTATGGGTGCACAGTTGAGGAACCTATAGCATTAGTAGTTGTAGGCTAGGACAATCTTTGGGTGCACAGTTGAGGAACCTATAGCATTAGTAGTTGTAGGCTAGGACAATCTTTGGGTGCACAGTTGAGGAACCTATAGCATTAGTAGTTGTAGGCTAGGACAATCTTTGGGTGCACAGTTGAGGAACCTATAGCATTAGTAGTTGTAGGCTAGGACAATCTTTGGGTGCACAGTTGAGGACCATACAGGAACCTATAGCATGAGTAGTTGTAGACTAGGACAGTCTTATGCCACGTACACACGGTCGGAATTTCCGACAACAAGTGTTCGATGTGAGCTTGTTGTCGGAAAATCCGACCGTGCGTATGCTCCATCGGACATTTGCTGTCGGAATTTCCGACAACAAACGTTTGAGAGCTGGTTCTCAAATTTTCCAACAACAAAACTTGTTGTCGGAAATTCCGAGCATGTGTACACAATTCCGATGCACAAAATTCCATGCATGCTCGGAATCAAGCAGAAGAGCCGCACTGGCTATTGAACTTAATTTTTCTCGGCTCGTCGTACCTGTTGTACGTCACCGCATTCTTGACGTTCGCAATTTCCGACAACATTTGTGTGACCGTGTGTATGCAAGACAAGTTTGAGCCAACATCCGTCGGAAAACAATCCACGGTTTTGTTGTCAGAATGTCCGATCGTCTGTACGCGGCATAAGGGTTTACAGTTGAGGACCATGCAGGAACATAACAGGGTTAAAGTGGCACTAAACTCTGGTTTAGAAAGTAAGTTCTAATCAAGTTTGTGTAACTCAGAAATGTCTCTTCTTTTGCTTTCAGCCTTCTCCAAATTCCCTTTTTTCTGCTGCTGTGATCCAACTGCTGATTTGATGTTGAATTTTAAAAGCAGCGGTCTTCTGTCAGATTAGAAAACATTTGAGCAGGCTTGCCCCTTCTTTTAAAATTCAACATCAAAACGGTGTCACAGACTTTCAAATACCGTATTTCACTATATAAGCTCAGTTTAGGGGTAAAAATAAGTTTGAAATGCAAGATTTCGGTGTTTGTAAAAAGATGTCCACTTGGCGACTTCAGACTGTAGGCTTAGTGTGGCCGAGTGCGGGTTGTACCAAGATGGCCGTGGCGGAACATCACTTCTGTTACACAATCTGATGAGTCACCTAATCTGATGGAAAACAGGCAGGCACCATTTTGTTGTAGTTCCAGGCCAGCATTGGTGGTCAGCTGATCACACATTCCTGCTGATGTCAGAATTATACCTTCACTATCAGAAAGGACATGATGGCTCCCACCAGTCTGCTATAATTGCAGTGCCTGGTGGTGGAACCCAAGGAGTGTCTCTGCACAGTGTCCTGGAACCTGCGGGATGAGGACACACTTAAGCCTCGTACACACGGTCAGACTTTTGGCCAACAAACTTCATTTTGAGCAAGTTGGACCAACAATCCGACCGTGTGTACGCTCCATCGGACAAACTTTTTTGGTTTTTTTTGTGTTTTCATCGGACAAAAGTTGGGTATGCAAACGGACAAACTTTTGGCCAACAAAAGTTCGATGGAGCAAAGTCCGACCGTGTGTACAGAAAAACATAGGACTTTTGTCCGATGGACAAAACAACTAATGTTAAAATCAACCAACAATAGCAGAAGTTGACCAAAGGGTGGCGGTAAAGAGCAGAAAAGAGCAGAAAAACCAAGTGATGTTGCAAAAAATTTTGGGAAAGTTTGCAGAAAAGTCCTGTGGTGTGTATGCTATGGGTGTGCCCGGCCAACTCCGTTCGGACAAAAATCCAGGGAAAAGACAGATGGAAGTCCGACCGTGTGTATGGGGCTTAAAGTGGTTGTAAACCCCTATATATATATATATATATATATATATATATATATATATATATATATATAATTTTTTTTTTTTTTAAACGACCTGTAAGAGAAAGCTATAATGAGCTAGTATGACTAGCATACTAGCTCATTATGTACCACTTACCTTTGATCGGGGCCCCCGAAGCCGTCCGTGTCCCTCTCTCCAGCCACAGCCATCGCTGCGGCGATAGCTGGAATGTTACTTCCGGGTATCGCCGCTCCAGCCAATCACAGCGCCGCTCCGGCGCTGTGATTGGCCGGAGCGGCGAAGACGTGACTCCGCGCATGCGCACGGGAGCCGTCAAATTCTGCTAAGCCCAAGCGTTGCTGGGACTTAGCCAAATTTGTGAATGGGATTAACCCCATGAGTGCGCGCATGCGCCGTAGACAGCGGCGCGCATGCGCTGTAGACAGCGGCGCCTGTGATTTTCGGAAATATCTCCTAAACAGTGTAGGTTTAGGAGATATTTCTTGCACCTACAGGTAAGCCTTAATCTAGGCTTACCTGTAGGTGCAAGTTGCAAAAGTGGGTTTACAACCACTTTAAGAGGGTAGCCAGGACTGCAAGATTTTATTCTGCAGTTCCTCTGAGCTCCACAAGGTGGTGATCTCTCTTATAGCGAGACAGGAAATCTTTATTGAATACAGACAGGAAGTGATGTCAGGTATAAATAGGAAATTCCGGGTGAGAGGTGAGTCGGGAGGAAGTAGAGAGAAGACATTGCTGGAAGTGGCAGTAGAGGAGGTAATAAGATCTTATTTTCTATTTACACCCAGTAACCCCGTCATGTCTGTCCTCTTCCTCCATAGTCACTGTGATGTCTTTTATCTCCAGCAGATGATGATACACACATATATAGTGTGGAAACCTACAAAGACGGGACCACAGAACATAACTAAAATTCAGGTGCCAAATCTGAACCCTATTAAAGATAATGGGAGCCAAATGTTAAAAACCAGTAATGGCCATTTTCTAGGCTTATAGGCATCAGATTGTCAAACAAATGGTATTGGGGGGGGGGGGGCTGGGCACTGCCCTGGGGGACATGTACCAAAGGAAATAGATTTTGCCATTTGGCAGGGAGCAGCAATTTTATTATTGCTTAAAAGGAAACATTAAAATGCAAGATTCCTTTAAGTAACATGTCTGGGGGATGCTCTGACCCGGCCTGTGAAGTGGTGTATATGTACGATGCATACAACCTACTACAGCAACACTGACATTTACATATTATAATCAATGTTGCTAGGGTTGCTGGTAAATGGCAGTTTCAGGTCTCTTCCTTCTGTCTGTAAACAAAGTGGGCGGGTTTCTTTTCATCTATACCAGATGCTTATCCTAGATGAGGGACTCCTATAGATTGTAATGAGGATCCCACATAAAAAAAAACGAAACAAAAAAAAACTGCGTGGGGCTTCCTCTTAAACACATACCAGATCCTTATTCTTCATGAGTGTCTGGTATGGATACAAAGGGGAACCGCATCAAATAAAGAACAGTTTGGGGTGTTCCTCAAATTAAACCCCAGAACCTTTAGTGCTCTTATGAACTTTAAGTGGGAACACCATGCAAAAAACAAGGAAAAATAGGTCCCCCTAAAGTCCATCGCAGGCCTTTAGACTAGCATGCAGCCTGGCAAGTCCAATAAGAGGGAACCATACCAGGCCACATGTGCTTAACATGGGGAGATCCCCCAGAAAAAAATATTGTCCCTATGTTGATGAGAGGAAGACCATCCCTGGCGTGATGCTTTTCCGTGGATTTTGTTCCAAAGGGCGTTGGCCGTGAACTTGGTATGCATACAGACGGCACAACATTTTCAGCCAACAAAACCTAAATATGTGTGTTTTCTGCTCTTTAGCGCCACCCTTTGGGCAACTTCTGCTAATGTTGTCTTAATGTTTAACATTGGTTCTGAGCATGCGTGTTTGTACTTTGGATTTTAGTTGGACGGATTTTTGTACACACGATCGGATAATCCGACGTAACAGATTTATTGTCAGACAGTTGGTGAGCATGAACAGCCAACATTTGTTGTCGTTAATTCAGCCGACAATTGTCTGATGGAGCATACACACGGTCGGATTATCCGACACAACACGATCGTGTGCACGGGCCTTTAGGGTGAGGGGCTTATAGGTTTCTGGAAACCCCTTTGAAAATAAAGAGGAAAACATATATCCACCCCCCCCCCCCCCATGTTTATGAGTAAGTGGTACATAGCACGTAGATCCTAGTATGAACATGAATTGTCCAGTGACACAACAGTTTGATGGCATCGTTTCTGAATTCCTTCTTTTATCATAGCATCACATTACATCATTATGTGAAAAAAAGTTAACAAAGTTACCTCCCCCGCTGATCTCACAGACTACTAGAGAGCAATGGAGGCCAGAGTTGTACAGATGAGGATCAGATTGATGTTTAAGTGAGACAACAAGAGAGAGAATAAAAATAAACACCCCAATAATATAGACAGGGCTACAGATGCAGGAGCAGCAGTGATCACTATGAAGGAATAACTGAGAGTAAAGAGTCCGCCTATTAACCCCTTATATCCCCATCCCAATATTGTACAACCAATACCATCCAGATAATTCTATGATCTCATCTACAGAAAAACCTGCATAGATCACATGACCACATCAATGAGGATGAAGGAGGACCGGAGTCACATGACTGAGAGGATACTAAACCTCACCCTGGAGATCATCTACTTGCTGACCGGAGAGGTGAGGATTCTGGGAGATCACATGACATCACTATTATTAAAACACAGACCTGACCAGAGAGGTGAGGAAGATTCTGGGAGGTCACATGACATCACTCTTATCTGTATTACCCACTAGCCTTCTGGGCACTTAAATCCCTTTCCTGCCCAGGCCAATTTTCAGCTTTCAGCGCTGTCACGCTTTGAATAACAATTGTGCGGTTATGCAACACTGTACCCATATGAAATTTTTATCATTTTTTTTTTCTCAAAAAAATAGAGCTTTCTTTTGGTGGTATTTAATCACTACTGATGGGTGGCACTGAAGGGCACTAATTGGTGGCACTGATAGGTAGCACTGATGGACACTTATTGGCAGCAGTGATAGGTGGGCACTGATTGTAATGTCCTTATCTCTCCACCGAGACTCCTGTAATATTCTTATCTCTCTACCGGGGCTCCGAGACTCACAGCGACATCACCGTCGTGAGACAGGTTAGTTTTACCCTACTGATGATGTGTTGTCGCAATAGTAATTCCACCTCTTCTCCCTACTTAAACAGCCGACACCCTTTGCTTGGTGTTCGTGGTAGGAACTTGACACCAGGTAAATAGCTCCAGCAGCTGACGACCGTCTTCCCTCACTATTGGGCCGGATAGAGCCCCTACTTCCATCTCACTATTGGGCCGGATAGAGCCCCTACTTCCATCTCACTATTGGGCCGGATAGAGCCCCGATTTCCATCTCACTATTGGGCCGGATAGAGCCCCGATTTCCATCTCACTATTGGGCCGGATAGAGCCCTACTTCCATCTCACTATTGGGCCGGATAGAGCCCCGACTTCCATCTCACTATTTGGCCGGATAGAGCCCCTACTTCCATCTCACTATTGGGCCGGATAGAGCCCCTACTTCCATCTCACTATTGGGCCGGATAGAGCCCCGACTTCCATCTCACTATTGGGCCGGATAGAGCCCCTACTTCCATCTCACTATTGGGCCGGATAGAGCCCCGATTTCCATCTCACTATTGGGCCGGATAGAGCCCCGATTTCCATCTCACTATTGGGCCGGATAGAGCCCTACTTCCATCTCACTATTGGGCCGGATAGAGCCCCGACTTCCATCTCACTATTTGGCCGGATAGAGCCCCGACTTCCATCTCACTATTGGGCCGGATAGAGCCCCGACTTCCATCTCACTATTGGGCCGGATAGAGCCCCTACTTCCATTTCACTATTGGGCCGGATAGACCCCCGACTTCCATCTCACTATTGGGCCGGATAGTAACATTGCCTGAAGCGTTACACTGATAGGCAGCAGTTTTTCACTGGTGGGCACAGATAAAGAGGTGATGGCGCTCTGTTCGGGACCAATGTCCCTCTGAAAGATGCCGGTGATCTGGGTATTTTTATTCTCCTCACGCTGACAGCTGATCACGTGGTAAGGGGTCAGGCCCTTACTCCGATCTATGAGCTGCCAAGTCTCGTAGACTTGCTGATCACAGAGTGTGCCACGCATGCTCCGCAGGGGGCGCGCAGGCAGCTCATGCACGGGAGGACGTACATGGACGCAATCCTGGCAGTTAAGGCCCACGCTGTAGCCGTCTTTTGGCTATAGCGTTGGCGTGATGGGGTTAATAAAACACAGACCTGACTGGAGAAGTGGGGAGGATTTTGGGAGGTCACATGACATCACTCTTATTTCTTTTAATAAAACACAGACCTGACTGGAGAGGTGAGGAGGATTCTGGGAATGTGACATTTAATTACTGTTTTTACTTGAATAGAGTTTTCCTCCTATGAAGTCTGGAGATCATACGACCATCACAGTGCCTCCACCTCACTCCCTGACACCTGAGATAAACATGAAAAAGAAGATTCTAGAAGTTACCAAGAAGATGATGGAGCTGCTGACAGGAGAGGTGAGCGGTGCCGGGAATTCTGGGACATTATCCAGTAACAGACAAGGGATGTGTCTGGATTGTGACTGTATCATTGTGTGTGTCAGGTTCCTATAAGGTGTCAGGATGTCACTGTCTATTTCTCCATGGAGGAGTGGGAGTATTTAGAAGGACACAAGGATCTCTACAAAAAAAAAAAGAGAGATTCGCCCTTGGGACTTTGAGTGAGGTGAGCACTGTTAGGCCAATAAAAAAATCGCAAGAATAATTGCAGTGTATATTTATTCAGGTAAAAAGCAGTACATACATTGATGTCATGAACATGGGCCAATTCATACAAAATACAAGACCAATATAAATTAGGTAAAATGATATTACGAGTATCTGACAGTAATTATGTAAACACATAGGCATCAAAAGTAACCGACGCGTTTCGCGAGGCTTGGCTCGCTCTTCAGGGGTAGATGCACGTAGTGTACCTAAAATGAGAGTGATATAGTATAAAGCATGATATGAAGGCACAGGGGGGGGGGGGGGCCTTGAATATGGAAAACCCCATACTCACCACTGGACATTGCCAAAAGACAGCGGGGGTGAAGCTCAAACGGCGGCAGCGACTGTCTCACCAGGGAGCTGAGGAGGCGGAGCCAAACAAAGCCCCAAATCGGAGTAAAACGGAAGGAGGGCCCAGCATGGATGGAATAGGTGTAACCCCAAGAGTGTCAGTGAATCCAAGAGGAATGTTGGCTCTAAATATAAATATGTATATTGAATAATTAGAATATAGGAGTATACGAGTATATGGTAACATATATGTCTTTGCATGTATAAAAGACATGAGCCAAGAATGGTTAGAGTATGGAGACTGAGGGGGAGAGTGAAAAAATACCAGATTGACTAGTATGATTAAGGAAGGATCAGAGAGGAAAGTAATAAGTGAAAGAGAGTGTGAATGGAATGAAATACAGGTGTGTGGTGAGGACTGTGATGAGAAAACAAGTTGCATGTAAATGCTTGCAGCGAGTAATATATAGACATATAAAAGTATACCTTGGTGAAGTAGGTCTAGGAGTAGTAAATTCCAAGGGAAGGACCTGCACTTGTGTGTCTGTCCTCAGTGAAAGAAAGCAAACAATGAGATCCATGCTGTGCAAACCTCCAATATATACCCCTGAAGGGGCCCGAGAGGCTCCGCCCCCAACACCATGTGCAAATGACCAGCAAACGAGTGCCTAAACCCACCAACCATCAAAAAGGCGGTGTGTGAGCCAAGACACTCCCAGGACCATCTTGATGGTAGTAATGCCTGCAGCCACAGCGATGCTGCAAAATCACAGACATCGCGCGGCCGACGCATTAACATGGTGCCGATGTGCAAGTGGCCCCGCCCGCTCAA
Source organism: Rana muscosa (assembly GCA_029206835.1). NCBI lineage: Eukaryota > Metazoa > Chordata > Amphibia > Anura > Ranidae > Rana > Rana muscosa. Next base: position 31,831,499 of record JARGYO010000094.1, read on the forward strand.
AAAGGGCAGGCGGGGACAGCAGGGGACAAGGATCCCCCTTGTGATGCACATCGCAGCTCCCAGGGAGAAATAAAGTAGCACCGCCGCCAACGGAGAACACCACACCAGCTGGATTGGGATAAAAGTCCAATGCGAGATGTTATTGGATATGTTGGAATAACAAATGGCTAGTGCATGATAAAAATGTAAAATCCATACATATATGTATGTTTTTGTTTTTATTGGCGAGTGTGACCGCAGACCAGTTTTGGGCTATTGGGTGTCTTCCACCCGGGTATCTTTGAGAAAAAAGAAAAAAGAAGGGTCTGGTGTCACCAGTGACACACCTCCATCCCTGAATTTCATGAAAAAAAGAGAGATTCGCCCTTGGGACTTTGAGTGAGGTGAGCACTGTTAGGCCAATAAAAAAATCGCAAGAATAATTGCAGTGTATATTTATTCAGGTAAAAAGCAGTACATACATTGATGTCATGAACATGGGCCAATTCATACAAAATACAAGACCAATATAAATTAGGTAAAATGATATTACGAGTATCTGACAGTAATTATGTAAACACATAGGCATCAAAAGTAACCCGACGCGTTTCGCGAGGCTTGGCTCGCTCTTCAGGGGTAGATGCACGTAGTGTACCTAAAATGAGAGTGATATAGTATAAAGCATGATATGAAGGCACAGCATCGCTGTGGCTGCAGGCATTACTACCATCAAGATGGTCCTGGGAGTGTCTTGGCTCACACACCGCCTTTTTGATGGTTGGTGGGTTTGGGCACTCGTTTGCTGGTCATTTGCACATGGTGTTGGGGGCGGAGCCTCTCGGGCCCCTTCAGGGGTATATATTGGAGGTTTGCACAGCATGGATCTCATTGTTTGCTTTCTTTCACTGAGGACAGACACACAAGTGCAGGTCCTTCCCTTGGAATTTACTACTCCTAGACCTACTTCACCAAGGTATACTTTTATATGTCTATATATTACTCGCTGCAAGCATTTACATGCAACTTGTTTTCTCATCACAGTCCTCACCACACACCTGTATTTCATTCCATTCACACTCTCTTTCACTCATTACTTTCCTCTCTGATCTTTCCTTAATCATACTAGTCAATCTGGTATTTTTTCACTCTCCCCCTCAGTCTCCATACTCTAACCATTCTTGGCTCATGTCTTTTATACATGCAAAGACATATATGTTACCATATACTCGTATACTCCTATATTCTAATTATTCAATATACATATTTATATTTAGAGCCAACATTCCTCTTGGATTCACTGACACTCTTGGGGTTACACCTATTCCATCCATGCTGGGCCCTCCTTCCGTTTTACTCCGATTTGGGGCTTTGTTTGGCTCCGCCTCCTCAGCTCCCTGGTGAGACAGTCGCTGCCGCCGTTTGAGCTTCACCCCCGCTGTCTTTTGGCAATGTCCAGTGGTGAGTATGGGGTTTTCCATATTCAAGGCCCCCCCCTGTGCCTTCATATCATGCTTTATACTATATCACTCTCATTTTAGGTACACTACGTGCATCTACCCCTGAAGAGCGAGCCAAGCCTCGCGAAACGCGTCGGGTTACTTTTGATGCCTATGTGTTTACATAATTACTGTCAGATACTCGTAATATCATTTTACCTAATTTATATTGGTCTTGTATTTTGTATGAATTGGCCCATGTTCATGACATCAATGTATGTACTGCTTTTTACCTGAATAAATATACACTGCAATTATTCTTGCGATTTTTTTATTGGCCTAACAGTGCTCACCTCACTCAAAGTCCCAAGGGCGAATCTCTCTTTTTTTCATGAAATTCAGGGATGGAGGTGTGTCACTGGTGACACCAGACCCTTCTTTTTTCTTTTTTCTCAAGGATCTCTACAAGGACGTCATGATGGAGAATCAGCCGCCCCTCACATCACCGGGTAAGAGGAGACTTTATTGTAAAGGAGAGAGCAGTACGGAGGCTCCACCTAGATCCCCCATCATATGATAAACACATAGAAACAATGTATTCAGTCAGTGTGTTTGTTTCCTACAGATGGATCCAGTAATAGGAACCCACCAGAGAGATGTCCCCGTCCTCTGTATTCCCAGGATTCCACACAGGAAGGTCACACCATCCCTCACCATCATCAGGTGGGTGGAGTTGAGGGTTTGGAACATAAAGTGATTGAACACTCTGACATGTGGAGACGATGTGCGGACTCTACAAGATGATATTTCTTTTTCGTACATCACGGGACACAGAGCGACTTAGTCATTACTAATGGGTTATATAGATTACCTTCAGGTGTTGGCACTGGCCAATTCCAAACCGGAAGTACCCTCCCCTATATAAGCCCCTCCCATCCGGGAGCACCTCAGTTTTTTGCCAGTGTCTAAGGTGTTGGCCAAAGAGTAACATGTGTTTTCACTGGGCTTGCGTACAGGTTCTTTTGGGCCTTAGTAAGCTGTTCCGGATCCCACCAAAAAAGCTTCATAGCTAAACGGTCGGTACCCGGGCCTTGCAGCAGAAGAGCAAGGTTTTGCCTGTAATGCCTCTCTTAGGAGGGCTGGACCCTGGGATCCAGAGCTCTGGTCATACCCACGACCAAGATGTTGTCTGTGCAGGGTGCTATACAGGTCCAGGGGAGTGGAATCCTTGGGAACCCGGTCCCTGAAGGTTTAATTACAATGCCTGCCGTGATAGGTGAAGTTTGGACTTCTGTGGACCAAACAAAGTCCTGCGGCGGGGATCAGGTAAGTGGGGGGCCCCCAGGAACTTGGTTCTATTGGGGGACCCCCAAGCCTAATTTGTCTTTCTGTCTGTTACCTAACGGTATTCCCGCTAATATCTGCGTTTGCCTGTAATTACTGAAAATGTAAAATTTTAATAGTAGTCAAGAAAAAAAAAAAAGGGACCGCGGTACCTGTGTTAAACCACTAGAGGCCGCTGTAGTCCATTTTTCTTGTCATGTGGATCTTTGGTTTTCTCAAGTCAAAAGATCCAGGCAGTTGGTAAGTTTCTCTGTGGGAATCCACTTCCTCTGCCCTGTTGCTGCGCTCATCCACCGCACAGGCCCTCCGGCAAAAAGGGCCCTGGCTCCTAGTCCCTGTTTGATTTCGAAAAGGGCGCCAATGGCGCACGGCGCGCGCGCGCGTGCACGCGCCTCCTATGAAAAAAAAGGGGCGGGGCGGGTGGATGACGCTCGATGCGCGCCGCGGCGCTTCTGCGCATGTGCAGGCGTCCCAGCATGGTTAAAAGACACAGTACAAGTGTCAGCTGGATGCAAACAGAGCTAGCAACAAACAGTGGCACACAGAGGCGGTTGATGCAGGCATCCCCATAGAAAGGCACTTTAGTGGACACCAGCTGGTATATAGCAGCAACTGTGTTAGACTATTACCAGCAAAAATTGGTGTATGACGACGGGAATACCTCAGCTTTGTGCTTAAAGGATATGTCGTCCAGACGCTCCGGAAATAGGTCTTCCAGGAAGCCAAAGGGGTCTCCATCGGGCTCTGAGGATATTGGGCATGCTTGTACTGCACCAATCTCCCCTGAGAATTCAGAGGTCAGTAGCCGTAGAAACCCCGCAGGAGTGCCTGGTGCTGCGGCTGTCCCCAGTCCACCTGCTCCTGTATATATAACAGAGGAGGTTTTTTCCTCAACTCTGGGAGGATTGGAAGAGAGATTAACAGCATTGATCGCTGCTTCCCTGTCACAGGAAAAGCGCGTCCGATCTCCGTCTCCTCCTTCAGAGTGCCTGTTAGTGGAGGAACAGCCCCACACAGAGATCGACCTACCTGAAGGGGATCAGGATGAGGTTGATTCAGTTATGGAGGAATCAACAGTGGAAGAACCTTTCTCAGCATCTCAGGCTGAAAGATTATGGGTTCAGTCTCTGACTAACATGGTCCGATCAGCATTTAAAATGCCACTGGCGGAACCATCAACCACTACGGTTTCCTCGCTGGGGTCGCTAAAAGCTCCTCAGGCTGTCTGTTCCTTCCCAATCCACCCTTTATTAGAAGGGCTTATTTACCAGGATTGGGAGCATCCTGATAAAATATTTGCTCCCCCCAAGAGATTTCCGGTGATCTATCCCATGGAGGATAAGTTCATAAAAAAATGGAGGGTCCCTACAGTGGACGCAGCCATCTCTTCTGTTAACAAATCACTGACATGTCCAGTAGATAATGTTCCAATGTTCAAAGACCCAATAGATAAAAAATTGGAGTCTTTACTAAAATCTGCTTTCTCTACAGCAAGCATGGTGACACAACCTGCGGTAGCAGCGATTGGAGTCTGCCAAGCAGTGAAAGATCAGTTGAAACAAGTCTTAAGGGACTTACCAGATCAGCAGGCTCTTGCCCTAGCTGACCTGCCTAGAGCCTTGTGTTTTGCGGTGGACGCCATAAAGGATACAATCCAACAGGCCTCCCGCTTTACGCTGTCTATAGTACATATGCGTAGGCTTCTGTGGCTCAAAAACTGGTCTGCTGAAGCTCCCTGTAAAAAACTGCTGGTTAGCTTCCCATTTCATGGAGAACGCTTATTTGGAGAAGATCTGGACAAATATATCCAGAAAATTTCTGCCGGTAAAAGTACACTCTTGCCGGTTAAGAACAAGGGTAGAAGTCCTTCTTTTAAGAGGCCTACTTCTCCAGTCCCTGGCACATCGGCTGTGAAACAGTTCCGACGGCCTCCGCGGTCAAATCCAGGGGGCAGAAATCAGGGACAATCACAGGGTAACAAGAAACCCTGGGTCAAGAGAGGTACAAAACCTCCCCCTAAGTCATGAAGGGTTGCCCCCACTCAGTCGGGTGAGGGGAAGACTTCAGTTGTTCACAGAGACCTGGCGGGACACCATCAGAGATGGGTGATCTCCGCAGTAAGTCTGGGATACAGGCTGGAGTTAAAAGGCACTCCTCCTGCCCAATTTATAAGGTCAAACGTGCCAAGCGATCCCCAGAAGAGTGGATCCCTCCTTCTGGCACTAGAGCAACTATTGCCCCAAGGGTAATCATGAAGGTTCCCTTGAAAGAAAACGGGTTCGGGTTTTACTCGAACCTTGTCACAGTCCCCAAACCAAATGGGGACATGAGGCCCATATTAAATATAAAAGGGCTAAACAAGTTCCTACATATCAGGACTTTTTCGGATGGAGTCGATCCGATCGGTGGCCACCGCCCTACAAGGGCAGGAATGGTTAGCCTCGATCGACATAAGGGATGCTTATCTGCATATTCCCATCTTTCCGGCCCACCAGAAATTTCTACGCTTTGCAGTAGAAGGGCGCCATTTTCAGTTCAGAGCCTTACCTTTCGGTCTGGCCACAGCACCACGAGTGTTCACAAAAATTCTGGCCCTACGATTGGCCAAACTAGGAACACAAGGTGTAACGATAATGGCATATCTAGACGACTTGTTGCTGATAGACCACTCAGTGAAAAAAACTAGAAGTGGTCGTTCACAAGATAATCAAGTATCTGGAATCTCACGGTTGCATTATCAACCGAGACAAGTCAGCCCTAAAACCAGTCAAAAGCCTGGAATACTTGGGGGCTAAGACTGGATTCAAATCAGAGAAAGATTTTCTTACCTCCAGAGAAGGTGTTGTCTTTGAAAGATTTGACCCACTTAGTGGGTACAAAAAAGAAAAAACATCCATACGCCTGTGTATAAGGCTGCTGGGAAAAATGGTGGCTTCATTCGAAGCGGTACCCTACGGTCAATTCCATTCAAGGAACTTGCAGAGGGCCATACTGTCAGCCTGGAACAAAAAAGTTCAGGCTTTAGACTTACCAATGTCCCTGTCCCCTTCCGTTCGCAAGAGCCTCCATTGGTGGTTGGTGCCCCAGAATCTGGAAAGGGAAACCCTTCAGTCCGGTTTCTTGGAAGGTGGTCACTACAGTTGCCAGCCTCATAGGCTGGGGGGCAGTACTGGAGCAATGGTCTCTCCAGGGCAAGTGGTCAGAGCAGAGAAGGCCCTGCCCACCAATCTCTTAGAGATACAAGCAGCCCGGTATGCCCTAGTAGCATGGACATCCAAACTCCAAGGGTCACCTGTCAGAATTCAATCAGACAATGCCACAGCAGTGGCATATATCAATCTCCAGGGTGGCACCAGGAGTCGTGCAGCCCAGAGGGAAGCGAATTCGAATTGCATCCTGGAATGGGCAGAAAGGTATGTCACAGCCATATCCGCGGTTTTCATCCCAGGAGTGGAAAATTGGAGAGCGGACTTTTTAAGTCGCCAGCAATTATGCCCGGGGGAATGGTCTCTTCACCCCGAGGTTTTCCAGGCAATATGCCAGCGGTGAGGAACTCCGGATGTAGATCTGCTAGCATCCAGATTCAACGCAAAGGTGGACAGATTTGTGTCTCGCACAAAGGATCCCCTAGCTTGCGGTTCGGATGCCCTAGTGTTCCCTTGGGATCAGTTCAAGCTGATATATGCATTCCCACCGCGATTAATCCGCAGAATCAGGGTAGAAAAGAAACCAGTGATTCTGGTGGCTCCAGCGTGGCCCCGAAGAGCATGGTACGCGGAGATTGTAAAAATGTCAGTGGGAAGTCCTTGGACCCTCCCACATCGTCCGGACCTGCTTTCGCAGGGACCGATATACCACCCTTCCTTACCAGCCCTAGGTTTGACGGCCTGGCTATTGAAGCCCACATTCTAAAAAAGAGAGGGCTCTCTAATCCTGTGGTATCTACCATGATCAATGCCAGGAAGCCGGTATCCAGGCAGATCTATTATAGGATCTAGAAGGCGTACATCACGTGGTGTGAGGCCAGGAAATGGCATCCACGTAAGTACGTAATAGGTAGGATTCTGGACTTCCTACAGTGGGCTGTACATAGGAAGCTTGCCTTGAGTACTATCAAGGGTCAGACGGCCTTGTCAATATTTTTTTCAAAGGCCCTTGGCTTTGCATTCATTAGTCAAAGCTTTCATACAAGGAGTGATGCGTATTAGCCCTCCGGTTAGTATTCCCATATGTCCATGGGACTTAAACCTGGTTCTGTCGGTTCTACAGAAACAACCATTTGAACCATTGTGGCACATTTCCTTGGTTCTTTTCACCAGGAAATTGATTTTCTTAGTAGCCATTTGTTCGGCTAAAAGAGTATCGGAATTAGCCGCCTTGTCCTGTAAGGAGCCATATCTGGTTATCCATAAGGACGGAGTAGTATTACGTCCTCATCCAGCCTTCTTCCTAAGGTGGTATCGAGGTTCCATTTGAACCAAGATGTGGTTCTTCCTTCCTTTTTCCCCAAACCTAGTTCGGTAGAGGAAAAGTTATTGCATTCTTTGGATGTAGTAAGAGCAGTTAAAGCTTATCTAAAAGCCACTGCTCAGATTCGTAGAACGGATACTTTGTTTATTCTGCCGGAAGGCCCCAGAAAGGGTCAGGCAGCATCAAAAATCTACTTTAGCCAAGTGGATTCGACAGGTCATAATACAAGCCTATGGCTTGAAAAGGAGACCGCCTCCGTTCAAAGTTAGAGCGCACTCCACAAGAGCAGTTGGAACTTCATGGGCAGTGCATCACCAAGCCTCCCTGGCTCAAGTCTGTAAGGCCACAACATGGTCCTTAGTACACACGTTTACTAGATTCTACCAGGTAGACGTCAGAAGTCAGGAGGATGTCGCCTTGGGGCGCAGTGTGTTGCAGGCCGCAAAAGAGCCTCATGCCTGATGGCGCCCAGCTTATGTATCCCTCCCCTCATTTGGCATTGCTTTGGGACGTCCCATTAGTAATGACTAAGTCGCTCTGTGTCCCGTGATGTACGAAAAAGAAAAAGGGATTTTTATAACAGCTTACCTGTAAAATCCTTTTCTTGGAGTACATCACGGGACACAGAGCTCCCACCCCTCTTTTTGGGACACTTATTGCTTGGCTACAAAACTGAGGTGCTCCCGGATGGGAGGGGCTTATATAGGGGAGGGTACTTCCGGTTTGGAATTGGCCAGTGCCAACACCTGAAGGTAATCTATATAACCCATTAGTAATGACTAAGTCGCTCTGTGTCCCGTGATGTACTCCAAGAAAAGGATTTTACAGGTAAGCTGTTATAAAAATCCCTTTTTTCTATGTGATCTCACATCATAAATAATTCTATTTTACAGATGTTATTTTCTGCCGTTCTCTTGGTTTAGGGTGAAGATCTGATGAACATGAAAGATGAGGGTGAAGTAGAAGAGACGTATGTGAGGGATGATCAGCAATATACGGAGGAGGCTGGAATGATGAGGACATTCAAAGAGGAGGACACTCCTACAGAGATCAGCCCAGGTGAGCCAGAATATATTCTTCTCTTATCTCTGCTCTGTTACTGCGCACTGATTGGTCCAGAGTAGGGCGGGAGATGAGTGGCGTTATAGGTTGATAAGTCACCTCCTTGTACTGATTCCCGTCCTACACATTAGATCTTCTTTTCTTTTCAGATAAACCACCTTCTCTGCTGCAGACACAATTTATTTATTCAGACATGATTTATGTATAGTGATGAGCTGAACATACCTGAGTCCGGTTTGGGGTGGGTTCTGCAAACTTTACTGAAGTTCAGATTCTGAATCCAAAAGTCAATAGCAGCCAGATCTTAGATATTAGTAATGGCCATTTTCAGTGCTAATAGGCAAGGGATTGTCAAACAAATGGGAGGCTGGGCATTGCCCTGGGGGACATGCACCAACACAAAAGCCTTTTTTTATTATTTGATTTTTTCGTTAGGCAGAGAGCAGGGATTTTAATATGTGAAACATTCAAATGTTACTTCTCTTTTTAAACTAGTATCCAGGGTTTCACTTCATCTATACAGATCTTACGACCCTAAATAAAGGTATTTTTAATACTTTCGATTTTTTTTAAAGCCTTTAAGACTCCAGTAATCCAGAAGTGATGTCATGACATTGCTTCCAGGTTACTCCAGCCAAGACCCGATCAAAGCCGATCCCGGCTTTGCGCGGTCGTGCGATGTTGTACCCTAATAAAATGTATGTCCTTTTTTTTCCCACAAATAGAGCTTTCTTCTGGTGGTATTTGATCACCTTTTTATTTTTTGCGCAATAAACAAAAAAAGAGCGACAATTAAAAAAAAAAACTTTCTGCTATAAAACATTCCCAATAAAAAAATGTAAAAAATAGAATTTCTTCATCAATTTAGGTCAAAATGTATTCTGCTACATTTTTTTTGTAAAAAAAAAAAAAATCCCAATAAGCATACATTGATTGGTTTGAGCCAAAGTTTTACAAACTATGGGATATTTTTATGGCGGCGATCAACGAATTATAGTGGGACTGCAACATTGCGGCAGAAAAATCTGACACTAAAGCCCTGTACACACGATCGGATTTCCTATGGTTATTAAACCGATGGATTTTTCCATCGGAAAACCGATGAAGCTGACTTCCATCAGTCTTGCCTACACACCATCAGTAAAAAAAAAACGACCGTTCCAAACGCCGTGACGTAAAACACTCAGATGAGCCGAGAAAAATGAAGTTCAATGCTTCTGAGCATGCGTTGACTTGATTCTGAGCATGCGTGGGTTTTTTATCTGATGGAGTTCCCCACAGACGATAGTAATTTGCTATCGGTTTTTTAACCATCGGATAAATTTAAAACATGTTCTATTTTTAAACACCAATGGAAAAAAGACCGATGGGGCCCATACACGATCGGTTTGTCCGATGAAAAAAGTCCATTGGACTGTTTCATCAGTAAAACCTATCGTGTGTACGTGGGTTTAGTGACACTTTTTTGGGGACCAGTGACACCAATTCAGTTGTCAGTGCTAAATAATATGCACTGTCACTGTACTAATGACACTGGCAGGGAAGGGATTAACATCAGGGGCAATCAAAGGGTTAAATGTGTCCCTAGGGAGTGCTTTCTAACTGTGTGGGGGGGGGGTGCTTGTACTGTAAGAAGACAGAGATCTGTATTCCTGCTTAGCAGAAACACAAGATCTCTGTCTTCTCCTGTCACAGAACGGCGATCTACCTTGTTTACATAGGCAGACTGGTGTTCTGTCTGCCTCGGGAATGATCAACAGGTTCCGGCTTCCACTGTGTCCAATCACACCGGGAGTGGGTCTCCGGCAGCGTGTGTGTGCGCCCCAGACCCTGAAAGAAAAAAAAATCACATACAGGTACGTGATTTCGCGCTAAAGGGCCGCCCTGCCACAGTATATGTACGTGGGGTGGTCCTTAAGTGGTTAATAAGACACGGAAGTTGAATCCAATGCAATTTTACTTTATCTAATCGCAGTACAGAGGATATGTTTTTGGCCTTTTGAAGTGTAAGAAGACAAGGAGTTTTCTAAGCCCTATTGTTGCTAATACTAAATCTAATACTAACAACTGAGGGATCATGAAAGAAACTGGGAGGGTCTAGCTGAGACTGGACTAACTAGCACTTACTAGAAGGGGAGGACAGAAGCAGATACCATATAATATCAGTAAATGTGTTCTAGTGGCCCTAGACCACCACTAGATGTTGGCATACATCAAACAATAATAACCTGATGCAGTTCAATATAGCACATAAAAATTACGAATATGTGGGACAGATAACCCACTCATTCACATTCTCAACCCGATTAATGTCGATTTTGGGGTTCAGCTGGCAGTATGAGGTTTTGTTTTGATCCTAGTTACAGTAGCAGTCCCTATTATTTGAGCTGACTTATAGCTAAAAGTTAACCTAAAACTCAGTCAACAATTTTGTTAGGATGAAATGTAAGGAGGAACATAGAAAATGGAAACACTTATATTTGCAGCTGAAAATACGTCTCCAAACACCCTCCAGTTCTGATTGTCACCAGAAGCCTAGGCCTATGTTCACTTGTTCTATGCTAAAAGATCTGCAAGTCTAAACCTTGAATTTCTTCATTATCAGAGATCACATGACCCAGTGCCTAGGCTTGTGGTTGTGTGAAGAGCATGGACCTCCCAGTCCTCATTGTTTCCTGCTCTTCTGACAAGGCTGTGTAAATGTAGAAGTGATCTGGGAGGAGGACCAAAGGACCTTTTACTGAAGAGGGGAAGTCACAGTTGGTTGGGACATCCACAGAGAACATCTGCTCACTCAGCTCTACCTGATCCAGATGGGATCTTGATTTAAGTGAACTATCCTTATTGTCTCGTATTGATCGTGTTTTTATTTTTTTCAGGACACGCGATTGAGAAACCCTCCACAGAACATCTCACTTTATCTCTAAGCTATAAAATGGAAGATGAGGAAATCGCAAGAGATTGTGCAGGAGAAAAGACAATGAGCTCAGCTATGGATGGTGGACTTCAGCGTGTGGCGAGACCATCAAATCCCTCTGACTCTGAGCAACCTCATGCTGTGGGGGATGGTGCCGGAATTCAGGGGGAGGAGACATTTTCCTGTCCTGAATGTGGGCAAAGTTTTAGCTTTGAATTAAGTCTTACTGTACATCAGAGAGCTCACATGGGTGGGAAGCTTCATTCCTGTTCTGAGTGCGGGAAATGTTTTTCACAGAAATCAGACTTTGTTAGACATAAAAAATCTCATGGAGGAGAGAAGCCATATCCCTGCCCCAAGTGTGGGAAAGGTTTTCTACGGAAATCAGACTTTCTTATACATGAAAGATCTCACACAGGGGAGAAGCCGTATCTTTGCTCTGAATGTGGTAAAAGTTTTTCAGACAAGTCCAATCTTAACAGACATCAGAGGATTCACACGGGGGAGAAACCATATTCCTGTCCTGAGTGTGAAAAATGTTTTTCACAGGTGTCCCATCTTCAAAAACATCGGAGGTCTCACACAGAGAAGAAAGTGTGTTCTTATCCTGAGTGTGGAAAATGTTTTTCACAGATATCAGAACTACTAATGCATCAAAGATCTCACACAGGCAAGAAACCATATTCCTGCCCTGAATGCGGGAAATGTTTTGCATGGAAATCAGGACTTGTTATGCATCAAAGATCTCACACTGGGGAGAAACCGTGTTCCTGCCCTGAGTGTGGGAAATGTTTTTTACACAAATCAGACCTTGCTAGACATCAAAGATTTCACAGAGGGGAGAAACCGTATTCCTGCCCTGAATGTGGGAAATGTTTTTCACAGAAATCAGACCTTGTTAGACATCAAAAATCTCACAGAGAGGAAAAGCCTTATTCCTGCCCAGAGTGTGGAAAATGTTATATATGGAAATCAGACTTTGTTATACATCAAAGATCTCACACAGGGGAGAAGCCGTATCCCTGCTCTGAGTGCGGTAAAAGTTTTTCAGCGAAGTCCAATCTTTACAGACATCAGACGATTCACACAGGGGAGAAGCCATATTCCTGTCCTGAGTGTGGGAAAAGTTTTTCACGGAAATCAGGACTTTCTCTGCATCAGAGATCTCACAGAGGGGAGAAGCCTTTTGCTTGCCCAGAGTGCGGGAAATGTTTTTTAGACAATTCCAGACATCAGATGATTCATACTGGGGAGAAGCCGTATTTCTGTCCTGAGTGTGGGAAAAGTTTTTCACAGAAATCAGACCTTGTTAGACATCAAAGGTCTCACACAGGGGACAAGCCGTATTCGTGCCCCAAGTGCAGGAAATGTTATATACGGAACTCAGACTTTGTTATACATCAAAGATCACACACGGGGCAGAAGCCATATTCCTGCCTTGAGTGTGGTAAATGTTTTTCGGCAAAATCCATTCTTTACAGACATCAGAGGATTCACACAGGAGAGAAGCCATACTTTTGTTCTGAATGTGGGAAATGTTTTTCATGGAAATCAGAACTTGTTAGACATCAAAGATCTCACAAAGGGGAGAAGCCACATTCCTTCCCCGAATGAGGTAAATGTTTTTCATGTTTTAATGTGGTAAATCCACGCTGACCCCAGAAAAAAAGTGAAAAAAGGTGTCAACGTATATAAGTGGCCAAAATGAATGACAGTGCTGCAACTAAAAAGTGTATCATATATGCATCCTTCCCGAGGTAAGTTTAGAAACCAAACACTAGTGATTGTATCATATACATAAATCTGAAACAAACACTTGGGAGTGAAAAGAATTTAAAAGTTCATAACAGGTGACATTCGGTGTGGTTTGATTGCAAGTGGATCCTTTGGTAAAACAAGATGATACTGCTGTTCACTCAATCCTTCCACAAGGTAGCCAGGAAAATAATAAGAGTAGCCAAAAAGGCCACTTACCAGAACTGTAGGATCTCTATCACGGAGATCATATGGGCACATATAGGAGGGATCAGTCTGGCCGAACCGATCAGCTCACACATCCATCGGGATCCTCTCCTCCACTTTCAATTTCAGGTGATGTAATGCTTTCTGTGAGATCCTTATCTTTCAAGGCTGGATTTTGCTCATAAAAAGTATCAAAAAAGGAGGGCTTCATAGTTTAGTAGTTTTAAAACAAAAGTTTTTATTCCATTTGCTGGGCTACTGACATCATAAGAAGCAAAAATAACAAACAATTAAAACGAGACTTCTCAGCCACGGCTCAAGCCTGTCAGCTGATTTGTGGTGACGTTAGGTCCTGTGGCTCCACCCAATGTTTTTCATTGGTGTCCATATTCCTGCCCTGAGTGTGAAAATACTGTACATGGAAATCAGACTTTGTTAACCATGCCAATACTGGGCACTTTGACCCCCTTCCTTCCCAGACCAATCTTCAGCTTTCCGTGCTCTCGCACTTTGAATGAGAATTGCGCGGTCATGCTACACTGTACCGAAATACATTTTTATCATTTTGTTCACACAAATAGAGCTTTCTTTTGGTAGTATTTATTCACCACTTGGTTTTTTATTTTTTGCGATATAAGTGAAAAAAGAGCGAAAAATTTGAAAAAAATATATATATTTTCTACTTTCTGTTTTAAAAGAAATCCAATATAATCAAATTTCGTCATAAATTTAAGCCAGAATGTATTCTGCTGCAAGTCCCCTGACACCACAGGCTCAACTTTACACACCTATTCAAGTCAGCAAGTAATGGCTTAATTTTATAGATAAACTGTTCCACACACCCAATATGCAGAGCCCTGAATATGTGTGTGCGGATCCTAACAGCTTCAGTCCTTTTTAAAGCAAAGATAAGCTTTGGTGTCTTCAGCTAGCCACTTTCGTTGGTGCACATTAACTCCTGGGTAGCAGGGCAAACAATATAACTGGCCTAGATTATCAAGTGAAACAGACAGGATTTTGTTCAACGAGGTAAGAGGACAATGGTGTCTGTATACAGTGTCCTAGAAATGGATAGCCTTATCCTTTTATCCCTGTAGTACTACAAGTGTCAGCAAGATGACTACCGGTAATGATGTTTGTATACAGTGTTCAAATAACTTTTTGTAGTGCAGTGTCTCTGTTCCCTGCAGATGGGCAGAAATGCCCTCTCACCAAATCCTAAGATCAGGGCCCAAGCGAACGTCCTGGAACAGGAAGGCTTTCATGGCAACCCGACCGGTCCCCTCACACTGGAACGGTTCACCGTTGGTGGTGAATTGCCTCAATATTCACCTGGAATCCCCCTCTCTCAGGCTGGACATCCCAACTCACGGTGGAGGCCTAATTCGCGCAGGGTGATAATCTGAGAGACAGCCCCTCTCCCTCAGGTCTGGTCTCTTTACTCCCTCATCACTGACTGAACTTTACCTCAGGACACAAAATGGAGTCTTTTACCTTCCTGTCAGCAAAGCCTGCTGGGATTTGTATTTATCCCTGTATACCAGTCTATGGGGCCATTTTGTGTGGGAACTGCATGTCCCAGAATCCATTGCAGCTCTCTCTGCAGTTCAGTACAATCTCTTCCATTGGCTGTTGTAACTGTGCCCTTAATTGGTTTTCCTCTTCTGGCCTCTTCAGTCAGTGAAAACAGGAAGAGGGGGGGGGGGTGAAAAATCTCGCTTACAACTGCTAGAAGGCAGCTCTCCCTAACTCAAGCTGGAAAGCCTGTGTACATTCTTCCGGCCAGCTTGAAAGGACTGCGGGTTAAAGAGTGAGACACCCGCTACATACAGTACATACAACCTTCTGTTACATTGTTATTTCCATTTCCTTATCCATTGTTGTTAGGGGATACTCTTCTTTTGTTCAAGAGCAAATTTTGTGCTACGGCCCATGAGAACAGGGCCTATTTCTCATAGGGGGGGGGTGGTTGTAGCCCTCCTAGATAGGCTGGTAAATATAGTTTTTGGTTTGCTCTGTAATCAGAGGAGCAGTGATTGTTTACACTGGTCTGTTCAGGGTTTAACAGGCTGGGAGTTTCCCTGCTTCCCCCTGCCTCTAGAAGACGTTTCTAGAGCTTAGAGAGGGAGAATTCAGATGTCTAGTCAGAATATTTAGCAGGGCCTATCCCATCCCTGGGGAAGGTGGAGCCCTGAGGATATTGCCTCCCCCCCCCCCCCTCCCCATGGGGATGGATCTGTGAGCTAAGAATTTAGAGGGAGCTGTCTATCACTGGAGAACCTCTGGACTGTTCTCTACACCTGGGATCTGTGAGTATAGCCTAATTCCTGTGGTGCATGGTCTACAGCTGTAGATTTACAAGATTACCAGAATGGTTAAGTTTATATACATAAACGGTTGGCTAGACCCCATTCAAAACTCAGGAAGAGACGACGCCAAAGACCTAGAGACAAGTAAATTTTAGCCCACCGGAGCAATCGGACACACAATCGGAAGTTTCAGATGCTACAGATGGAGGATCGTCCGTTGTATCTCGCAGTTCTACATCATCTGTCTTTTCTAGTGAAATTTATCTTGGTCCCCCCATCAAAAAACTGTTCAGGAACTTCTCAAAAGGTCTTTCTTTTTCCCCAATGCTACATTTTGACGTTTTACGGACTCTGCTTGATGTTAGTCCTTTTATTCGTAATTTAGTACTTAAGAAGCATTTTCGTGAGGTGCCTGAACCCATTGATTCTCTGGCTGTGGCTACGCAGGATGATATATCTTCTACTTTTAAGTAATTTGACTTCCAGAATTTTGTTATTTGATCAACCCTGGAGAGCCTACAATCAGAAAAACTGATGGGACCCCCAGAAGTGGTAACAAATATTTTTATCTGTTTACACACTGAGTGCAGTAGTTGAGATGTTCCAGACCATAGTAGAGAATGACCTGGTTAGACTAAATACAGGGGGTCCCCGGGTTACGAACAAGATAGGGAATTGGTTTGTAAGTCGGGACAGTACCTTTTTTAAGTGCTCCACATAGGCAGATGACATGAGCTCACATGTACTGTACATTCTATCCCTGTGTTCCAGCATGAGTTCATATCATCTGCCTATGTGGAGCTCTCATTCAATCGTGTGTAGTACAAGTACAGTACTGTACAGGGCATATACTGTAGTAGTGGGCACAGAACAGTACAGTATGTAATCTCACCAGCTTTCAGGGCCTTTCTGATGCAGTCCTGTACTGTATGTGGGGGGTGGAGAACATCTGCAGTCCAGTGAGGGTGGCTGGCTGGGAGTACCAGGCAGGGAAGGCCCAGAGCGCTGCAAAACATGCAAAAGGATGTAAAGATGCTGGGCTCCAGGACACCTCAACCAGCCCACACAGGCAGTCTCTGCTGGGCAGCTCACCAGATCACAGCAGGGAGATGGATGGCTGGTGAGGCAGGTGAGAGCAGCAGTGTCCGCACATCCGAGTCCAGGCCCGCCGCGGTGCACCTCCGCGGGGCAGCAGCGCAGGAAAGACCGGGGATCTGCAGGCTTCACTAGGCTGGACCAGGCCGCGGCCGCAATACAGGACACAGCAGGGTATGGAGAGGAACAGGTAGGCATGTAATTAGGTTGTTTTTAAGTGTTAATGTGCACGGATGGCTAAGGATGGAGTGCAGGACCCCATTCGTAAGTAGGAGCCGTTCGAACTCGGATGTTCGTAACTCGGGGACCCCCTGTAATAAGGTAGAGCGCAATCTTAGATTTACAAATGACAATCTCTTAAGAACAGAAAGAGCGGAAATTAAAACTTTAAAATCTCAAGCAAATCTAGTTATAAGACAAGTTGATAAAGGGGGGGGCAGTGGTTATCCTGAATGCTAAGGATTATAGATTAGAAGCTTTACGTCTACTCAGTGACACAATAACATACCGAACACTGAAAAATAATCCTACTTCAGAGTTCAGGAAACAATAGTTATGGGCATTGGGTCTCTTTTTTAAAACTGGGCAATTGGGTTGATGGCTACTTACAACCTCTTGTCCTTAGGTTACCAGGCTATATAAAAGACACCACAGCTGTATTGGCTAATATAGAACAGAAAAAATGGTTCAAATCATCTAACTGGATTACCATGGATGTCAAATCCCTGTACTCCAGTATTCCCAATAAACTAGCATTGGAAGCGCTTACATTTTATTTACATCATTATAGTGTGATGTGTGGAATCGAAAGTGTTCATTGTATTGACAGTTGATTTTCTGCTCAAACATAACTTTTTCACTTTTGATAAGGTTTTTTACTTGCAGACTAGGGGAGCCTTAATGGGTGCCAAGTTCTCTCCCTCCCTAGCAAATCTCTATATGGGATGGTGGGAGGAGAAATTTTTATTCTCCTCCCATAACCCCTTTATCGACAGCATTAGTTGGCACGGTCGCTATATAGATGATTTGCTGTTTATATGGGAAGGTTCTCTAGACAATACCCCTAAAAGGGGAAGGATGCATGAATAGGGGGTGGCGGCGGCAATGGAAAGGGGAGGCAGCCTTTATAATCGAAGGCCAGTTTGTAGTTCAAGGCTCCACCAGGGAGAAGTGAGGTCCAGAGGCCAGGGCATGGGCCAGAGCAGCAGTGAGCTGCAAAAGAGATAGAGGTACATGAGCATGGTGGGGCTGTGAATCGAACTGAGGGACTTCTACTAGTTCTTTAAATAGAAGTGGGTCATAAAGCCCTAAAACAGTATTTCCTGGCTGGACTGAACCCACTGGAAAGCACTACACCTTAAGTGAAACCCCCTGGAATATCACTCCCTGATATTTCAGAGTGCGGTGGTCACGAATATATCATCTACAGTTCAGCATACAGATTTCAGTGATCAGGAGGATGTCATCTACAGTCCAGCATACAGAGTGCAGTGGTCATTTGACAGAGGTATATCCTACAGGACTGTGTACAGAGTGTAGCGGTCAGGAGCATTTCATATATAGCCCATCTTAAAGAATGCAGTGGTTAGACGTATGTCATAATACAGCTCAGTGTACAGAGTGCAGTAGTCAGGAACTTGGCATATACTCCTGTACCTTGACATATCATACAATAAAGCCGTATTGTTCTTTCAGTGTCGGCATCCCGTGTTCTGTCCATTTCCACACCGACATCAAGAGCTCCTCCAACATCCTGCTGTATTTGTCGTCTCGCCATGTTTCTCATGGAGCTCAAGAGATTGACCAGAGTTTTCTTATCAATGTCACCAGACCACCTCTTGCTCTACTATTGGGGTGCTGGACCTTTCTATGACTACTCAGGACCCCAACCTCTTCTATATGATTGGGAAGATTTCTATCATATTTACTAAGAAGAGAAAGAAGCTGAAGAAAATATATCCATGATGTAAATGAGGGTTACATACAGTATGAGCAGCATCAACCTTCACTCTGTAACCAAGACCTAGCCTGGAAATGCGCAGAATGACACCAATTAGTCTCTAACCAATCTCACGGTTTGGATGGACTTTCTCCTTCCGATTATTTCCAGATGAACATGAATTAGAGTCCCAATATCTCCCCTAATTTCTGCAAACAGATATAAATTTCTCAATGCCGTATATTGTACAGATTCCACATGTTCCCCGATACGAGCTCTTACGTTGTACTTTTCAACTTTACAAACTGGAGGGAAAGAACTTGGCAAGGTTCTCTAGGTTCTCTACCTATGTAGAGGGCATGTGGCAGTGGTGGCTGGTGGTTTCTTGTTTGGGGAGCGGCAAGCAACCACCCCTCCTGTGGCACCTAAACACCCCCCGTGCTGTTTGCCGGTCCACTGGCACTTACCCAATCGGCGGGGATCATCGGGCAGGGGGACAGGCTGCATTAGGCATCTTGCAGCGTCTTCCGTGTCCTGAGATCATGGCGGCTTCTGCCGTGTGTCTCCTCCTAGACGTCCAATAGGATCGCCTAATCTTTCAGCCAATCAGGAATTGGGTAACAGACCTGCGCTTCCTGATTGGTGGAGAGGTGATTCAGTGTTAGAAAAGCAAATATTAATTTGCTTTTCCAACACATCTGGGTGAACTCCGAGCACAATGCTCTGTGCTCCGAGTTCACCTTTTTTGAAGCCTATTAGAGCCTATGGCTCTAATCAGGTGCTTCAAAATAACACTCCCGCCGCGGTAAATCAGGCGCCCGGCGTCCGAAAAGGGACCGAATAGGGGGTGGCAGCGGCGGCCATGGATAGATTCATGCAATGCATGAATCTATCCATTATTTATAGAGGGGGCAGTGCCAGTGCGCTTTTAATGCATGGGCCGCCCCTGGCATGTGGTCTGGTACGGTTCAGGAGGTGAGGGGAGTGCACTCATGTCTTCCCCTTTCCTGGCTTGGAGTTGGGTCTAGTATGGATTTTGTGGAAGACCCCAAGCTTTTTTTTGTTTTTCAGCGCTAAAAGCTTAATATATCAATTCTGGGGGGACCCCACTCCTCTTTCTTTTTTTTTTTTTTTTGCATGAGGCCCCTTTGAAATCCATACTAATCCTGAAGTGCCTGGCATGCCACCCCTTTCCCTGTCAGCCAGGAATCACGGCTAACTGGGACGGGTGTGAAAGCATCACTGGTTGTCAGGTTCCCTGCAGTTGCTGGCTCTTTAATTGAGATGAACTGAACTGTCCTGGGGAGTTAAATCAAAAATGCCCATTTTCTGGGCTTAATAGGCAGGGAGGTATCAAAAATAACTTGGTGGGAAGGGGGTCACTGTCCTGAGGAACATGTACCAGTGCAAATAAATCATTTTTAAAACCCCAATTTGGCCAGAAGCAGTGATTTTTAAATGCTTAACCACTTCCATACAGGGCACTTATACACCTTCCTGCCCAGACCAATTTTCAGCTTTCTGCGCTGTTGTACTTTGAATGACAATTGCACGGTCATGCTACACTGTACCCAAATTAAATTTTTATCATTTTGTTCCCACAAATAGAGCTTTCTTTTGGTGGTACTTGATCACCTCTGCGATTTTTATTTTCTGCTAAAAAAAATTTAAAAAGACCGAACATTTTGGAAAAAAAAACGTTTTTTTTGTTTCATTTACAAATCTTTGTAAATAAGTAAGTTTTCTCCTTCACTGATGGGCACTAATGGGGCTGCACTGACGGGCACTGATAAGGTGGCACTGATGGGCACCGATGAGGCGGCACGGATGGGCACTGATAGGCGGCACGGATGGGCACTGGTAGGCGGCACGGATGGGCACAGATAGGCGGCACGGATGGGCACAGATAGGCGGCACGGATGGGCACAGATAGGCGGCATGGATGGGCACAGATAGGCGGCACGGATAGGCGGCGTCACGCCCCCTCCACGCCGTACGTGCTACGTCATCATTGATGGCGTTAGTGCGTCAGTGGCTCTAGGCCAATATGCTATCAGTGTGCCATTATGCTATTCTGTTAATTTATTACTATGTATCATGTCATGGAATAAAAGTTTACGCATTTACTATATGGCACTATAGATGGCTCCACCACCAGACAGCATTATAGTATCATGCAATGCTATTTTCCTGGCTGCGCGCTTCAATTCAAAGTCCCAAAATATTTTGTTTTTTTATATCAACCTATCGGGGATGGAGGTACATCTAGCTGGCCTCACTTAAAAGTCCCAACCTCTTAGTTTCAATTCAATATGCCTGTTGGGGATGGAAGCGTGCACCAATTTACCATTTTTAACCATTTGGTATTTTCCAGTGCCAGCACCTATTGGGTGCCTTTCTCCTTTTAATGTTGTACTTTATCATGATAGCCCTTATTACATGCAGGTGACAGAGACTGTTTAGAACTTACCCGTTCTAACTCCCTTTTTTGGTCATTATATTCATTTACCCTGTCCTCCTTGCATGCCATCTTGGTTATGCTGGCAGGACCTTCGGTCTGCGTGGCGTGGCTGGCTCTCTCTTATGGCCCCGGAACCTGCGATCGGCTTCAGGTATCCTCTCCTTTCCCCACCTCCCGTTTGCTGGTGTTGTGGGGGTGGGGGCGGGCATCCTGCTGCCGATCGGTGTCACGCCCCCTCCACGCCGCACATGCTACGTCATCATTGATGGCGTTAGTGCGTCGGCGTGATGCTTATAACATCAGCGCCATACACTCAGCGATAATTGGTCAGCAGGCAAGTGGTGGTCCTCACTCGGCTGTCGGCGCCGTCTCTCCCTTGTGTGCCGCAGCGTGACGTTGGCGGCTATCCCCATACACTGAAGTTTCATTGCTCCAGCCCACCCTAGGAAGCCTTCCCTGGGACCTCCCCCATGTACACTTCTACGCCATTATTTGGACTTAACCTTTCACATAGGTGATCCAGGTATGACATTGTTACACATTTCACTTGTCATCACTACTGTGTTTTCTTACTCTATTCTACTCCATTTAGTTTTTGGGGGGGTT
Organism: Rana muscosa; assembly: GCA_029206835.1. Classification (NCBI taxonomy): domain Eukaryota; kingdom Metazoa; phylum Chordata; class Amphibia; order Anura; family Ranidae; genus Rana; species Rana muscosa. Next base: position 31,853,079 of record JARGYO010000094.1, read on the forward strand.
GTCCTTCCCCCCCCCCCTTTGTTTCACCTAGGGTAGTCTTGGTCCACTTTTTGGTTTTCACTGTTATTATTATTTTAACATTAATACAACATTACTTATTTAGCTACCACTGCACCTATTATATTAATGGATGAAATGCTACAATTTTTTAACCCATAAATAATCACTATGCCGTGCACCATCTACTATATTATAATTCCTATATTGATCCCTACATTTATTTACTATTAATACTATTATATTATAATATTTTTCAGATGGTATACACCCTTATGTCCTTTTCACAACCCATGGGGCAACCACCCTCGGAATATTCTTCCCCTGGTTGGTTTTTCCATCTTGATGCTTTTGGGGTTAGCCGCCTCAGGTTCCGGGGCGAACTGACATTCCAGCCTACCTCCAGTTCCCTCAGTCCATGTCCAGACTCTGATTTGACTTGCAAGTATGAGTGACCAATTTTTAAATTTTTTATTTTTCTATAGTCTTTATTACATTTTTACATGATCACTCATCATATCTACTTTTAAACATCCTTAGACAATATCTCTGCATCTGCTCCTGAAGAGTAGCGCTACAGCTACGAAACGCGTCGAGCTAATAGATGCCTTCCCTGCTGTTCTTTTTATTCAAGATACCATGATTACGGTTCACTGGAATATACCTATACATTACTTACTGTGGGAATACGTTGCAACTAGTCTGGTGTGTCATCATTATGTCATTACTGTGGCTCTAGGCCAATAGGCTATCAGTGTGCCATTATGCTATTCTGTTAATTTATTACTATGTACTGTATCATGTCATGGAATAAAAGTTTTTTACTTTACTATGATGGTTACTACATGTCTATGCATTTACTATATGGCACTATAGATGGCTCCACCACCAGACAGCATTATAGTATCATGCAATGCTATTTTCCTGGCTGCACGCTTCAATTCAAAGTCCCAAAATATTTTGTTTTTCTATATCAACCTATCGGGGATGGAGGTACATCTAGCTGGCCTCACCTAAAAGTCCCAACCTCTTAGTTTCAATTCAATAGATCAATGGGAGAAGGTCTCTCTTATGTAGCGCCCCCCCCAATATTATGGGGCGCTGTGTGTCTATTTGGGGGTAGTCTGGGCCAGTAGTTGGGCTCAGACCAATTGATATTTTGTTGTTGCGTCTGCTCTGGGTGTGATGCTGCCTGGTAGTAGTGTTCCATGTTGCCTGTAGGTGGCACTGTCACCACCGGCATAGGTTGAACCACAGGGGGCATCACAGCACCTTGGGTGTCCTCTCTCGGCAGCGGTGCAGTGGGCGTGGTGAACCTGCTGTGCATGCTGGGAGGGGGTACATAAGTGGCAGATGCCATTGGGGTTGGGTTGTCGTTCCTGGGGACCCATTGGTCCTGTGTGTGCGCCTCATGGCCCGTATGGCACGGGTTGCGCGTGTTCTGGTCCTGGGCACCTTCAGCCCGAGGCCGCATCGCTGCTTCTTAGGCCCAGCCCTGCTGGCTGGGGCCTATGTTTCAAGAAAGGATCCCAAAGCTACCCACTTATGGGGAGCCACGGTTTAGGAAAGGAGTCCAGGGGAGGATCAGTCCCAGAGGAGACTAGCAACGGTACTGCTGTCTCGGGGAGAGGCCTGGAAACCCGCCTAAGGAGGGATCCATAATTACAAGCCCTGCAATACGTCAATCTGGCAATAAAGTGTAGTGCCCTTTAACTTTTTAGGGGTGTTATGTGCCTAAAATTAGGGGTTGGTCTGAGCTGGTAGCCAGGCTCAGACCACTTTGTTTGTCAGGTATTTACTTTTGCCTATGTGATGCTGCCTGCGTATAGTTCCCTGTGGCCTGTAGGTGGCACTGCCATATCAGGTTAGGGTTGAACCATAGGTGACATTGCTACGCCTTGGGGTGTCCTCCCTCTGCAGCGGTACAGTGGGCGTGGTCAACCTGCTGTGCATGCCGGGAGAGGGTACTTAAGGGGCAGACGCCATTGTTAGGGGGGGTGTTCATCCCCGTCAGGGTCAGAGGAGTAGGAGTGAGACACGTACCCTACCTTCGGTGGCCCTCATGGCCAGGGGTACGTGTAAGTGTGATCAGGCCCAGGCACCTTCAGCCTGGGGCTGCAACTCTACTAGTAGGCCCAGCACCTTTAGCTAGGACCTACCCCTGAAAGAGGAGTCCCAGGGTGCCCGGGAGAGGGTACCCGCTCTGACCGAGAGGAAGCCAGGGGAGGATCGGTCCCACTGAGGAGATGAGTAATGGAAGATTGCTGTCTCGGGAGAGGCCTGGTGACCTGTCAGAAGGAAGGATTCCTTATTCAGGAACATATAGGAGGAAGTTGGCGCTAGTACCAGAGACAAATATAAAGGAAACTAAGGAAAATGACAAAGAATATTGTAAACAGGGAAATTGATATGGGGAGGGGGGGGGGATGATAATAAAAATGTTATAAAATAGGGTATACAAAGGTTTGCATGAAGCTATAATCAAGTCCTTTTAGTCCATCCTAGAGCACATAGAAGGCAGCCCAGTGAAGATATGAAGCAAATCCTGAATTGAGCTGAGGGGAGAAGCACAAAAAGCGCCACTCTAAGTGCAGTATCAACAGTCAATTTAATGGTTTAAAACAGGGAGGGAGCATGTATATACCGTATTTTTCGCTCCATAAGACGCACCTGACCATAAGACGCACCCAGGTTTTAGAGGAGGAAAACAAGAAAAAAAAAATATTCTGAACCAAATGGTGTACTAAAATATTTTATATTATATTATTACTATAGGTGGGTGGTGGACACACAGCATAACCAGCACCCCTATCAAATCAGCTCAGCTACACTATATCTGGTGGTGGTGGTGGTCACAGCAACCTCCCCCCCCCCCTTCCCAGATCAGCTCAGGGTGGCAGGGCAGACACAAACACCCCTTAAGCCAATTCTATCACAACAGCTCAGGTGACTGGGCTGTGGATACCATGCCAGCTTACACCTCCCACCCCCTTATCAACAGCTCACCTCAGGCAGCGGAGGACACTGCCATTACAATCCACAACCCCCTCTTGCTGGCTGGCTCTCAGCCTCAGATGTACCCAGGAAGCAGCTAGAAATGAGGATGGGGACATCGTTTACAGCAGCAGATGCCGGGGGAAGGAGCAGGAAGTCAGACTAAACCAGACCATAGCGCCGGGGGGGGGGGGGGGTTCAGGCTGCAAAAAAAAAAACAGCAAGGGCTCTCACTGCGGAGCACACCCCCATAGCAATGCTACTGACACCCCCCATGTTTTGACACCCGGGGCAAAACGCCTCCCCCCGCTCCCCCTTGGTATGCGCCTCACTTCCTGTCCTCTCTCCTTCACAAAGAAGCCGAGCGCTGGAATTCTGACGCGGCGACACGGGGGGGGGGCAGTGCCTGGTCAGTATTCGCTCCATAAGACGCAGGGACATTCCCCCCTATTTTTTGGGGGGCGGGAAATGCGTCTTATGGTGCGAAAAATACGGTACTCACAAACATGCAGTTATAACAGGCATATAAGATGGGAGAGTCCTTGTCTCATCTGTAGCAATGCAGTGTCGCGGGACAGGTGGCGCCGGTGGAAGCCGCCGCTTGCTGAGCCGTACGTGCACCGATGCAAGGAGGAGCAGAGATGGTGGTATCCTCGGCAGACATTAGCCGTGTAGCTGGCTGTGAACTTCCGAGTGGCTGAGGGACCAATGAGTTCCGGGTTGTTAGAGGACCAATAGGTGAACGCGCTTTCGGAGCATGCGCTCCTTCATCGGTGCACGTACGGCTCAGCAAGCGTCGGCTTCCACCGGCGCCACCTGTCCCGCGACACTGCATTGCTACAGATGAGACAAGGACTCTCCCATCTTATATGCCTGTTATAACTACATGTTTGTGAGTATATACATGCTCCCTCCCTGTTTTAAACCATTCAATTTATTGTTGATACTGCACTTAGAGTGGCGCTTGTTGTGCTTCTCTCCTCAGTTCCTTATTCAGGAAAGCTAACCTGTAGAGTGCCCATTGGCATTATCCTGTTCTTAAAGTCTACTGAGGTTAGAGGATTTCTTGCACCCGTCCCTGGAGGGCATAGGGTGACAGAACTGTTTGAGCTCTGCACCGGCTGCTAGGACTGTGAGAGAGAACTATCCGGGTGAGCTAAACCCACTCGGGATCGAGTGGCGACGAGGTTACTGGTTGTGCCTGGATCTATTCCTCATACTTATTCCTTCTTTCATCCATCTGTCCCTGTCTACTACACAGCAAATAGAAAATAAACTCTCTGTTGGAGTTAAAGTACTTTTGGACATTGTTTTCTTTGGGGGAAGAAATAGAGACTTGCCCCTATACTCTGGGGAAGAGAACCAGTGGAGGAAGGTAACTCGCTGCAGGACCCAAAATCTGTGAACACCTCTTAACCTCCTCAAACAGGAGGGTACGGGCATATAGCACGGTGTGCCTTTACTTGCGAGTGAGCCAGGCAAGAAAAAGGTTTGTGTGCTACAAAAGGTTCTCTTCATTATTGCTTGGCTGGGAGATTCGTTTCTTTTAATCCTGTGGCAGAGGGTTCCCGATCGTATCCTTAATACAATATAAAGGAAAGATTGATTAGTGCTGCATTCCGGCTGCTAGGACCACTAAAGGGACTATCCGGGTGAGCAATTCCCACTCAGGCTTGAGTGGCGACGAGTGCTGTTTAAGTGTTGCGTGCCTAAACCTTCCCCTGTGTATTTCTCTCTTGTGTCCTACTCTTCCTCTAAAGTTCACTAAGCAAAGATAAAAATAAAGTCTAACTGTTTGGGTTTTACATGGTGTGGACATTGACTTTTCTGAAGACCTATCTTACACCCCTGACAACGGAAGCCATGAGGTAATTCACAGACCCAACAAAATCCAGCAGCTCCCTTAATCTGGGTGTAAGTGCTACACTTATATCAGTGATCAGTGGGAGAAGGACATTCTTACATCGTCATCAGTGGGAAGACTTCTCCCCTTTCAGATCATTGATGCCAGTTGTTACTGGGAGACAGAAATTGGTCATTGCTCAAGGAACCCCTAGAAACCATTGGAGGAACTCTGAATGAGAAAGGCTGGACTAGTCAGTAATATATTTCTATCCCCCTTGGTGGGAGTGGAGATGACCCATCTATAAGGATATACAGAACATACACACACAGCACAAGGTCGTTTTCACACTATGAGATGTTTGTCGAGGCTGCAGTTCCTATGAGCTCCACAGGGTGGTTATCTCAAGTATACGGAGAATGTACATCGCTATAGATAACAGACAGGAAGTGATGTCAGGTAAAAACAGGAAGTTCTGGGTCTGAGGTGAGTTGGGAGGAAGTAGAGAGACGACATTGCTGGAAGTGGCAGCAGAGGAGGTAATAAGATCTTATTGTCTATTTACACCCAGTAACCCCCCCCCGTCATGTCCGTCCTCTTCCTCCATAGTCACTGTGATGTCTTTTATCTCCAGCAGATGATGATACACCATCAATGAACTATTTGGTCTTTTCTTCTGCCACCACTGTGGCCCAGGGTTGCCAACCTCCCGCAGCATTTTTTACTGACAAAACATGGAAAATTTACTGGCGGAGCGCATTTTTTTACGGGGGAATTACAGAACTCCTATTGAAAACTAACACAATGAATATTTGAACAGTATAATCATGATATGGAAACACTGACAATACCTAGAACAAAGTAACTTTCTTGATTTACACTTAAAAAGTCAACACCGCATTAAAAGAATAACTCCCGATATTTACTGCCAATCACTGATTTTTAAAAACGGTCAGTAAATTTACTGGCGGTTGGCAACCCTGCTGTGGCTATAACAATGACAATATGCAATGATACATATTTCCCCATTGTATCCCAAAAATCTAAAACGTGTCCAGATTTTATAGCAAATAAATTATTTTGAATGTTTCATATCCAAAAATGTCCAATGGTGCAACAATAATTTGTTAGAACATCTTCCATTATCCAGTTATTGGCTCCACCCAGAACTGCAAATCCAGTTGAAAAACAGACTCCACCTTGCTCTCCCTCTCCATGTAGTGTCACTTTCTGATATGGGAACCATTGATACATAGACTATCAATATTACCATTGCACTAGGGTTGCCATCTCATCCCTTAAGGCTGGGTTCACACTGATACGACACGACATTCATCCGACTTTCATCCTACTTTGCTCTGCGACATCAGTCCTACATTGATCCGACATTCATCCGACTTTCACGAACAGGATACTACTTTGATCCGACTTTGTGCTAGTCTGACTTGTCCTTTGACCAATCAAAACAATTCCAGGGTGAGATAAATTCCTTTTACTGCTGCTGTAATCACCATGTCGGATGTCAAAAGTCGGATGGTTAGGACAAGGATCCTACTTTGATCCGACTTCAATGATAGGCCAGGTTCACACTGGGGCGACAAACGCTCCGACATTGGGAGCTCATGTCGCATGACGTGTGAAAATCAATGTTTCCCTATGGGAGCCGTCTTAACTGGTCCGACACATGTCGGTCCGACTTTGAAGATGCTCCCTGTACTACTTTGGTCCGACTTTGATCCTACTTCAGCCCATTGACTATCATTGAAGTCGGATCAAAGTCGGACCGCAGTCTTGCATGATCCGACTTTGGCATGCGACTTGTGCTCTGCTGATCTTGAGGGGGAACTCCACGCCAAATTTTAAATAAAAAAACTGGCATGGGTTCCCCTCCAGGAGCATACCAGGCCCTTCAGTCTGGTATGGATTTTAAGGGGAACCCCCTAAGCCAAAAAAACGGCGTGGGGATCCCCCCAAAATCCAAACCAGACCCTTATCCGAGCATGCAACCTGGCAGGCCGCAGGAAAAGAGGGGGGGCGAGAGAGCGGCCCCCCTCCCTCCTGAACCGTACCAGGCCGCATGCCCTCAACATGGGGAGTTTGGGGCAGGGGGGCGACCTGCGGCCTCCCCACCCCAAAGCACCCTGCCCCCATGTTGATGAGGACAAGGCCTTTTCCCGACAACCCTGGCCGTTGGTTGTCGGGGTCAAAGAGGAGAAGAGGGAAGAAGGCGACGAAGAAGACCGGGTCCGCTAGCAAAAGAGCTGGAAGAAGATAGTGGAGGCCCGGCAGAAGGAAGAAAGAACCGGAGAGCGAGAGAAGAAGAGGGAAGAAGGCGACGGAGAAGACCGGGCCCCGCTAGCAAAAGAGCTGGAAGAAGATAGCGGAAGAAAGAACCGGAGAGCGCGGAGACGACACCGGAGACCCCCGAAGTCGGAAGAAGACCCCCGGAGCTGTGTAATAAATTACTTTAAAAACCTGTGTAGTGTTTTTTTATTGACATTTTTTCCACCACGATGTACCCCATACTCATTCACATAGGGTGGGGGGCCGGGATCTGGGGGCCCCCTTATTAAAGGGGGCTCCCGCATTCCAATAAGCCCCCGCCCGCAGACCCCAACAACCAACGGCCAGGGTTGTCGGGAAGAGGCCCTGTCCTCATCAACATGGGGGCAGGGTGCTTTGGGGTGGGGGGCCACAGGTCGCCCCAATGCCTCAAAGCACCAAACCCCCCATGTTGAGGGCATGCGGCCTGGTACGGTTCAGGGGGGAGGGGGGGCCGCTCTCTCGTCCCCCCCTATTCTCCTGCGGCCTGCCAGGTTGCTTGCTCGGATAAGGGTCTGGTTTGGATTTTGGGGGGACCCCCATGCCGGTTTTTCATTTAAAATTTGGCGTGGATTTCCCCCTCAAGATTCATACCAAACACAGTGCCTGGTATTGGCGGGGATCCAAGTCGGATCCCCGTTCATTGAAAGTCGGACATATGTCGGCTTTATGTCACAGGGCAAAGTCGGATCCAAAGTAGGACGGCTGTCGTGTCGCACAAGTGTGAACCCAGCCTCAAACCTGAACACATAATCATTACACAGGTTCTATAGATAATTTAATGCGGATAAGGAACCAAGTGAGTTTAATTACCACCTTAATTAGCCAAAGAACCTGTGTAATTAATGTGTTTGGTTTTAAAGGGATGAGGTGGCAACCCTACATTGCACATGTTCCTGATACAAGCAGTCCCCGGGTTACAAACAAGATAAGGTCTGTAGGTTTGTTCTTAAGTTGAATCTGTAAGTAGGAACAAGGACATTTTTTAAGTGTAGCTCCCGTCAAAAATACTATTTTTAAAGTAGAGGTCCGCCAATTTTTTTTTTTTTTTTTTTAAAGTCAGCAGCTACAAATGCTGCAGCTGCTGACTTTTAAAATGAGGACACTTACCTGTCCAGGGCGCCCACGATGTCGGCACCCGAAGCCGATCTGTCCCTCGGCTCTCGTGTGCTGCCACCGTCCATCTTCGGGAGGAGTATCAGGAAGTGAAGCCTTGCGGCTTCACTTCCTGGTTCCCTACTGCGCATGTGCGACTCACGCTGCGCTATCCCACTGGTCCCTGCTGTCTTCTGGGACCTGTGTGTCTCCCAGAAGACAGTGGGGGGGCGAAGGAAGTGGCGTAGATACCCGCGGGTGGTACAGGTATATATGTCCAGAAGTGGGACCAAATGCCTGTATTACAAAGGCATCTTTTCCACCGCTCCCCCCTGAAAGGTGACACCGGAGGGGGGGAGGTTTCCAAAAAGTGGAAGTTCCATTCTTGGGTGGAACTCCGCTTTAAGCATTTTGGATAGCATAGGGAAGGGTTAACACCCCTGCAATGTTTGTTTTGCTGTCTGTGCCCCTCACTTTCTGTTCCAATGACAATTGGATTTAGAAAATTTTGGGTTGTTGTGGAAACAAGCCTTGGTGATAAAGCATCAGTGGAGGTACCTTTTTCCACATAATAACTCTTACAGGAGAGAATTTCCCTTCCTAGGAGTAAATCTTCTCTCACTTCCTGTTGTCTCCCTCCGTTTGTAAGTTGGACGTTTGTAACTAGGGGGCTGCCTGTATAGGCCAAAAACTAAACGTGCTGCAGCAACAACCAGCTGGGAACTGGTAACATCTCAGTTCATTTGCCAGCACACCATGGACCCTCAAGCATCATCCAAAAAACATTTATTGAAAGAGTTCAAGGTGGAAAAGGGAAATTTTTCGGGGCCATGCAGGACCCCTTTGTAAGGTATGTGATAAGTGATAAACGCTGGACATACACCGCCTCTATTGTATGTCCTGTATTATACATAGCCTGAAATCAGTTTTTCTTGCTGCTTTTCAAGCCCCTCTTGCTGGTGGGTTAACCTTTTTTGGGACTAAAATCCCTGTAATCAGGGTTTGGAGCCTTTTTTCCACAAGAAGTCTCTTTGAGACTCTGAATTCCAGAAGATCACTCATTCTTGCTGATTTTTAAGACTCCCTTGCTGGTGGGTTAACCTTTTTTTTTGCGACTAAAGTCCCTGTAATCAGGGTTTGGAGCCTCTTTTCCACCAAAAGTCTCTCTGAGGCCTCGTACACACGGCCGAGATTCTCGTTGAAAAAAACATGTCGTTTTTTTCGACGAGATTCTTGGACAAGAAACTTGTCCCGGCCGAGTGTACACACGCTCGTTTCAAAGAACCCGCGGTTCTTTGAAAGGAGTGTACGCGGTGACGTCATCGACTACGTCGAGCATGCGCTCGTCACATTCGATGCCGTCGCCGCCATCTTGGTCTACCCTACGTATGCCTAGGAAGCTACCGCGCATGCGTCAAATTCATTTCGAACATGCGCGGGCTTCGGGGAGGACAGGTAAGTGTACACACACTCACTTTTCTCGTCGAGAAACATACCGAGGAGAATCTCGATGAGAAAATAGAGAGCAGGTTCTCTATTTTCTCGTCGAGGTTTCTTGTCGGTTTTCTCGACGAGAAACCCGATAGCAGCGTACACACGACCGATTTACTCGGCAAGACCTCTCTGCCAGCAAGTTTCTTGCTGGTTCTTGCCGAGAAAATCGGTCGTGTGTACGAGGCCTCAGCCTCCGAATTCTTGGAGATTGCTGCTTGCTGCTTTTCAAGCCTCTCTTTTTGGTGGGTTAACCTTTTTTTGAGAAAAAAAGAAAACCTTGTAATCAGGGTTTGGATTACAACCAACCTAATTCCACCAAAAGTCTCTCTGAGCCTCCACATTTCTGGTCCCAAATAAAGACCTACCAATCCAGAGAGTACCAAAATCAGCCCTCTCAAACCAGACTACCCGAAAACCCCAGAACTCCGTATCCTGCATGGGTGAAAACCCGAGTGCTAGAAATGTCCCTTATGCTCTCCCTTAAAGGGACCACAACCCAAATAGTGGGAAAATATATCTCCCATTCAGGACCCATCTCTGGTGTCCTGTACAGTCCAAAGTCTATTTATATCACTTGGAGGTTCTGTCAGTACTTTCAGGGGGTAGAGGCTTCTTTTAAGTATTATTGACAGTGGTTGCCATAGAGAGGTGGGATATAATGGTCGATTTGTCACCCAACCTTTCCCCCCTGACAAAGTCACGTGACCATGTGGAGTTTGCAGTGATGTCATAACGCTGAGGATGCTTTATTGCCACCTCCGGAGAACACAGTGAAGTCTATTTTTTTATTTTTTTATTAAGTTTGCAGTCCTGGGTGGAGCACATCACTGGATAATGGAAGATGATCAAACAAATGAATAATTAGTGCACTAGTGCAGGGCTCAAAATTTAAAATCCTGAGCTACTAGCCAGACCTCAGGGGTTACTCGCCACCAGTTGCCGGGCCCAACCCCTACCATGCCCCGCCCCTAAACCCGCCCCCAAATTATCTCATGAATTGACACTTAAATGTTTTATGCAGAATTAAGTTATAAAAATAAATATTAACAATAGGGATGAGCTCGGTGTTCGAGTCAAACATACGTTCGACTCGAACATCGGCTGTTCGACCGTTCGGCGAACATCGAATGATTTGGGCCGTTCGTGCCAAATTCGAGTGACGCGAACGGCCCACAATACACTGCGCCATCGCAGTGCAATCCCGGCGCTGTGATTGGCCAAGCATGCACTGTGACCCCGCATGCTTGGCCAATCACAGCGCCGGCAGCTAGGAGAGCCATAATTGGCCACAGGCAGGTTGCCTGTGGCCAATTATAGCTCAGGGGGTTTAGCACACGCCCCACACTAAAAGGCCGCCAGCGCGGCAGCCTTGTGTAGTGTGTTCCGGCGCAGGGAAAGAGAAGGATAGGCAGGGACAGTGTTGATATTCTTTGTGCTATTCTTGTGTGCAGGGAGAGAGAAGGATAGGCAGGGAGAGTGTCAGTGTCATATTCTTTGCTAAACCTTGTGTGCAGGGAGAGAGGATAGGCAGGGGACAGTGTCAGTGTCATATTCTTTGCTAAACCTTGTGTGCAGGGAGAGAGAAGGATAGGCAGGGAGAGTGTCAGTGTCATATTCTTTGCTAAACCTTGTGTGCAGGGAGAGAGAAGGATAGGCAGGGGACAGTGTCAGTGTCATATTCTTTGATAAACCTTGTGTGCAGGGAGAGAGAAGGATAGGCAGGGGACAGTGTCAGTGTCATTGTTGCTAAGCCTCCTGCACAGTATACACCTGAAGCTAGCCCTTATTGCTGTGTTTTCCTGGTGTGTTACACTAACAGGCATTTGCAGCACTTACAGCGGGCGGAGTGTGCCTCCTGCACATTATACACCTGAAGCTAGCCCGTATTGCTGTGTTTTCCTGGTGTGTTACACCAACAGGCATTTGCAGCACTTACAGCGGGCGGAGTGTGCCTCCTGCACATTATACACCTGAAGTTAGCCCGTATTGCTGTGTTTTCCTGGTGTGTTACACCAACAGGCATTTGCAGCACTTACAGCGGGCGGAGTGTGCCTCCTGCACATTATACACCTGAAGTTAGCCCGTATTGCTGTGTTTTCCTGGTGTGTTACACCAACAGGCATTTGCAGCACTTACAGCGGGCGGAGTGTGCGTCCTGCACATTATACACCTGAAGTTAGCCCGTATTGCTGTGTTTTCCTGGTGTGTTACACCAACAGGCATTTGCAGCACTTACAGCGAGCGGAGTGTACCTCCTGCACATTATACACCTGAAGTTAGCCCGTATTGCTGTGTTTTTCGGTGTGTTACACCAACAGGCATTTGCAGCACTTACAGCGGGCGGAGTGTGCCTCCTGCACATTATACACCTGAAGTTGGCCCGTATTGCTGTGTTTTCCTGGTGTGTTACACCAACAGGCATTTGCAGCACTTACAGCGGGCGGAGTGTGCCTCCTGCACATTATACACCTGAAGCTAGGCCTTATTGCTGGTTTTCCCATCTCCCTGCAGGCCATTAGAATGTCTGGAAGGCAAACAAGGAGAGGCAGACAGTCAGGAGCCAATAAAAGAGGGCAAGCAGGCTCTGTGTCTAGAGGCAACAGTGCTGGTCGTGGACGCGGTGCATCGCCATCAGCACGTGGCCATGGGACACGCTTGTCCTTCTTTTCGGCAGCTGGACGTGTTGAGCCGCATCATGCCGAAGACTTGGTAGAGTGGAAGACCAAGCCCTCCTCATCCTCCTCATCCTCTCTTACCCAGGCTCAGGGTACTGGCAAAGCAGCTGCCAAAGCGTCCTCTTCCCTGGTATCAATGTCATCATCAGTCACTCCTTCCCTAGACCAACCATGTCCTCCTGAGGAGTCCCCCGAACTGTTTGAGCACAGTGTTGGGTACATGCTCCAGGAGGATGCCCAGTGATTCGAAGGGTCTGATGATGATACCCAGCTAGAGGAAGGCAGTAGCGTGAGAGCAGAGAGAGGGGATGCGCAAGAAGGACACCAATCTGGCAGTCATGTTCCAGCAGCTGCAGCATACTGCCAGATTGGCTCCAGTGATGAGGAGGGAGGGGATGATGAGGTCACTGACTCCACGTGGGTGCCTAATAAGAGAGAGGAGGAGGAGGATGAGGAAGCACATCTCCAACGAGACAGGATGCCCTCAGGGGGCCAGCGTAAGAGCAGCACACCGACGGAATCACACCGCAGAGCTCCGCCTGTGCAGGGCGCTGCCTCTGCCCGTTATTCAAAAAGTTCTTTGGTGTGGGCCTTTTTTGAGTCGAGTGCATCAGATCGCACAGCTGCTGTTTGCAACATATGTCTCAAGCGTATATCGCGTGGCCAAAACATCACCCGCTTGGGCACCACATGCTTGACCAGACATATGTTGACCTGCCATGCAGCTCGTTGGCAAGCCTACCTTAAAGACCCACACCAAAGAACAAAGCGGACCTCTCCTTGCACCGCATCAGCTGGGATCTCCAACCCCACTTTACCTTCAGTCCTCTCTGAAACCTGCACTGAGAGGAATGAAGGTGTAGAATTAGGTGTGTCACAGCCAAGTACTTGCGGGCACTCTGCTAGCAGTACACCGACGTCCGATTCTAGCAGGCAAATTTCCCTGCCCCAGCTGCTGGACCGTCGAAAGAAGTTCACTCCCAGCCATCCACATGCCCAGCGGTTGAATGCTAGCTTGGCTAAATTGCTAGCGCTTCAACTGCTGCCTTTTCAGTTGGTAGACTCGGCCCCCTTCCGTGAGTTTGTGCAATGTGCGGTTCCTCAGTGGCAGGTTCCCAAACGCCACTTTTTCTCACGGGAGGCGATTCCGGCTCTCTACCGGCATGTGGAAGGCAATGTCTTGGCCTCGCTGGACAGGGCGGTCAGCGGTAAGGTGCATATTTCCGCTGACTCATGGTCCAGCAGGCATGGACAGGGACGTTACCTTTCTTTCACGGCCCATTGGGTCACTCTTTTGGCACCTGGGAAGGATGCAGGACAAGGTGCAGTAGTGTTGGAGGTTGTTCCGCCGCCACGCCTCCAAAATGCTACTACTGGTTGTGACACACCTCTCTCCTCCACCCCCTCCTCTTCTTCTTCCTCCATGGCCTCTTCCTGTGCTTTGTCCTCGGAACCAGCGGTGCTCCGTAGGCGTTCAAGGGGCTATGCAAGTACGCAGGCAAAAAGATGCCATGCCGTGCTTGCGCTGGTGTGTTTGGGGGACAGGAGCCACACTGGGGCAGAGGTTCTGTCTGCTCTGCAGGGGCAGGCCGAGAGGTGGTTGACGCCACGTCAGCTTAAGCCAGGAATGGTGGTTTGCAACAATGGCACCAACCTCCTCTCCGCCCTCCGACAGGGACAACTGACCCATGTGCCCTGTGTGGCTCACGTCCTTAACCTGGTGGTGCAGCGGTTCTTGGGCAGGTACCCAGGCTTACAGGATGTCCTGAGGCAGGCCAGGAAAGTCTGTGTGCATTTCCGCAGATCTTATAATGCCAGTGCTCGCCTGGCTGAGCTGCAAAAGGAGTTGAACCTGCCCAAGAACCGCCTTATATGTGACATGCCCACCAGGTGGAACTCAACGTTGGCCATGCTGCAGCGGCTGCACACGCAGCAGAGGGCCATCAATGAGTACCTGTGCGACTACGGCACCAGGACAGGGTCAGGGGAGCTCGGGGTTTTTTCACCACGCCAGTGGGGCATGATCAGGGATGCATGCACTGTCCTGGCACCATTTGAGGAGGCCACGAGGATGGTGAGCAGTGACAGTGCATGCATCAGTGACACTGTACCTCTTGTCCACCTGTTGGAACATACGCTGCGTGGAATAATGGACAGGGCACTTGAGGCAGGAAGAGGAGGACTTCCTTGCCTCTCAAGGCCCTCTTTACCCAGACAGTGTTCCTTCTGTCCCACCCATCGCACAGGAAGAGGAGGAGGAGGATTGTGTCAGCATGGAGGTGGAGCCTGGCACTCAGCATCATCAGCAGCAGTCTTTTAGGGATGATTTACAGTCCCAAGAAACCCGTGGACTTGTACGTGGCTGGGAGGAGGTGGCTGCGGATCATGTCATCCTTAGTGACCCAGAGAACTCCGGACCGAATGCCTCAGCTAACCTACGCTGCATGGCCTCCCTGATCCTGCAAAGTCTGCGGAAGGATCCTCGTATTCTTCGGATCAAGGAGAGGGACCATTACTGGCTGGCCACTCTCCTTGATCCACGGTACAAGGGTAAGGTTGCGGACCTTATCTTACCGTCGCAGAGGGAGCAGAGGATGAGACAACTCCGGGAGACCTTGCAGAAAGGTCTGTGCAACGCGTTCCCAGAGACTAGGAGGTTACAAACTCCTGGTCCTGGACAACGAGTTGCTGAGGCTTCGGTCAGTCAAAGAAGGAGCGGTGGGGAAGGTGGCCGTCTGACCGATGCGTTCAGACAATTCTTTAGTCCGCAGCCCCAAGGTATGATCGGTTCCAGCAACCATCGCCAGCGTCTGATATACATGGTGCAGGAATACCTAGGGGCAAGGTCAGACTTGGACACCTTCCCCACCGAAAATCCTCTGGCTTACTGGGTCTTGAGGATGGATCACTGGCCAGAGCTTGCACAGTATGCAATTGAGCTACTGGCCTGTCCTGTATCCATTGTTCTTTCAGAACGCACATTCAGTGCTGCTGGAGGATTTGTCACGGATCACAGGGTGCGCCTGTCCACCGACTCGGTTGATCGACTGACCTTCATAAAGATGAACCAGTCTTGGATCACCACCAGCTACCAAACACCTGAAGCTGATATAACAGACTAATTTATTTTCAAATGTCACATCCCTTCAAGACTGATGCTGATGCTGAGAGACTGTCCTGTTATGTTGACTGACTATCCTCCTCCTCCTCAATGATCCGATTGATGATGATAGCTTGGAAGAACATTTTTGTTTCTGGGTGCCGCCACCAGTGGCTAAGGCCCAATTTTTCAGCCCCTGTTTAACAGGGGCATGTAATTACAATTTTTTATGCAATGCTTTGCAGCAGGGCTCATTCCTGCACTCCAACTAGAGTATCTGGGAGAGGTTGCAGTGTCGTGGCACCAGCACTATTGGCTAAGGCCCAATTTTTCAGCCCCTGTTTAACAGGGGCGTGTTATTACAATTTTTTATGCAATGCTTTGCAGCAGGGCTCATTCCTGCACTCCAACTAGAGTATCTGGGAGAGGTTGCAGTGTTGTGGCACCAGCCCCAGTGCCTAAGGCCCAATTTTTCAGCCCCTGTTTAACAGGGGCGTGTAATTACAATTTTTGATGCAATACTTTGCAACAGGGCTCATTGCTGTGCTCCAAGTACAGTATCTGTGAGGGGTTGCAGTGTTGTGGCACCAGTGCCTAAGGCCCAATTTTTCTGCCCCTGTTTAACAGGGGCATGTAATTACAATTCTTGATCTAATAATTCACAGCAGAGCCCATTCCTGTGCCCACCAAGAGTAACTGTGAGGCCTTACAGTGTTGTGTCAACACCACCACCACCAAAGGCCCAATTTTTCAGCCCCTGTTCAACAGGGGCATGCAATTACAATTCTTGATCTAATAATTCACAGCAGGGCCCATTCATGCGCCCACCAAGAGTAACTGTAAGGGCTCACAGTGTTGTGGCAACACCAACATGTAAGGGGCAAATTTCAGCAGAGTATTTACGGCAGGCCCCTACTTTCAAACATCCAACTTACAAACGACTCCTACTTGCAAACGGAAGGATACAACAGGAAGTGAGAGGAAATCTACCCCTAGGAAGGCAAATTCTCTCCTGTAAGAGTTAATATGGGAAAAAAGTGTCTCCTCTCCACTGATGCTTTATCACCAATCCTTGTTTCAATAAAAACCCCACTTTTCAAAAACATTTGTCATTGGGACGGAAAGTGAGGTGAAATGTTCTGAACAGGGGCACAGACAGCAAAACAAATGTTACAGGGGAGATAACCCTTCCCTTAGTTTTCCAAAAAGATTAAAAATAGATTTTTTGGCTGGAGCTACACTTAAACAATGTAGCTGTTCAAAATTACAAACAGATTCTACATAAGAACAAACCTACAGTCCCTGTCTTGTAAGCACCGCCTGTATACGGCTGTTCAGAGTATATAGGGCCTTTTTTATTTTGTGTGCGGGGTTCCCCTTAATATCCATACAAGACCCAAAGGGGCTGGTAATGGGCTGGGGTAGGGGGGGGGGGTTGATGGGGTAGCTATGCCATTTTTCTTAAAGATTTTCATCCATATTACCGGGACCAGACATTACATTAAAGCCGCAAGCAGTTTTAAATGGCTTTTTTTCCTTTAGAAATGTCATTTTGTGCAGGGACAGTTCTAAACACGGGAAACACGTGGCACTTCACAGGCATACTTTAGACACCCCCCAGGTACGATATTTAAAGGAATATTTGACTTTTTTTTTTCACTTTATGCATCATTAAAATGACTGCTCCCGAAAAACGGCAGTTTTTAAAACTTCTTTTTGCACTGATACATGTCCCCTGGTGCAGAACCCGGGTTCCCAAACCCTTTTTAGGACAATAACATGCATAATAGTCGTTATAATTAGCACTTTAGATTTCGAACGTTCGCATCCATTGTATTTAATAGGGTTCTAACGTTCGTGCGAACTTTCGGTCCGTTCGCGGGTTCTGGTGCGAACCGGAGTCGGGGGTGTTCGGCTCATCACTAATTAACAACAACTTTGTCCAAAACTGCAGCCTGCCCGTGTCCGCCAATACAGCCTGTGTCCGCCAGTGCAGCCTGTGACGCCAATGCAGCCATCTGTCCCCAAATGCAGCCATCTGTCCCCAAATGCAGCCATCTGTCCCCAAATGCAGCCATGTCCCCAAATGCAGCCATGTGTCCTGAAATGCAGCCATATGTCCTGAAATGCAACCATGTCCCCAAATGCAGCCATATGTCCTGAAATGCAGCCATGTCCCCAAATGCAGCCATATGTCCTGAAATGCTTCCTCCCCCCCCCCCCCTTCGGACTCTCCCCACTCGGCGCAGAGGGGCCATCACATGCAACTTCCTTGCATGGGCGGCGCCTCCCCCAAGGTGGGAGGGGCCAGCCTGTTCTCTCCGGCTGTGCTCCACCGCCCTCTGCGCCCCGGGTCACCGGCGCGGGTCCACGCCCCCATCCTCCGTGCGCCTGACGTCATCCCAACGTCAGGCGCCTGCACGTCGGTACATGCGTCTCCATCTCCATGCCGACCGGCTCGGCGGGATGGCGGGTGCGTGCGCCGAAGGCCCGGGGGCGGGCCTGTCCAGCACATTGCAGCCAATCCCTGATGGCTGCACCTGATTGGCCAGCGCGAACTCCACCCTCCCAAACCAGCTGTTTAAATACACACACACCAGCATGTCTTCACCAGCTGATCCTACCACACAGATGCTGCTGTGCACACGCTGCCTCCCTGATCCTGCCTAAGGTAATTTCTCAAACCTCTCTCCCCTCTTTCTAGCCATGTCTAAGGATTTACTTCTCCCTTGTGACACATATGAAATACAAGTACACTCTTTGGCATCTATTGCGGTAACATACTTATACTATTACCAGCACATATCATTGCTTTCTTATGCCGCGTACACACGATAGGTTTTCATGCCGTTAAAAATGCCATTTTTAAAAATGACCATTAAAACCGATCGTGTGTATGTTCCAGAGCATTTTTAACGGTGTGAAAAACGGGCATTAAAAATTTCGAACATGCTCTATTTTTTCACGTCGTTTTTCATGTCGTTTTTTTTTAACGACGTGAAAAACGATAGTGTGTATGCTTTTACGAGGTGAAAAAAAATGCGCATGCTCAGAATCAAGTATGAGACGGGAGTGCTTGTTCTGGTAAAACTAGCGTTCGTAATGGAGATAGCACATTCGTCACGCTGTAACGGACTGAAAAGCAAGAGGCTGAAAAGCGCGAATCGTCGCTCAACAAACTTTACTAACATGAAGGGTGGCGCCATTCGAACGGATCTTTCCCTTTATAGTGCCGTCGTACGTGTTCTACGTCACTGCGCTTTGCTCGAGCGTTTTTTTTAATGATCGTGTGGATGCAAGGCAGGCTTGAGAGGAAACAAGAAAAAAAACGACGAGAAAAACGTTGGTTTAAAAAATGGCATGAAAAACGATCGTGTGTACGCGGCATAATACTTCATTTGGTAGACCGCAATCAAATTTCCATCCAGACGCTGGCTTAATTTTCTGACACATATTTCAAGCCCTTCACCCTCTCCAATAGGTATATACCACTGTTTTCCATCCTCCAGTATATACAACACTAGACCGTCACGAGTCCACCTCCATAATCAGGACGTGCTTTAACCCCTACACTCTCCGATCACCTTTCATATAGGCAAGGAACTACAGGGTGACGAACAGGAATCCCCACTCCTCTTCCATCTCGTTTTGACATCCCAGAGGACCACCGTCGGTAGGGGGCTCCCATATCTTCTCCATCCCTCCCCCCCCCCACGGTTCATCCCTCTCTTCTTAACGGAGGGGGCTAACCAAGCTAGCCTTCCTGAACCACTGCATCTCAACAGGTGCTAGGGACCCCCAGCGCACGCCAGCAAGGCCTTCCTTTTCTGGACTCATCCACAGGTACAGTAACCACCACCAGTACGGACCCTGGTGTGGACTCATTGCAGACACACAGGGCCCATACACATTGCTACACCACATTTCATCTTTTCCAGTTTAGTAGACATACAATATGTCCTCTTGTTTCCCCCTTTTTTCCACAGTGAATACCTTTACACTGTTTCTGATCTCCACCCACACCTCCAACCACAAGCGCAGTGTGCCCCTTGTTGGGGAGCTCCTCCTCTGGGGGGGGGGGCTGTTTGCGTCTTTCTGGGTGCACCCTGGGCACCGGGCTTGGGAAGCAGAGGTTTTTTCCTGTTGTCTATTGATTTTATGTTTACCCCCTAAGGATGCAACCTCATGACCCTCAAGCCTATACATATGGTCAGCAAATCTTTAGAAATAAGAACAATGCTATTATATACTTACCCTTTTATGTATATCTGTTGTTCATTAATGTATTTTTTCACTTTTAGACATGCTAATCTTTTTCCTGACACAATCATCTCCCTGAAGAAGAAAACAATGTTTTCGAAACGCGTCGGTTTCACCGTTTATGTTTTTCTGTAACTATATGGTGTCCCTGATTGTATCATTCTATGTATTGCATGTCATTGTGTTAGCATCCCCCCCTTCATACAGTCAACTGTCTTGTAGATCAACCTATCTACTACCCCTACCCTGTTTGAAATAAACAACCCTTATTTTCAACTTTTTGTTCTACGCATTTACTACCAGAGTAATTTTTCCTTTTAAAGTCCCCCAAGAGGAACCCTTTTCTGTACATGTCCCCAAATGCAGCCATATGTCCTGAAATGCAGCCATGTCCCCAAATGCAGCCATGTCCCCAAATGCAGCCATATGTCCTGAAATGCAGCCATGTCCCCAAATGCAGCCATGTCCCCAAATGAGGCCATGTGTAGGTCCCCAGTGGCCTACCTGTGTAAGAGAGAGCGGTCGTCGGGCAAGAGGGAGGAGAGGAGGAGAGGAGCTGCTGCCGCCGCTGCATTGATCAGCGCGCGGGGAACGTAACAGCTTTCATTTCAATAGCCGCGCGTGCCGTCACAGCCCCTCCCCCTTTTCCCGGCACTTTGATAGACAGATCACCTACCCAATCCTGGGGCGGGTGATCTGTCTATCAAAGTGCCCGGACAAGGGGGAGGGGCTATATATGAAGACGGGGAACACACAGCTATTGAAATGAAAGCTGTTATGTTCCCCGCGTGCTGATCAATGCGGCGGCGGCGGCAGCATCTCCTCCTCTTCTCTCCCTTGCCCCACGACCGCCCCCAGGCAGCCCACACTCGCCCAGCCCTCATAATCCACTCGTAAAATGCGAGCAGGCGAGTGGAAATTTTGAGGGCTGCACTAGTGGACATTTTTTAATGTGGGATATTCACAATTAGTAAAAACTGGACACGTCCTGAATTGATTTTTTGGATGCAATGGTGATATAATGGTGATTTGGGGACACAAGACAAGTGTTTTCCAGCACTAAAATTACAGATTGCGAGCTGTGATACACATACCTGGAAACATTTGAAAATTAGTGGCCCTGAGAATAGGGGTGAGTCATAGGGTGGGGTGTGTAGTATCATGTCAAATGGTAGGTGAGGCCGAATTGTGCTTTAAGTGGTTAGATAAAACCTGAGCCTACTCTGCTCTAAGTCAGCAGTCCACAGTCCGTAATACAGTCCAGATAATTCTCTGCTATTTACAGGGTTCGCACGGTCATTAAATTCCTGGAAAAGTCATGGGATTTTGACATGGCACTTTCCAGGCCTGGAAAAGTTTTGGAAAATGACTGAACCCCACTAAGTTTTGGAAAAGTCATGGAATATTGAGTAGTCGTGCAAGTAGTCGTGCAACTGATCGTAAGCGATCCGTGATCCGAACGGCGCAATCCGCGGAGCGCTCCGAAGCCTCGGCCATTAGGAAAGGCCGCGGCTTCGGCCTAGCTCCGGAGCGGTGGCCATCTTGGAACACCCGGCGGTGGCGGCCTCAGTGAGCTGCGCGCTGACGTCATCACCTTCTCATTAAAATAAGACCGCGGAGAGGGGGCAGAGAAACATCATGGTGCCAAGTATCAGCACTGGAAGCAGGGAAGTGTCAGGAAGTGTCGGACTGTATGTCATACTATGAACTGTTATAAAAGGAGGAGACTGAGACAGAGGAGAGGGGAAAAAAAAAGCATCATTGGTGTTACTATCATCTCAGTGCCTAATCACTCATCCGCTCATTTGAATTGAACTTTAAATTGCAGCGTGGGGGTAACACCGTTTCAGCTAAAGTTAGTGTGTTAGTGTAGCAATGCCAGGGAAATGCAGCTTTAAAAATGTATGGCTTCATGATGAAAAGTATGAGAGGTGGCTGGAGAAAGATCAGGACCCGGGACGTGCTAAATGTACAGTGTGTCATAAAACGTTTGACATTTCGAACATGGGAGAGGCAGCGCTGTCTAGCCACGCTAAAGGAGCAAAACACCAGTCTGCAGCTGCGTGCTCGACAACTTCAAATCCGATCGCTGGCTTTTTCACCCGTGCGCCTGAAGTGACACCGGCTCCCAGCTGCGGCAGCGGTGCTTCCATCTCATCCACTGTAAAACAAGGGACCATTTTGAGTCACTCTGTATCCAGAAACGAAACCCTAACTGCAGAGGTACTGTGGGCGCTAAAGGTGGCTAATTCGCACTATTCGTACAAGTCTTGTGAAGACACAGGCCAGCTTTTTCAGACTATGTTCCCAGACAGCAAGATAGCGGCCAGCTTTGCATGCGGCGAACGCAAGTGCTCATATTTATGCACTTTTGGACTGGCTCCTTATTTTAAGAAACAGACTTTGGCAGATGTATCGAAACAAAGCGTCTATGTTATGCTCTTTGATGAAAGCCTTAATCACTATTTACAGTCTAAACAGTTAGACATGCATGTCAGGCTATGGAATGGGTCCGAGGTGAAAACTACATACATCGGCTCAGAGTTCATGGGCCATTCATCAGCTCAAGACATCGCTGAAAAAATGAATAACTTGCTCTCAGAGATCGGAATCAAGAATCTTGTCCAGATTTCAATGGACGGACCGCACGTCAACTGGAAGGTATTCGAAATACTCCAGAAGCAAGTGCAGGAAGATGCAGGAAAGTCCCTAATTAACATTGGTTCGTGCGGGTTGCACATACTGCACAATGCGTTCAGAGATGGATGTAAATCCACCGGATGGGAAGTTGAACACGGACTCTCTAGCTTGTATTGGCTGTTCCATGATTGCCCTGCACGTCACGAGGATTTTATGACAGTAACTGGTTGTAAAACTCCCATGCTTAAATTTTGTAAGCACCGGTGGATTGAGAATGTCAACGTTTCAGAAAGAGGATTGCAACTCTGGCCACACGTCAAACAATACATTGAGATGGTAGAGAGAGGGAAACTACCCAATCCAAAAGTAAAGTCATTTGAAGAGGTGAAGATGCGCTGTGCTGATCCTCTCTTCCCAGTGAAAGTGGGAATATTCAACAGCATTGCGAGAGAAGTCGACCCCTTCCTCACCATGTATCAGTCTGACCAACCAATGCTGCCGTTTCTCTCCGGTGATATGTACAAACTGATTAAAGGTAAGGATAAACAAAAATTGTGTGATTGCTAATAATGTTTATTAATATAATTATATACACTGCAGTGCATTACAATTTGGCTTGTAAATTAGAAAAAAGCACTTAATTTTACTTTTTCATAGGTATCATGGGACGATTTCTAATGGAAAAGCATCTGGAAGAGGCCACATCCACTCTAAAGCTCCTCCATGTCCCTTATCAAGACAACAGTCTGCACAAGGACAGTTCAAAGATTGACGTTGGGTTTGCAGCAGAAACCACCCTGACCCAACTCAAGTCTTCCAAAAAAATTTCAGATAGGCAGAGACTAGAGATTAAGATGGACTGCAAGAAATTCTTGATCACACTCCTTGACAAGTTGCTGAAAAAGGCTCCAGTGCATCACATGTTAGTCAGAAGCATGCAGTGCCTTGACCCGAGACGCATGGCTGGAAGTAAGGAACTCTGCGTAACTCAAATGAGAAGGATGTTGCACATACTTGTTGAGGCTAAACATGTTAATGAGGCAGTGTGCGATGATATCCTTAGTGAGTTTAGAGAGTTTTGTGATTTGGCTGCTCTTCAGGTTAAGTTCAGGGAATTTGACCCCAAAACTGCTCGAGTTGACACCCTGCTGTATGAGACAATGGGAACAAAACCATCAGTTTCCAGAGTGTGGAATGTGGTGAAACTTCTTCTTGTCTTATCACATGGTCAGGCAAGCGTCGAAAGAGGTTTTTCAATCAACAAAGAAGTAATAGTTGAGAATCAGAGGGAAAGATCTCTGGTGGCTCAGAGGCTCATTGTTGACCATGTCAGATCTGTAGGGGGCGTAACCAAGGTTGAAATCACAAAGGAGCTGCTCCTTTCAGCTGCAGGAGCCAGGCAGAAGTACTATGGGTACCTGGATGAAGAGAAGAGAAAGAAAGAACAGCAAGCTGTTGACTTAAAGAGGAAGGCTTTCACAGATGAGCTGGAAGATTTGAAAAAAAAGAGGGCTAGGATGGAGGCGGACATTTGTGCTCTCGAGAAATCGGCGGATGAATATGCTGAAAAGGCTGAATCTTCAGGCAATCTGACCTTTATCAGCAAATCCAACAGTTTCCGCCGTACTGCAAAAGAAAAGAAAGAATCTCTGCTCAAAATTGAAAAACAGATTGATGAGAAGCTTTCAGAAATGAAAAAATAAATGGTGTTGATTGTTTTTGGGCAATGTTTAAGTTAACTTGTTAAAGACTGTTATCAGGTCAATTTATGGCACTTTAAGTTCAGAACAGTGTTGCTGGACACTTTTTTTTAATTATTTTTTAGTTGCTTCCCCTTGATTTATGTTATATCTCCCGTGGATTACGTTAATCCATTTCTAAGCGGTTCTCAGGGTTTGATGTATTATGTTATGAAACGTTGTTATTGTGCAAGCGTTATTTAAATAAATATTTCATATTCCACTGTACACTACAAAGCTTGTCATTTTATATTAGTAAAAATATGCTGGGTGTGACATGGATTTTCTTCTTATTTAACATGTATACATAGACATTTCATGAAACATTAGGTCATGAATATTTACGTGAAGTCATGGAAAAGTCATGGAAAAGTCATGGAATTTTATTGGTAAAAATGTGTATGAACCCTGTATTTATCTACAGAGAAACCTGCATTGATCACATGACCACATCAATGAAGATGGCGGAGGACTGGCATCACATGACTGAGAGAATACTAAACCTCACCCTGGAGATCATCTACCTGCTGACCGGAGAGGTGAGGAGGATTCTGCATGATCACATGACATCACTCTTATCTCTATTAATAAAACACAGACCTGACCAGAGAGGTGAGGAGGATTCTGGGATTCTAACATAATATTCCTATTGGTTTCTCAATACAGAGATTTCCTCTTATGAAGTCAGGAGATCATATGACCATCGCAGTGCCTCCATGTGACTCCCTTAAACCTGAGAGACACAACATGGAGAAAATTCTAGAAGTCACCAAGAAGATGATGGAGCTGCTGACAGGAGAGGTGAGCGGTGCCGGGAATTCTGGGACATTATCCAGTAACAGACAAGGGATGTGTCTGGATTGTGACTGTATCATTGTGTGTGTCAGGTTCCTATAAGGTGTCAGGATGTCACTGTCTATTTCTCCATGGAGGAGTGGGAGTATTTAGAAGGACACAAGGATCTCTACAAGGACGTCATGATGGACAATCAGCCGCCCCTCACATCACCGGGTAAGAGGAGACTTTATTGTAAAGGAGAGAGCAGTACAGAGGGTCCACCTAATTCCTCAATTATCTGATAAACCCATAGAATCAATGTATTGTTGTGGAAATTTTATTAAGATGTATTTAATATGTATTGTCACAGTGTCTCTCAGTGTTAGTTCTCCTGCAGCCCGCTCTAAAGAGCGGACTGGGGCAGACTGATGCCAATTGAGACCCGTTTTGGTAGTGAAAAGCTTCCTGTAAGATGTAGAGAAGTGTTCGCAGAGTGGGGATATGTCCGCCAGCGAAGGGCCCCTGTGCAATGCACAGACGATTGTCTGGGGGGGGGGTGTGTTCACTCTGCAAAGACATTATCGGTTATGGGGGATGTACACTTGTGTGTGTCTGTGTTTCTGATCAGCACGTGTGGAGGCTATGGCGTGTTCTGCAGATAATCTCCCATCCCAAGAAATGGTAGAATAATCTAGGTATGCGTTGTTCTCTGAACAATGCAGAATAAGGATTCACGCCAACGGTAAAAACAGGCGTCTTTATGTGCGTTGTGGCCGGGGACAGTGTTCATGAGTCCTTAGACCACCCATGTGGTACAAGGGGTAGGGAATCGTACACACTGCCCCTGCCCAGACACGCCCATAAACTCCCCTAGTCATTGTTCATTGGTTGAGATTTGTATAACTCCTGTTTGAAGGAATGCCTGTGCTTGATTGACTGATTGAGAAGCAACCATGCTCTATTGTTATATAAATAAAGATTGCTTCTATTATCAGCAAGTCTGTTGGTGGAGCGAAGGATGTGAGGATGGTGGTCATGTCTGTTTTACTCAGGAAACGGGGGTTTACGAAGATGCATTATACCAAAAGGCTGAAATTAGCGCAGGAGACATGGATTATGCGTAGCATAAAGAGAAATTTCCACGTCAGTTTTCAGTCAGTGTTTGTGTTTCCTACAGATGGATCCAGTAATGGGAACCCACCAGAGAGATGTCCCCGTCCTCTGTATTCCCGGGATTCCACACAGGAAGATCCCACCATCCCCCACCATCATCAGGTAGATGAGGAACAATCACTGATAGTATCATTAGGATCTGTACATTATCTACATTGTTACAATTGGTGTCCTTTTTATTATATATTTAGAGTGGAAACCTGAGTGATTCCAAGCTTAAGGTTAAAGCAGAAGAAGAAGAGAGGTATGTGAGGAATGATCAGCAGTCTATGGAGGAGGATGGAATAACGGGGACATTTATAGAGGAGGACACTCCTACAGAGATCAGCACAGGTGGGTCATTAACACTAAATACATTCACTGTCTGATTGTCTGTAGTAGGGTGGGAATTGAGCAGTATCAGCCTGTACTATCCTGGTAAAAGGTAACTGTACCCAAGCAGTGTTCCACACCCTGCACATTAGATCTTTTTTTTTCTCTCAGATAATCTTCGCTCTCTGTCTATCAGACACAATTTTTCTACCTAGACTGGATTTATGTAGATTCTGGGGTTCAGCTGGCAGATAAATGTTCATGTTCACCGTAGACTTTACTTGGCCTAGGCACCTGGGGCATGTGTCTTGGGTCTCCTACCTGAGGCCCTGGGTTTAGCAAGATCTCTGACAGCTCAAGTCTTCCTGGGTTGTTTTCTTTGACATGTGCCAGTAGTTAGTGCAGGGTGGAGGGATATCCCTCAAGACTTTGCCTGCAGAGTTAGAGACCCAGGGCAGTCTGAGGAGACGGGAGGCAGCGGTGTGTGACCTCTATAGCTCAACTCAGGTAAGTAAACATTTAGGCCGGGTTCACACCTATTTGAATTGGTTGCGGCTTACACCGCATCCAAGTCGCATAACATTTTAAAATACATTGATTTCAATGAGGCTGGTTCACATATGTGCGATGCATTCGCGCTGCTCATTGCCCAAAAAACATGTCCATTTTATAGGCATTGTGGTGCGAATTGTCTACCCATTATGTTCTATGGGAACGCATCTGATTCGCAGATGTGTTGCGTTCTGAACACAGTACGTATGAATCATGAGGGGGAACTCCACGCCAAATTTTTAATAAAAAAAACGGCATGGGTTCCCCTCCAAGAGCATACTAGGCCCAGGGCATGCGGCCTGGTACGGTTCAGGAGGGGGGCGCTCGCTCGTCCCCACCCCCTTTCCTGACCGGCCAGGCTGCGTGCTTGGATAAGGGTCTGGTATGGATTTTGGGGGGACCCCCACGCAGTTTTTCCGGCGTAGGGGGTTCCCCTTAAAATCCATACCAGACCCAAGGGCCTGGTATGCTTTTGGATGGGAACCCATGCCGTTTTTTTTTTTAAAATTTGGCGTGGAGTTCCCCCTCATGATAACAGCGGCGAGATCGCGGTCAGCCACTGTACACTTCCCTCTCCTCTCCCAGGTCAGCAAATCCGCAGCTAAAACACAAAGGAACCGCTGAACGACTGATTGCGAACTTGGCAACGACTTCGGAGCTCAAAAACGCAACGCGCAAGTGTGAATCCAGCCTTAGTTCCGGTTCACGCATAAGTGGTGTGAAAGAAGTGCTATTCAGTGGTGAGATTTAACCTGGGATTCAGCAATGCGGTTTCAATGCGAGTTTCACAGCTCACTTAACGTTCTCTGTGGTAAATCGGATCGCACTGTGCCTAACTCACACAGGACCTTTTTCTAAAATCGCAGTGCAAATCACCCGCATAACAGGAATACATTCTATTTTACTTGCGATGCGAATTCACACAAAATGCACAAGTGTGAACTGGAGCTCAGGCTACTGCTGATTACTGAACACTAACATTATGAGTGCTTATCCGTCACCAAACGCCAACACAAGGACTTACTCCCGACCATTGCATTGTTGAATATTCATATAGTACTGACCCCCGCACTGTACATGCATTGTTGTACAGTACATAGCCTAGTTGTAATGTATATGCTATGCTGTACAATAAATAGTTATGAACACTGCAATGTATACACCAGGGGTAGGCAACCTGTGGCACTCCAGATGTTGTGGAACTACATTTCCCATGAAACATAGCAAGGTTGGCAGTTACAATTACTCCCAGAGGCATGATGGGGTTGGCAGTTTCAATTGTAGTTCTGTTACAGCTGGAGTGTCACAGGTTGCCTACCCCTGGTATACACCGTGCTGTACATTACATAGTCCTGACTGCGGCACTATATATTTTATGTTATACATTCCATAGGCCTGACCTCTGCATTATATACATTTGTTGTATGTCATATACTGCTGATACCTGCAATATATATATGTATGTGTATATATATATATATGTATGTGTGTGTATATATATATATATATATATATATATATATATATATATATATATATATATATATATATATATATATACACCATTTACATTACATAGTCCTGACCCCTGCACTATACACTCTGTTGTACATTACATAGTTCTGACTGCTGCACTCTATAAAGTTATATATTCCTGACTTTTTACCCTATACAATAAGTTGTACATGACATAGTCCTGGCTTCTGTTTTCTACCCTTTACCCACTGCTATATATAATGTCTTTCCTTTTTTGCACCCAATTGCTACCAGCTTGACATTTTATATCTGGTGATTTAATTGGAGCACAGACTTTTACATTTCGATAATAACTTGATAACATCCTCAAACTTTGGAACCTTAAACAGAAAGTGATAATGAGGGAGGAGTCAATAACCCAATGATGGTGGTCTTCAGGATCTGTCCAGTCTTCATCTTGGTTGTTCTCCCCCCATCCTCACTCTCTGACCTCTGGTGGGTCTCAGCTTTACTGTTATTCATGGCTAAATCATGTACTAAATGTGTCTACAACAAGCAAAAAAATCTGATTAAAAAAAATAATAATCATGGTCTAAATAAACAATGAGTGATAGAGGGGGTGGGGACAATCGTCCTATAATCCCCTCATCACTGTCACTCCTATAAAAGACAGTTCTCGTTGTTTCCTCACTCTCTGACTAAGGTCCATGAATAAAGAAATGATCTGGTAGGAGATCAGAGGACCCATTTACTAGTTACCTTGAGGGGGGAATTGTAAGATCCTCAGAGACAAAGCTGCCTGATGTGGGCGGAGTCCTGGTTTAGGGGAACCAATCTGCTCATGTCTAGTAATAATCTTTTTATTTCTATTTTAGTAGATGGACGGGAGATGAGGAAAACCTCAGAGGATTGTCTCACTTTGTCTCCAGACTGTGAAGTAGAAGATGAGGACATCACACAGTATAGTCCAGGAGAAAACCCGACTACCTCAAATGTCCATCCGGCACCACACAGTGTAGATGGACCATCGTATTCCTCTTATCCTGAGGAACCTCAGACTGTGCGGGACGGTGCCGGACCATCGTATTCCTCTTATCCTGAGGAACCTCAGACTGTGCGGGACCGTGCCGGACCATCGTATTCCTCTTATCCTGAGGAGCCTCAGACTGTGAGGGACGGTGCCGAACCATCGTATTCCTCTTATCCTGAGGAACCTCAGACTGTGCGGGACGGTGCCGGACCATCGTATTCCTCTTATCCTGAGGAACCTCAGACTGTGAGGGACGGTGCCGGACCATCGTATTCCTCTTATCCTGAGGAGCCTCAGACTGTGAGGGACGGTGCCGGACCATCGTATTCCTCTTATCCTGAGGAACCTCAGACTGTGAGGGACGGTGCCGGACCATCGTATTCCTCTTATCCTGGGGAACCTCAGACTGTGAGGGACGGTGCCGGACCATCGTATTCCTCTTATCCTGAGGAACCTCAGACTGTGCGGGACGGTGCCGGACCATCGTATTCCTCTTATCCTGAGGAACCTCAGACTGTGAGGGACGGTGCCGTCCTTCCCACAGATAGAAGGTTTTCCTGTACTGAGTGTGGGAAGAGTTTCTGTTTTATATCCAGTCTTAATGTGCATAAAAGATCTCACACAGGGGAGAAAGCATATTCATGTCCTGAATGCGGGAAATGTTTTCACCATACGTCCAGTCTTTACAGACACCAGAGATGTCACATGGTGGAGAAGCCGTATTCTTGTCCTGAGTGCCAAAAATGTTTTGTATGTAAATCAGAACTTGTTAGACATCAGAGATATCACAAGGAGAAAGCATATTCCTGTCCTGAGTGCAGAAAATGTTTTTCAGAGAAATCCCATCTTTACAGACATCAGAGATCTCACACAGGCGAGAAGCCATATTCCTGTCCTGAGTGCAGGAGATGTTTCTCAGAGAAGTCTAGTCTTTACAATCATCAGAAATTGCACACAGGTGAGAAGCCATACTCATGTTCTGAGTGTGGGAAATGTTTTGTACAAAAATCACAATTTGTTACACATCAGAGGTTTCACACGGGGGAGAAGCCGTTTTCCTGTTCTGAGTGCGGGAAAAAGGGATTTTTATAACAGCTTACCTGTAAAATCCTTTTCTTGGAGTACATCACGGGACACAGAGCGACTTAGTCATTACTAATGGGTTATATAGTTTACCTTCAGGTGTTGGCACTGGCCAATTCCAAACCGGAAGTACCCTCCCCTATATAAGCCCCTCCCACCCGGGAGCACCTCAGTTTTGTAGCCAAGCAATAAGTGTCCCAAAAAGAGGGGTGGGAGCTCTGTGTCCCGTGATGTACTCCAAGAAAAGGATTTTACAGGTAAGCTGTTATAAAAATCCCTTTTTCTTTTTCGTACATCACGGGACACAGAGCGACTTAGTCATTACTAATGGGACGTCCCAAAGCAATGCCAAATGAGGGGGGGGGTACATAAGCTGGGCGCCATCAGGCATGAGGATCTTTTGCGGCCTGCAACACACTGCGCCCAAAGGCGACATCCTCCTGACTTCTAACGTCTACCTGATAGAATCTAGTAAACGTGTGTACCGAAGACCATGTTGCGGCCTTACATACTTGAGCCAGGGAGGCCTGGTGATGCACTGCCCATGAAGTTCCAACCGCTCTTGTGGAGTGCGCCCTAACTTTGAACGGAGGCGGTCTCTTTCTCAAGCCATAGGCTTGTATTATGACCTGTCGAATCCACTTGGCTAAAGTAGATTTTGATGCTGCCTGACCCCTTCTGGGGCCTTCCGGCAGAACAAACAAAGAATCCGTTCTGCGAATCTGAGCAGTGGCTTTTAGATAAGCTTTAACTGCTCTTACCACATCCAAAGAATGTAATAACTTTTCCTCTACTGAGCTAGGTTTGGGGAAAAAAGAAGGAAGAACCACATCTTGGTTCAAATGAAACCTCGATACCACCTTAGGAAGAAAGGCTGGATGAGGACGTAATACTACTCTGTCCTTATGGACAACCAGATATGGCTCCTTACAGGACATAGCTGCTAATTCCGACACTCTTTTAGCCGAACAAATGGCTACTAAGAAAACCAATTTCCTGGTGAGAAGAACCAAGGAAATGTGTTGTAATGGTTCAAACGGTTGTTTCTGTAGAACCGACAGAACCAGGTTTAAGTCCCAAGGACATATGGGAATACTAACCGGAGGGCTAATACGCATCACTCCTTGTATAAAGGCTTTGACTAGTGAATGCGAAGCCAAGGGCCTTTGAAAAAATATTGACAAGGCCGAAATCTGACCCTTGATAGTACTCAAGGCCAGTTTCCTATCTACAGCCCACTGTAGGAAGTCCAGAATCCTCCCTATCATGTACTTACGTGGATGCCATTTCTTGGTCTCACACCACGTAATGTACGCTTTCCAGATCCTATAATAGATCTGCCTGGATACCGGTTTCCTGGCATTGATCATGGTAGATACCACAGAATTAGAGAGCCCTCTCTTTTTCAGAATGTGGGCTTCAATAGCCAGGCCGTCAAACCTAGGGCTGGTAAGGAAGGGTGGTATATCGGTCCCTGCGAAAGCAGGTCCGGACGAAGTGGGAGGGTCCAAGGACTCCTCACTGACATTTTTACCATCTCCGCGTACCATGCCCTTCGGGGCCACGCTGGAGCCACCAGAATCACTGGTTTCTTTTCTACCCTGATTCTGCGGAGTAATCGCGGTAACAATTGTGGCGGTGGGAATGCATATATCAGCTTGAACCGATCCCAAGGGAACACTAGGGCATCCGAGCCGCTAGCTAGGGGATCCCTTGTGCGAGACACAAACCTGTCCACCTTTGCGTTGAATCTGGATGCTAGCAGATCTACATCCGGTGTTCCCCACCGCTGGCATATTGCCTGGAAAACCTCGGGGTGAAGAGACCATTCCCCCGGGCATAATTGTTGGCGACTTAGAAAGTCCGCTCTCCAATTTTCCACTCCTGGGATGAAAACCGCAGATATGGCTGGGACATATCTTTCTGCCCACTCCAGGATGCAATTTGCTTCCTTCTGGGCTGCACGACTTTTGGTGCCACCCTGATGATTGATATATGCCACTGCCGTGGCATTGTCTGATTGAATTCTGACAGGGGACCCCTGGAGTTTGGATGTCCATGCTACTAGGGCATACCGGGCTGCTCGTATCTCTAAGAGATTGATGGGCAGGGCCTTTTCTGCTTCTGACCACCTGCCCTGGAGAGACCATTGCTCCAGCACTGCCCCCCAGCCGATGAGGCTGGCATCTGTAGTGACCACCTTCCAAGAAACCGGACTGAAGGGTTTCCCTCTTTCCAGATTCTGGGGCACCAACCACCAATGGAGGCTCTTGCGAACGGAAGGGGACAGGGACATTGGTAAGTCTAAAGCCTGAACTTTTTTGTTCCAGGCTGACAGTATGGCCCTTTGCAAATTCCTTGAATGGAATTGACCGTAGGGTACCGCTTCGAATGAAGCCACCATCTTTCCCAGCAGCCTCATGCAGAGACGTATGGATGGTTTTCTTTTTGTACCCACTAAGTGGGTCAAATTTCTTAAAGACGACACCTTCTCTGGAGGTAAGAAAATCTTTCTCTGATTTGAATCCAGCCTTAGCCCTAAGTATTCCAGACTTTTGACTGGTCTTAGAGCTGACTTGTCCCGGTTGATAATCCAACCGTGATATTCCAGATACTCGATTGTCTTGTGAATAGCTACTTCCAGCTTTTCCACTGAGTGGTCTATTAGTAGCAGGTCGTCTAGATATGCCATTATCGTTACACCCTGTGTTCTTAGATTGGCCAATAATGGGGCCAGAATTTTTGTGAACACTCGTGGTGCTGTGGCCAGACCGAAAGGTAAGGCTCTGAACTGAAAATGGCGCCCTTCTACTGCAAAGCGTAGAAATTTCTGATGGGCCGGAAAGATGGGAATATGCAGATAAGCATCCCTTATGTCGATCGAGGCTAGCCATTCCTGCCCTTGTAGGGCGGTGGCCACTGATCGGATCGACTCCATCCGAAAGGTCCTGATATTTAGGAACTTGTTTAGCCCTTTTAGATTTAATATGGGCCTCACGTCCCCATTTGGTTTGGGGACTGTGAAAAGGTTCGAGTAAAACCCGAATCCGCTTTCTTCCAGGGGAACCTTCATGATTACCCCTTGGAGCAATAGTTGTTCTAGTGCCAGAAGGAGGGATCCTCTCTTTTGGGGATCTCTTGGCACGTTTGACCTCATAAATTGGGCAGGAGGAGTGCCTTTTAACTCCAGCTTGTATCCCAGACTTACTGCGGAGAGCACCCATCTGTCTCTGATGGTGTCCCGCCAGGTCTCTGTGAACAACTGAAGTCTTCCCCCCACCCGATTGAGCGGGGGCAATACTTCATGCCTTAGGGGGAGGTTTTGTACCTCTCTTGATCCAGGGCTTCTTGTTACCCTGTGATTGTCCCTGATTTCTGCCCCCTGAATTTGACCGCGGAGGCCGTCGGAACTGCTTCACAGCCGATGTGCCCGGGACTGGAGAGGTAGGCCTCTTAAAAGAAGGACTTCTACCCTTGTTCTTAACCGGTAAGAGTGAACTTTTACCGGCAGAAATTTTCTGGATATATTTGTCCAGATCTTCTCCAAATAAGCGTTCTCCATGAAATGGGAAGCTAACCAGCAGTTTTTTACAGGG
Organism: Rana muscosa; assembly: GCA_029206835.1. NCBI lineage: Eukaryota > Metazoa > Chordata > Amphibia > Anura > Ranidae > Rana > Rana muscosa. The sequence continues at coordinate 31,887,237 of JARGYO010000094.1, forward strand.
AGCTTCAGCAGACCAGTTTTTGAGCCACAGAAGCCTACGCATATGTACTATAGACAGCGTAAAGCGGGAGGCCTGTTGGATTGTATCCTTTATGGCGTCCACCGCAAAACACAAGGCTCTAGGCAGGTCAGCTAGGGCATGAGCCTGCTGATCTGGTAAGTCCCTTAAGACTTGTTTCAACTGATCTTTCACTGCTTGGCAGACTCCAATCGCTGCTACCGCAGGTTGTGTCACCATACTTGCTGTAGAGAAAGCAGATTTTAGTAAAGACTCCAATTTTTTATCTATTGGGTCTTTGAACATTGGAACATTATCTACTGGACATGTCAGTGATTTGTTAACAGAAGAGATGGCTGCGTCCACTATAGGGACCCTCCATTTTCTTATGAACTTATCCTCCATGGGATAGATCACCGGAAATCTCTTGGGGGGAGCAAATATTTTATCAGGATGCTCCCAATCCTGGTAAATAAGCCCTTCTAATAAAGGGTGGATTGGGAAGGAACAGACCGCCTGGGGAGCTTTTAGCGACCCCAGCGAGGAAACCGTAGTGGATGGTGGTTCCGCCAGAGGCATTTTAAATGCTGATCGGACCATGTTAGTCAGAGACTGAACCCATAATCTTTCAGCCTGAGAAGCTGAGAAAGGTTCTTCCACTGTTGATTCCTCTATAAGTGAATCAACCTCATCCTGATCCCCTTCAGGTAGGTCGATCTCTGTGTGGGGCTGTTCCTCCACTAACAGGCACTCTGAAGGAGGAGACGGAGATCGGACGCGCTTTTCCTGTGACAGGGAAGCAGCGATCAATGCTGTTAATCTCTCTTCCAATCCTCCCAGAGTTGAGGATAAAACCTCCTCTGTTATATATACAGGAGCAGGTGGACTGGGGACAGCCGCAGCACCAGGCATTCCTGCGGGGTTTCTACGGCTACTGACCTCTGCATTCTCAGGGGAGATTGGTGCAGTGCAAGCATGCCCAATATCCTCAGAGCCCGATGGAGACCCCTTTGGCTTCCTGGAAGATTTATTTCCGGAGCGTCTGGACGACATATCCTTTAAGCACAAAGCTGAGGTATTCCCGTCGTCATACACCAATTTTTGCTGGTAATAGTCTAACACAGGTGCTGCTATATACCAGCTGGTGTCCACTAAAGTGCCTTTCTATGGGGATGCCTGCATCAACCGCCTCTGTGTGCCACTGTTTGTTGCTAGCTCTGTTTGCATGCAGCTGACACTTGTACTGTGTCTTTTAACCATGCTGGGACGCCCGCACATGCGCAGAAGCGCCGCGGCGCGCATCGAGCGTCATCCACCCGCCCCGCCCCTTTTTTTTCATAGGAGGCGCGTGCACGCGCCCGCGCGCGCGCCCGTGCGCCAATGGCGCCCTTTTCGAAAACCAACAGAGGACTAGGAGCCAGGGCCCTTTTTGCCGGAGGGCCTGTGCGGTGGATGAACGCAGCAACAGGGCAGAGGAAGTGGATTCCCTCAGAGAAACTTACCAGCTGCCTGGATCTTTTGAGTTGAGAAAACCAAAGATCCACATTTACAAGAAAAATGGACTACAGCGGCCTCTAGTGGTTTAACACAGGTACCGCGGTCCCTGTTTTTTTTTTTTTTTTTTTCTTGACTACTATTAAAATTTTACATTTTCAGTAGTTATAGGCAAACACAGATATTTAGCGGGAATACCGTTAGGTAACAGACAGAAAGACAAATTAGGCTTGGGGGTCCCCCAATAGAACCAAGTTCCTGAGGGCCCCCACTTACCTGATCCCCGCCGCAGGACTTTGTTTGGTCCACAAAAGTCCAAACTTCACCTATCACGGCAGGCATTGTAATTAAACCTTCAGGGACCGGGTTCCCAAGGATTCCACTCCCCTGGACCTGTATAGCACCCTGCACAGACAGCGTCTTGGTCGTGGGTATGACCAGAGCTCTGGATCCCAGGGTCCAGCCCTCCTAAGAGAAGCATTACAGGCAAAACCTTGCTCTTCTGCTGCAAGGCCCGGGTACCGACCGTTTAGCTATGAAGCTTTTTTGGTGGGATCCGGAACAGCTTACTAAGGCCCAAAAGAACCTGTACGCAAGCCCAGTGAAAACACATGTTACTCTTTGGCCAACACCTTAGACACTGGCAAAAAACTGAGGTGCTCCCGGGTGGGAGGGGCTTATATAGGGGAGGGTACTTCCGGTTTGGAATTGGCCAGTGCCAACACCTGAAGGTAAACTATATAACCCATTAGTAATGACTAAGTCGCTCTGTGTCCCGTGATGTACGAAAAAGAAATGTTTTTCATTAAAGTCCCATCTTTCCAGACATAAGAAATCTCACACGGGTGAGAAACCGTATTCCTGTCCTGAGTGCCAGAAATGTTTTTCAGAGAAGTCCAGTCTTTACAATCATCAGAGATTGCACACAGGTGAGAAGCCGTATTTCTGTCCTGAGTGTGGGAAATGTTTTGTACAAAAATCGGAACTTGTCAAACATCAGAGGTCTCACACGGGGGAAAAACCATATTCCTGTCCTGAGTGTGGGAAATGTTTTTCAGAAAAATCCACTCTTGACAGACATCAGAGGTCTCACACGGGGGAGAAGCCGTATTCCTGTCCGAAGTGTGGGAAATGTTTTTCAGAGAAGTACAGTCTTTTCTATCATCAGAGATTGCATACCGGTGAGAAGCCATACTTATGTTCTGAGTGCGGGAAATGTTTTGTACATAAAGTACAACTTTTTGCACATCTAAAATCTCACACAGAGGGAGAGGCCATATACCTGTCCTGAGTGCGGGAAATGTTTTTTTTTAGAGTCCATTCTTTACAGTCATCAGTGATTGCACACGGGTGAGAAGTCGCATTCTTGTATTGAGTGCAGGAATTTTTATTTGATAAATCGCCACTAGGCTCACATCAAAGATCTTACATGGGGGAGAAGCCACATTCCTTTTCTGAGTGAGGGAATTGGTATTGACCGAAGTCTAATTTTTTAGTATTTAAGAGTTCACATGCAACCCTCAAAGTGCATTAGTGTCCCGAGTGCAGGAAATGTCTTCTATATGAATCATATTTTTCCGTACATCAGAGATCTCAAACCGGGAAGAAGCACACCCGGATATAACTCCTCAGAAAACATAAAGCTTATTTTCATCATGTAAGAAACAGTTCCTAAGGAGATCAGCGTTCACGTAAGATATTAATGAAGTGTTTTACCGCGCTGGTCATTGATAGCAGTAGAAAAATAAAAATGGAGTCATTACCTTTCATTGGCTATGTATATTTTTGGTGTAAAGTTTTGTAAACACTTATGCCGTGTACACACGATCGATTTTCTCAACGGTGAAAACACTGTTGAGAAAATTGACGGGAAAAACGAGGGAACGGCTTGGTTCCCTACACACGGCCGTTTTTCCCGACATTTTTTTTCTTGGTCGAGAAAAATGACCGTGTGTGGGCTCCGTGGCAGTGTTTCCCTATGGGGAAAGTGCCGCGGAAAAAAATGATGGGAATAACGACGAGAAAAATTAGAGCATGTTCTAATTTTTCTCGTCGTGAAAAATGACAAAAAGCCCACACACGGTCGTTTTTCTTGTTTAAAAAAAAATGTAATTTTTCCCAATGGGAAAAATGATCGTGTGTACGCGGCATTAGAGGTCTATATATGAAACATTTGCTGGACGAATGTAACAAGCATTTACCAGCAGTATTCTGGACATATTTTGTTTATTACAGCAACTTCCTAGGACCATCAGCTTCACCTACTGGCCATAATGTGGTATTTTTCTTGATTAGGGCAATTGAGGAAAATTACCACATTGTGGCCACTAGATGAAGCTGACGATCATAGAAAAGAGTAAAGAAGTTCCTTAAAGGGGTTGTAAAGGTTCATTTTTTATTTTCTAAATAGGTTCCTTTAAGCTAGTGCATTGTTGGTTCACCTACCTTTTTCCTTAGATTTCCCTTCTAAATATTTTTTTTCTTTGTTTTCTTTGTCTGAATTTCTCACTTCCTGTTCCTCCTCAGTAAGCTGTTCTGGCTGACTCCACACCACTCGGATGATGGTGTGAAGTTCAGTGAGGAGAAACAGGAAGTGAGAAATTCAGACAAAGAAAAAAACATTTAGAAGGTAAATCAAAGGAAAAGGTAAGTGAACCAACAATGCACTAGCTTAAAGGAACCTATTTAGAAAATAAAAAACGAACCTTTACAACCCCTTTAACAGGTTAAAGTGAGATGGAGATCTGTGGGTACATCATGGAACACCTTCCTACTCCATTCCTACTCCAGGCATTTCTACTCTAGGTAATAGAACAGGTTTTGTCTTTGATAAGAGAAAACAGCTTTGGAAATCCTAATGCAAGTGAAGTGGAAGATCACTGATCAACTCTCGAGAAGCCTGACCACTGCAACACACAGAAGGTGGGTTCTCATTTGTGTAGAGCTTGACAAATCCCAAGTGCCTCAGCGATTAGAAATTGCATCCTGGCGCCTGGGCTTTTGTCAGCCCTTTCACTGTTGCAGGGATGTACAATTTGTATCGCCCGATGCCCGGGACATGCAGTTCTGGGCGCTAGGCAGTTTTTTTTTTTTTTCTACATTTAGTCCTGCTGCTTGCCTCACTTGTCAGATGGAAGCATTCGGGTGGCTCCATACACAGGGGTATGTATCCTGGTCTCCGCTTTACCATGCTGGTCCTGGGCCTGTAGATGGGTGAGGGGAGGAGAGTGGACACGCGGTGGAAGATGGAATCTGATACAACTCTTCGTGTAAAAATTGCTCCAGTTCTCGCAGAGATGCCGAAGGTGTAAAACAAGTCCAAACCTTGTTCTCCAAAATTTACCATATTGGCTCTATGATATTGAGGTCCGCCGACTGCAACGCCCAGGGAAGGTGCAAGACTTCAACTGCATGCTCGTCAAACCAGAATTTGACATCACCAGCTGTGTGATTTGGAGCATTATGGTCTTGGTAAATCGCGCTTCGGTAAACAATGTCTGCACCATGGGGTGCACATGGTCCACCAAAAGTTGTACATAATCACCGGCCCGTGACGTCAGTGCGGGCTCCCTCCTCCTCCCCTGGTAGACTGTTATTGATTAGTTGTTTCCACAAAACAAGCGAAGGGGGGTCGTTTTTTTCCAACTGGGAGCTATAGCTTTACGAGCATAAAACAAGAGCAACCCCACCAGAGTACGCCCTGCTACTGGTGGAATATATTGCTCTATCACTTCCAATTTCAACGTGAAACATGTCGTCACTTTTATCCCTGCAAATCATGTCGTGTTTCCATATTTATGATTTAGAATCATGGTGCCCTCATTAGTATACCAGTCTTTTCCAATGCCCCCTCCATACTTCTGCCCAGCTGGGCAGGCTCCCAGATAGCCCACTTACACTCAGACTTCACCAGTAATCACGTCAGAGAGCTCTGGCCTGGCCTCCAAGACTTTATGCACCCCGCTACAAGACCTGCTGAAGAATGTCAGTGGAGTCAGGGTGACTACAGCTAATCTAAAGTCTAAATTGAAAAATCTAGGGGTGATATTTGATGCTAGTTTAACCTTTGATCTACACGTACAAATGTTGTCTTTTTTCCACTTGAGAAACATTGCTCAGCTGCATCCTATGCTATCATACATTGTAGCTGAAAAGCTGATTCATATGCCGCGTACACACCATCGTTTTTCCTGTCATGCAAAAAAATGACGTTTTTCTCGACGCGATTCCTCTCCAGCCTGCCTTGCATACACACGTTCATGAAAAAAAAACGCTCAAGCAAAGCGCGGTGACGTACAACACGTACGCCAACATGTACAACGGCACTATAAAGGGGAAGTTCCATTCGAATGGCGCCACCCTTTGGGCTGCTTTTGCTGATCTCGTGTTAGTAAAGTTTGGTGAGAGACGATTCGCGCTTTTCAGCCTCATGCTTTTCAGTCCGTTACAGCGTGACCAATGTGCTATCTCCATTACAAACGCTAGTTTTACCAGAACGAGCGCTCCCGTCTCATACTTGATTCTGAGCATGCGCATTTTTTTCCCCTCGGAAAAGCATACACACGCCCGTTTTTCATGATGAGAAAACGAATGACGGGAAAAACAACGAGAAAAAATAGAGCAGGTTCTAACTTTTTTGCGGGCAGTTTTCTCGTCGAGAAAACTGCTATGGAGCATACACACGACCGGTTTTCACGACCAAGCTAAAAAATTTCAGTTTTCTCGTCATGAAAAACGGTCGTGTGTACGCGGCAATACAGTTGTGTTCTCCTGACTTGACTAATGCATTGCACTACTCACTGGTGTACCTAAATCCGCCATTAATCGACTACAATATGTACATGTCTGCAGCCAGAATCCGGACTAGGTCTGGTACAAGTGACCATATTACCCCTATCCTAGATTCCTTACACTGGCTACACATCAGGTTTTGCTAAGACTTTAAGATCTTCTTGCTTACCTATAAGGCTCTTCATGGCTTGGCACCCCATTATTTGTCTGACCTTTTATCAACTTACTCCCCCCTCGTAACCTCCGCTCCTCAAATTATGGTCTCCCTCATAGGTGTGCGCACAGGGTGTCCCTAATCACCCTGTGTGCCACACATTCCCCCTGTTTAAACCTCTGATATTTCACCAAACCCCCTAACGGGGCTTCTAAAAAAAATGTAATTGTAAGAAATTATAAAAAATTGAATAATACAAATAAAAACTACTGACACTATCCACTGCCCTGATGACACCAATCTCTGCCCAACTGACAGCACCCACTGCTCTACTGACACCAATCTCTGCTCTTCTGACACTGCCCACTGCTCTACTGGCACCAATCCCTGTCCTACTGACACCACCCACTGCTCAACTGACACCAATCTCTACCCTACTGACACCATCCATTGCCCTGCTGACACCAATCCCTGCCCAACTGACACTACCCACTGCTCTACTGACACCAATCTCTGCCCTACTGACACCATCCACTGCTCTACTGATGCCAATCTCTGCCCTACTGAAACCACCCACTGCTCTACTGACAGAAATCTCTGTCCTACTGATACCACCCACTGCTCTACTGACACCAATCTCTACCCTACTGATACCACCATTTGCTCTACTGACACTGCCCACTGCTCTACTGACACCAATCTCTGTCCTACTGATACCACCAACTGCTCTACTGACAATGCTCTACTGACACCATCAGTAAATATACAAATGCACTCACACATATGTGTTTGAGCTTTGCGGTGCACACCCTAATTCAATAGGCTGTGCACACCTATGGTCTCCCTTGTGTTCCCTCTACTCACCTACACTCGATGGGAGACAGAGCCTTCTCTTACTATGCTCCAAAACTCTAGAATTCACTTCCAGGGGGCGTGGCTTACCGCATGGAGCAGTGAGACGTGTTTCCTCTCAGCTCCCTGGTCTTTTGGCTCCACGGGACTTATAACATCTGGAAACTTACCTAAACTTGGCACATGGGGAAAGGTAAGACCCAGGCACAGAAGGGCACCTCTGGGAACCGAAAAGGGGGCGATTTGGAGGACTTTTTCGCCCGATCCCGGGCCGCATCACAGCGCCGTTCAGAATCTAAGATGGCGCTGGCACCTCCGTCTCCAGCCCGCTCTGAATCATCCCTGCATTCCCAGGTGAGCTCCCGCAGCCGTTGCCCCCCCCTTGAGGACTCTGATTTTGTGCTCACCAGAAGCCGTTCTAATGCATCACTGGGCTCTGGCGACGGATGGGACATGGAGGCACAGATTCGCTCGCTGCACAGCTACATTAGATCCCTGCCCACTAAATCTGATCTTGAGCAATGTGTCCACAGAATTGAGAAAGCATACAGGAAAGAGGTCTCCGACCTCAAGAGAGACGTGGGTGCGCGCTTTGAAGACCTGGACGCTACCACTGACAGTCTCAGTATCACCGTGAAGTCGCACGACAAAATACTTAATACCCATACCGTCATGCTACAGCAACTCGCGTATCAGCAGGACGACATCGAAAATCGCAATCGCCGCAATAATATACGCATACGCGGGATCCCCGAGTCTAGAGGCCAAACACCTGCCTGCGGCTGTGGCCACCATTTTTAACCAGCTGCTGCACCGGCCCAAAGATGACCCTATTGAGCTGGACCGCGTTCACAGAACCTCAGGCCCGTGGGCCCCGGACCCCTCCTTTGTGCGGGACACGCTATGCCGGGTTCATTTCTACAAGATTAAGGAAGACATCATGAGAGCTGCTAGCTCACAGGACACCATACTCTTTAATGACACCCCGTGATGCTTCTCCCAGACCTTTCTCGTCAGACGCTGGCGATGAGAAAAGCACTTAAGCCGCTAACACAGTTTTTGCAATCTAAACAGATGAAATATCAATGGCGGTTTCCATTCCATCTCAGAGTATACCACGAGGGTAAAACCGCAATCTTCCGCACGCTGGGAGACCTGCCGTCCTTCCTCGGCACGCTGAATCTTCTGCAGGTGTCTCTCCCGGATTGGCCGTTCGCACCAACTACTCCTGGCCTGCCTTTTGTACCACAATGGCAATCGCAAGGTCGCAGACGTAATCCCAAACCCCAGCCTCAACGGGACACTAATGATTGAACCAGTCTCGATCGCAGTTGTTCCTTCATTTGCAATGACTTTCCTGGGGCCCCTTCTGGGACACAGCAGGGTGCTCCGGATATTTGACTCAGACTGCCTACCCATTGCAATGTGTTCTCTCCTTACCTCCCGTGTTACTATTTGGATGCCACCTCTCGTGCCACCTCTCACCTATGGTTTCTCTAGGGTGGTTGCCTTAAGCGAGGTTGCCTGCCTTATTGCATTCTGAAAGTTTCCTTATTATCTGTTTAGGACCAATTTTTTGCATAACTATTTTCATGTTGTGACTTTTGTATGTTGGTCCTGTTAGTTTACTGATTTCCCGTGGAGCTGGGGACCAGGGGACTGCCCTGCCCAGCGAGTTTCCACTGCACCCCCCCCCCCCCCCCCCCCCGGGTTTTTCTTTTTTTTTCAGTGTCATTATGGACACTGGTTGGTATGCGGCTGTATGCCATGCTGTAAGTTTTTTTTTTATTCTACTTAGTCTTTTGGAGCCACCTAGTGGCCTTTTTTGTTTATGTTTATTTCCTTTTTTTTTTCTCATTACTCCTGCTCTGTTGGTCTTCCTCCACTTTGCCCCGATATGAGTATGCTCTGATGTTTATGCTTTTTCTCATGGGCTGGGGGGGGGGGGGGGACGACCATGTCCAACCAAATTGCTTACATACTCACATGGTCCTACGGACCTGCTCCACCCCCCCTCTTTTTTCCCTTTGTCTCTTCTTTCCTCTCTTCACCTCCCCTCCTCTGCCTTCATCTTTTTTCTTCCCACCTTTAGGCCTCCTATGGCGCTGTTTTCTTCTTCAAGAGCTACTGAGCTATGAACCACCTACCGTAACTTACTTCCTCCTTCACCCCTGCTCCCCACATCTGACTATGTTATGGCTTCTGTTTGCCCAATATCTTTAGCGTCCTTCAACTGCAGGGGTTTCAACACACCAGAGAAGCGGAGCCAGATTCTCTATCACTTTCATAAAAGACGCTCCAGTATCTTGTTGTTACAAGAAACCCACTTCCGCAAGGGTTCTATACCTGTTCTACGTAACAGATATTACTCACAATGGTACCACAGTGCTAACCCCCAAGCCAAATTGAAAGGTGTATCAATTGCCTTCCATAAATCTTTTAAACCTGAGGTTCTAGAATCTTTTGTTGATATTAATGGTCGCTTCATTTTTCTTAAACTGAAACTAAACGATTTTCTCTTCACAGTGGCCAACGTATATGCACCTAATGTGGATCAGGCTCGGTTCCTCTCGTCATTTCTCACCAGACTGTCCTCCTTTGGGGGTCCCTGCTTCATCGTCGGTGGGGATCTAAATTTCGTTATGTGCCCGTCTGTAGACTCCTCCTCGGGTAAGTCCTCTGTTCCATCCTCCGCACTTGCACACATCAAATCCCTACTACATTCCTCTCGCCTGGTGGAAGTCTGGCGTGTCCAGCACCCCACGGAGAGGGACTACAGCCACTATTCAGCGGCACACAATTCATATAGTAGACTTGACCATTTCCTGATATCCCAATCTCTACTAGACACCCCCATCCAGGCGTCGTTGGGCCACTTTCTCTGGTCCGACCACGCCCCGGCCTACCTGACCCTGTCACACCCCCCAAAATCTTGTAGGGGTACGCAGTGGAGGCTCAATGACAATTTACTGCGGGACTCTGTTTGTGTAGCGGATGTCACCAAAACCATTCGGAACTTTGTTTCCGATCACTCCTCGGATACCACCTCCCCCCTCATTCAGTGGTAGGCTCTGAAGTGTGTGGTTCGGGGCATACTTATACAACATGGCTCGCGCCTCAAGAAGATACGTGCAGATGATATTCGCCGTCTCCTCTCTACTATAGCAGAACTCGAACCTCTGCACAAACGAGATTTGGACCCGGCCATTTTTGTCCGATTGTCAAATGCACGTAGGGACCTACTTCAACTTCTAGACGCACATTCTTTAATAGCCCGTGACAGGGCCCGCAATTTCCATTACTCCTTAGCAAACAAATGTGGCAAACACTTAGCACGGGTCCTCCACCCCAGACCACCCCGATATTCCATTCCCTCTATTGCGCATCCCGATCAAACCACAAAGTTCTCTCCGGGGGGCATTTCTTCGGCCTTTCGGGAGTACTATTCCCAACTTTATAATCTACAGCCCACAGGTCCAAACACACGCACTGCCTCCTCAAACGACGACATGCGAGATTATATTTTGGAAACAGCATTACCCAATATCAATGAGCCTGATGCCGATGAACTAGAAAAACCTCTGGTCGTGCCCGAATTTTTGGGCGCCATCAAGGATTTGAAGATGGGCAAATGTCCCGGCCCGGATGGGTACACCCCCCGCTTCTACAAAACTTTTGCCACACTCCTCACCCCACTTATGGCTAAGGCATTCAATGCTGTGGAGGACTCTCATATGCCGCCTAAGGGCCTCTTATCCGCCAATATCTCCGTGTTGCCCAAACCAGGAAAAGACCCTTCCCAATGCAGCAGCTACCGGCCAATATCCCTGCTCAACATAGATCTCAAATTGTTCTCAAAGGTACTGGCCACGCGCCTATCCCCTCTCCTCCCTGGAGTGATCCATAATGATCAGGTGGGTTTTGTCCTGGGCCGCGAGGCGAGGGACAATACGACCAAAACTATTCACCTCATCTCCTATATCCAACGCAAAGACCTAAAAGCCTGTCTCCTTTCCTTCGACGCTGAAAAGGCCTTCGATAGGGTCAGTTGGAGATTTCTCCGACTTTCCCTAGAACAGTTAGGATTGGGGACATCATTTATCTCTAAGGTGATGTCCTTATACTCTCAACCTTCGGCCTCGGTGTTGGTCAATGGCACTGCCTCTGAGCCGTTCGATATCTCCAATGGTACTCGGCAGGGCTGTCCCCTTTCCCCTCTCCTATTTGTGATTGTTATTGAACATCTGGCCTGTGCCGTTAGACAAAACTCTTCCATACACGGTATTCAGACGCCCTCCTCCCACTACAAACTATCCCTTTATGCCGATGATCTACTGGTCTACGTGCAACACCCCCATATCTCCTTGCCATCTCTTTTCTCTGAATTTCAACGATTTGGATCTTTTAGCAATTTTAAACTTAATCTTTCCAAGACTGAAGCCCTCAATATTTCCCTCACCTCCACTGCGATGTCCACTCTTAGATCAAACTTCTCTTTTCGGTGGCAGAAGAAGGGGATTTCGTACCTGGGGGTAGTTATACCCTCTAACCTTCCTGATCTTTTCTCCTTGAATTACGTTCCTTTGCTCTCCCGCATTCGGAAGGACCTCGAGGAGTGGGGGGGATCTTCCTTGCCTTGGTTCGGACGAATCAATACCCTAAAAATGGATACCCTACCCAAACTTCTGTACCTTCTTCAAACAATACCCATTTTGATCCCCAAGTCTTTCTTTTCATCTTTGCGTACTATCGCTATCAGATTCATGTGGAGCCGTGGGCTGCCTAGGGTTAAATATAACTTGCTCTCCCGTCCGAAACTTCAAGGCGGAGCGGGCCTCCCCGATTTTGAACTCTATTACAAGGCCACCCATGTGGCACGCACTCTGGAATGGTTCCCTCGCCCTTTCTTAAAGGCTTCTGTTGCCATTAAGCAGGACCTGGCTCCGGTCGATCTCCGAGCACTGCTTTGGGGATATAAATCTGATCTCACCCGTATACCCTCTTCCTCCCCTCTGACGCTGGCCTCCCTTAGACTGTGGTATAACAGGGGTTTGTGTTCCATTCTGTCCTCTGATCCCTCCCCATTATTCTCTCTATTTGACAACCCTGCCTTCCCTCAGGGTGTAGGGACGTCTACATTGGGTCCCTTCAGGAGGACTGACTGGCCCCAGGCGCACTCCTTCGTACACCCCACGCTCGGAACACCTGTCACGCCGACAGGCTCCTCTGATTGGCTCACCACACTACATTTAGCTATGCTCGCGAAGCACTTGCACTCTTCCTCCCAAATACACCGCCCTAAAACAGAGTTTGAACAGCTGTGCTCCCTCTCCGAGACACCCAGACACCTACTCTCGACCATTTACTGTCTCTTACAAAATCTTACACATGCTGACTTACCTTCTTACACCAGGGCATGGTCTACAGATATGGGTGAGGACATCCCAGGTTCAGATTGGCAGACTTTGTTTCATTTCACTCATAAATCTACGATATCCTGCTATTCGCAGGAAAAAATTACAAGATTCTGTCAAGATGGTACAGGGACCCCTATACATTGCACAAAATCTTTCCGTCCACTCCGGCATCCTGCTGGCGATGTTCGACCTCTACGGGGACCTACTTACATGTCTGGTGGGAATGCGAGAGGATCCGCCCCTTCTGGACTCAGGTATTTGATTGTTACAACAAACTCTATGATCATACGCTGTTGCCCTCCCCTAAGATTGCCCTTCTCTCTATTCTCCCGGGTTCAATATCCTCCCAGAAACAGAACCTCCTTCGTTTCTTTATGTCGTCAGCTAGACAACTCATCCCTTCCTACTGGAAGTCGACCACCATTCCTCCCTTATCACACTGGGTCTCGATTATGAATGATACTATGAGAATGGAGGAGATGCTGGCCCTTGACAACGATACTTTTGACAATTATAAAGCACTGTGGTTCGTCTGGCTCCGCTTCTCCTCTTCTGACACTCTGGCAAGTATGTTGTCGACCCCAAATTGATTATCCTTGTGCCTAAAGTGACAGTGGGACGAACGGGACTTGTTTTGGAGGGTCCCCCTCTCACCACAGCTACTTACTTATCTCTCTCTGTTCCCTGACTCAGTGGCTCTGACACTCTTCTATGATTTCTCCTTGCCTACTTTTCTTTCTCTTTTCTGTCCTTCCTTCTCTTTTCTCATCTCTCTCCCTTCCTCTCTTCCTCTCCCCCTGTACCCCTCCCCACTCCCACCATCCGACCCCCTCTACCACTCCTTTTGTTCCCCCTTTTTATTTTGTTTGTTTTAATCTTAATCCCTAACGTATCTGTTTTCAATCCTGTTGTATATGACGACGGGGCTCTTCTAGCTGTACCCGTTTTCTATTCCAATTACCGGTTACCACATCTGATATTGTATAACTATGTATTATGAGTTATGCTGTGGGCGATAGCCATTTGGCTGACTCTTTGCACAAACTTGTATGTGACTGCTTACGGATTGTGACTTCATATATATTTTCATGTACTCACTGTTAAAATCCCAATAAATATATTTTCAACCCTAGAATTCACTTCCAAAGAACATCAGAGAGTCACCTTCTCCAAACTCATTCAAATCAAATCTAAAACATTTTCCTTTAGATGAGCTTTCATATAATTGTCCATTTTTTGCCTTTATTTTCTTTGTCAAAGGAGGTAGCTATCTTCGGAATAATCTGTTCTGATGTATTTAGAATTACTCTGTCCGGATAGAATATAGGTGAGACGCTTTAGTAACAAGCGCTTGAATTGATACTCGCTTTGCTGAGGTTGCGATGGGGAAACACCTTTAGTCCCATTCTGAGTTTGACTGTTGCAAATAAAAAAAGAAGCGCGCGATAATGCTTCCAGGACTACAGAAAGATCCCAAGCAGGGAACATCGGTTTTCTGGGTTGCCTGATTTTTAGACATGATCTCATGAATTGGATGACCAGGGAATTCGCAGCCCATTTATTTGCTGTAATGGCTGATAGGGCCTTGCCGAGTCCTATTTGTAAGAATTCCAGAACTTGAGCCACTTCTAGGGATGCCAAATTGAAGGACTTCTGCTTGGCGACTGAGAGGATGCTCTGCCATACTTTTTGATATGTGTTGTTTATGAAGCGTTTCCTGGCCTGAAGAAGGGTTGCTACCACCTGGTTAGAGCAACCGGACCCTATGAACCTTTGCCTCTCAGTTTCCAGGCCATTAGGTGCAGGCTCCCCCGGAGTTGGGTGCAGAAACTGCCCCTAGGAAAGAAGGTTCAGGGTTACTACAAGAGGTATTGAATCTTCAATGCTGAGTAACAGCAGCATCGTGAACTATGGCCTCTGCTGCAAAAATGGAAATACTGTCATGACTGTGTTCAAGAACTGCCAAAAAACCTTGCAATTAGAGGAATTGGAGGGAATATGTAACCCAGGCTGAATCTCCAAGGGTGGTGAAGGCAGTCTATGCCCTCTACTAAGGGATACCGAGCTCTTGTCAGAAACCTTGAGCATTTGCTAATTAAAGGGGGAAAGTGTGGGACTTTAAATGAGACACCTTAGACGAGGTGTCTCCATCCCTGTTCAATTCAAATAAAAAGGAGGGGGGAAGTTGTGGGACTTTGAATGAGGCACATGAGTGGAACGATGTATCAGTTTAACAGCATAAGTTTAATAAAATAGTTAAACAGGTTATACAAATATCTTGGCCATTGGCTCCGTATAAAGATACATGTTAACATTAAAATTTGTTGAATCACATCATATATGATAACAAGACAAGAATGGCCCATTGGCTCTATGCTTTTTGGCGACTATCGCCTCGTCAGGAGCAAATGCCTGTAGTCTGTAAAAACAGTTATAGGTATGTATGAGGGACAGTAAATTGTATTCGGAATATTAAGGGAAAGAGCAAATTGAGGTGTGGAGGAGGGGAATGGTCCAACCCTCTACTTACACATTGCGCAAATGGCGCTGTACCGGCGGTGATCATCATGCATCCCCCCCCGGGAGCGGAGGGGGCAGAGACACCCAAGGGGACAGGACATCAACACAGAACCTCCAACGTGATTGTGGGTGTATGATGGGAAAAGCGGACAGGAATGTGAAATCATGGCAATAAGCACGGGGGTTTGAAAGTGTTGGTGAGTAAGATGACAAAATATGTGTTAGCACTAACGATCAATTGTGATTGAGGATAGAAAAGGAGTAGGATGAAAAGGAAAGTATTGGAAAGGAACCCATAAAAGTGAAGTGCCAGGGGGAAAAAGAGAGATAAAGAAGTGTAATGTGAAAGGAGCCATTGTCACCATCATACAGTGTCCAAATTTAAGGGTCAATTGTACCTGTCTATGTGCCAAATTATCAAGCTGGGGATGGTATGGTCTATGTGAGGAAACCCGGCAGCAGCAGCCTGCGAACAGCAAGGATGCCCAAACCACGTGGGGAGCTATGAAGGGACCCAATCAACCCCAGGGACACGCCCCCAACGTCACGCAGGCGCGAAAGAGAGGGGGAGGGACCCATGTCCCAGAACGGCATAGCAGCCCATAGCGATGGGTGATCAGCCTCTCCACGAACGCACTAGGAGATGGAAAGCGGGCACGATGACATCCAGGCAGACGTCACGCACACAACGTCATGCGTGGCGTCAATGCGCAAGGAGACAAGCCCGCCCAAGACCCCCAGCGTGGAGGCTGAGGGGAAGGGGGAGGGCGCCCGGAGCGCATTGCAGCTCCCGGGAACAAGGAAACAAGAAGAAACAAGAAGCATTTGCTGTTCGCTGGAGTTGCTGCTAAGTCTATTTCTGGGACTCCCCATCTCTGGGTTAAAAAGGCCTGGGGGCTCAAAGACCACTCGTTGGATAGAAAGTTCTGCCCCAAAGAATCAATCGGCTAGCTGGCTTTCCGCTGCTGGAATGTATACTAAAATTAGATCCAATAGGTTCGCCTGGGCCCATCCCGGATGGGACAGACTTCTTCCAGTAAAGTGGGGCTCCTCTCCTCTGAATGTAAGCTACCGTGACCTTGTTGTCCAGATGTAGGAGTACCCTCTTGCCCTCCAACGCAGAACTGAAAGTTACCAGGGCTTGCATAGCTGCCCTGAACGCCAGGGTATTTTAAACTATCCCCTGGAGGTTGAACACCCAGCACCCCTGAGCTGTCTGTTGTTGGTAATGTGCACCCCATCCTTCCAGACTGGCATCTGCAGTCACTACCTCTGGGTGTGTGGGAATGATCGGGCAATGTTTCAGAAGGTTGCGGACTCAAGTCTTCCACCAAAGCGATTGTTTCAATCTGTAGGGGATGATGATTAATTGGTGCATGGATAGTCCATCTCATTGCACAAGAAAGGAACTCTGGAAGATTTTCGTGCGCCATTGGGCCCATTGAATCATAGGGAACCTGAAGGTCAACTACGCTAGGATGCTGATGCAGGATTGGACTGGCAGAGTTACTGCCGACAAGGCCGTTTTTACTCTGCAGATTAAAGGGCATATCTTATCCCTTGGAAGTTGGACCATGTTGGGTTGCATGTTCAGTAATGCGCCCAGAAAGACCATCCTTTGTGTGGGGCATAAGTTGCTCTTCTGGAGAATGGGGAAGAGAAAGTACCTCTGAAAAGCAGGAGGAAACGGCACGTGGAGATATGCTTTGGATAAGGACTGGGAAAAGATCCCCTGTTTTTTTTCTTACTAGGAGCAAAGGGCAGTAGAATCCTCTGCAGTACTTGGCACTTCCAAGATACCTTTCTGAAGAAGGTCCATGATGCATTTGACCATTATCTTCCATATCCTCTGATACGAGGAAAGCCTTGTTGATCGGAAATGAAAAATAAAAAATCCTTTAAATATAGTGCCTGGGGGTGTCCTCTTAATGTGTCTGTAAAGTGGCACATCTGTAGCATGCATAAAACATGCTGCAGCAAAAATTTAATTTCAAAAATGAAAAAGAAAAAGACAAGTCAAATTCCATTTAAAACAACTGGCAATTGCAATTTCCGGCACCTGGCTATTAAAAAACGAATGAAAAAAAAACTGCGTGGGGTTCCCCCCCAGTCTGGAAGGGGGGTGCTCCCTCATTCCTCCCCCTTTCCTGACCTGCCAGGCTGCATGCCCAGATAAGGGTCTGGCATGCATTTTGAGGGGGAACCGCACACCATTTAAAAACATAAAATTGGCGTGGGATTCCCCTCTAAATCCATACCAGTCCCGGAGGGTCTGGTATGGATTTGGAAGGGAACCCCACGCCAAAAATGTACAAAAAAAAATGGTGTGGGGTCCCCCCAAAATCCATACCAGACCCTTATTGGGGCATGCAGCCTGGCAGGTCAGGAAAGGGGGAGGGATGAGGGAGCATCCCACCGAAAGATAAAAGGCCACATGCCCTAAACATGGGGTGAAGGTGGGTGCTTTGGAGCAGGGGGGGCTCTGTCCCCCACTACAAAGCAACTTGTACCCATGTTGAGGGCATGTGGCCTGGTATGGTTGGGGGGGGGTGCTTTTTCTCACAACTGTGGCCATTTGTCTCGAGGGAGGAACATTTGAACTCAAACCGTATCCAGAATTAGGGAAAAATCTGAAACCATCCAAACCTCTCTAGAGTGCCCACCATGAGAGGCACATTTTTTTCTAACAGTGGAGCAGGCTGCAGCCTTAGCAGTAGGTCACCCAGGGGTACCTGATCACAAAATTAAAGTGATGTTCTTTCACCACAAATCTCCAAAATCTTTGGTGCAGTGGAAAAAAATGGACATATACATAGTTAAGCATCTTTGTATAGAGCTACCCCAGCAGGAGCCACTGGAGTTTTGCCTAGGTCTTCCCCCTTTTTGACCCGCAGCTAGGCATAAGGTATATTCACACAGCCAGGTGCACACACACACACTTGCAATTGTTCAATGACCAGGCTAACGGTTTTGTTTTTGGAGAGCTTAGATAGGGATTGGATTTTAGTGGGATACTCCAAGAAATAGAACTATTCACAATTGAGGATCTAACTGAACCATTGGTTAAGCTCTTGTGAAGTCTTCGCTGGTAGCAGATAGCACAAAGTAGTTTCAGGAGTGAGCAAAGTCCCTCGGTATTAGTAGTAGTGGCAGGGCAAAGCTCCTCAGATACAAGCCAGTTACAGCAGACTGCTTGGCAGTCCAAGAGTATTAGAACTGAGCAAAGTCCTATGCAATAGCAACAGTTGGACAAACTCTTCAGAACACTAGCCAGTGTTCCCTTGTTTAGACCCCCAGCTGACTATATAGCACACCAGAAGGGATTAAAAGCACAAGTCTATAAACCCTTTAGGTTGTCTGTACTTACACAATGTCCAGGGAGAGCTGGTGGCCTCCTTCCAACTTCCAAGTGATACCAGACCAGATCTTCAATAAATAGCCCCTTCAGCTGGTTCTCTGCAGAACCAGGGTCACTCTCTCTCAATTCAGGCCCTCAGGTCTCCCTCCTGAGGCCACATGGCAGCAGGTTAGGGTTGCCACCTCATCCCTTTAAACCCAAACACATATGAATTACATTGGTTCTGAGGCCAATTTAATGCAGATAAGGCACCAAGTGAGTCGAATTACAACCTTAATCAGCCATAGAACCTGTGTAATTCATATGTGTTCAGTTTTAAAGGGATGAGGTGGCAACCCTACTGCTGGTGCCAGAGGAGGCAGAAGCCTCTCCCCTAGCTGGTGCAATCCACTCTTGGGAAGGACCTAGAACTCAGCATGTTCTGTGAATAAATACCCTCTCCCAGCATCCTTAAGGCCCAACCCACCTGGGATTGGCTGGTGCGGCATTAATATTTCTGCTGTGTTCTGCATAGTGTCCACCTCAGGGGTGGCCTGTCTATTGTGGGCGCACAGAGGCCGCCCACCCCTATCCATGCCCCGCTGCCCTCCCTATCCATGCGCCCGGCCATTTTCAGGATGCCAGGCGCATGAATTCCTATGGCGGGGATGGGTGGGGGGTGTGTTTTTTGAAGCACTGATTAGAGCCAGAGGCTCTAAAAGGCTTCAAAATAGGGTAGACTCGGGGGTGCAGAGCACTGCGTCCAGAGCCCACCAAGGTGTGTTGCAACAGCGAATGAATATTCCCTGTTGCAACACTGATCCTTCTCCTGGCCAATCAGGAAGCGGGTCTGATACCCGTCACCCAATTGGCTGAAAGAACAGGCGATCCTATTGGACGCCTAGGAGAAGAAGAGAGGAGCCGCACAGAAGACACAGGAGCCTGCCCACTGTCCATAGAAGCCAGAGGCTTTAACCCAATGGAGCCCGCTGCCCAACGAAGCCCGCCGCTGCCTGCCAGAGCCCGCCGGGGCTTGCTTGGGTATTTGCAGGGGGGGTGCTGACTGAGATTCCACTGACCAACGGGGGGGGGGGTTGTTTGCCGCCCCCCCCCTCAAAAAAAAAAAAACCACTGGCTGCCACTGGTCCACCTATACATCCAGAACTTTTCTAGGTTACTTGGATACAGGGGAGCCCAGAGGCGGAACCAAACAGCAGCTGAGCACACCGAGCAGGCTACACTAGCCAATCACAGGTCTCTGTTAAGCAGCCCTTAAATTTACCTAGCTGACCATCTGTTAAGCAGAGAAACTAAACTATTCTACACTACATACCTAGGAGGGTGCCACATTTGGTATAGACTGATGCTAAAAAAATCTCCCTGCTGCAAAGATGCCACTACCGACTGCACTGATTCCATAAAGAATTCCTGTATGCTTAGATAATGCACTTTACCTTTGTGGATCATTTGAAAACATTTAAAAAGGCTTGGAGACCCAGGCCTGCTAGCGAAACAAATGCTTTCTGGAAGAGGAAGTAGTGACTGGTCTCTGAACTACAGGTTTTACCTTCTTTTTCTGGTACAATCTTTTTTATTGTAGTTTTTTTTTTTTCAAAATTGAGAACAACTGTAATAATTCCACGCAGGGGTTGTAAACAATAAGCATAACATGGCACAGCTTAATAGTGCGCATCAAAAGCATATTTGATAGTGGGAATTGTCAAACATCAACAGCCCCCTGGCCAAAACCGGGGGTCAACATAGGGTAACTGAGCTTAATTGCTCAGAGGTTAAGGCGCGGAGTAGTCCACAAAAATTTGGAACATACAACTAGAATCGGGGTCATACGAAAAAAAAGAACAAAAATGAGAAAACATGAAAAAAATAATAATGGGAAAGAACAAGTGAGGGAGAGAAAGAGGAAAAAAACGGTGGCGAAGTGGGGACACAAGGGATGAGAAGGAAAGACGGAGGAGGAAAAGGGGGTTTTACCTTCTTTTTAAGCAGTAACAGAACACTCTAACCCACAGTTACTTTCTGGATGTAAACAAAAATAGAAATATACTGAACATGTGACTTGAATATACCTCCAATGGTGTGACATAACCCAGGGATAAGAATATAAAATGTATCACTTTATTTCTTGCGTTTTGAGACTTTGTATAAAATGTTACAATAATAACAATTTTATATGTATTGTTACAGCCCTTTTATATTGAGATCCCAGGTCCTGATGAAGTGAGGTTTCCCACGAAATGTGTTGACTCCTATAGGTTGATTTCAAGGCATACTTTATAAAATCCATCAAATAATCAGCAACCAGAATTGAACATAGGTTCAGTCGGAACTTGGAAGTTAGCTGAATTGCTGGGCCAAAGAGCTGTGGACTGAAGATTTCCCACAATGCAGCTGCACATATAGAAAGGGATGGGGATGCACATGACATCATTGACCTAATACGGCCACATAGTCATATTGTTTGACAGTTTGACATTGACCCAATATGGCCATGTGACTTTGTTACGTTCAGCTATGGGCCAAGGAATCCCCCCACCCACAGCTCATTGGGCAGGTGAGGATGCGATCGATCATGTGACAGCCTTCCACGAGTTTGGGTGAACTGGGTTTAGATCCGAACCAAGCTCATCCCTAGCTGAAACATTTCAAGCCTTACATATATCTTTTTTTTTTAAGCATAACACAAACACAAGAACTTTGATAATATTATTTTTCTATGTCTGGGGCCACAGATGGACTTGGTGTAAGCTGTACTCAAATTCAAAGCCGATTCTACACTACAGTATAGTGAGAAATATTTTTTTTGTGTTTTTTTTGGTGCTCAGAAAGATAGAACTTCCGTGAAAAACTTTTCCTGCACTCAGGGCATGAATACGGCTTCTCCCCTGTATGAGATCTTTGATGTATAACAAGGTCTGATTTCCGTGCATAACATTTTCCGCATTCAGTACAGGAATACGGCCTCTCTCCCGTGTGAGATCTCTGATGTATAACAAGGTCTGATTTCTGTGTATAACCTTTTCCGCAATCCGGACATGAGAATGGCTTCTCCCCCGTGTGAATTCTCTGATGTTTCACAAGTTCTGGTTTCCCTATAAAACATTTCCCACACTCAGGACAAGAATATGGCTTCTCCCCTGTGTGCGATTTTTGATGTTTGACAAGGTCTGCTTTCCGTGAATAACATTTCCCACACTCAGGGCAGAAAAACACCTTTTCTTGCATGTGGCATATCTGATGTGCAGTAAGCCTACACTTCAGTGAAAAAGATTTTCCACACTCAGGACAGAAATATGGCTTCTCCCCTGTGTGAGATCTCTGATGATTAATAAGGTGTGATTTCCATGGAAAACTTTTTTCGCACTCGGGGCAGGGATAAAGCTTCTCCCCTGTGTGTAATCTTTGATGTATAACAAGGTCTGTTTTTTGTGAAAAACATTTCCCACACTCAAGGCAGGAAAACGGCTTCTCCCCCGTGTGAATCCTCTGATGTCTGTAAAGACTGGACTTCTCTGAAAAACTTTTACCGCACTCAGAACAGGAAAAAGGCTTCAAGTCTGTGTGTGATTTTTGATGTCTAAGAAGGTCTGAGTTACGTGTATAACAGTTTCCACACTCAGAGCAAAAGTACGGCTTTTCACCTGTGTGGGATATCTGATGTCTAACAAGGTCTGAATTCCGTGTAAACCATTTCCCACACTCAGAAGAGGAATGTAGCTCCTCACATGTGTGAGATCTGTAATGTATGACAAGTTCTGATCTATGGAGAAAACATTTTTGGCACTCAGAACAAGAATGCAGTTTTTCAGAGCTAAAACTTTCCCCACATTCAGGAATGGAATATTTTTCCTCCCCCTGAATCCCGGCGCCATCCCCCACAGTATGAGGTTGTTCAGAGTCAGAGAGATTTAGTAGTTCATCCACACTGTGAAGTACACCATTGAAAGCAGAGGTTACCATCTTTTCTCCTGCACAATCTCTTGTGATGTCCTCATCTTTCATTTTAAAACTTAGAGATAAAGTGAGATGATCCTTTGAGGGTTTCTCAATGGCGTGTCCTGGAAAAATATAAAAACATGTTCAATAGATACAAGAGGGTTAGATTACTTATATCAAGATTCCATCTGGATCAGGTAAATTTTCATTAATTTTTTTCATTTGTGTTTCAATGGTTTTTATTGAAAGTTTCAAAACATTTTTAACATTTAGGTTTAAACTGTATACCATATGTCAGTATAATTATACAGTGTGCCTTTCTAGAAAAGTAAATGATTATCTTCTGGCCTGCATGGATCAGGTACATTTTAGTGAGCAGATGTTCTCTGTGGATGT
Source organism: Rana muscosa (assembly GCA_029206835.1). Classification (NCBI taxonomy): domain Eukaryota; kingdom Metazoa; phylum Chordata; class Amphibia; order Anura; family Ranidae; genus Rana; species Rana muscosa. The sequence goes on from JARGYO010000094.1 coordinate 31,910,149, forward strand.
CCCAACCAGATGTGACTTTCCCTCTTCAGTCAAAGGGCCTTTGTTCCTCCTCCCAGATCACTTCTACATTTACACAGCCTTGTCAGAAGAGCAGGAACCAACAGGGACTGGGAGGTGCATGCTCTTCACTCAACCACAAGCCTAGGCATTGGGTCATGTGATCTCTGATGATGTAGAGGTTCACTCTTGCAGACCCTTTAGCATATCTTGGCGCAGTAAAGACACATCCTCCTGCAGACCTCCAAACTGCTTCTTTAAGATGTTGACTGAAGCTGTGCAGTTGTGCACTGCTCTGAGAATGTCTGCCAGTGTGGGTTGAACAGTGTCCTGTGTATCAGGGCTGTGTAAGTCCCCTGCCAAGGGATCAGCCTGCACCATCTCTTCCTCTCCCCATTGATCAGGGAGAGAGGCTGTCTGCATGTCTGTCTGCTGGTGCTGTGACCCCCCGGAGTGGGATGGCTGCTCTGTCCCCAGGTTCCCTGACATTTTTTGGGCATAGTATAACATGTCCTTCGGAGCATCTTTGCCCTGGGGCTTGGTAAGCTTACTTGCTTTGGGTCCCTGGTCCTTCATCTTGTCTGTTCCACGAGGGGTGCCCTTCACTGAGAACACAGCGGCACCATCTTGGATTTCCAGCCCCGCCGTCTCTGCTTGTCCTTTGCGGGTCATCCCCTTGGTACAGAGGGCCGGCGGAGGTTCCACGGGTGTCCCTGGTGTATAGGCTTGCTGCATAGATCGGTGAGGTGTCGATAGGAAGGCTGGGGGAGGATCGTTCACAGGGTTAATACCGGGAGCTGTGGGAGATGCGTCCTCTCACATGCCGGTCTAGGCTACGCCCCCTTGCAGACCTTTTAGCATACAACTAGAGACCACAGGACTAGGCTTTTGGTGATAAGCAGCACTGGATGGTGCCTGCAGCAGTATTTTCTCCTAGAAATAATTGTTTACGTTTTTGATGTAAATCCTTACTTATGATGGGCAGAGCACCTGGGTTTGGTTTGGGGTGCATTTGGCAAACTTTACTTTAAGTTCAGATGCCAAAATCCTAACCCCACTGAAATCAATGGGAGATGTATCAAATAAATCAGTAATTGGAATTATCCACACGAATAGGCAAAGGATTAAAATAGGCAAAGGATTAAAACATGAAAGGAGGTAGGGCACTGACTTGTGAAACATTAAAAAAACTGGATTAGGGTCTGGTATAGATGTTAATGGGTGACCCCATGTAAAAAAAAAAAAAATGAAAATCTTCAGGGATTTTTCTAAAAAGACATAACGGACGTTTAACCCTAATGAGGGTGTGGTATAGATGTCAAGAGAGGCCCCACACAAAAAAATTTTTTTTTAATATTGGTGTTGGTCTCCCCCAAATACCATAGCAGACCCTTATCTGAGCATGCAGTCTGGCAGGCCAGGAATGGGGTGGGCATATGTCCACCACCCCCCCATATCAGGCCACATGCTCTTAACACCCCACTGGCAAAGAACCTTGTCTGCATGTTGATGAGGACAAAGGCCTCTTCTCCACAACCCTGGTCCAGTGGTTGTGGGGGTCTGGGAGCATGGAGCTTATTGTTAACTCGAAAGCCCCTTTAAAACAAGGGGCCCATTGACACCGCACTTTTAGATAACAGTCTGGTATGGGTTATGGGGGTGGGGGGGACTTCATAATTTTTTTATAGTCTAGTTGGGAATTTGGATGGGACACCATTTTTTTTTCTTTTTTGCATAGGGTCCCCCTTAAAATTCGTACCAGACCTGAAAAGACTTGCATGATACTTGGGGAGGACCCCACACTTTTTTTATGTGTTAGCCACTATCTCAGCATTGACCTACTGGTTGTTTTGACAAACTCAAATATGCAAAATTTGCACCAAGCCTAAAGCCATCTCTACTTTTTATGCCGCGTACACACGACCAAGTTTCTCGGCGGTAAAAACACCGCCGTGAAACCCGACGGAAAAAACGAGGACCGGCTTGGTCCTCTTTTCCCAGTCTACACATGCCCGTTTTTCATGACATGTTTTCTCTTGGTCGAGAAAACCGGCCGTGTGTAGGCTACCTAGCAAAAAATGCAGCGATTCGCGCCGAGAAAAATTAGTGCATGTTCTAATTTTTCTGGTCGTGATTCTCGCGGTTTTCTCGTCGGGAAAACTAATGGAGAGCCTACACACGGCCGTTTTTCTCGTCCAAGTGAAAAAAATACAGTTTTCCCGACAAGAAAAATGGTTGTGTTACTTTTTATCCCAACGACACTGTTAATAGAGTTTTTTATTAACATTAAGCTAAAAGTCATCCCAAAGAAGAAAGACAAACCTCAGAATCATGTTGGAGTACATAAAGTGTCTGCAGCACAGAGAAGGGGGTTTATCTGAGAGAAGAGAAGAAATAATGTGTAGTGCGAGTATCAGTGACTAATATCAACCTATTATTGGCTGATGTCACTCATCTCCCACCCTACTCTGGACCAATCATTGTGCAGTAACAGAGCAAAGACAAGAGAAGAATATATTATGGCTCACCTGTGCTGATCTCTGTAGAAGTGTCCTCCTCTTTGAATGTCCTCGTCATTCCAGCCTCCTCCGTATATTGCTGATCATCCCTCACATACTTCTCTTCTACTTCACCCTCAACTTTCATGATCATCAGATCTTCACCCTAAACCAATAGAATGGCAGAAAATATAATCTGTAAAATAAAAGTATTTATGATGTGAGGTCACATAGAAAATATCATCTTGTAGAGTCCACACATCGTCTCCACATGTCAGTGTTCAATCACTTTATGTTCCAGACCCTCAACTCCACCTACCTCGTCATGGTGAGGGATGGTGTGACCTTCCTGTGTGGAATCCCGGGAATACAGAGGACGGGGACATCTCTCTGATGGGTTTCTGTATCTGGGTGACTCCACCACTGTGTCCTGGTACAGATCTTTGTGTACTTTTAGAGACTCCAACTGCTCCATCACCCCATCCTCATCCTCCTCCTCTTTTACCTCTTCTTTAATATCAACTTTAGAATCTCTCAGGTTTCCACTCTAAATATATAATAAAAATGATATGAATTGTAACAATGCAAATAGTATCATTAGGATCTGTACATTATCAGTGATTGTTCCTCATCTACCTGATGATGGTGAGGGATGGTGTGACCTTTCTGTGTGGAATCCCGGGAATACAGAGGACGGGGACATCTCTCTGGTGGGTTCCCATCACTGGATCCATCTGTAGGAAACACACACACACTGACTGAATACAATGTTTCTATGTGATTATCAGATGATGGGGGATCTAGGTGGAGCCTCCGTACTGCTCTCTCCTTTACAATAAAGTCTCCTCTTACCCGGTGATGTGAGGGGCGGCTGATTGTCCATCATGACGTCCTTGTAGAGATCTCTGTGTCCTTCTAAATACTCCCACTCCTGTATGGAGAAATAGACAGTGACATCCTGACCAGGGCCATCTTAATAACATCATGGGCCCCTGGGCAAAGTAATGCACTAGGGCCCCTACCAGGAATAAGGTGACCTGCGGTGCGCTATGCGTGCGGTGGCAAGGAGTGGGTGTGGCTAAACAAAGCTACATTTTGGGCGTGGCTTTTTATCCTGATTAGAAACAACAAATAAAGAAAACCAGGGAATTATCCCAAATTAAATTCACCCCCTATACACACTGTCCTGTCCTCTACACACTCCCCCCCCCCCCCCCCCCATATACACTGACTCTTTTTTCCTGTACACACTGCTCCCACTCCTTTTTTAGCGGCCTGTATTTATGTATGACTGTACAAACTATGCAGGGGGGGGGGGGGGGCAGGAAGGCAGAGTACATGGGGGTTGGAGAACACAGTAGAGGGGAGATCAGAAGGGTACAGAATAGGGTGTAGTAATGTATAGTGTCAGGTTTGGGTAGTATAGGGTGGTACAGTGGCAGGCTAGGGTAGTATAGGGCGGTATAGTGGTAGGTTTGGATAGTATAGGGCGGTACAGTGGTAGGTTTGGATAGTTTATGGCGGTACAGAGGTAGGTTTGGATAGTATAGGGCAGTACAGAGGTAGGTTTGGATAGTATAGGGCAGTACAGAGGTAGGTTTGGATAGTACAGGCATACCCCACTTTTAAGTACACAATGGGACCTGAGCATGTATGTAAAACAAAAATGTACTTAAAGTGAAACAATACCTTTTTTCACTTCTAGGGTGTAGTGGGGGGTCAGGGGCTGTAGTGGGGGTGTCAGGGGCTGTAGTGGGGGTGTCAGGGGCACACTGGAACAGGGTGGGCTATGCTCTCGGAGCTTCAGCTCCTTCTACTGCGGCTGCAAAATGTCTGTACAGTACTTGTGAGGCACTTTACATACACTCGCGAGTAAGGACATACCCGCGAATGTATGTAAAGTGATTGTACTTAAAGCGGGGTATGCCTGTATAGGGCAGTACAGTGGTAGGTTTGGATAGTATAGGGCAGTACAGTGGTAGGTTTGGATAGTATAGGGCAGTACAGTGGTAGGTTTGGATAGTATAGGGCACTATAGTGTCAGGATTGGATAGTATAGGGCGGTATAGTGGTAGGTCTGGATAGTATAGGGCGGTATAGTGGTAGGTCTGGATAGTATAGGGAGGTATAGTGGTAGGTCTGGATAGTATAGGGAGGTATAGTGGTAGGTCTGGATAGTATAGGGAGGTATAGTGGTAGGTCTGGATAGTATAGGGAGATAAAGTGGTAGGTCTGGGTAGTCCAGTATGCAGTGACATGTGCTCAGTCACTTACAGCATTGCTGGATGCAAAGACTCCCGGGCTGCTGTGGTCTCTCCTCCTCAGCTTGAGTGAATGAGTCTTTGGGAGTACTGGATGAGGCAGCCACACCCCTGGCTCTGCCCACAAACTTTGGCTGCCTCTGGAGATATTATAGATCTCAGAGGAACAGCCTAACTTGATTAAATGAGAGGGGAGTGTTACAGGCAGCCTATCCCGCAACTCTTCTGCTCCTGCTGACCCGATCAACTTGACAAAGCAGTACATGTTACAAACTAAGATGCAAGGGGACAGGGGAAGTGCAGGGGCCCCCTATGCAGCTGGGGCCCCTGGGCCCGTGCCCCCTATGCAGCTGGGGCCCCTGGGCCCGTGCCCAGGTGTGCCCGCTCATTAAGACGGCCCTGATCCTGACACCTGGGGCCCTCCAGCTGTTGTGGAACTACATTTCCCATGAGGCATTGCAAGGCTGGCAGTTACAATTACTCCCAGAGGCATGATGGGACTTGTATTTCTGCAACAGCTGGAGAGCCCCAAGTTGCCTACCCCTGCCATATAGGAACCTGACACACACAATGATACAGTCACCATCCAGACACATCCCTTGTCTGTTACTGGATAATGTCCCAGAATTCCCAGCACCGCTCACCTCTCCTGTCAGCACCTCCATCATCTTCTTGGCGACTTCTAGAATCTTCTCCATGTTGTGTCTCTCAGGTTTTAGGAAGTCACATGGAGGCACTGTGATGGTCATATGATCATGTGACTTCACAGGAGGAAAACTCTGTATACAACAAAAACAGTAATATCATGTTACATTCCCAGAATCCTCCTCACCTCTCTGGTCAGGTCTGTGTTTTATTAATAGAGATAAGAGTGATGTCATGTGACCTCCCAGAATCCTCCTCACCTCTCCGATCAGCAGGTAGATGATCTCCAGGGTAAGGTTTAGTATCCTCTCAGTCATGTGACTCCGGTCCTCCTCCATCCTTCTTGATGTGGGCATGTGATCTATGCGAGTTTCTCTGTAGACAGATATAAGAGAATTATTTGGGCGGTATTGGTTGTACAATATTGGGATGGGGATGTAAGGGCTTAATAGGCTGACAGTTTTACCTGCATGGTGATCACTGCTGCTCTTACACATCTGTAGCCCTGTCCATATTATTGGGATGTTTATTTTTGTTCTCTCTCTTAGAGTGCTTTCACACTGAAAGCGCCAGCTGTTGGCGCTAAAGCGCCGCTAAATACAGCGCTCTCAACCCGCCCCAAAGATGCTGCTTGCAGGACTTTTCATAATGTCCCACAAGCGCACCGCCCCAGTGTGAAAAGTCACACTAGAATGAATGGGAGGCGGTTTTTAGGCGCTGAGCAGAGGCTATTTCCAGCACTAAAGCACCTGAAAACTGCCCCAGTGCGAAAGGGGTCTTATTGTTTTATCTAAACAACAAGCTGATCTTAATCTGAACAACTGCGGCCTCCCTTGCTCTTCTACAGTCTCCAAGAAGCGTTCAGAGGTCAGCGGGGAGGTAAGTATTTACATTTTTAATTTTGCATGCTAGACCCACCATTTAGCATAACACTAGATGCCTCGGCCTATGCTCTGCCCCCTGACCCACCCCTATTCTCAGGGCTACTAACTTTCAAAAGTTCCCAGGAAGGTGCATCTCAGCCACCAAATCTGTTATTTTTAGTGCAGGAGAACACTTGCATTGTGTTCCCAAATGTAATCCTAATCAAGTTGACTACATACTGTCCTACCATTGGCCAGTTTTGTTTCAGACGCTACACTCTAATTTTCAATGCTGGAAAACCCTTCCTCATTTCTCCCAATTTGGGCCTCTTCTATTTGCTGTCCTCCAAACATTACTGAGAGCTATAGCTGGATTTTTTGGAAGAATTGGGGAAATTAGGGGCGGGGGGGATGCAGGGAATGTGAAGTATTTTGAATATCTGTCCAGTATGGCTTAATAAGAGGGTATTCCCACCAAATGTGTAAGATGTTCCTTTCTTTCTGCAACCTCTCCAACACAGTGCAGATGTCAACTGATATATGAGTGAGGTGGTATTAAAAGGTTTTGAGATAAGCTCTGTTTACAAGAAAGTACTTTTTTTATCTTGTCCCCTTGCACAGCAATACAGTGCTCCCAGCATTCCTGCCACTTCTGGAATATGTCCTGAAAGTCTTCTTTTCGACACTTGTCAAGCACCTTCTGCGATTTGCGCTGGATCTCCGCAATGGTGTCAAAACGTCATCCTTTGAGATGGATCTTCATCTTCGGGAAAAGAGCAAAGTCCGCAGGAGCCAAATCTGGCGAGTAGGACAAGTGCAGAAGTGAGATCATGTTGTTTCTGGTGAGAAACTCAGGTTTGTTCTAACTTGCTGTCCACGATGAAATAGTAGACATGGCAACGCACGTAGTCAGAATAGCACCAGTTCCACAGCTCCTGATGTACACAAGACAATGTCTTTTGGCACACTGACTTATGAAGGATGGTCTTCCCTGTGACTGTGCATGTGGCCTTGAGCTGCCATCTGTTAGTGTGTTACAAATCTAGTCTCAAAACTTTTTGATGCCACCCCGTATTCGGGAGAGTTTATCCAAGACTCTGTACCACCGCAATAAAAATTTGTAGCATATCCACGCATACCTGGTCACAGTCCCCTAGCAACCCTCTGTGATTCAACCCTAACCTGCAGGAACTGTACTCTCTTTCTGATCCCAATCACTGCTACTCTAAGGGGGTCAAATACCTATGTCACTTATACAACGCTCAGGGCTTTAAAACGTTCTCTCAACTACGCTTAGACTTTGACCTACCAAACTCATACTTATTTTACTACTACCAGCTTCGGCATGCTATGCAGGCCCAGTTTGGTTCCCTGAAAGACCCCACTGACCTGCCACCATTGGAAAAATTGCTCCGACAACCAGATCCCACTAAACTTATTTCCACTTATTACGCAACCCTGCTGACTGATTCTAACCCCAGATTCCATAGAGCTCAGGACAAATGGACTTCTATGGACATCCCCTTGGAGGACGAGGACTGGTCGGAATTCAGTGATACCTACAAAACGTCTGTCATTGCGTCCCGAGACCGAGTCATACAAGTTAAGATTTTCCACCAGACCCACCTTACTCCGGCGAGGTTGCATAGGATGGGTCTCCTGTCCTTGGCCGCTTGCTTCCGTGGCTGCGGCCAGGAAGCCAATTTCTTACACTGTTTTTGGTCATGCCCAATGATTCGGGACTTCTGGGGGGAGGTGGGTGCCTTTGTCTTCTCGGCGTTGGGCCTCCCAGATATAATTCACCCCAAGAACTGCCTACTAGGCATTTTTGGTGACTTACACCTATCAACGCATGCCAAGAGACTGCTCCGTATACTATATTTTTATGCTAAAAAAAACATTCTACTGTCCTGGAAGGGTGCACAGACCTCTTTAAAAACCCTTTGGTTGAAACTTATTAATGATTCCATCCCGCTATATAAGCTTACTTTTGAAATCCGGAAACGGACCAAAACCTTTCATAAAATTTGGGGTAGGTGGCTGGCTAGCCCACTTACTCTCTCTCAGCACTAACTGAAGTACACTTGTTTGACCAGTGGTAGACCGTGCCCTAAGGATCTCTAACGTCTAGACTCCCACCTTTGCTGTGCTCATATTGGTCTACATGCACCCTTTCCCAGTGTGCCTACTGTATATCCTTTGTACTGATATCTCTTTATTTGTCTATGTCTGAACATATTGCCTACCGTTTCGGACCAGTCTATCTGGTACGGTAATTGTGTTTTTTTTCTGTGTGTGTATTGTTTATTTTTCTGTTTGTTAGTTTGTTGAAAAACTTCAATAAAAATATCTTTGAAAAAAAAAAAATTGTAGCATGATTCTTGTGTTCTAATGCTGACAGTGGAGGTATGAGCCAACTTCATAGTTTTATCTATACTACTTTCTGGAAGGCTTTGATCTAACTCCGTCTCCTATTCTCTAATATAATAGGGAACTGTACAAGAAGAAAGATCCAACAGTAGTTTGTAGGGTGTAGAGAGCAGTCTTGTAGGGCTTTCATTGTCAACACAAAAAAGCCTCAAACAGGAATCTCAGGGTCGCAACAAACTCTTAAGAAATGTCTACAACTGGACATACGGGGGTTGGAAAAAATTATGGAAACGAGTATGGTAAAAGAAAAAGATTGTTACCCAATATGGTGTTGGACCGCCTTTGGCATCCAAAACGGCCTGAATTCTCCTGGGAATTGACAAATATAAGTCTTGGATGGTGGATAATGGAATCTGATACCACTCTTCATGCAAAAGTCCAGGTCACAATCCTGCGCAATGTCCTTCTGTTTCTTTCGGTCAGTTGACCATGTCAAGTGCGCTTATGCTTATCAGGTGAAGTTTTCCCAGAAACTGTATATGCCATCATAACGTCCTTTGATACTGTACCTCGCGACACAGCAAATAAATTGGCAACTTCAGTCACAGAGCTCACACCAGCTATGCGGGCACCAATTATTTATCCTCTTTGTAACTCAGTAAGCTGTGACATAACTCCCTATTACTAGCAGCGCACGCAGTGAATGACGACAGAGAGGCTTCCCACCTTCCCATTCTTTCCTGAAATCTGACAATGATTTTAGCTCTGACCCTTACAGGAACTGGAAGTACCATATTTCTCTTCAGAGCCACCCTAGGGCTTAACCACTTGACAACTGGGCACTTAAACCCCCTTCCTAACCAGACCAATTTTCAGCTTTCGGTGCTCTCACATTTTGAATGACAATTACTCAGTCATACAACACTGTACCCATATGAAATTTTTGTCCTTTTTTTCACACAAATAGAGCTTTCTTTTGGTGGTATTTAATCACTGCTGGGTTTTTTATTTTTTGCGCTATAAGAGAAAAAAGACAGAATTTTTTTTTTAAAAATGAATTTTTCTTTGTTTCCGTTTTTTTCTTCATAAATTTTGGCCAAAATTTATACTGCTACATATCTTTGGTAAAAATAAGTACAAATTGGTGCATATTTTTTGGTCTTTGTGAAAGTTATAGAGTCCACAAGCTATGGTGCCAATATCTGAAAATTGATCACACCTGAAGTACTGACGGCCTATCTCATTTCTTGAGACCCTAACATGCCAGAAAAGTACAAATACCCCCCAAATGACCCCTTTTTGGAAAGAAGATATTCCAAGGTATTTAGAAAGAGGCATTGTGAGTTTTTTGAAGTTGTCATTTTTTCCCACAATTCTTTGCAAAATCAAGATTTTTTTTTTTTCACAAAATTGTCATATTAGCAGGTTTTTTCTCACACACAGCATATGCATACCACAAATTACACCCCAAAACACATTCTGCTATTCCTCCCGAGTATGGCGATACCACATGTGTGAGACTTTTACACAACGTGGCCACATACAGAGGCCCAACATGCAGGGAGCACCATCAGGCGTTCTGGAGCACCGAGGCCAATTCTGACATTTCTCTCCTACATGTAAAAATCATCATTTGTTTGCTAGAAAATTACATAGAACCCCAAAACATTATATATGTTTTTTTAGCAAAGACCTTAAAGAATATAATGGTGGTCGTTGCAACTTTTTATCTTGCACGGTATTTGCGCAGAATTTTCCTAACACGTTTTTTACGGAAAAAAACAGTTTTGTGCTTAAAAGAAAAAAAAAACAGTAACGTTAGCCCAATGTTTTTGCATAATGTGAAAGATGAAGTTACGCCGAGTAAATAGATACCTAACATGTCACCCTTCAAAGTTGCGCACACTCGTGGAATGGCGGCAAACTTCGCTACTTAAAAATCCCCATAGGCGACACTTTAAATAATTTTTATTGGTTACATGTTTTGAGTTACAGAGGAGGTCTAGGGCCAGAATTATTGCTCTCGCTCTAACGTTCGCAGAGATACCTCACATGTGTGGTTTGAACACCATTTTCATATGTGGGCGGGGCTTACGTATGTGTTCACTTCTGCATGCGAGCTCGCGGGGGCAGGGGCGCTTTAAAAAATATATATATGTTTTATTGTTCATTTTACTTTATTTATTTTAGTTTGACATGTTTTTCCGCCCCCAATTTTTTTTTCATCACTTTTATTCCTATTACAAGGAACGTAAACATCCCTTGTAATAGGAATATGGCATGACAGGTCCTCTTTACAGTGAGATATGGGGTCAATAAGACCCCACATCTCACCTCTAGGCTGGGAAGCCTGAAAAAAAAAAATAACAATCTTGGCTTTGATCGTAGCGGTGAGTCGGTAGAAGCACCGGAGGGCAGCGGGAGGGGGGGGCATCCCCTCTCACCTCCAGTAAGAGCGATCAAGCGGTGGAACAGCCGCTATGATCATTCTTATGGTGTAGGGAATCGCCGGCTGAAAAAGCGAATATCTGAATGATGCCTGTAGCTGCACCCATCATTCAGATATCCCCACATAAAGTTAAGGACGTCATATGACGGCCGGCGGGCAGGAAGTGGTTATTGCGGAGTATTGCCGGGTATCGCAGAGTATTGCCGGGTATCGCAGAGTATTGCACAGGGTATTGCACAGGGTATTGCACAGGGTATCGCAGAGTATTGCCGGGTATCGCAGGAGTATTGCCGGGTATCGCAGGAGTATTGCCGGGTATCGCAGAGTATTGCACAGGGTATCGCAGAGTATTGCACAGGGTATCGCAGAGTATTGCACAGGGTATCGCAGAGTATTGCACAGGGTATTGCACAGGGTATTGCACAGGATATCGCAGAGTATTGCACAGGGTATCGCAGAGTATTGCCGGGTATCGCGGAGTATTGCCGGGTATCGCGGAGTATTGCCGGGTATCGCGGAGTATTGCACAGGGTATTGCAGAGTATTGCACAGGGTATTGCAGAGTATTGCACAGGGTATTGCAGAGCATTGCACAGAGTATTGCAGAGTATTGCACAGAGTATTGCACAGGGTATTGCACAGGGTATTGCAGGGTATTGCACAGGGATGGATGGATGGCTGGATCTGTGACTGCAATTGTCACAGATCCAGCCCACAGCTGACATGTTCTGACATGGGGGAGGGAGCTGACATGATCCGCTCCCTCCCCTCTCCTCTCACACTGTACCGATCGGTACAGAGAGGGGAGGGAGGAACCGGCGTCATCACATGACGCCGGTCTGTTTACAAGTGATCGCTCCGTCATTTGACGGAGCGATCACGTGGTAAACGGCCACGATTAGCGGCCATCTACCGTGATCCGTGATGCGCCGGGTCTTCCGGACCCGGCGGTCACGGACATTTCCTGGAGCACGCCCCAGGGGGCGCGCGGGAGCAAGATTCTGGGAGGATGTCCCTGGGACGTCCACTCAGGATAACTCGACCGCGCTGTAGACGTCTTTCGTCCATGGCGCGGTCGGCAAGTGGTTAAAGAACGCCAAGTGCTCCCAGAGGGCGAACCAGGGAAAGTTCTCTAGGGGCAAAAGAGGTGTGGGAAACGGTGTCAAGCTATACCATTTATTTAACCCATCCCAGATTGCCAAAGTAAAGTTAGACAGCAGGGGCCACCAGCCCACTGTGTGTACTCTCAAGCCAGGGTGCATATGCTAGATTGCAGCCCGCTAATCTTTTGTCCTGGGGACAGTGGCGTCACTACGGGGGTGCAGACTGCACTCGGGTGACACCCGCCAGATGGGTGACACCCAGGGCCGTTATTAACGTTGTAGCCGAGTGCTGTGCCCCCCCCACTTGACCCTCTCACCACTGCAGGGGCCACTACAGCGGGTCTCGGGTCATTTGTGCTGTGACAGGGCAGAGGCACAGCAATGGGCCGTCTGTCTGCTTACTACCCGCTCCTCCTGTCAGCAGTGGGCTCAATGTAATTGCTGCTCTCTCTTCCCCTCCTTCCAGCTAAGCAGAACAAGAACCAATCAGAAAGGACTCAAGGAACATGATGGGACATGTAGTCCCGAGGAGTGGACTGTTCACAAAAGTCCATGGGACCTGAACTACACCCTGCTTTTAAAGGAGGAGGGAGCAAGCTTTACTGGGGCAAAAATTCACCAGGACAGTGCAATGTTCTGGTGGAGTTACTGAGAAGAACATGTGGTACAGTTCCCCCTAGAGAGAGACTGAGCTGTTGAAAAATCACCAAGCGAGTATCATGTGGGGGAGACTGCAAGAGCGAGAGGACTATGTCCCTGAGCCACTGCCAGGAATGGACCTTGCTGCAATGCCTGCCTACTGTAGTCGTCACGGGCAACCCAAAGTGAGTATACACCTGATAGGAAGAACCACTGCTGCTGTGAAGCTGGATCTGGTGAGAGGGCCTTTCAGCCACTACTTGCTACCACCACTAGAGAATAAGCCGTTCGGAATTATCTAACCAGCTACCTTATAGCTATGATACCAGTGGTGGAACTACCAGAGTCGCAAATGTGAACAGGGTGGGGGGGGGGGGGGGTGACACGATGTATTACCACACCAGGTGACACTAACCCTAGTGACGCCACTTCCTGGGGAACCCACAGTTTATCATGGACATGAAGGTTCCAATTAACAAAATGCATCAGAGCGGTAGCCTGGTAGTACAAAGAGAGATCTGGTAAATCTAGATCTCCTTTAGCTTTAGTGCAACACAAAAGGTTATAAAGCTAGACAAGAGCTTGCTATTCCATACAAACCTAGTAAATTCACAATATAGCTAAACAAAACATGTCTTTTGGGGACCATTTGTAGGAGGAACACAAAATGTAGGGAGGACCACCATTATTTAGGATATTTATCCTGTCAAGTCAGGTAAATTGCATTTTGTCCAAAAAAAATTGATCCTCCCTTACTGCTTGTAAAGAGGTAGGAAATTAGACCTGATGAGAGAACTGAGTGATCAGTGTTCCTTGATCGCTCAGTTCTTAGTCTTAGACGTGGTGCAGGGCTGAAGCTGAATCCACCTAAGTGAGTATGTATGTTTATTTTTTTGGAAACCCCCACTTCTCTTTTAAAGGAATTTAGCATTTTTATTATTTCTCTTTAAGTATTATTAATATTAGTAATATCATGTCCCCCAGGGCAGTGCCTATCCACCCCCCCCCCCCCCCATGGCATCTGTCTGACAATCCCTTGACTAATAGCCTAGAAAATGCCCATTACTGTTTTTTAGCATTCCGATGTCTTCAATGGGGTTCAGATTCGGCACCTGAACTTTAGTTATGTTCTGTGGACCCGTCTCACACGAAACCCAGGAATGTTCATCTCATCTCCAGTGAGAAGGTGACACATCTCCAAAATGAAGAGAATGTTCCAGGAAATGTTCTGACTCTGAAGGGGTTAATCTCGGTTTCCACACTATATATATATGTGTGTATCATCATCTGCTGGAGATAAAAGACGTCACAGTGACTATGGAGGAAGAGGACGGACATGACGGGGTTACTGGGTGTAAATAGAAAATAAGATCTTATTACCTCCTCTGCTGCCACTTTCAGCAATGTCTTCTCTCTATTTCCACCCAACTCACCTCTCACCGGGAACTTCCTGCTTGTACCTGACATCACTTCCTGTCTGTATTCCATAGAGGCTACTATTTTCAGTATAAGTGAGATCACCACCTTGTGGAGCTCAGAGCAACTGCAGCCCTAAAAAACGTCTCAGTGTAAACATGGCTTTGTGCTGTGTGTGTATGTACTGTATATCCTTAAAGATGGGGTCATCTCCACTCCCACCAAGGGGGATAGAAATAGACTATATTGTCAAAAGTATTGGGACACTTGCCTTCACACGCATATAAACTTTACTGGTATCCCAGTCTTAGTCCGTAGGGTTCAATATTGAGTTGGCCCACCCTTTGCAGCTATAACAGCTTCAACTCTTCTGGGAAGGCTGTCCGCAAGTTTTAGAAGTGTGTCTATGGGAATGTTTGACCATTCTTCCAGAAGCGCATTTGTGAGGTCAGGCACTGATGTGGATGAGAAGGCCTGGCTCGCAGTCTCCACTCTAATTCATCCCAAAGGTATTCTATTGGGTTGAGGTCAGGACTCTGTGCAGGCTAGGGTGACCACATTTCCAAACTACCATTCAGGGACACCCTCCCTTCCCAAAAATCAGCTTGTGCTGTAACGAATCACAGCACAGTGATTGGACACAAGAGACGGGATTTATGACTTCTCCAATCACCAGCAGGGGGCGGGATTGTGCTCCTCCAGGCTTTCTCGGCCTAGGACAAGTACTGTCAGTGTGTAAAGCGGTGGCCTTTTTTGGGGGCATCAGATTGGCCCGGGGTTGGCTGTGTCAGTTTCATTCAGGGACACTGTATTATCCTGGAATGAATGTGCCCGGGACAGACCTGCAAAATGCGGGACTGTCCTGGGCAATCCGGGACACGTGGTCACCCTAGTGCAGGCCAGTCAAGTTCCTCCACCCAAACTCGCTCATCCATGTCTTTATGGACCTTGCTTTGTGCACTGGTCCAAATTATTTGGCGGAGGAGGGATTATAATGTGGGGTTGTTTTTCAGGGGTTGGGCTTGGCCCCTTAGTTCCAGTGAAGGGAACTCTTAAGGTATCAGCAGACCAAGACATTTTGGACAATTTCATGCTCCCAAATTTGTGGGAACAATTTGGGGTTGGCCCCTTCCTGTTCCTACATGACTGCGCACCAGTGCACAAAGCAAGATCCATAAAGGCTTGGATAAGCGAGGTTGGCCTTGTGCTGGGAGCAGCCGCTATCTTTTGTAAGTTTTCTGTTTTGGCCATTGTTTACTTGTATGCTGCAGCATTCTGATTTTAATAAGTACTACACTATGTGAGCATTACTCGGGCTCTCTTGTGTGAGCTTTATTTTGCACCGTGCCGGTCTTCCATGAGGTTTTCCCTGTTGTTTACCACTCTGAATAAGATGCTACTAGGCTCCAGGATATTGATACAAGGCAATTAATGGCTTGATTTCTGGGGAGTGCATAGAATGGAGTCCTGATCTCAACCCGATAGAACACCTTTGGGATGAATTAGAACGGAGACTGCGAGCCAGGCCTTCTCATCCAACATCAGTGCCTGACCTCAAAAATGCGCTTATGGAAGAATGGTCAAACATTCCCATTGACACACTCCTAAACCTTGTGGACAGCCTTCCCAGAAGAATTGAAGCTGTTATAGCTGCAAAGGGTGGACCAACTTATAATTGAACCCTACAGACTAAGACTGGGATACCATTAAAGCTCATATGTGTAGCGGCCTCACCCTCTCTCTCTTCTTTATCGGTTATTCTGGCTCTGGTCTAGGGGTACCTTGAAGGGGAGAGTGAGGTGCGCCACGGCCCATGTCCTCTAGATTACAGCATGTAGAGGTGAAGGCCAGAATCAGATTACCTTCGGGCTGTGTATACGCTTAGAGCCAAGTCTGTTCTGCTGATAACCCCCTTTGCTCCCAGTAATTGGAGTACCACACACTGAAAAGGTCCAACACTTATTTATTCCATAACGGCAAACAAATAGTCCTTTGCGAGCAGACAGTTTGAGACCCATAGAACAGTTCAGTATTGGTGGGGAGTAGGTCAAGGCACAATCCTCAAAGAAACTAAACCGTTGAGGTTTCACCAACGGTTGCTAAGCACAGTGGCTGTAAAACTTACTTTTTGGCTTCAGAGTCTCTTCCAGCGACTCTAGTGAACAGGAACTGGAGTTACCTTTGCTACGTTGCAGCCCCTGTCAGGGGGAAGACATCCCTCCAAGAGAGTTACCAGAGGCCCCGCCGTCACCAGATTAATGCTGTACCGGGCTATTCAGAAGGGTTACACTCCCCGGCCTCCTCACCTCAGATACGGGTCCCAACACCTTAGGGCCCCTCGGACTCCTCCACCCTCGCGGAACCCAGTCGAAGTTACTGGGCCCCAGGCCTTGGTCATAGTACCTCACCCCAGGCTTAAGGTGCCTGGGATGGACTCCATCCCTCGCTCCGGCCAGGCCAAGGGCACCTGGGCCCGGATCTCCGGAACGCCAGTACCCAGGCCAGAGGTGCCTGGGCGCGGCTGTGTCCTCCAACTCTGAACCCCGAGGTCAGGTCGTCCGCCCCTTTTATCTCCTCTCCCTTTGCGTCACAGCGGGTTCCCCGCCCCGCTGTACCAGCGCCAGGAAAGGACAAAAAGGAACAGTCTTGCAGTGCAGGTTCAACTCCGGCCCAGGGCGGCAACGCCACCAGCAGGCCACAGGGAACCTTGCACCACCAGAGTCCTCCAAGAACCACAAAAGGGATTCTCAGATTCCCTAACAATTAGTACATCTGGGTTGAATAACCCAGATGCTCCCCCCCCAAATTTAAATGCACGCTACATATGCGTGTAAAGGCAGGTGTCCCAATACTTTTGACAATGTAGTGTATATTACTGCCGAGTCCAGCCTGGGGCTCTTCCAAAGGTTTCTAGGGGTTCCTTGAGGAATTAACAATTTCTGTCTCTCAGTAACAACTGATATCAGTGATCTGTAAGGGCGATGACGATGTAAGGGCTTGTTCACACTTGACTAAACTTCTATAGCGTTAATGTGCTTTAGTATAGGCATTAGACTGGCATTTTACAAGCGTAAATGAGGCTTTAAAAATGCTCCCCAAACGCCCTATGCGCGGTTTTGATGCGCTTTAAGACCGCTCCACAAGCGCCTATTTATTTATCTAAGAGAAGTGTAGCACCCTTCTAGGTAGGTGCTAGAGAGTGTATATCGTTTTTGGCTTTTCCGCTTAACAGAGAAGTAGACAGGCAAATTTAAGTGCTGTCTGCTTAACAGAGAGCAGTGATTGATTAGTGAGGTCTGCTCAGTGTGGATACTTGCCAACTGTCCCAAATTTCCTGTAAAATTCCAGGGATTTGGACGCTTTTCCAGATTTTCGCCGCCCGCCGCCGGTATAGGTCCGCGGCCGTGGAGACAATGTCTTCACCGGCCACCATTTTACAGAAGACCAGCAATAAAAACAAGAGGAGGTGCTGGCCGGGTGACTACAATTGAAATTGAGCTGCGCGACGCCCAGCCCCCCGCCTCGCTGCCGGTCTGTTTGTGACCTGTTATGGAAAGGGGCGGGGGTGGGCAGCGGCGCAGTTTAATCTCTATTGGAGCCTCTATCTTGAACCCCTCGGCCAGGCTGTTATTTCTTCTGGAATTCTGGAATGGCGGCAGAAACGCCGCTGCTGGGATACCTGATGTAAGGTGGGGCATACTTGATGTAAGGGGACACACTGCTGGGGCATACCTGATATAAGTGTAGCGGCCTCACCTCTCTCCCTTTCTTTATCGGTTATATGGCTGTTGTCTAGGGGTACCTGGGAGAGAGAGATAAACACACCATGGCCCATGTCCTCCGTAACTGGCAGGTGAAGGCCAGAGATTGGGCTTTTGTGTAGGTGTCCTAGAGTCAAGTCTAGTCCTTCGTCCCTGACTCCTTTGCTTTAGTAACCCAAGTTCCACACAGTGAATAGGTACAACTCAGTTTTATTCTTCTTGCCAAGCAATAAAACAATCTTTCTACTTTGGAAAATGGGGACAGATCGAGGCACAATCCTTTCCCTTTTTGCTGCTGCCCACTGTGCTGTCACCAGTGGTGAATAGTCACTGCCACTGACTAGGTAATATAGAACGTGAATTACCTTCACTCACTTTGCCCCTGTCAGAGGAAGAAATCCGTCCAAGGGAGAAGTGGAGGCCTCTCCGTCACCAGCGATGCTGCGCCGGGCTCTTCAGAGAAGTTACTGCGCACCAGTCCTCACGAACTCAGACACGGGCACCCAAGGAGTTAGGGCCCCCTCGGATTCCTCCACTCTCGCGGATCTCAGTCGAAGGTACTGAGCCCCAGGCATCCGCCATAGTACCTCACCCCAGGCTAAAGGTGCCTGAGATGGACTCCATCCCTGCTCCAGCTAGGCCAAGGGCGCCTAGGCCTGGAACACCGGAACGCCAGCACCCAAGCTGAAGGTGCCTGGGTGCGGCCGCGTCCTCCGACTCTCTTCCCCCAAATCAGGGCGTCCGCCCCTTTTATGACCTCTCCCTTTGCGCCACAGCGGGTTCCCCACCCCGCTGTACCAGCTCCAGGGGAGGACAAAAAGGCACGGTTCGCGGCGTGAGTTCAACTCCGGCCCCAGGCAACAGCGCCACCCAGGGACCCCAAGGAACCTCACACCACCAGAGTCCTCACATAATTCAAATACCCGCTACACTCTCCCCCTGGTGATTTGACACTGGTCCCCAGTGTCTGGTACAAACTCACACCCCACGAAGAGTTCAGTCCAGAAACCAACTCCACAATTTAGCCCTGAATTGTGCCAAGACCTGAATGGGAAAGGGAAAACTTAAAACAATACAACTTTAAAACTTTTCAATAAAACACTTTAAATATCCCACACATTTACATTCCTCCCTCCCTCTGGCTATCTAAGGACCACCCATTCTCAGTAGCCTTGACAGACGAGTCTCCTGCAGAGGGAAAGAAAAGAAACAACATACATCCTATCAACATGTGTGTTTGTTTGGAATGAATCTATCCTAGAAGAAACCCATTCACTCCAATAAGTGCTGCATAATGTCAAAAAAAAAACAATCGTTGCGCAACACTGCCACCTGGTGACAGTGCCGCGGTCAAGACACTCATCACTTCCAGATGAACTTTCCTCTTGAACATTTTCTCTGTGACCCTACACTATCTAAAACCCAAAGTCACTGATTTCTTCTGAGCGCAAGGAGAAGGAGGGAGAACAAACAAAAACAGCTCCCATATCTCCAACGAGTGGAACTGCCCAAATACAAAAAAAACTAGGGCACAGTCCCTGTGTTCAAGAAAAGGCACTCCGGAAAGTTCAGCCAGGAATAGAAAAGAAAAGCACACAGGAGTCTTTTTTTTTTTCTCCCTTACAGGTAAAACCTTGGATGAGGCAATGATATAGGCTTCAAACGATCATCAAAAGCCTCCACATGGTACTCAATACTTTTTCCTTCTTTGCGGCAGATCACCACTTTGTCCGCATGAATGTGTCTTCCCAGCATCCATTTAGCTTTACAGTCCTGAAACTTCTTGGTGACCGTTGGTGAACAAGAAAGATACCGCCGTGCTTGCTGTACTTTCAGTTTGTCCCATATAAAGGTATCATACCATCTTTGCCGAAAGACCTCCACCTCATAGAGCAGTTCCCGAGGCAGATACGGGTATTCCCACCCATATTCCTGAGCAACCTTCTGGCCAAAGAGACGCTGCAGCCTTGACAAAGGTGGCATAGTAGCTCGGTCCCCTTCTCCAGGTGTAACAATCGCTTCTGGGTGGCGAGGTGCGTTCACCACCTCGGTAGATCTGGGCCTAGGAGCCCGCAGTGATTGACGTTGCACTCCCGCAACAGGAGCAGGTGAAATGGATGTTGAATCCAGAAGAGGAACTTCAGACAAAGGACCAGCTTCATCCCCTGGTGCCGGGGCCTCTACCCGGGGTGTACTATCTCCAGTAGACATGGGCAGGTCCCTCGTGACACGGGCCAATGGTAGCTTCATCTTGTCCCATCCCTTCTGTTGGAAGATTTCGTCTATCTCCCCATCATCGCCATTGTCAGACAATGAATCCAGGTCAGAGGTGTCATAGCATTCAGCGGGCAGATAATTCCCAGTCACGGAACTATCCCCCTTGACGGCCTCTACCGACTGTGGACTACCGCCACTTTCTACCACACAGACAGTCCCAACCCCTGGCTCACCTGGACCTTTAAACGAGCAGGGATGTCCAGGACGTTGTCTACCGAATCCATCCAGGTCAGGCAAGCAGTGGGGCAAAGCTCTTCCACGACCACACAAGGCCATCACTAGGCCGACTTTTCTCTTCGGCGGCCAGAGCAGGGAGCTGCTGGTGACCGAGGCAGCATCCTCGGATTTTTCTCTTTTCACTTCCACTTGGGCAGTCACTTTGCCCGGATCAGTGCGCACGGGGAATGCACCAGCATCGATCTCTCCCTCTGGAGTGGCAGTCCCTGTGAGGTAGTTGAGGTGGAAAGCCTGAGGCTTTTCTGTGGATGGTTCCACCTCGAAGAGGAATTCTTTGCAGACCTCACAGCGCCCAAACGGCTTCAGCTGGACCACCAGTCCCGAACAGCTGGGACAGATCACACCGAGGGCTTCCATGTCTCTACAGGTAAAGAGAGCCAATCACCCCCGGGGCCCTAGTCTTATCCCCGTATCCATAATCGGAGCAGCCAGAGAAGACATATCCGCAAAGGAAGGAACAGAAATCCACGGAGCACTTGAAGCCATCCTCTCTCTTTGCTGCTCCATTGCGCACTTACCCACCTGCGCCGGAATCTCCACGTGTGTACCTCCACGTGGGCAGACTCCTCCCACCTTCTGCACTTGTTCGCGGGCTTTTCCCTTGCCCCGCCCACGAACTACACAGTTGTGGGTTGCCTCGTGGTGCGTTGGCCAATATGGCCGACCTACTCGGAACTCCTCTGGGCAGCAAAGTTCAATTTCAGACACCATACACATATCCCGGATACGATGCCCCCACGTGTAGCGGCCTCACCTCTCTCCCTTTCTTTATCGGTTATATGGCTGTTGTCTAGGGGCAGTGGCGGAACTACCGCCATAGCGACACACGCAGCCGCTATGGGGCCCGCAACCGAGAGGGGCCCGTGGGCTGGGGCCGGTTTCAGTTGCTGCGCTCCCTGTCCCCTCTCTCCTGCTCCTGTGCATTACGGAGCTGGCTGGGTCTGTGTGTGTTCGGCGGCGGGCGGCACTGTAACGCGGTCCCGCCCCCCCTAGACCGGCTTGTGTGATAGTAGATAGAATGAGTGTTCAGCCTATAACACAAGCCGGTCTAGAGGGGGCGGGACCGCGTTACAGTGCCGCCTGCCGCCGAACACACACAGATCCAGCCAGCTTAGAGGAGATGCCCGCCGTACAGCCCGCCCTATGTGCCTGGATAGGAGGATCGGATTCGGTAGGGGGGCCGCATATAGAGGAATTGAGCTTTCTACTGTCCTCCATGCAGCCGCTGAATGCTTGCAGGAGGGAGAGGAGGAGAATCAAGCATTCCGCGGCTGTATGGAGGACAATAGAAAGCTCAATTCCTCTATATGTAGCCGCCCTGCTTCTCCTCCTATCCAACTTCTTTTGCTGCCCCCCCCAGTGCTCTCCCCCCCACCACACTCTCCAGCCCCCCCCCACAGTTCTCTCCACCCCTGTTCTTGCTGCCCCCCCCTGCTCTCAAGCTCTCCCCATCCTTCTCCAGACACCATCCCAGTGCTCTCCACTCCCCCCAGACTGTGCTCTCCCCCCCAGTGCTCTCCACCCTTGTCCCCCCCCAGTGCTCTCCACCCTTGTCCCCCCCCCAGTGCTCTCCACCCCTGTCCCCCCCCAGTGCTCTCCACCCCTGTTCTTTCCCCCTCAGTGCTCTCCACCCCTGTTCTTTCCCCCTCAGTGCTCTCCACCCCTGTCCCCCCCCCAGTGCTCTCCTCCCCTCCCCTGTCCCCCCCCCAGTGCTCTCCACTCCCCCCAGACTGTGCTCTCCCCCCCAGTGCTCTCCACCCCTGTTCTCCCCCCCAGTGCTCTCCACCCCTGTTCTCCCCCCCCCAGTGCTCTCAAGCTCCACCCATCGCTCTCCAGCCCCCTGTGCTCTCCACCCCTGTTCTTTTTGGCTCCCCCTCCATTGCTCTCAAGCTCCCCCCAGCACTCTCCGCTCCCCACCACTGTACTACTCTCCACTCCCCCCTGCATTTTGCCCCCACCCAAATGCTCTCCAACCCCCGCCAGTGCTCTCAATGCTCCCCCCTGCATTTTGCCCCACCCATGTGCTCCCCAACCCCGCCAGTGCTCTCCGCCCACCATAGTGCTCTCCAGCCCCCCGTACTTTCCACCCCTTTTTTTCTGGCCCCCACTGGTGCTCTCAAGCTCCCCCCATTGCTCTTCACCCCCCAGGGCTCTCCACTCCCCCCCGGTGCTTTCCACTCCCCCCTGCTCTTTGTACCCCCCAGTGCTCTCCAGCCCCCGTGCTCTCCACCCCTGTTCTTTCTGCCCCCCCCAGTGCTCTCAAGATCCCCCCCAGTGATCTTTACCCCCCACACTCTTAGCCCCTTCCGTGCTCTCCAGCCCCCTCTCTCAGCCTCCCATGCTCTCCATCCCTGTTCTTTTTGGCTCCCCCCAGTGCTCTCAAGCCCCCCCCCAGCGATCTCTGCTCCCCACCCCTGTGATCTCCACTCCCTCTGCTCTTTGCCCCCACCCATGTGCTCTCCAACCCCGCCAGTGCTGTCCGCTCCCCCTTCTCTCCAGCTCCCACGCAGTGTTCTCACTTCCCCAGGACCAGAGGACAGGCTGTCTGGGGGCAGAAAATGAGGACAGCTGAAGGTGCAGGTGGCCAGGGACCACTCCATCTCACAGCAAACAGATCCTCTGGAAGGAGCACTGTCCCCATCCAAAACTAGAACAGACCCTGCCTGCTGATGGCGATCATGGATATCCTGCTGGCATAGAAGGTACCGTACCGAGCATCAACAACACACCTTCCCACAGACAGGGACTGCAGACTGGGACATGGGGCATAGGAGGGGCTGCAATGATGGGCACAGTGAGGCTGAATTTGTGGGTAAAGTGAGACTACATTCATGGGCACAGTAAATCTGCATTTGATGGGCACAGTGATGCTGCATTGATGGGCACAGTGAGGCTGCAATGATGGGCACAGTGAGGCTGCATTCATGGGCACAGTAAAGCTGCATTTGATGAGCACAGTGAGGCTGCATTTATGGGCACAGTGAGGCTGCATTTATGGGCAGAGTGAGGCTGCAATGATGGGCACAGTGAGGCTGCAATGATGGGCACAGTGAGGCTGCAATGGTGGGCACAGTGAGGCTGCATTTATGGGCACAGTGAGGCTGCATTTATGGGCACAGTGAGGCTGCAATGGTGGGCACAGTGAGGCTGCAATGGTGGGCACAGTAAGGCTGCAATGATGGGCACAGTGAGGCTGCATTGATGGGCACAGTGAGGCTGCATTGATGGGCACAGTGAGGCTGCATTGATGGGCACAGTGAGGCTGCATTTGATTGGCACTGATGAGGCTGCATTTGATGGGCACTGGTGAGGCTGCATTGAGCTCTTGTGTCTGCAGCCTCTGACCATCTCCTGTATCATGTCTGCAGTCTCTGAGAGAGTCTGGAGAGGAGTCAAGAGTGGGAGCAGAGGCCGGGATGGGGGTCATGGGAGAAGTCAGATGTGTGTGGACTGTAGAGACTATATAGGATAAAACCAGAGCCACCGAGCTGGAGCCGACTGACTGAGCCATGCACGGCGCACCTGAGAGGGGGTCAGTGATGTAAGGGGGGAGTGAATACGATAATGTAAGGGGGCACTTGATGATTGACCACTTTTAACTGGAATTTGCGTTCATATATATAAAGCCCTATGTGATTTCATATCTGTCTTATCTATATATAATACACTCTTCAAATGTGCTTTAAAATGTATGGTTTTCCCTTTCATGAACAAGAAAATAATGACGTTATGCTGTTACGCTGGTATTAAAATGCTGTGGGGCTGGTATGAAATTTTTTCCAGGGCTGGATTTTATTCCCAGTCCGGCCCTGCCCATGGGGAAGAGGAGGAATGCATACTGCCGGGGGGCGAGCACCGCCCGCACGGTCCCCCAGCCAGGGAAAGTGAGGAGAGGAAGAGGCGAGCTGTCCTTACAAGCAGAGAGCTGTTATAGCTTTCATCTGAATGTCCCTGTCCTGTGTTCCCGAGGCTCACCGTCACATAGCCCCAGAACGCCGGTCCAATGCGGGACATGTGACGTCATCAAAGGCACCGGGTCAAGAGGTGGGGCTATGTGACGGTGAGCCCCGGGAACGCAGGACATTCAAATGAAAGCTATTACAGCTCTCTGCTTGTACGCACAGCGCGCCTCTTCCTCTCCTTACTTCTCCTGGCTGGGGGACCGTGTGGGCGGTGCTCGCCCCCCCACTCTGAGGCAGCCCCATGCTCGCCAATAGCCATTTGAGGGCTGCAGTATGCATTCCTCATCCTCCCCGGTAGTTCCGCCACTGGCTCGCCTCTTCCACTGCACAGGTGAGGCTACATTGTGCACGGGTCATGCTGCATTGGGCACAGGTGAGGCTGTATTGGGCACGGGTCACACTGTATTGGGCACAGGTGAGGCTGCATTGGGCACTGGACCCGCTGCATTGGGCACTGGACACTCTGCATTGGGCACAGGCCACACTGCATTGGGCACAGGTGAGGCTGCATTGGGCACTGGACACGCTGCATTGGGCACAGGCCACGCTGCATTGGGAACAAGTGGGCACAGGTGAGGCAGTATTGGGCATGGGCAGACCACGCTGCATTGGGCACAGGTGAGGATTATTGAAGCGCTAACACCAGGTGTTTGGAGTATCTTTATCTGTTGATTAAACTTTCTGGAATACATATATTGCTATTGTGGTGTAGGATCTGGGTTCTTTCTTTCTTTCTTTCATCTCAGACTCGAACCACACGCCCTTTAAACCACGCCCACAATTTAATTTAAGTCCGCCATTTTTTTGTGGGGGGGGGGCCCATGCAACATTTTGCTATGGGGCCCTGTGATTTCTAGTTACACCCCTGTCTAGGGGTACCTGGGAGAGAGAGAGAAACACACCACGGCCCATGTCCTCCGTAACTGGGAGGTGAAGGCCAGAGATTGGGCTTTTGTGTAGGTGTCCTAGAGTCAAGTCCAGTCCTTCGTCCCTGACTCCTTTGCTTTAGTAACCCAAGTTCCACACAGTGAATAGGTACAACTCTTGCCAAGCAATAAAACAATCTTTCTCCTTTGGAAAATGGGGACAGATCGAGGCACAATCCTTTCCCTTCTTGCTGCTGCCCACTGTGCTGTCACCAGTGGTGAATAGTCACTGCCACTGACTAGGTAATATAGAACGTGAATTACCTTCGCTCACTTTGCCCCTGTCAGAGGAAGAAATCTGTCCAAGGGAGAAGTGAAGGCCTCTCCATCACCACCGATGCTGCGCCGGGCTCTTCAGAGAAGTTACTGCGCACCAGTCCTCACGAACTCAGACACGGGCACCCAAGGAGTTAGGGCCCCCTCGGATTCCTCCACTCTTGCGGAACTCAGTCAAAGGTACTGAGCCCCAGGCATCCGCCATAGTACCTCACCCCAGGCCAAAGGTGCCTGAGATGGACTCCATCCCTGCTCCAGCTAGGCCAAGGGCGCCTAGGCCTGGAACACCGGAACGCCAGCACCCAAGCTGAAGGTGCCTGGGTGCGGCCGCGTCCTCCGACTCTCTTCCCCCAAATCAGGACGTCCGCCCCTTTTATGACCTCTCCCTTTGCGCCACAGCGGGTTTCCCGCCCCGCTGTACCAGCTCCAGGGGAGGACAAAAAGGCACGGTTTGCGGCGTGAGTTTAACTCCGGCCCCAGGCAACAGCACCACCCAGGGACCCTAAGGAACCTCACACCACCAGAGTCCTCACATAATTCAAATACCCGCTACATAAGGGACACACACCACTGGGGCATACCTGATGTATGGGGAAACACCACTGGGGCATACCTGATGTAAGGGGGACACACTGCTGGGGCATACCTGATATAAGGGACACACACCGCTGGGGCATACCTGATGTATGGGGAAACACCGCTGGGGCATACCTGATGTAAGGGGGACACACCACTGGGGCATACCTGATATAAGGGACACACACCGCTGGGGCATACCTGATGTAAGGGGACACACACCGCTGGGGCATACCTGATGTAAGGGGACACACACCGCTGGGGCATACCTGATGTAAGGGGACACACCGCTGGGGCATACCTGATGTAAGGGGGACACACCGCTGGGGCATACCTGATGTAAGGGGACACACACCACTGGGGCATACCTGATGTAATGTGGACACACCGCTGGTGCATACCTGATGTAAGGGGGACACTGCTGGGGGACACCTGATGTAAAGGGGGGCTCCACTGGGGGACACCTGATGTAAGGAGAGACTCTGCTTGGGGCACCTGATGTAAGGGGGGACACCTGATGTAAGGGGGACACTGCTGGGGGATACCTGATGTAAAGGGGGGCTTCACTGGGGGACACCTGATGTAAGGGGGGACACCTGATGTAAGGGGGACACCGCTGGGGGACACCTGATGTAAGAAGAGACTCTGCTGGGGACACCTGATGTAAGGAGAGACTCTGCTGGGGGACACCTGATGTAAGGAGAGACTCTGCTGGGGACACTTGATGTAAGGAGGGATACCGCTTGGGACACATGATGTAATGGGGACACAGCTGGGGGATACCTGATGTAAAGGGGGCTTCACTGGGGGACACCTGATGTAAGGAGAGACTCTGCTGGGGGCACCTGATGTAAGAGGGGACACTGCTGGGGGACACCTGATGTAAGGGGGGACAACGCTGGGGGACACCTGATGTAAGGGGGGACACCGCTGGGGGACACCTGATGTAAGGAGAGACTCTGCTGGGGGACACCTGATGTAAGGAGAGACTCTGCTGGGAACACCTGATGACATCTGGTGGCAGGCAACGTGGCAAGTGACACACTAGGGGCTCCAACTGATTCTACTGTAGCGGGTATTTGAATTTAGGGGAAGCATCTGGGTGGTAGTGTAACCCAGATGCACTGATTGTTAAGGAATCTGGCACCATTTTATGGTTCTCGGAGGACTCTGGTGGTGTGAGGTTCCCTGCGGCCTGCAGGAGGCGCTGTTGTCCTGGGTCGGAGTTGAACCCTCACCACAAGACTGCAGCTCTTTTGTCCTTTCCTGGTGCTTGTACAGCAGGGCGGGGAACCTGCTGTGACGCAAAGGGAGAGGAGATAAAAGGGGCAGACGCCCTGAACACGGGGTTCAGAGTCGGAGGACGCGGCCGTGCCCAGTCACCTTCAGCCTGGGTGCTGGCGTTCCGGAGTTCCGGGCCCAGGTGCCCTTGACCTGGCCGGAGCGGGTGATGGAGTCCATCCCAGGCACCCTTAGCCCTGGGGTGAGGTACTACTGAGGAGGCCTGGGACCCAGTACCTTCGACTGGGTTCCGCGAGGGTGGAGGAGTCCGAGGGGCCCTAAGGTGTTGGGCGCCCAAATCTGAGATGCGGAGGCCGGGGAGTGTAACCCTTTCGAACAGCCCGGTGCAGTATTGCCGGTTACGGCAGGGCCACCGGTAACTCTCTCGGAAGGATGTCTTCCCTCTGACAGGGGCCGCAGCCACAAGAAGGTAACTCCTGTTTCATGTTCATTAGAGTGGCTGGTAGAGACTCAGAAAAGGAAAGAAGTACATTCACAGCCACTGTGCGTTATAACCATTGGTGATAGCTCAATGGTTTAGCTTGATTAATGATTGTGCCTTGACCTACTCCCCACCAATACTGAACTGTTCTTTGGTCACAACCTGTCTGTGCTGAGTGACGATTTATTTGCTGCTAAAGGAATAAATAAGAGTTGGACCTTTTCAGTGGTGTGGAACTCTGGTTACTGGGAGCAAAGGGGGGTCATATCGAGGAAAGACTTGACCCTGGGTTATACACACGACCCAATGGTAAAAATACATTCGGGCCTTCACCTCTATCCAGAAGAGGACATGGGCCATGGTGGATCTCATCCCTCCTCCCAGGTTCCCCTAGACAAGACAGCAAGCCGAGAAGAAGAAAGGGTGAGAGGGGTGAGTTGAACTATTTCATTTTATATTACAATGTAATAATGCGCTTCAATCACCCGGACACCATAACAACCATGGTGCCGGGATGATTGAAGCGCTAACACCAGGGGTTTGGAGTATCTTTATCTGATGATTGTTAAACTTTCTGTAATACACATGTAGCGCTACCCCCAGTTAAGAGAGCCGCTGATATTGATTTGGGCCCTGCAGTGCACCGCTGTCAACCCCCGGCAATCGGCTCTAACCTCCCGTGGCACAGCTGGTGATAGAGAGATAGGACCGCGTGATCGCAACTGTTGGTGACGCAGTCCTATAACAAACATACACAGAATATACTTTAAAACTCCTATTAAAGTAAGCGGAACTGACACCAAATGTACTTTACCCAGATATTTTACTGAGGCTAATGGGCAAGTAATAAACAACAGTATAACAAGTTGCAGATCCCTGCAATAAACAGTAATAAAGATAAACAGAGTAATCAGAATAATAAAGTATTGCTATGCAACTCTAGCGCTGCCCTTTTACAGCTACTTCCCCTCATGGGTAGACTAACACCCAGCAATGTCTACCTATGCAGTCAGGCCTGACTGATCTAAATGGAAGTTCAGTGAAACAATATTTGCTAGCAATCTCTCGGTGGTGCACTTGAAGAACAACTTTGTAATCCCAACGAATAGTAAAGATAAAGTATCTGTCTTTAAACAGCTCTCACCACCTGGACAAGTCCAAGTCCCTTTCCTCCATCGATTCGTCTAGGAACAGGAATCCACCGACATCCAAGTCTTCAATCCTTCTGGTGTACTGCAGCAAGGAGGATTAGATGTCTCTAAGGCTCTGCTAGGCTGGCAGAGGGCTCTTTGGAAAGGAGCACACGGCCCGGGCTTCAGGCCTTGTGCACACAGCAGTTCAGCACAGACATCCTCTTGCTAGGAGAGGGGTGTCCAAAGAGAGCGACCAAAACTCCGCCTCCCCTTTATAAAGTCTGCCCCAGCAGTCTCTGTTCTGGAGCAATGCACCCTGGGTGCTGCAAGATGTACTGGGAGATGTAGTCTCTTTCTCTCCTCTGCTTTCACTTCCAGTAATGTCTCTTTACTTCCTCCCGACTCACCTCTCACCTGGAACTTCTTATCTCTCTGCATTAAAGGGGAATACCCCGCTACACACTCCCCCCACTTGAACTCTTTGGTCCCCAAAGATAAACTTCAACAAATACTGTTTACCATTTTGGACAATGTCGAGCATGATGTTGGCATAGGGAATTCCCACCAAAACTTTGGGATGGAACTCTCTTGCCCACAGGTCACACTACCATGAGTGGCCTGCCTAACTGTGCCAGAGAGTGAGCTGGGGTTGCCCTCCACCAAATGGACGGTGGAAGGATCAGGTTGTTCAACACTTCTCCTAGCCGTTACAACAGAGTCCTCTGAGCTCGTCCCCATTTGGGGGTAAGTTAGTTTCTTGGGAGGCCTGATGACTCTGCGAGCCCTCTGCTCTCTTGGTGCTTTTGACTCTGGCACCACAGGCTCTTCTTCAGGAGTAAGTTCAGGTAACATTGCTGGTTCTGGAACCTCTGATTCAGAAGTCGACTGACGTATGGAATCTCTAGAGTCCTCCTCTGCGCAAGTGTCAGGAACATCTTCCCAGTAATCAGCTGAGGGACTGAAGGGTATGAATTCAGTAGCCTCCGGATTCAGCGTTGCATCTGGGGTATCCCCTCCATTTGGGAGATCTATGGCGGACGTTCCCAGAGTCGAGGGAGGCCACAGCCAGTCCAGTTCTCCACCTTCTTCTGTACTCAATTGGGAGGCCTCCCCATCTTTGGCTCGAGAGGTCTGGGACCGAGTGTTCGGCCTAGGAATATCCAGGATAGAGGCCGGTTCAGGGGAGTCTCTCACGGGAGGTATTCTGACTGCCTCAGCAAGTGGGAGCAGGTGGTTCCGATGCCACGTCTTCAGTGGACCCACCTTTCCTTCTGGCTTTAGTTTGTAGACAGGCAAACCGGGCAACTTCCTACAGACAACATAGGGCTCAGATCTCCACCTGTCGGCAAGCTTGTGTTTTCCAGGGACCCCCAGATTGCGTAGCAGTACTCGGTCCCCGGGCTGCAGATCTTGCACTCGAACCTTCAGATCAAAATTTCTCTTGTTGCGGGCCCCCCTTTGATCCGAAGCCGCCTGGGCTTGTTCATAGGCCACCTGCAAGCTACGTCTAAGTCTGTCCACGTATCCCTTGTGGGATGTAGCTGAGGTATTGTCTATAGAAGTGCCAAAGGCCAGGTCCACAGGTAGCCTTGCTTCTCTCCCAAACATAAGTCGATAAGGGGAGTAGCCAGTGGCGTCACTTGTGGTACAGTTATAGGCATGTACTAGGGCTGATATGTGCTGACTCCAGTGTTGCTTCTTCTCTGTTTCTAAGGTTCCCAACATGTTGAGCAGGGTCCGGTTAAATCTCTCCGGCTGAGCATCTCCTTGTGGGTGGTAAGGCGTGGTTCTGGTCTTCTTTATTCCTAATGAATCCAAAAGTCTTCGGATCAACCGACTCTCAAAGTCCCTTCCTTGATCTGAGTGGAGTCTCTGTGGTAGTCCGTAATGGACAAAATACTTCTCCATAAGTATCTTGGCCACGGTGGATGCCTTCTGGTCTTTGGTTGGGAAAGCTTGAGCATAGCGGGTGAAATGGTCGGTTATTACCAGAACATTCCCCAATCCACTCAGGTCGGGTTCGAGGCAGAGAAAGTCAATGCATACCAGATCCATTGGGCCTTGACTCTGTAAGTGGCCCATTGGGGCAGCTTGATGGGGTAGGGTCTTTCTCTGAATGCATCGTGCACAGGAATGGCAATACTCCTCTACTTCTGCCCTCATGCAGGGCCAATAGAATCGATTTCTGACAAGCTGGAAGGTCCGTTCTGCCCCTAGGTGACCATGATGGTCATGCAGGGCAATTATTACAGTCTCTCGGTGCTTCTCTGGAAGAAATAACTGCCACTTATCTTCTGAGTCATCAGAGGGGCCCCTTCGGTAGACCACTCCCTGATGTACCTGTAGCCTGTCCAATTCCTTCCTCAACAGGCGAGCCTCCTTTGAGGGGTGATGTAGGAATTTGTTGGGATCCTGATTCTCCAGGGCTTCGAGGACCAATCTCCCCATGGGGTCTTCCAATTGGTCACACCTCAACTCCTTCTTGGACAGTCTCGGTAGGTTGTCTTCCTCCAGTTGAGTTACCCCACAATAGTGTTTGGGGACTCCTACCATGGTAACCCCTATTTCTTCTGCTCTGGAGCCTCCTCTGGCTTGGAATTCAGCCCCTTGACAAAGGGCCCGCACCCCGTCCGGTGCCACTTGGGTCCAATCTTCCCAGTCATTTGTCGTGGCATGAGACCTCCGGGACAGGGCATCTGCATCCCTATTTCCGGCTCCTGGTCTGTACTTCAGACTGAAGTTGAATCCAGACAATGCGGCCAACCACCTGTGTCCGGTGGCATCTAGTTTCGCGGTGGTGAAGAGGTAGGTCAGGGGGTTGTTGTCTGTCTTCACAGTAAACTCTGCCCCATACAAGTAGTCTTTTAGCTTGTCTACTACCGCCCATTTGAGGGCCAGGAATTCCAGCTTATGAGTGGGGTAATTCTTTTCTGAGGGGGTCAGGCTCCTGCTCACATAGGCCACTGGTCGCAGTTGTCCTTCATGTTCTTGGTAGAGTACACCACCTAGACCCTCATGGCTGGCATCCACATGTAATTCATAAGGTCTGGTAGGGTCGGCGTAGGCCAGGACTGGGGCAGTGGTTAAGCTCCTCTTCAGAGCATGAAAGGCCTCTTCACACCTTGGGTTCCACTGATCTTGAACTGACTCACCAGGCCTCCTGGGCCCTGAGTCATCCTCTTCCCCTTCTGCCTTTAGCAATTCATTCAACGGGCGGGCAATCCGAGCAAACCCCTCCACAAACCTCCTATAATAGGAGCAGAACCCCAGGAAGGATCTGAGCTCTGTTACTGTGGTGGGTCGTGGCCAGGAAGTGACTGCTTCCAACTTCTCAGGATCTGTGGCCACCCCTTCTTCAGACACTATGTGCCCCAGATAGTTCACAGAAGACTGGTAGAACCGACACTTCTCGGGGGAAAGCTTAAGTCCCTCTTCGCTGAGTCTTCTCAATACTTTCTCCAATCTGGCTTCATGTTCTTCCAAGGTTCTTCCAAAGACAATGACATCGTCCAAGTACACAAGGACTTCTATAAGATTCATGTCTCCAACAGTCTTCTCCATAAGGCGTTGAAAGGTAGCAGGAGCTCCAGACAGACCCTGAGGCATCCTATTGAATTCGAAGAATCCCACCGGGGTTATGAAGGCTGTCTTCTCCCTGTCTTCTGGGTGCATAGGGATTTGATAGTACCCACTCTTGAGGTCCATCACACTGAACCATTTGGCTCCAGACAAACTTTGTAGGGCATCTTCTATCCTTGGCGTGGTGTATTGGTCAGGGATGGTTCTCCTGTTGAGAGTCCTGTAATCGATACAAAGCCTCAACGACCCATTCTTCTTTCTGACCACCACGATTGGGGAGGCATAGGGACTTCTAGACTCCCGGATCACACCAGTCTTCTTTAGTTCTACAAGTTGTTCCCTCAGATCCTCCAGATCTGCCAGGGGGACCCGCCTGACCCTCTCTCGGAAGGGCTTATCTTCTTGGAGGCGGATCCGATGGGTGGCACTTCTTGCACACCCCACATCAAATTCATCTTCGGAAAAGATCTTCTCCCACCTGGTCAGCTGGGCCTTGGCTCTTTCTTTCCAAGCCCTGGGTAGGTTCGGGTTTTCCACGGACAGTTTCTCCCAAACATCTCCTCCGTCACCCGTCCCCTTGACTTCGGACCAAGTGACCGGGGCAGCAGGGCTCACCTGACCAAGCAACACTCTGGCAGGGATCTCCATGGGTCCTCCCGTAGTGTTCCTAACACTCACCAGAACTCTGCCATGGGCCTTCTTCAGGGCCTTGAACGGAATCACTTCTGGTATCACTTCCAGGCCTGAGGACTCTTCCCTTGGGTCTGATTCCAGCATGACAAAGGGGCCAGGTTGTTCCCACGAAAGCTTCACAGTGGCCCTAAGACAGGTTACTTCTCTGGGCTGTAGCACTACTCCTTCTCTGCCAAGTCTCCACACCTTCCCTATCCCCTCTCCCGGGGTCTTCTGCTCTAAGACCAGTCGTTGGTAGGCCGTCTTTAGCATGGGATGGATTTTGGTGGCTGAATGGTTTCTCTCTTTCACTAGAGGGGTCAGGAGTCTCCTGACTAGATCCGTGTTTGTCCCAATGATCAGGGAAATCTTGCTGGCTCCAGGCGGCCGGGGACACACAACTGCCAGGGTGTCAAACACTTCAGCCTTCCCAGCCACGGATGGGTCGAAAGTCATCTTTATGGGCAGGTACCCATCATAAGGGAAACTCTGGGTTCCAAGTCCCCATATCTCCAGCTCTTCTATCTTCTGGATAGGCAGATGACTCAAGTGCCTATCATAGAAGTCCCGGTATAGTAAAGTCACCTGTGCTCCGGTGTCCAAAAGAGCTTTAGTATAGACTCCTTCCACTTGAATGGGCACAGTAGGAGACGGGCCCACCAGTTCCTTTGGGTATGGCCGGACTGGGGTCACCTCTTTTTTTTGGCTTTCGACCCTTGCTCTGCTCCTTTTGGACTTTAATTTTTCCTGAGCCTGGCATGCATTGACTTTCTCCCTCTCAATGGGGGCACAAACCCGCTGAGGGATGTTATTGTTCCTTTTAGGTGGATGTTCCTTCTTTGGGGTGCTGTACTTCCACTGAGGGGTCTTGCCCCCTCCCTCTGGGGTACATCTTGGTGGGGGTGTACTATACCTCCTCCTAGGAGTTTTGTCTCCTCCATTCTTGGCCTTTTTTTTTAGTTTGGAGCGCACTGAAGATGATGGGCACCCGGTTGACTCCTTCACCGGGGCCCTTTGGCGTTTCCCGCCGGCTTGCAATTATCTGTTCTCTTCTTCTTTGGGCTGGAGCATACGTTAGCAAAGTGGCCACTCCCTCCGCAGTTATAGCAAATCACCTCTTCTCGGTCCTGTAGGGAGGCCGGTGCTGAGGTGTTCGGGAACAACTCCTTTCTTGGGCTTGGTTTCTCTCGTCTTCTCTGATCTTTCTCCATCAAAGAGGTCAGCATCTCCAACACTTGGGCCATTTGCGATTTCAGAGTGTCAACCTCTGCATCTCTTTCTGGGCTCTTGACCGAATGGACCAACACTGGTACAGGTGTGACATTCGCCTTGGCCACCTGCTGATCTTCCTCCAGCGCCTCTTCGTCCCTAATAATTTTTATTAGATCAGAGTAGGTTAGTGACATTCCTCCTCCTGAGGTTTTCAGGTGCAGCCAGACCGGGTCTGAGCGCCGCGCTCCCCTCATGATCTGCTTCATGCGTGCTTCATCTGCATCTTTGGGCAGCATTCCCTTCTTCAGTACAATCTTGCATAACTGCCTGTTCAGCCTTCTAACATATTCTGACAGTTTCTCATTCGGCTGCTGGAGAGTGTGTTCAATTTGATAAATCATCTCTGACACCTTCTCCAGCTGACCAAACTCTTCCTGCAGCATGGCCAGGCAATCTTGAGCTGTACAGTTTTCATTTCCAAACCGGAAGCTCTTCACCGCTTCTGCCGCGGCACCTTTCAGACTTTCTAAGACTCGCTGTCTCTTCTGTGCCTCAGGCACCTCCCATGCTTCTACTGCCTGCAATGCCTGTTCCACCCAAGTGTCAAAATCTTCCTCCCCCGCAGGGACGGGGAGCTTCCCTGAGAAGGTGCTAAGCTTCCGGTAACCGGCCTCCACATGCACCGTACTGCTTTTCTGGCACTTAATTACAAGGTCTCCTAGAGCATTCAACAATTCAGGCCCTATAGCGGCCAGCGGTGATCCCGGGCTTAATAGTTCCTTAAGCTTTTCTGCTTTAGGGGATAGTGGTGGAGATAATTGTGGGAGTGATGGCTTTGGTGTCTGAAACCATTCTTCCTTCACTGGCAGCGTATGTATCAAGTGATAGATCTGATTATCTATGGCTTGTATACTCTGACTTTTAAAATGCTCTGGGATTTCGTTTTTCCATTCTACCAGTGCGTATGTAAACGAGATCACTGGATCTGGCCTAAAATCCATCACCCATGCTTTGTGGCTCGGAGACAGTAACAATACGAGCTGTTTTATCTCCTCTTCCTTCCATCTTTCCCCCGGGAGTACAATGACTACCGCCGCGGTTGGATCGGTGCCAATCGCTGCGCACCACTGTGACATTGCCAGCGGGTCCATGCTGGTACTTCTGACCGGCTTGATTGCAGCGTGCAACGTACAAGGATCCCGGACTCGAGCCCCCACGTGTAGCGCTACCCCCAGTTAAGAGAGCCGCTGATATTGATTTGGGCCCTGCAGAGCACCGCTGTCAACCCCTCGGCAATCGGCTCTAACCTCCCGTGGCACAGCTGGTGATAGAGAGATAGGACCGCGTGATCGCAACTGTTGGTGACGCAGTCCTATAACAAACATACACAGAATATACTTTAAAACTCCTATTAAAGTAAGCGGAACTGACACCAAATGTACTTTACCCAGATATTTTACTGAGGCTAATGGGCAAGTAATAAACAACAGTATAACAAGTTGCAGATCCCTGCAATAAACAGTAATAAAGATAAACAGAGTAATCAGAATAATAAAGTATTGCTATGCAACTCTAGCGCTGCCCTTTTACAGCTACTTCCCCTCATGGGTAGACTAACACCCAGCAATGTCTACCTATGCAGTCAGGCCTGACTGATCTAAATGGAAGTTCAGTGAAACAATATTCGCTAGCAATCTCTCGGTGGTGCACTTGAAGAACAACTTTGTAATCCCAACGAATAGTAAAGATAAAGTATCTGTCTTTAAACAGCTCTCACCACCTGGACAAGTCCAAGTCCCTTTCCTCCATCGATTCGTCTAGGAACAGGAATCCACCGACATCCAAGTCTTCAATCCTTCTGGTGTACTGCAGCAAGGAGGATTAGATGTCTCTAAGGCTCTGCTAGGCTGGCAGAGGGCTCTTTGGAAAGGAGCACACGGCCCGGGCTTCAGGCCTTGTGCACACAGCAGTTCAGCACAGACATCCTCTTGCTAGGAGAGGGGTGTCCAAAGAGAGCGACCAAAACTCCGCCTCCCCTTTATAAAGTCTGCCCCAGCAGTCTCTGTTCTGGAGCAATGCACCCTGGGTGCTGCAAGATGTACTGGGAGATGTAGTCTCTTTCTCTCCTCTGCTTTCACTTCCAGTAATGTCTCTTTACTTCCTCCTGACTCACCTCTCACCTGGAACTTCTTATCTCTCTGCATTAAAGGGGAATACCCCGCTACACACATATTTCTATTGTTGTGTAGGATCTGGGCCTGCAGTCCCTCCATCCCTCTTTCTTTCCTTCCTTCTCTCTCTTCCTCTCTCTTTCTCCCTTTGTTTTTCCCTCCATCCCTCGTTTATCTCAGACTCTAACTACACCCCTTTGAGTCAGGCCCCCTTCAAGCCACGCCCAATATTTAGCTTAAACCAGCCTTTTTTTTCCCCCCGCAGCGCACATTTTTTTATTCCCACTACGTCACACCTACAAACTAATTACCCACCTCTAATTATAATAAGACTCCGCCTACAGACAAAAAAGGTGTCCTTATAAATTTTTTCACAATGTTGGCAACTATGAGTGTGCTCTGATGCTGCTCATGCTGTCGTGATTTTTCACACTGATCCAATAGCAAGAAGGCATATTGAATAGTGGGAGGAAACCTAGCAGTTGAGAGCATGGATGTAGATACAGCCCTGGCCAATTAGAAGGGGATGTGCCCCAGGGAATGCTGGGTGACTGTATTTATATCTGAGAAGCACATGGGCTTAGGGTTCCAGCCCA
Source organism: Rana muscosa (assembly GCA_029206835.1). Lineage (NCBI taxonomy): Eukaryota > Metazoa > Chordata > Amphibia > Anura > Ranidae > Rana > Rana muscosa. Next base: position 31,947,491 of record JARGYO010000094.1, read on the forward strand.
CCTCTAAGAAAAGAGATTCAGGTGTGGGGGGGGGGGGGCTGTGGCCTCTCCCCAGCATAGGCTGCCATGCGGCATCAGGTGGTTGACCTGAGGGCCTGAAGCCTACAACCCAGGCTTCCTGTGCAAGCTGACTGAGGAAGGATGAGGATGTCTACGGATCTGGTCTGGTGTCACTATAATAGAGTATCGCTTGGAAGTTGGAAGGAAGCTTCTGTAGCACACAGATCCCTTCCTTGCTTACCTCCGCTAGCAGGTGGGACACACCATGCCACATGCCCAGTGTCCTCCTTGTTGCAGAGGGTGAGCGGGTTTATCTAATTTGGGTCCTGCAGCGAGTTACCTCCTTCCATTGGTTCTCTTCCCTACAGTGTAGGGAAGTCTATTCTCTCTCTATTTCAAGAAGTCCAACGTCCAGACAGTATTAAACCCAATAAAGAAAGGTTTATTTTGCTTGCTTGATAACTTGACAGGAAAGTTGGAGATAGAGAAAAATTAACAGGGAGGTAGGTTCAGGCACGCGGCAATTAACTAACAATCATCGCCACTCAGGCCTGAGTGGGATTTGCTCACCTGGATAGTCCCCTCTTACGGTACTAGCAGCCGGTGTGGAGCACAGAACATTCACTTGTAATTTCCTAGGGATACGATCAAAAGACAGCTTCCAAATCTTGAACTTCCCAGCACTTGTAATAGCTAAGTCCTTAGGTGCCAATGAGGCACATTACAAGGCTTGTGGCAGATTATGGAGTCCTTTCCTCTGATAGGTAACCAGGCCTCTCCTAAGACAGTGACTTCCTTCACCGATCCCCTTGGATAGGTCCTCCCCCGGTTTCCTCTCCTTCAGAGCGGGTTACCCCTACTTGAGCACCCTGGGACTCCTCTTCTAATGCAGGCCTCAGCTAAAGGTGCTGGGCCTACCTGGAACGATGCAGCCTCGGGCTAAAGGTGCCCATGACTGAATACACACGCATGTACCCCTGGCCATGAGGGCCACCAAAGGAGGGGTACGCGCCTAGGACCAAGGGGTCCTCTGCATCACCTCCGAACTCTCCGCCTAATGGCGTCTGCCCCTTAAGTACCCTCTCCCGGCATGCACAGCGGGTAGACCACGCCCACTGAACGCCCCCCGGGAGAGGACACCCAATAGCGCTGCAATGCTACCCATGGTTCAACCCGAGCCCGGGGCAACAGTGCCACCCACATTACCTTAGAGCAGAAGCCAGTTTGAAGAATTCAACAGCCTGAGCCCAACTATTAGCTCAGGCTACCCTCTAAATTTAGGCATAGTGACCCCTATTATTGGGGGGTCCGCTACACTTCTAGCTGTCCCTGGATAGTTTGCGAGTACAGACCCCTGCAGGGATCCCTGAGATGGGGTGTGTGTGTGTTGCTGAAATCCCCCTCTTGGTCCTAGAAGTCAGCATACTGGGTGTGTGAGCTAGTGTCTTAAAAGAGAAGTATGGGTTTTCTTTTTATTTTTGCTTCATACTTACCTCAGTGAATGGAGCATCAGACCGATGCTCCGTCTGTCCCCTGGCTCGCTGATACACTGAGACTGCCATCAATCAGGGCAGCTGGCGGATCCCGACTTGGAAGTCGTGATGACACGCTGCCCCGACTGATGGCAGTTACGTCAGCGGACTTCAGACCGCTCTCTGCTGAAAACGGGTCACAGGAGTGCAAAACAAATTGCACTCCTATGACCCAGAGGAGAAGCCCAACCTAAAAAGTTCAGGCTGGACTTCTCCTTTAAAAGATATAAAGTCCACTAAATCCCTTCTGCTACAGAGGGACTTGTTCTTCCATACAGATGCTGTATGGTTCAGCAGATAATCTGCTTCACAGTTCTACAGAGAGATTTGTCCTCACTTGTGCATAGTTAATTTAGAGTATCCTACTACAGTGCCTTGAAAAGGTATTCATACCCCTTGAAACATTCCACATTTTGTCATGTTACAACCAAAAATATAAATGTATTTTATTGGTATTTAGAACAACACAAAGTGGCACATAATTGTGAGGTGGAAGGAAAATGATAAATGATTTTCCAAATTTTTTACAAATAAATATGTGAAAAGTGTGGGGTACATTTGTATTCAGCCCCCTTTACTCTGATACCCCTAACTAAACTCTAGTGGAACCAATTGCCTTCAGAAGTCACCTAATTAGCATCATGAAGGCCAAGGAACACCCCAGACAGGTCAGGGATAAAGTTGTGGAGAAGTATAAAGCAGGGTTAGGTTATAAAAGAATCTCACGGAGCTCTGTTCAATTGATCATCTGAAAATGGAAAGAGTATGGCACAACTGCAAACCTACCAAGACATGGCTGCCAACCTAAACTGACCGGCCGGGCAAGGAGGGAATTAATCAGAGAAGCAGCCAAGAGGCCCATGATAACTCTGGAGGAGCTGCAGAGATCCACAGATCAGGTGGGAGAATCTGTCCTCAGGACAACTATTAAGCCTCGTACACACGATCGGATATCCTATGGATTCTAATCCGATGGTTTTGTCCATCGGAAATCCGATGAAGCTGACTTCCATCAGTCTTGCCTACACACCATCAGTCAAAAAACCGACCGTTCCAAACGCGGTGACGTAAAACACTCCGATGAACCGAGAAAATTAAGTTTAATGCTTCTGAGCATGCGTCGACTTGATTCTGAGCATGCGTGGATTTTTTATCCAATGGACTTGCCCATAGATGATCGGAATTTGCTATCGGTTTTTGATCCATCAGAAAAATTTAAAACATGTTCTATTTTTTAAAACCGATGGAAAAAAGACCGATGGGTCCCATACACGATCGGTTTGTCCGATGAAACAAGTCCATCGGACTATTTTCATCGTAAAACCGATCGTGTGTACAGGGCTTAAGTCGTGCACTCCACAAATCTGCCCTTTATGGAAGAGTGGCAAGAAGAAAGACATTGTTGAAAGAAAGCCATAATAAATCCTGTTTTCAGTTTGTGAGAAGCCATGTGGGGGACACAGCAAACATGTGGAAGAAGGTGCTCTGGTCAGATAAGACCAAAATTGAACTTTTTGGCCTAAAAGCAAAACACTATGTGTGGCGGAAAACTAACACTGCACATCACCCTGAACACACCATCCCCACTGTGAAACATGGTGGTGGCAGCATCATGTTGTGGGGATGCTTTTCTTTAGCAGGGACGGGGAAGCTGGTCAGAGTTGATGGGGAGATGGATGGAGCCAAATACAGGGCAATCTTAGAAGGAAACCTGTTAGAGTCTGCAAAGACTTTTGTAGCGATACCCCCAGCTAAGAGAGCCGCTGGTATGATTTTTGGGCCTGTAACACACCGCTGTCAACCCCCAGTAATTGGCTCTCACCTCCCTTGGCACAGCTAGTAGGGGATGATAGGATTGTGAGACCTGTAACTTTAGGTCACACAATCCGGCAACAAAGGCACACAGTGATATTGTATAGCTGACACTAACCGTTTCTTCTGCACAGTAATCACACCAACAACTTGTCTGCTTAATCCTGGTACTTTTACTGAACGAAATGTTTAAGCAGATACACTGTATACATTAGCATATGCAGAGCCCTGCAATAAAAGGTATTCAGCAAATAAACAGATATACAATGCTGTACACATATGTAGCGGCCTCCACTCTCTCCCTCTTGTATCAATTCTTCTGTCTCTGGCTTTTTGTCTAGGGGTACCTTGGAGAAGAGAGTGCGGGGTCACCATGCCAATGTTCCCACTGCAGATGTGTGTGTAGTGGGAGACAATCCTCTTTTACCTTCGGGTCGGTGTTCTGCATCTGGAGCCTCCTCCTGGTTTCTTGAACAGTGTCTGCCAGTAAATGAGCCCCACACCAATAAAGTCCAACACTCCTTTATTCTTCTCAATGTAAAAGTGAACACAATCAGTTGGACTCCCTCAACGAACAGAACAGACAAGGGGGTGTGGATGCGAGTAGGCCCAGGCACAATGAACTCTCTTACTTCCTTCCTAGAAGTAGATTCCTGCTCCCAATCGAGGAAGACATCCCTCCGGGCGGTCTCCGGAGGCTCACCCGTCACTGGCAATTTGCTGCACCAGGTCTTCAGGTAAGTACCCCTTCCGGTCCCTTACGCCACTGGATTCGGGTACCCACTCCCGGGGTCCCCTGGGAAGTCCATCCCTCGCGGAGCCTTAGTCCGGGACACTCAGTCCCAGACCTCCATCCAAGTACCTCACCCCAGGCTAAAGGTGCCTGGGATGGAACACGACCTCCGAACATCCTCTAAGCCTAGGCCGCCTAGACTCCCGACACGAACCACCGCCCCCAGGCTGAAGGTGCCTGGGACTCGACTCCCACCACCAAAAAAGGCTGCCCCCTTATACCCTCTCCCAGCAAGCACGGCGGGTTCCCCACCCCACCATACACCCGCAGAGAGAGGCAAAAAGAGGTACGACACTGCAACGATGGCTCAACCCCGGGCCCAAAGTGACAGCGCCACCCGGTGGGCTCCAGGGAACCATACCTCACAGTTTCCCCACCAGATTCAAACAGAAAAGTACATACCCGCTACACTCTCCCCCTGGTGGTTTGACACTGGTCCCCAGTGTCTGAAACAAACCATGCCCTCAACGGCTGACATAGTCCAATCCAGAAACCAACTAAAAATTACAAAAACAAACTTTAGAAAACTAAAACTAGCTAGAGCAGTTGTGCCTGAGCCTCACATAAAAAGGGAGGGAAAGGGAAACAACAACACATAACAACAACATTGAAATCACATCTTCACATAACATCTCTCCCCACCCATCCTGGCTAAGACCCACCCCATTCTCAGTGGTCTTGATGGGATGCTCTCCTGCAGAGGGGAAAGAAAAGTTAAAACCACAAATCCCTGACACATATGTTCGTGTGAGAACGAAAAAACTTCTCCGCAGAGAAATCCTTTCCTTCAAAAAGTGTATGTGTGAACAGTGAATGCCGATGCACGACACTGCCACCTGGTGACAGCGCCGCGGTAACTGCACTTGTGGAACATTCCTTCTTCTTTGGGCCCTATCTACCCCAGAGTCTGTGATTGCTTGCTGGAAAATTGAAGAACAAACAGGAACAGTCCTTCAACTCTTTTGGGTAACAAGAACAACGAACCCTGGAAAGTTCAGCAGTGTAAAGAACAAAACAGAGTCTCTCTTCTCCTATAGATAGAAACGAGGGTGCGGCAGGACAAGGGGTTTCAGATGCTGATCCAGAGTCTCTATTTGGTATTCGACATTGTGACAGACCTAGCCGGGACAGAGGCTTTTGGAGGGGACTGAATGCAAGCCTCTTGCCTTGCGACCATGGGCCCTGGCATTTGGGGGAACGGTGCTCTTTGTGAGCTGTATGCCTGGGGACCCTTGAGGGGGTGTTACTTTGGATTCAGGTCCATGTCCCCCCCAAGACACACAGACTCTGGGGACCCTGTATATGCCATATTAGAGTGACTGATTCATACTGTTGGGACGTTCACACGTTCACTCTAAGGATATGCTAAAGACATCATCTCCAGCCATCTGTCTGTCCTCTGTGCTAATTGACCCTGCTAAGTGTGTGATGTTTACACTTATGATAATGTGTATTGTATAGCAGGTGAGCGAGGAGGCGGGATGTCTACCCTGAAAGGTCATATCTATGAGTCACCTTGGCTGGCTAAAGGATTTAGTTAATTAGCTTATGTTAATTTATGTTCTGGTTACCTCCTCTGTTACTGTATATAAGACTTGATTTTGGTTCTAATAAAGGAGTCTCCTGTTGGAACTTACATACAGCCTGCCTGGTGTTTGTTCTGAACGATCACAAATGGATTAGAATGGCACATAGCTGTAGTTTGAATCCTGGAGTACCGGATGATCCAATAGAGCAGAGGAGTGTCGGGAGAGTGGAACCGAGCGAGCAAAGGGGCTCGTTACATTGGTTGGCAGCGATGGGATTTGCTCCCCAGTTCCTGGGACACGCCAAACCACCACAGTGAATGACCAGCTATGCAGCCTGCAGGAAAGTCACGCTGAAAGACCTACTTGAGAGCCGAGATGGACCAGAAGAAGGGTGATGCAAGACCCCGGTCAGTTGAAGATTTGTTTCAGCAACGAGTGCGGCAGCGGTTGGCATTATATGGGGCTAACCCATCAGAGACCGCCATACAGGAAGCCATTGAAGGCATTCAGCTGCAGGATGCCTGACAAGAGAGAGAACTACAGCGACAAAAGAGAGAGCTAGAGCGGCAACATGAGTGGAGAATGGCGGAAATACGGCAATCGGAGACAACACCTAAAGAAGCAGCACCAACTGAAAGGAGAGGAGAGATACAGATACCAGCCGACATGGAAAAAGAATTCAGAAGGAGGTTGCGAGAGATGCAGAGATACAGCATAGAGGACCAGTATCAGAGGAGGTCCTGCTGGGATGGTCGGATTCGATCCGCTGTGAACTCTGGAAGAAAGCGCTAGCTCTCGAGCAGCAACACCAGGGAAAGATTCTCCCCTCCATATATGTAAGGTACTGGTCGCAGTATGAAGTACGAATGCTGTTATTGGGGGAACAACCGAAGCAGGAGTGGGCAGCTGAATTAAGCAGGCTGATCCAGGCAGAGATGCGGTTGGACGAGAGCTACAGAGCCCTCCGGTGGTATGTAGCCCAAGAGTGCCAGTGGTCAGCGGATGACAGCCCCACGGAAGGCTTTGACTATAATGGCCTGGGATTGTTGTATTGGAGGCTGTCCGAGGACCCTGACTTTGGGAGTGATCGGGAGTGGCGTTTGGAGGAAATAATGGAGCACAGAGAACAAAGACTGAATGTCTCGGAAGGGCACTGGGCAGAGGAAGATTTGGAGTTTCTGGCCGTTCAGGAATGGGAGCTGGAGATTGCCTACAAACAGCTGCTAGACTCTGCTCAGCAGCAGGGTGGGGCTCCCTTTGCCTGGGACTATCAGGAAATACCAGTTGACAACTCTGAAATCCTGGCTGAAGAATCAGCAGTGGAAAATCTGAAGATTGCCACCCTTAAAGCCGAAGTGAATGATATGGAGTTCCAGGGAGCTAGGGAAGTTGGCTCATCTCCCCAGCCACAGATTACAGAAGGTATGGACTTAAGGGACTGTTCAGAGGATGTTAGGGATTATGCATCACCTGCCCAAGTACTGGCAGCAGGACAGAGTACTACAGACCCCTGCTCTACACCCGTATCAGTTTTGGAGGCCCGAGGTGAGAAGGCGATGGTTCCTCTTTCCCAGTGGATTTTAGAGATGCAGGGAGGAGAAGCAGGCCATCTCCCCCCCCAACAGTTAACCAGAGCAGATGGTGTGGAGTCCCCAGCAGAAGTTCTGGCAACAGGGCAGAGTGATACCCACCTCTGCCCAGCACCGGAAACCACTGTGGAGTTTCAGGGAGCCGGGGCAGTTGGCCCCTCTTCCCAGCAACAAGCTGAGGCAGTAAAGCTCTTACTCCCAGCTGAATCACTGGCAGCAGGGCAGAATGCTACTGGCATCGGCACACAACTGCCACATGAGCGGAGATCGGTGGATGGGACTGCGGTCCCCACTCACAGCAACCCAGCAGAAGAGCTGGCAACAGAGCAGAGTGCCACGGGCCTCTGCTCTCCACTAACAGAAGAGGGAGGTCCTGTGGTATTGGATGGGAATTCAGTCCTCACTGACACAACCCCAGAAAATGGTGTGACACTGAGACAGGAGGATGTCAGCCTTGCTTTGCAAGCACTGGGGGATTTTCACCTACCACAAGTGGATGGGACTTCAGTCTCCACTTGTATACCCCAGGGATCCCGGGCAGTCGACCCAGATCCCCAACAGCATGACGGACTGAGCCCAGTCACCCTGTCTTCTCTCCAGCGGCTGAAAGGACTCCATGGAGAAGGCCCAGTCCAGGCCTCTCCCCAGCGGCGGGTATGTTCTCTGAGAGAGGCAGAGGTTGGCTGGGTAAGTAATGCTCTGTTTGGAGCAATTTATTTGGGGTACTGTGTGGATACCGGCATTGGGGGAATAGAACTACGGACTAACTTCGGAGTCAACCCGTTTGGGGTCTCCTCCTATGTTAGTTTCCTGCCGAAAGGGGAGATGTGTGACGGACCTGGCCGGGACAGAGGCTTTTGGAGGGGACTGAATGCAAGCCTCTTGCCTTGCGACCATGGGCCCTGGCATTTGGGGGAACGGTGCTCTTTGTGAGCTGTATGCCTGGGACCCTTGAGGGGGTGTTACTTTGGATTCAGGTCCATGTCCCCCCCAAGACACACAGACTCTGGGGACCCTGTATATGCCATATTAGAGTGACTGATTCATACTGTTGGGACATTCACTCTAAGGATATGCTAAAGACATCACCTCCAGCCATCTGTCTGTCCTCTGTGCTAATTGACCCTGCTATTGTGTGATGTTTACACTTATGATAATGTGTATTGTATAGCAGGTGAGCGAGGAGGCGGGATGTCTACCCTGAAAGGTCATATCTATGAGTCACCTTGGCTGGCTAAAGGATTTAGTTAATTAGCTTATGTTAATTTATGTTCTGGTTACCTCCTCTGTTACTGTATATAAGACTTGATTTTGGTTCTAATAAAGGAGTCTCCTGTTGGAACTTACATACAGCCTGCCTGGTGTTTGTTCTGAACGATCACAAATGGATTAGAATGGCACATAGCTGTAGTTTGAATCCTGGAGTACCGGATGATCCAATAGAGCAGAGGAGTGTCGGGAGAGTGGAACCGAGCGAGCAAAGGGGCTCGTTACAGACATCTTCCCCTTCCTTGCGTCGAATCAGCACCTTGTCTGCGTGAATATGCCACCCCAACATCCACTCTGCCTTGCAATCTTTAAAGCGCCGAGATGCCTTGGGGGAGCACGCAAGGTACCTGCGGGCGTGTGGGACTTGAATGTGGGTCCACACAAAGTCATTGTACCACCGCTCCCGGCAAACTTCTACTTCATATAGTAACTCTTTGGACAGGTATGGGTACTCCCACCCATATTCAGCAGCAACCTTTTGACAAAATAGGCGTTGTAGTCTTGCCAGTGGAGGCATGGTGGCTTTGTCCCCTTCACCTGGCAAGACTATGGCATCCGGGTGACGAGGTGCTCTGATCACCTCCGTTCTGGGCATAGGTGCCCGCAACAACAGTCTCTTCTCCCCAGCATTAGGTGCAGATGGCACCGGGGAGGCAAGAGTAAGCTGGGGACGGGACCCCTCCTCAGGCGCTGGTGCCTCTACCCGAGGTGTACTATCCCCTGTAGACATGGGTGGGTCCCTGGTTCTGCGGGACGAGGCGAGAGGCACTTTGTCCCAGCCCTTTTGAGCAAACAGTTTGTCAATGGCGACATCGTCTCCCATATCAGAGAGCGACTCTAGGTCGGAGGTGTCACACTCCTCCGCGGGTATGTAGCCTGTAGTGGAAACGGGACTACCACCCCCCACGGACACACAGGGCTGTGAATCCCCGACACCGCCGCCCACACACCAAGTCCCTCTGCCTGGCTTACCTCTGCCTTTTCTTGAGGCGGGACGTCCGGAACCCTTCTCACCAGCACTATCCGGGCCGGGCGTAGGCAGGCGAGATGGTCCAACGCAACCGCTGGACGGGGCTACCATGCCAGTCTTTCTCTTCGGCGGTGGACGCTGTGAGACAGTGGTGACCGAGTCAGCATCCTCGGATTTCTCCCGTATTTGAGTACTCACGACCTCCTCCGCGGTCGTTGCAGTGCGCACAGGGATGGCTGTCAAAGCGGCGATTCCTCCAACTTGAGTGGTGCTGCCTGTGGTACGGCCGGGGTAGATGGTTCTTGGCTTCTCAATGACTGAATCCACCTCGAATAAGAACTCCCCACAGGCTTTGCATTGCCCAAATGGCTTCAGATGACACACCAGTCCCGAGCAGCCATGACAAATAACACCCAGGGCCTCAACGTCCATGCATGAATACAGGGCGAATCGTCCCCGGGGCTTTAGCCGGATCCCCGTATCGGTCACCGGAGCAGCAGCAGTCAAAGACGTGGTAGAAGGGTGAAGTGGAACCCACGCTGTATGTCCGAACATGGTGACTTGCTGCTGGTCCATGGCGCACTGCAAGTTTTTGCACCAAAGTCCCCACGTATAGTCCTTCACACGTCTTGGACTCCTCCTCTCTGCACTGTAGTTTGCGGGCTTTTCTTCTTATGATATGACCGACCTACTCGGAACTCCTCCGGGCAGACACGTCCAAACTCCGTAATAGCAAGAACACGATCCCGGTCCCGAGCCCCACGTGTAGCGGCCTCCACTCTCTCCCTCTTGTATCAATTCTTCTGTCTCTGGCTTTTTGTCTAGGGGTACCTTGGAGGAGAGAGTGCGGGGTCACTACGCCAATGTTCCCACTGCAGATGTGTGTGTAGTGGGAGACAATCCTCTTTTATCTTCGGGTCGGTGTTCTGCATCTGGAGCCTCCTCCTGGTTTCTTGAACAGTGTCTGCCAGTAAATGAGCCCCACACCAACAAAGTCCAACACTCCTTTATTCTTCTCAACGTAAAAGTGAACACAATCAGTTGGACTCCCTCAACGAACAGAACAGACAAGGGGGTGTGGATGCGAGTAGGCCCAGGCACAATGAACTCTCTTACTTCCTTCCTAGAAGTAGATTCCTGCTCCCAATCGAGGAAGACATCCCTCCGGGCGGTCTCCAGGGGCTCACCCGTCACTGGCAATTTGCTGCACCAGGTCTTCAGATAAGTACCCCTTCCGGTCCCATACGCCACTGGATTCGGGTACCCACTCCCGGGGTCCCCTGGGAAGTTCATCCCTCGCGGAGACTTAGTCCGAGACACTCAGTCCCAGACCTCCATCCAAGTACCTCACCCCAGGCTAAAGGTGCCTGGGATGGAACACGACCTCCGAACGTCCTCTAGGCCTAGGCCGCCTAGACTCCCGACACGAACCACCGCCCTCAGGCTGAAGGTGCCTGGGACTCGACTCCCGCCCCCTTTATACCCTCTCCCAGCAAGCACGGCGGGTTCCCCGCCCCACCATACACCTGCTGAGAGAGGCCAAAAGAGGTACGACACTGCAACGATGGCTTAACCCCGGCCCACAGTTTCCCCACCAGATTCAAACAGAAAAGCACATACCCGCTACACATACAACTAACGGACCCCGCTTGCAGCTCCCCTCCCTCGTGGACAAGATGGCGCCCAGCAATGTCTAAACTTAGAAGTCAGGCCTGACTGTTCTATGTGTAAGTTCCGTGGAGGTGGAGATGGATCTTCGCTAGCAAATGGTGGTGCACTTTTGGAGACAAATTGTAATCCACAGGAATAGGTACTTGTAAACTTCATGAATAAAAGAAAGTCACTAATGCTACTCAATGCACTGTCCCTCCGGCGTGCAGATGCAAACTCTAAATGGTGGGTCCCGAACAACAAACACTGGGCCTAGAGATCCTGTACTAGTCCCTGAGCAGGTGCTCTCTCACCCAACCGGACCAGTCCGCGTCCGTATCTTCCGTAGCTGTGTCTCGGTACACAGGTTCCACGACACACGGATCTTCGGTCCTCCTGGAAGTAGTAGATGGGTAGCAGGATGACACGTCTCTCAGGCTCCTCAGTGGAAACGGAAGGCTCTTTGGAAACACAAGGCCTAAACTTCAGGCCCTGTCAGGAACAACAGACTCAGCACAGAGTTCCACTTGCTGGGCGGCCGATGTCCAAAGAGACCGATCTACGGCCCGCCCTTCAGTTAAATAGCCCACCCCAGCAGTCTTTGTGCGGGGCAATGCACCCTGGGTGTCCCACTGTACCCTGGGTATGGTAGTCTCTGGGTTCTTAAAGCAACACCCCGCTACACTTGAGACTGGGGCGGAGGTTCACCTTCCAGCAGGACAACGACCCTAAACATACAGCCAGAGCTGCAATGGAATGGTTTAGATCAAAGCATATTCATGTGTTGGAATGGCCCAGTAAAAGTCCAGACCTAAATTCAATTGAGAATCTGTGGCAAGACTTTAACCAGTTGCCGCCCGCCCTATAGCAAAAAGACGGCGGCAAAGTGGTTTCAATATCCTGACTGGACGTCATATGACGTCTTCAGGATATTGAGCCGCTGCGCGCCCCCCGGGGCGCGCATCGTGGCGATCGTTGTTGCGGGATGTCAGTCTGACACCCTGCAACACCGATCTAGGTAAAGAGTCTCAGACGGAGACTCTTTACCACGTGATCAGCCGTGTCCAATCACGGCTGATCACGATGTAAACAGGAAAAGCCGGTGATCGACTTTTCCTGACTCGCGTCTGTCAGACGCGAGTAGAGGAGAGCCGATCAGCTGCTCCTCTGACAGGGGGGGTTTGTGCTGATCGATTATCAGCTCAGCCCCCCCGAGGATGCCCACACTGGACCACCAGGGATGCCACCAGACCACCAGGGATGCCCACCATAAGGTAAGCCACCCTAGACCACCAGGGATGCCAATCAGTGCCCACTAGAAATGCCTAATGGATGCCAATCAGTGCCCACAATGGATGCCAATCAGTGCCCACAATGGGCACCACTGAATGGCAGGCATTATTGTTCTGCACTGATTGGCATCCATTAGTACAACACATTAGAGTACAGTGCCACCTATCAGCGCCCATCCATGCCACCTATCAGTGCCCATCCATGCCCATCCGTGCCACCTATCAGTGCCCATCCATGCCGCCTATCAATGCCCATCTGTGCCGCCTATCAGTGCCCATCCGTGCCACCTATCCGTGCCGCCTATCAGTGCCCATCCGTGCCGCCTCTCGGTGCCCATCCGTTCCACCTCATCGGTGCCCATCAGTGCCGCCTTATCAGTGCCCGTCAGTGCAGCCCCATCAGTGCCCATCAGTGAAGGAGAAAACTTACTTATTTACAAAGTTTTGTAACTGAAACAAAAAAAATAATTTTTCTAAATTTTCTGTCTTTTTAAAAAATTTTTTAGCAGAAAATAAATATCGCAGAGGTGATCAAATACCACCAAAAGAAAGCTCTATTTGTGGGGGAAAAAATGATTAAAGTTTGGGTACAGTGTAGCATGACCGCGCAATTGTCATTTAAAGTGCAACAGCGCATAAAGCTGAAAATTGGTCTGGGCAGGAAAGTGTATATGTGCCCTGTATGGAAGTGGTTAAAATTGCTGTTCATTATTCCAGGGTCAAGGATGTGGAACTAATGGAGAGGATGATGGCCAGAATACAGGATAGGCTGGACGATCACAATAGGGTCTGGGAGGAGTGGCATCGGCAGGAGGATCCGCCGTCACCGTGGGCAGGTATGGGAGTCGACGCAGTAACCTAAAATTATTTTCTGCTTTCTTCCTTCTTTTTTCTTTTCTTCCCCCTTTTCTTTTCTCCTTTCCTAGATATGCAGACTACCTTTGCAAAAATGTACATGACACCAATTTTAAGATACTGTCTACTATGTTCTGTTTGCTGACACTGCTAGTGGAGGAGTTGGTTTATGTTTTGTTTGTTTTTTTGCACTGTTTTTGCCAACGGCCCATACCCTCCTACCACTACTGAGTGTGTAATGCGAATTGTTATCTTTCTGCAGATGTCTTCTTTGACTCCTTTTGTATCTGTGTACTGTTATGTTCTATAAGACGCTTTATACAAATAAAAAAACGTTATTGGAGAAAAAAAATTGCTGTTCACAGACGCTCTCCATCCAATCTGACAGAGCTTGAGATATTTTGCAAAGAAGAATGGGCAAAAATTTCCCTCTCTAGATGTGCAAAGCTGGTAGAGACATCCCCAAAAAGACTTAAAGCTGTAATTAAAGAGAAAGGCGGTTCTACAAAGTATTGACTCCGGGGGGGCGCCATACAAATGTACCCCACACTTTTCAGATATTTATTTGTAAAAAATGTTGAAAACCATTTATCGTTTCCCTTCCACTTCACAATTATGTGCCATTTTGTGTTGGTCTATCACATAAAATCCATTTAAGTTTTTGGATGTAACATGACAAAATGTGGAAAATGACAAGGGGTATGAATACTTTTTCAAGGCACTGTAATTCCCTTCTTCTATTCAAGTTCTCCAAATAAAACATAAAAACACATCCCCTGGACTGGTCATTGTAGACAACGAGCTGAAGAGTGTGTGCACCTGACTGTGTGTGGAAAATACCATGTAACTGGCTGCAGGAGTGTAGCGGGTATGTACTTTTTAAACTGGTGAGGACACCAGTGATGCATAGTTCCCTGCGGCCCAGCAGGTGGCGCTGTCACTTTGGGCCGGGGTTGAACCATTGCTGCAGTGCCGTACCCTTTGTGACCTCTCGCAGTGGTTGTACGGCGGGGAACCCGCCGTGCTTGCTGGGAGGGGGTATAAAGGGGGCGGACATCTTCACCACGAGGTTCGAGTCCCGTGCACCTTCAGCCTGAGGGCTGTGGTTGCGGTCGGTGTCCAGGCGGCCTAGGCCTGGACACTTGGAGTTTGTGTTCCATCCCAGACACCTTCAGTCTGGGGTAAGGTACTCAGCCCGAGGCCTGGGGCCCAGTACCTTCCGCTGGGTCCCGCGAGGGAGGGATCATCCTAGGGGGCCCAGGAGTGGGGCACCCGAATCCAGAGGCGTAAGGGACCGGAGGAGGGACTCACCCGAAGACCTGGTGCAGCAGATTGCCAGTGCTGGGTGAACCTCTGGAGACCGCCCGGAGGGATATCTTTCCCGAACAGGGGCCAAGTTTAAAGAGGAAGTTCAGTCCACGTTCAATAACTGGTGGCAGCGGTCCAGCTATTTCAATCAGGTCAGTGGCAGAGGCCTGCTATTAGGCCTGTGGCAGGGGCCTCAACAGTTCATCTGGTCGGTGGCAGCGACCAAAACTCACGGTCGGTGGCAGAGACCATGCGCCAGGCCTATTCGCTAGGAAAAAGGAATAGGAGAGTTCAGTTGTGCCTGGGCCTACTCGTTCCCACACCCCCATGTTCGTCTGTTATTGGAAGTTCAACTGATTGTGTTCACCGCATTGTACGAGAAATAAAGTAGTGTTGGACTTTCGATTGGTGTGGGACTCTATTATTGGCAGACACGTTTCCATGGAACAAAAAGGCTTCGTATGCAGTGGACAGACCCAGGAGGTAAATCAACTAACTTTGCTCAACCCTCTTATACACACGAGGGGAGAGCTTGGCGTAGTGTTCCTGCACTGTCCTCTCCCAGGTACCTCTAGACACAAGCCATTCACAATAGGCAAGAGGGAGAGTGAGGTTCCGCTACAGGATAATCAGTGGGAGGCTCAGGTACAAATATTCAAGCAGCTCCTATAGGGGTACCGCTACATTCCGCTACAGCTAATACTCCATTAGCAGGGAAGGCAGCAGCATGTTTTTTTATTTACTGAGCAGAGAAAGAGGAGAAGGGCATCCAGGCGCTATTGGATATAGCCAATTGTCTCTCAGAGATATTCTAAAGGACAATTCATGCCCTGTGTCATGATTTACACACCTACCCTCAGAAGTTAATGTCGGCCACCTTCAAGCAGCACACACAGGAAGGGCATAGAAGGAAGTGACTGCAGGACACTCTATGCTCTCCTCTATCATTATAGGGCATAGTGGAACATTATATTCCTCCTGAATGACTTTTTAACTCATTTTAATGTACCACAAATGACTGGGTTTGTTCCTTCAACACTATTTCAAGTCTCCAAACTCCAGAACCCAATCTAGCAATAATTAATCCCAGAGAAAAGTGAACACCCAATTTTCTCAGTTCTCAATAGCCATTCTGGAGCCCCTCAATCCAAATCCTTGAGAACACTGAAAGGACCAAGCACTGTCACAATGGTTAATTCTAACCTGATGACCTGTAAAGGTTTTTAAAGCATTGCCTATGTGCAATTTTTGGATACCTAAGCTTGCCGTCATTAACCCGCCACACACAATTTTTTTTTGTTCAATACATTTTTTTATTGAAATTCTACCTTTAATAAGACTGCAGTCAAAAAATAAAGAAATAGTAAAAGGCAAAAATACAATTGGTTAGGAAAATCGATGGGGGGATGGAGTAGTCACTAATTTGTGTACAATACAATACACAATGCATTACATTATTATAACAAAGCATTGTAGAGAAGATCGCAACATAGAAAATGGGGGGGGGGGGGGAGAGTAGAAAATAAAGCTGAGATTTGTGTATAAGGAACTCTTAAGAAATGCCACCATTTTATTCTGCAGGTCTTCTGCTTTCAGAAAATGTATGTTTGGGGGTTTTATTTTGTAGGCAGGTGCAGTCTGTCCTCCCCACTACAGGTGGCGCTCAACCACATTAGCAATACAGAAGAGGAAAAAAGTTGTGAGGAACTCGGTTCTTCTATGACTTCTTGCAGTTACCGGGAGACAGCTGTCCTATTGGCTGCTGGTGGCCGATGTGACTCCAGTGGCCATCTTGGGTCAGGCAGTGTCTATTCAAGACTGTTTTCCCAGCTTTTGTGCACGTTATGCAAGTGGCTAGTGTAGGGACCAGATGCTTGCCCATCTGGCAGGGACAGTACTTAGAGGCAAGGGAAAGGTTCCAGAGGAGTAAGAATAGTGCAGGAACTACTTCTACCTCTCGTCAGGAAGCCTCCCCTTTGGGTGTGGCCTGATCAGGCCACATTCTACTCCTTGTTGCAGATGGTGTCAACATCTTCAAGTCTTCAGACCACTGTCATAGTTCATAAGTGGCTCTTGAGGGGTGTGCCTACCCATCGGGCCTGAATAAGTTGTGTTGAACCTTTCTAATATACAGTATAACTTTGTTGCCTGGCTTGGACTCTATGTGTTTACTGCCCACAAAACCACACCACGCCTTACTTACACACTTGTCACTGGCTCCAGCACATGCCGACCATTGGGACCTGATGATCACCTGAGCAAGTGCCAGGAGAGAGCTTTGTGTATGTATACAACATAAAGCTCTCTCTTTTTTTTTTTTATTCTTTTATCAAATACAAAAGGATAACATCATATACATGTATTAAAAAACACAATACAGCCCTACAAACCCTGTTGTCTTCCCCTTTATATTGTTTCCTTCCTAGTCACCACCCCCCCCCCCCCCTCAAATCTCTCTACTTTACAGAATTTTTCGTCTGTCGTTTGTCACTTGCTCCCGTTATGGGTGAGGTTCTGCTGTCTGGGGTCTTGTTTCCTTGGTGTACATATACGACTTTTTAAACTCTTTCCAACTCTCCCATTTATCTTTGATCCCCGCTCTTTTTTCCTCTAGTCCCTGCTTCAGACTTTCCAATCTGTGTGTCTCCTCTACGTTAATTATCCACTCTTGGACGGTAGGGCCTTCTACCTCTTGCCATTTTCTAGGAATTTGTCTTTTTGTCCTGCATTCAGTAAATATGGGATCACTGATTATTTATATTGTTTTACCGGTCCTTCTATTCCATGTAGCAAAACGGACCACGGCTCTTCTGGGATTTCCTTTTTAGTAATTACTTTTATTAGCTGTAGGATCTTTTTCCAGAATATTTTAATTTTTGGACAATCCCACCACAGGTGGGCCATCGTTCCTATTGCCTTACACCCTTCACCAGCATTCCGCTGATTTTTCCAGGTGGTATTTACTAATTTTGTCAGGGGTTGCGTACCAGCTTGTCAGGCATTTGTAATTAATTTCCGCTGTGTTTTAGTGTCAGCCGCAGGGCAATGGGTTAATTGTATTATCTTTCCGATAGTGGCTTTGTCTCTCTGTGACCCCAGTTCCCTTTCCCATTTTTTTATGAATGGCAGGATCTCCAGTTGGTCTATAGCTAACAATATTTTATATATCCAGGAAATGTTATTTCTTGTATTTTCTGCTATACGTAGCCGTTCCATTGGTGTTAAATCATCTCCTGTTCTTATTGGTTGAGGTAACTGTTCGACAAAATTACCCAACTGGAGGTACCGCCACTCATTTATCACCATTAAATTAGTGCTGTGTTTCAGCTCTTGAAAAGGTATAATTTTCCCTCGTTCAACTATGTCTCTTAATTGTGCAGTCTCGCTTTTTATCCAATTTCCTCCTATTGCCTTTTTACCCGGTGTGAAATAATTGTTTTATTTTAGTGCTATTAAAAGGTGAGTTGTATTTCCCCTTACTTAATTTGTGCGTCGCGTCCCAGACTTTAAGTGCATTTCTTGTCAGTGCATGCATATTTACATCTAGTGTTCTAAATTGTGGGGGGTTCCAAACTATACTACTTAATTTTTTGTTGCTCATTGTGTTCTCTAGGTTGACCCACCTTTTTTCATTTTTTCCCTTAGTCCATTCCACTACTCGTGATAACACTACCGCGTTGTAATATTTATTTATTTTTATCAATAACTGTTTTATTTGAAGCCACATCAGTTACAATTATAATGCATTGGTCTTACAACAAACAGAGTAATTGCTTTTTCTTCTTGGTTACATGTTTGTAATAGTTCCTGAGCGTGCCAGCACCGCACATCTAGCATCTATGCAGATTACTGATCTCATCAGATTATCTTAACATTTACGTACCGTGCTGTCAACCAAACCTTTAAACCGATAAGGCTATTAGATATTCAAGTATATGGGTCCCCTAGGGACTCCCAGAGAAAGGGAAAGAGTAGAGAGGAAAAAGAAGAGAGAAAAAAAAAGGGAAAAATGAAAGGGTAAGAAGAGAGGGAAGAGGGAGAGAGAAGATGGGGGAGAGAGGGGGGGGGGGAATGTCATCAAAGTATACCTGGCTCTGAGTCACCGTGGTCCTCCCGGCGGCGCCACAGCTCCCAGACCATGTTGTGTGCGTCAAGGTGATCATGAATCCTCGCCGTCATCCTCTCCATTGATTCTACATCCCTAATCCTGGCGTACAGCGCTCCCTCTGAAGGGGGGGAGCTGCGCTTCCAGTTCAGTGCCACCAAGCAACGAGCTGCCGTAAGGACATGTCTGGTTAGTTTCTTGTATGGGCGAGGGGCCTTCAGAGACATCAGTCCCAGCAGGAAAAATTTGGGGGTGAATGGTACTTCCGTTTCTAGGAGGTGAGTCAGAAGTTGGTGAACTGAGTTCCAATAGGGGGTTATCAGCAGGCACTCCCAATAGATATGATATAGTGTTCCCTTTGCTCCCTGGCATCTCCAGCAGCGGTCTGAACTGGCCGGGTGGATGGCATGGAGGACATCAGGAGTCAAGTACCAGAAGTACAGTATCTTGTATATATTCTCCTTGTATAGCGTGCATATCGACGTTTTGGACGCTTGGTTCCATATGGCCCTCCATTGTTACAGGGGTATCTCCTCTCCCAGTGCCTTTTCCCACTTGATCATGTAATTGTGTTTGCCCATTGAGTCAAAGGGCCTCTCATTCAATATTTTGTAAATATTTGAGATCAGACCTCTCCGTGCAAAGCCTACCAGAATGAGGTTCTCAAAAGGGGTAAGGGGGGGGGGGGGGGAAATTGCAGAGCTGGTGCGAAGGACATGGCATAGTGGCGGATTTGGAGATACCCGTAGAAAGTCTGCTTAGGGAGGCCATATTGGGACTGCAGATCGGCGAAGGGACGCAGTTTACGGGTGCGAGGATCCACCAAATTTCCAAAATGGAAGAGGTTTCTCGTAGTCCAGGGGGAGGACATTTGGTAGGTTAAGCTATCTGGCATTTTGGGGTTACAAGCAAATGAGGTCAGGAGCGAGCTGTCAGAGACCAGTCTATGTTGTTGTGTCAGTTTGCGCCACATCTTTCTAAGCTGCGCCATCGGGCCTAGCAATCGTGCTGGCTCTACCTCTGCGTTCGCATTCCACAGAAGGTTGTTTGGGTGTATCGGAGCTAACCACAGTTTCTCTATCTCGGTCCATTTGTTATAGGAACGGAGTGTGAACCAAGAAGTTATTGCCCTAAGTTGTGCCGCCTGGTAGTATTTAGTGAGGGTGGGGAAAGCCAGGCCCCCATCCGACCTGGCCGCCTGCAATACCGACCGTGGGATTCTATGCCTCCCGTAGTTCCAGGTGAATTGTAGTAGGTCGGCTTGTAAGTGTTTCAGTTGGCCATAGGGGACGGGGATGGGCAAGGTCTGAAAGAGATACAACAGTTTCGGGAGGATCGTCATCTTCACAGATGCGATCCTTCCGAGTAGGGAGATGTGGTGCTTTTTCCATTGCTGGAGGAGGGTCCTGATATTGTGGAAGAGAGGGGGGAAGTTTGCTTGGTAAAGAGTAGAGTATTGCGGGGTAATATTAATTCCCAAGTATTTTAGGGCGGTATTTTTCCAGCTATAGGGGAAATTGGCTTTCAAGTGTTCTACCTCACCCTCTGGTATATTGATTGGGAGGGCCTCCGACTTTGATGCATTGATTTTGTATCCCGATAGAGCCCCATAGCGGTCTAGTTCCGCGCGAAGGATTAGAAGGGAAGTCCTGGGTTGAACTAAGGAGAGAATGATGTCGTCTGCAAACAGGGAGATTTTAAACTCCCTGCCTCGAACCCCTATGCCCTTAATGTCCGGGTTGCCACGGATTGTCGCTGCTAGGGGTTCAACACATAGTGCAAAGAGCAGGGGTGAGAGTGGACACCCCTGTCTGGTGCCATTCTGTATTGGCAACGGGGCGGACAGGGCGAAGGGGGTCCTAACTTGGGAAGATGGGTTTGAATATAGGTGTTGTATGGCTTTATAGAAGGGCCCCCTAAATCCCACATGGCGGAGCGTGGCGAACAGGAAGGGCCACCCTAGGCGGTCAAACGCTTTTTCTGCGTCCAAGCTCAACAGCAGGGCCTGTGCGCCCTCCCTGTTCACCACCTCAACCAGGTCTATTATCTTCCTAGTATTGTCACCCGCCTGGCGGAAAGGGACGAATCCCACCTGATCTTTATGGATCAGGGAGGGTAAGACCGTGTTCAGGCGCATAGATAGGAGTTTAGTGAATATTTTAAGGTCCGAATTCAGCAGGGCAATTGGTCTGTAGTTAGCACAGAGGGAGGGATCCTTCCCGGGTTTGGGGATCACTGTGATAAAGGAGCTCTGCATATCTCTCGGGATCGGGGTGTCATGGAGGAAGGCATTGAAGAGCCTGCACATGTAGGGGAGGAGGGGAGGGAAAAATTCCTTGTAGTACTCGTAAGGAAAGCCGTCCGGACCTGGGGCTTTGCGATTGGGTAGGGATTTGATGGTCTGCTCTATTTCCTCTTGCGTGATCGGAGCATTCAAAGCATCCAGATCTGTGGACTGGAGCCGTGATACACCGCTAACATCTAGGTACTGCTGAATACGGTTAGTCAGGTCAGGCGTGGGGGGGTTTGCGGGGATATCAGGGTTATTATACAGGGCCTTGTAGAATACTTCAAAGGAATGGGCTACGTCAGTGGGGTGGGAGACCAGGCGGCCTGAGCTATTTTGGATCTGATGCGGGGTCGACACTTGAGCGTTGTCCCGGAGCTTCCGGGCTAGAAGCGTATGGGCCTTATTCCCTTTGTCATAGAACATCTGTTTCAGTTTGAGTAAGGCTTTTTCTACCCTGCCCAGGGCTAGGTCTCCTAACGTTGCCCTGAGGGCCGTAATTTTTTTCAGGAGAACCAGAGTGGGGTTGGATTGAAGCTGCTTTTCTAGATTTCTAAGCTCCTGTTCTGTGTGCTTCTGCAGGGCCTGTGAGTCCCTTTTCATGGTTGAGGAGAGGGCTATGCATCTGCCCCTCATCACCGCCTTATGGGCTTCCCAAAATGTGGATATAGATACATCCCCCGTGTCATTGTCTGCCATATAGTGTTGTAGCGTGGTATTTAGTTCAGTTTTTGAGGGGAGGTGTTGCAGTAGGAACGTATTTAAACGCCAGGTGCACGGTCTACGTGTTGGGGCATCTAAGTCCAGGGTTATCTCTACCGGGGCGTGGTCCGACCACGAGACCGGCAGGATCCGCGCAGTTCGAGTCATACGTAGGGTTGTATTGTTAACAAAGATGTAATCTATGCGGGAGTGCGTGCGATGGGGGGCCGAATAAAAGGTGTACTGTCGGTCTCCAGGATGGAGAGTCCGCCAGGCATCAAAGAGGGCATACCTTCTGGTAATTTGGCGGAAAAGCTGCGACTCTCTAAGTGCCCTCGGCGTGGGCGCCCTGGGGCCCACCCCCTGGCGATCCGCCATCTCCGATTGGGTTAGGTTAAAGTCCCCCCCACCACCAACACCCCATGGTCCGAGCGGAATAGGCGAGCTAGCATTTTATTTAGGAATCCTGTCTGCCTGACATTGGGGACATAGACCACACAAAATGTGATCTCCTTGTCCAGCCATAGGCCTCTGAGTATGAGAAAGTGGCCTTGGGGATCGCTGTAGTGGGACGAGTATGTGAAGGGGGACCCCTGTTTGATTAGGATAGCCACCCCCGCCCTCTTGTGGGGTCCTGATGACAGGTAGATTTGTGAGTAGTACCTGGAGGCGAATTTAAAGGTGCCCTCTTTGTCAAAGTGAGTTTCCTGTACCAGTATGACATTCGCTCCTGACTGTCTAAACTCCCTCAGTGCCAGATGCCTTTTACGATTAGAATTCAGGCCATGAACATTTAAGGAGAAAATCTTAGCCATGGGAGCTAGGATGGGGGGCGTAAATACTCATCTGGTGTTGTTGAAGGTGGTCCGGGCAGTCACGGCCTGGGATGGGCGCCACACGGGAGGAGATCCGAGAGGATTGGTGACTTCGCATAGTGAGCCAGGCGATGACAAAGGAAGGGAGGGGATTAGGAAAAGCTAGGAGAAAGAGAAAAGTAATTAGTATAGCAATATCATGTATAAACATAGAAAACAACATCCACAGACCCGATGGGACCAGCCGGCCCAGGTCCAGAAGGCCTCCCGTGAGCCTCCCCGCCCCCACCCAGATAGGGTGGGCCAGGGAGACCCAGGGGAGCCCAGATTCAAACATGCAAGACGGTGATAACCCGCCTGCTCTAGAAGTCTAGTGATCTAAGAGGGGGGGAAGGCAGGGGGTGCCCGAACAGTCTCTCTCCAAGGTCTTTTTCAAGACTCGCCCGTGATGTTGGTCAGTTCTGTAGCAAGGGCGCCAAAGATGGAGTATTGCGTGGCCTAGTGCCAGGGTGGCTGTATCGTGGGGTGAAAAATAGAGAGAAAAAATAAAACTTATGAAAAAGGTAGCAAAAAACAGCGAACCATAAAGCGTAAACAGGGAAAGGGGTGGTCCTTCAGATATGTAGCAAGTCAGATAGTGCAAGACTCAATCAGGATCTCCTCTGCTGCGAGCTCCGACCCCTCGGGGATCTCTCCGGGCCTCGGGAGCGCTTGGGTGGGGGGACCTTCTGCCACACTGTGGGCGGCGGTGGTGGGGTCGCCACAAGATCCCAATCAGGAAGCTGGGGTGCTCTAATCTCCAGGGTGTCACAGAAAGGTTCTAGGTCCTCCGGATACCTCATGGTCGCCGATTTGCCTTGATGCTTGGCCGTGAGGCTGAAGGGAAATCCCCAGCGGTACGGTATATTCTCTTCTTGAAGAATGCGCAGCAGTGGTTGGAGTAGTCTTCTCTTTTGCAGGGTGATCCAGGACAAGTCCGGGAACAGCTGAATGTGATGATCTCCTAGGGTCACCTTGCGGGCTAGGCGGGCCTGCTTCATGATATTCTCTTTCAAAGGGTATGATGGCAGCCTGCAAATGATATCTCAGGGTCTGGTAGAGGTGCCTTTAGGCCGTAGGGCACGATGGGCTCTGTCCATTTCAATAGCATGGGTCGGGTCCGCCCCCAGAAGGTCGTTAAAAAGCGATTGTAGTGTGTTCTGGACATCTTCTGGGCCCTCTGCTTCTGGGACCCCCCGAACTCGGATGTTGTTCCTGCGCCCCCTGTTGTCCAGGTCTTCTACGTGGCGTTGCATGTCCCTAAGGAGGGTGCGGTGTTCTGACCCTTGAACTTGGGTTCTGTGTACTGCTAATTTTGTTTCTTGGATTTCTTCTTCTGCCATCTCCACCCTGTCTGCTAGATGTTTGAGGCCCGATTGTAGGGCTTGGATCTCTGATCTGCAGGTGGACTTTACGTCCTCGATAAGCTGCCTGAAGTCGTCCTTTGTCGGGATCGCTTGGAGGTAAGCGTGCCACTGCGGGGGCATTGGGGGGGGGGGTTGTCCCTGTGCCCCGCGGCCGCCGTCAGGGGCATCGTGGGGGTAGTGGGGGAAAAGAGTGGCTTCCCAGGAGGGGTTTGGAGAGGCCTGGTATTCCCAGGGCTCACTCCAGTCCTGGGTGTGTGTCGGCCAGTGGTCCCTGTCAGGCGACCTCGGGGAGTGGGGAGGAGCAGAGGTGCTGGCCACCTGGGCACAGGGGGGTGCCGGTGGTGCAGGGAGGCCTTGTGGGTGAGGGTCTCCCGGTCTGGAGGGCCTCTGTGCCCTGGGGGAGAGGGGGTCCGGCAGGGTGGTCTCATGTGGGGTAAAAGTGCCCGGTGTCCTGCCATCCGGAGGTGAATGGGCCCCGTCCTGTGGAGATGGACAGTCCCCCGCTCCCCCTGTGCTGGGCAGCGAGCTGGCAGCTGTCCCTGTGAGGCCCGGGTCTGAGGCGGTGCGGAGAAGCTGCGGGAAGGCCTCAGAGCATTGGGTGTATGGCTGCTGCCTCATGTGGAGTCCCAAGATGGCCGCCGGGGACGCGGGGAGGAAGGTTACAGGGAGGACCGGCCACGCCCTGTTCGTAATATTTTTTAATGTCGGGTACTGCTAGCCCCCTTGTTTTTGCCCTTGTTTTAATATTGAAAGTGCAATTCTAGGTTTTTTGTTTAGCCATATGAAATGCCTTATTATAGTTATTAGCGCCTTAAAGTAACACTGTGGTAATGCTATCGGTAACATCCGAAACGTATACATAATTTTCGGCAACAATATCATCTTCAAGGCGCTAATCCTACCGAACCAGGATAAAGGTCTATTTATTATTCTTTTTATTTAGTTTTTTTATTTCATCCAGCAGGGGTATATAATTGATTTTATATATTGTCTTCAAAGAATTAGTTAGTTTTATTCCTAAGTACTTTAAAGCCCCGTACACACGATCGGATAACCTATGGATTTTCGTCCGATGGATTTGTCCATCGGAAATCAGATGAAACTGTTTTTCATCAGTCTTGGCCACACACCATCAGTCAAAAAACCGACCGTTCCAAACGCGGTGACGTAAAACACTCCGATGAGCCGAGAAAAATTAAGTTTAATGCTTCTGAGCATGCGTCGACTTGATTCTGAGCATGCGTGGGTTTTTTAACCGATGGACTTGCCCATAGACGATCGGAAATTCCCATTGGTTTTTTATCCATCGTAAAATTTTAAAACAAGTTCTATTTTTTACAACCGATGGAAAAAAGACCGATGGGTACCATACACGATCGGTTGGTCTGATGAAAACCATCCATCGGACGGTTTTCATCAGTCAAACCGATCGTGTGTACGGGGCTTAACTCTTTCTTCCATGGAAATTGGAATTCTTTCTGCAGGGCCCGTTCTTCCTGTTTACTTATATTGATATTCAAAATCTCAGATTTAGTTAAGTTTATTTTAAAGTTAGATAGTTCTCCATACTGTTTTGATGTTTTTAATAAGATTCTCGGATTTGTTATATAGAACAACACATCATAAGCTGCCAATTTGTGTTCCTCTTCTCCAGCCCTGATTCCTCTTATATCGGGGTTATTTTGGAAAGTTGCGAGCAATGGCTCCAGGGTTATAACAAATAAAAGGGGGAAGAGGGTGCACCCCTGCCTCGTCCAATTTTTCATCTCAAAAGAAGGCTGAAGACACATTTATTTCTATAGTTGCCATAGGGTAATGGTACAATACTTTGATCCACTGGATCATTCTTGGACCAACCCCCATAATTTCCAACGTTTGTATCATGAGTCCCCAGTCTACCCTGTCGAATGCTTTTTTAGCATCTATTGACAGGAATCGACCTGGGGACCCCTCTTTTTTTATTTGCTGTAGGAGGAGCAGTGTTCTCACCCTGTTGTCCCTCCCCTCTCTTCCTGGAATGAATACCACCTGGTCGGGATGGTCCAAGGTGGTCATCAGGTCCTTCACCCGTCCCGCTAATATTTTAGCATACAGTTTTGTATCCACGTTGAGCAGCGATATAGGCCTGTAGCTTGAACATAGCGTAGCATCCTTCCCCTCCTTCGAGATCACTGTTATCGAGGCCCAGAGGGCCTCCCTACTCATATCGTATTCTATCCCCAATCCATTCATGTATTGGCACAGCCTTGGGGTCAGAATCTCTTTATACTTTTTTAGATAAAATGTCGTAAACTCGTCGGGACCTGGGCTTTTCCCCGGGGGATGATTGATTTAACGCTTTATTATATTCCTCCTCTGTTATAGGTTTATCTAGTGTTAGCCTTTCAATATCAGATATTTTAGGTAGTCTGGCTTTTTTTTTTTTATTCTTCTATTTTTCCTGTTTTGTCTTTTACCTGTTGTTCCTTCTGGTTGACTGAGTACAAAGCCCCATAATAGTTCTTAAAGATTTCCGCTATCTCCTTAGTCGAGTATGCTATTACCCCTTGAATTTTTTCTATATAGTTTATTGATTTTTTCTTTTGTAACATTCTAGCTAGATGTTTACTTGCTTTATTCCCCCATTGGTATCTTTCTTTTGCTATTCTATTAAATATCCTGTTTGTCTCTTGGTCCATGAGGTCCATTAGTGCGTCTCTCTTTATTACTAGTGATTGATATAGCTCCTGATGCTGCCCCTGCTGTTTTTTATGTTTTTGTTCTACTTTGTAAATTTCTTCCGTTAGGGTTTTAAGTTTTTTTCGTTCTCTCTTTTATCCTCCCTGCTCCTATGGCTACTAACCACTTAAGCCCCGGACGATTTTGCTGGTCAAAGACCGGGCCACTTTTTGCGATTCGGCAATGCGTCGCTTTAACTGACAATTGCGCGGTCGTGCGACGTAGCTCCCAAACAAAATTGACGTTCTTTTTTTCCCACAAATAGAGCTTTCTTTTTGTGGTATTTGATCACCTCTGCGGTTTTTATTTTTTGCGCTATAAACAAAAATAGAGCGACAATTTTGAAAAAATTTAAATATTTTTTACTTTTTGCTACAATAAATATCCCCAAAAAAAAAAAAATATATTTTTTCCTCAGTTTAGGCCGATATGTATTCTTCTTCATATTTTTGGTAAAAAAATTAATAAAATCGCAATAAGCGTATATTGATCAGTTTGCGCAAAAGTTATAGGGTCTACAAAATAGGGAATAGTTTTATGGCATTTTTATTAATATTTTTTTTTTTTTACTAGTAATGGCGGCGATCAGCGATTTTTATCATGACTGCGACTTTATGGTGGACACATCGGACACCTTTGACACATTTTTGGGACCATTGTAATTTTTACAGCGATCAGTGCTATAAAAATGCACTGATTACTGTGAAAATGACACTGGCAGTGAAGGGGTTAACCACTAGGTGCCGCTGTAGGGGTTAAGTGTGCCCTAGGGAGTGATTCTTACTGTAGGGGGGTGGGCTGTGTGTGACAAGACATTGATCACCGCTTCCGATTACAGGAAGCGGCGATTAGTGTCCTTGTCACTAGGCAGAGCGGGGGAGATGCTTGTTAACATCAGCATCTCCCCGTTCTTCCTCACCGTGAGACGATCGTGGGTTTCCCCGCGGCGATCGAGTCCGCAGGACCCGCGGTCGGGCTTGCGCGCGTCCACAATGGCGCTTCCTTAAAGGTGATGTATACATACGTCCTTCTGCCCAGGAGTGCCATTCTGTCGACGTATAAGTGCGGCAGTTGGCAAGTGGTTAAGATGCCCCTAATGTAGGCTTTCTGCGCCTCCCATAGAGTGGCTGCAGATATCTTTTCTGTCATTTATCGTGAAATATTGCTCTAACTCTTTTCTTACTTTCGCTTCCACTTCCTTATCGTGTAATAGTTCTTCATTTATTCGCCATGTGTAAGGTTGTCTATGGGAACCCGGTACGGTCATTTTCAATCGCACAGGGGCATCATCAGATATCGTAGCTATTTCAATACTAGTTTCGATTACTCTCTCCATTAACTTATGATCTATCAATATGTAATCTAGCCCAGAATACGTCCTGTGCACAGGAGAGAAAAATGTATAGTCTTGTGTCTTAGGATGCTGGACCCTCCAGGCGTCTACCATTTGACACTGATGCATTTTTTGTTTGATCCGCTTTATATAAAGCTCTCTTCTGACAGCGGTGATGTGTCGTTTTTTGTTAGTAGTTGTAGACTAGGACAGTCTATGGGTGCACAGCTGAGGACCATGCAGGAACATATAGCACAATTCTGTAGACTAGGACAGTTGGAATTCTTGCAACTGGAGACCACAAGACAGTTTGCAGCATAAATAGGCAGGCTGAAACAGTTCAAGTATCCACAGCTGAAGACCATGAATACACTGCAGCACAGGAATTAGGCTCACAGATCCCAGGGGTAGAGAACAAGTCCATGGGCACTGTTCATAGGAGAGTAGTCCAGCAGCTAGTCCAGAGGTTCTCCAGGGGCAGACAGCTCCCTCACAGTTCTCTGCTCATGAGTAAGGTGGAGACCATCTCCTCAGGGCTCTATGCTATTTAACAGCAACCTAGCTCCATTTGGGCATACCTCTTCCAGGGATTGGCTAGGCCCTGCTGAATATTCAGACTGGACATTTGAGTTCTCCCTCCCTAAGCTCTAGAAATGTCTCCTAGAGGCAGGGGGAAGCAAGCAAACTCCCAGCCTATGAAACCCCGAACAGACCAGTGCAAACAATCACTGCTCCTCTGTTTACAGAGCAAGCGAAAAACTAGATTTACCTAGCAGCCTTTCTAGGAGGGTGCTACATCCATCTCCCTCATGAAAAATAGGCCCTGTCCTCATAGGCCATAGCACAAAAATTGCTCTTGAACAAGAGCAAGCTATCCCATAACAATGGATGGGGAAAGGCAAATAACAATGTAACAGAAATTTGTATGTGGCATTCTACATAGTAAAATGTTCTTTAGACAAGTGTAAATTCTTTTACTTGTGAAAAATCTAAAATTAAATAAAACTAGTTATAGGCTCAAGACCAAACCATCACAGTTGTTTTTTTATGATGCATTGGTCTAGATTTTTGGGATAAATTTTCATAGAGACCCAGGTCTATGATGGGTTTGGTCTCGAGCCCATAACTAGTTTCTTTTTTTTTTCCAGATTTTTCTTTGCTAGGGCCTCCCAACTATACTAGACTTACACGATGGCCCATGTCTTGGAACCGAGTGATTTTGGGACCTGGAGGGAGTACTTGTAAGTTTTGAGTTTCAAAAATGTTTTATTTCCATTAATTTTTATTGATATATCATACAAAGGTATAAACAAATATAAGGGTGCAATTGCCAAAGGCAGTGCAAAAGATACAGAGAAATAAGAACACTACTATACAGCTAATAAGTCACAGTAAATTAGTAGTAATACAATAGTACAATGAAACAAAAAAAGTAGTCATCTTAAATCAGCTTTATCGTTATTAAACCAGTCTACCCAGGGTTGCCATAATTTCAGAAAGGTGACATGGGAATTAGACTTTTTTCGTATACAAAATTGGTTTTCATTAGAAAAATGGCTTCTGACGTGTTAGACGCCATCTGGGTTTTCCAGTGGTTCTGTCTGCCGGTAGAATATGAGTTATAATATTGTTTTTATATATATATATATATATATATATATATATATATATATATATATATATATATATATTAGTGTTGGATAGCTTTTGATCCCTAAGTTCAGGAGTGCCAAGGCTGGATTAATGGGCAGTATAACACCCGTAATGTCTGAGATAATGCAGAAAATGTTGTGCCAAAAATTAGGTAACAATTTACATGACCATAAGATCTGGCATCTTGGTTGGATTGGCTACATACGAAAGATACAATTGCAAAATTTAAATGCAAACTTTATATAAACATGGCTGGAAACTGGCACCAGGTCATATCAGAAACAAATCAGGTGTCAGAACTCTAAAAGCCTATATTCACATAGATATACATCCTAACTGGGTAGAGCCTTACCACTAACAAAATACAAATGGTTAGTGCATTAAAAATTCAACCAAAGCGCAGATCTTTGTTGTTGTTTACCTGTAAAAGAACAAAGTTAGCAGAACAGTTTATACAATACAGTATGGTTGGAGCATCATCTCCTCAAAGATAATCCTCCAGCAAAATCAATAGCATAAATCAACCTATACGTCTAAAGCATAATGCTGAAAGTCCATGAACTATCCATCGCCACATTTTCTGAAGTGCCCTTAATGGACCCAAGTGTGAGACACAGGACCTATTTTCAAATAATCAGAACAGGTGTAGTGATCTTGAAATGTGTCCAAAGCAGAAAGATATATCCTAACTTTCCTAAAACTTACCTATAACTAGGAGCACATACCTTGCATATCAGCATTAAATCCTGAGTGAGGATAAAAAGCATGCTACAATATTTTGGGGTTTTCTACTAAGAAAAAAACTGGATTAAGGGAAATCTCGCACTCAAAGAACTACTACACCTCAAAGGTTGTGTAGGATCCCTTATGTACAGGAAGGCAGGACTTCAGCGAGTAACAATCCCCTCATTAAGAACAGGAAAGCACCTTCTCCCCCGTGTGTGATCTTTGATGTCTGTAAAGATTTGACGTCTGTGAAAAACATTTTCCGCACTCAGAACAGGAATACGGCTTCTCACCTGTATGCATTCTCTGATGTGTGACAAGATGTGACTTAATTAAAAAACATTTCCCGCACTCAGAACAAGAATACGGCTTCTCACCTGTGTGCAATCTCTGATGTCTGTAAAGACGTGACTTAAATGAAAAACATTTCCCGCACTCAGAACAGGAATACGGCTTCTCATCTGCGTGAGACTTCTGATGTGCGACAAGGTCCGTTTTTTGTGCAAAACACTTCCCACATTCGGGACAGGAATACGGCTTCTCACCTGTGTGTCGTCTCTGATGATTATAAAGAATGGACTTATTTGAAAAACTTTTTCCACACTCACTACAGGAAAATGGCTTTTCACCTGTGTGCGATCTTACATGATTATAAAGACTGGACTTATTTATAAAACTTTTTCCGCACTCAGGACACGAGAGTGGTTTTTCCCCAGTATGTGATCTCTGATGTCTGTAAAGATTGGACTTAACTGAAAAACATCTTCCGCACTCAGGACAGGAATAAGGCTTCTCACCCGTGTGCAATCTCTGATGATCATTAAGACGTGACTTCTGTGAAAATAATTTCCCACACTCAGGACAGGAATAAGACCTCTGAGGTGTGACAAATACTACATTTTGTACAGAACATTTCCCGCACTCAGAGCAGGAATGTGACTTCTCCTCTGTGCGGGATCTTTTATGCTCATTAAGAGGACAAGAGGAATACGATGGTCCATCTACCCTGTGTGGTGCCGGGTTTTCTCCTGGACTATACTGTGTGATGTCCTCATCTTCTACTTTACAGTCTGGAGACAAAGTGAGACAATCCTCTGAGGTTTTCCTCATCTCCCGTCCATCTACTAAAATAGAAATAAAAAGATTATTACTAGACATGAGCTGATTGGTTCCCCTAAACCAGGACTCCGCCCACATCAGGCAGCTTTGTCTCTGAGGATCTTACAATTCCCCCCTCAAGGTAACTAGTAAATGGGTCCTCTGATCTCCTACCAGTTCATTTCTGTATTCATGGACCTTAGTCAGAGAGTGAGGAAACAACGAGAACTGTCATTGGTGTTCTTCTTCCTCTGCATGTTGTGTTACCACATGGCTTATGAGTGTCTGCAGTGAGAATCTTGCCAGATGATGCCATTCATTACTATTTACCAGATGGCCCAAATGATTTAAGAGCGCAGGTGACCTCAGTCTTTTTGGGGTCTACTACATCTGGTAACGGGCTTAGTTTGTCACGGTGGTGGACAGTCAACACGAGATGGAATAATAATATAGTACTGGATAAAATTATTTATTCCCTTCACATTTGATGGGATGTTTGGACTTTATGCCATCGTTGTTATGCATTGTGAAATGTTGGAAAGTTGTACACTTGTTATGTAAATGTGTATTTTTGGTATGATTTAAAGGGATGGTGCTGCATATTTTGGAGAAGATATAAAATGTCCAGCAGGCAGGCAGAAAATTGGTGCAAAAAAGAAAATACATTATATATAGTAGTAGGTAGAGCACAGAAGTCAGGCCTAGTACAACTCTTTGTATAGTATACGAGAGTGAGGAATATACAGTATAGTATCAGAATTATATAATGTAAAGCATATACACTGTAATGCAGTGGTCAGGAGTATGTAGTGTACAACA
Source organism: Rana muscosa (assembly GCA_029206835.1). Lineage (NCBI taxonomy): Eukaryota > Metazoa > Chordata > Amphibia > Anura > Ranidae > Rana > Rana muscosa. Next base: position 31,979,752 of record JARGYO010000094.1, read on the forward strand.
TAGAGTATATTAGTGCAGGGGTCAGGAGTATGAAAATTACAACACAGAGTATACAGTATACTGCAGGGGTCAGGAGTATGTAATGTACAACATAGAGTATATAGTGCAGGGGTCAGGAGTATGTAATGTACAACATAGAGTATATAGTGCAGGGGTCAGGAATATGTAATGTAAAAGAGTACATAGTGCAGGGTTGAAGAAATGGATTCTGGACAGCCGCACTCCGACAAAAGCCTATGACTAAGCAACAATGATGTTGTGAAACGCATCAGCTGTCTGTCCTGCTTCTGTTGTCACATGAACGATGACTATTCATTACAATAAAGGCTTTTATTGGAGTGCGGCAAATCCATTTCTTCAAATATTGCTCGTGATGAGCCTGCACCTGGCTTCTACTTTGAGGAGGGCGTTTTCTTCAGTACACCACCTGGAGCGGTTCACCCTTTTGTTACATGCAACAGTGCAAGGGTAAGGACTATGCAGTATATAACAGAAAGTACACAGTGCTGGGGTCAGGACTATGAAATGTACAACACAGAGAATACAGTATACTGCAGAGGTCAGGCGTATATAATGTACAATATAGAATATATAGTGCAGTAGTCAGGACTAGATAATGTACAACAGAGTATATAATGAAGAGGTTAGGACTATGCAGTGTACAACACAGAGTATAAAATGCAGGGTCAGGACTATGAAATGTACAAAACACAGTATACAGCAGGGTCAGGAGTATGTAATGTACAATACAGAGTATATAGCGCAGGGGTCAGGGGTATGTAATGTACAATACAGCGTATATAGTGCAGGGGTCAGGAGTATGTAATGTACAATACAGCGTATATAGCGCAGGGGTCAGGAGTATGTAATGTACAATACAGCGTATATAGCACAGGGGTCAGGAGTATGTAATGTACAATACAGAGTATATAGCGCAGGGGTCAGGATATATTAAATGTAAAACAAAGTATATAGTGCAAGGGGTAAGGACTATGCAAAATACAACAGAAAGTATAAAGTGCTGGGGTCAGGACTATAAAATGTACAACACAGAGTATTCAGTATACTGCAGAGGTCAGGAGGATGTAAGGTTTAGACCTAATGTATTGCAGGGGTAAGAGCTATGTAATGTACAACGCAGAGTATACAGTATACTATGGGGGTTAGGACTATGTAATGTACAACAGAGTATATATTGTAGGGGGTCAGGATTCTATAACTCAAATGTAAATCAGACAAGTTGCAGAGGTCCCACACCGCTGCCTCCCATCTCCTGAGACTGCACCCAGTGACTTGGGTCTGAGACTATACAGACATATCCCTCCACCCGGCACAGCCAGCAGACAACAGAGCAAGTAACCCTGGGAGAATTGTTCCGTCAGAGATTTTTTTAGACTTGGGAATGGGGCAGAAGGTCTAAGGCACATGCCACAGGTTCCATAAGTCGAGCAACTCTGATGGTGAAAATCTAAATTTTCCTGCTAGCTAAAACCCCAGAATCTCCATAAATCCAGTCTAGATACATAAATTGTGTCTGCAGCAGAGAGAAGGAAGATTATTCAGGAGAAATACAGGAATACAGGATGGGCAACACAGCTCAGGAAAGTGACCAGGGGATTACAGGCTGATATCACCCAGTCCCCGCCCTACTCTGGACCAATCAGTGAGCAGTATGGGTGGAGGAATGTATTTAGTGTTAATGACCCACCTGTGCTGATCTCTGTAGGAGTGTCCTCCTCTAAAACTGTCCTCAATATTCCATCCTCCTCCATAGACTGCTGATCATCCATCACATACATCTCGTCTTCTTCTGTTTCTTCAGCTTTGACTTCAACTTTTATATCTATCAGATCTTCACCCTAAGCGAGAATGAGAGAAAATCTCATCTGTAAAATATAACATTTAGTACTGTGACATCACATAAAAAAATCCACACACCGTTTCCGTTAGTCCATGCTCTAGATGCTCCGTCCCACCAACCTTGTAATGGTGAGGGATAAATTTACATCAATTGTAACAATGCAGATAATGTACAGATTCTAATTATACTATCAGTGATTGTTCCTCATCTACCTGATCCTGGTGAGGGATGGTGTGACCTTCCTGTGTGGAATCCCGGGAATACAGAGGATGGGGACATCTCTCTGGTGGGTCCCTGGTATTAGGTGGCTCCATCATATTCTTGTGTCCTTCTAAAAGCTCGTCCATCACTCCATACTCCTCATCCTCATCTGTATATTCTTCTTTAACAACAATATTATCATCCCAGAGGCTTCCGCTCTGAAAAATATAATACAAGAGGATTTTTTACTCACCGTAAAATCCTTTTCTCTGAGTTCATGGACCGACACAGCTTCCTATTGACATAGTGGGTATTATCCGTTATTTAGGAGTGACTAGGCAGAAAAACTTGTAAAAAGTGTTGCATCACACCTTCTACAGTACCGCCCAGGGGGCGGACCCTCTGGGTATATCCCCTTCCTCTGCATCTCACAGATCAGTTTGTCAAAAGCAGTACAAACTTAAACCAAAAACGAGGGGTGGGTGCTGTGTCGGACCATGAACTCAGAGAAAAGGATTTTACGGTGAGTAAAAAATCCTCTTTTCTCTTTCGTTCATGGACCGACACAGCTTCCTATTGACATAGTGGGACGTCCCAAAGCAGTGTCAAAAAATAAACGAGGGGTGGTAACAGCATAAAAGTAAACTTCACCCCAAAAACAAAACAGCACTCCTCCAACGGAGGAGTTGCAATTCTAAACAGCCGCCTGCAATACTTTGCGGCCGAAAGAGGCATCCGAAGATGCACCTACATCAACTTTGTAGAATTTGGTGAAAGTGTGAGCGGACGACCAAGTCGCCGCTTTACATAATTGGGAGACAGACACTTGATGTTGGAAAGCTCAAGAGGCACGCACCTCTTGCCCTGGTCGAATGCGCCGTGACAGGAAAGGGGGGCGCCCGACCCTTTATGACGTAAGCCTGGATTACCATCTGTCGGATCCACCTAGAGATGGTGGCCGACGAGACTTCTTGGGACCAGCCACCAAAACAAACAGTGAGTCTGACTTCTGGAACAAAGCAGTAGCAGATAGGTATACTCTCAAAGCTTGGACAACGTCCAAGGAATGCAATGCCGACTCCTTAGGATTCGACGGATGAGGACAAAAGGATGGAAGTACAATGTCCTCGTTGAGATGAAAAGCCGAAACGACTTTCGGAAGAAAAGAGGGCTGCGGACGCAGCACCACCTTATCCTTGTGGAAGATCAGATAGGGAGCCTTGCATGACAAGGCTACCAGTTCAGAAACTCGTCTAACTGATGTAACAGCCACTAAAAAGACCACTTTCTGAGAAAGTGTCAACAAGGGAATATCTCTAATATTCTCAAACGGTGACTTCTGAAGCACCGAGAGGACCAGGTTCAAGTCCCATGGAGGTAGTGGAGGACGGCCTGGAGGAGCCACATCTCTAACCCCCTGTACAAATGTACTCACAAGAGCGTGAGTCGCCGAAAAAAGACAGCCAGGGCAGATATCTGTTCCTTACCGTACTTAGGGAAAGCCTTTGGTCCACCCCACGTTGTAGAAACAGCAGGATTCTGGAGACCAAATAAGTACGCGGATGCCATTTCATTTCCTCACATATGGAAATGTAGGCCTTCCAAGTGCGATGATAAACCCTCCTAGAGGACGGCTTCCGAGCACTTCTCATAGTAGAGATTACTGAATCCGACAGGCCCCCGGTCTCTCAGTACCTGGTTCTCAATAGCCATGCCTTTAAAGCCAGTGACCGTAAAGTAGGGTGGAGTATGAAACCTTGTGATAGCAGGTCCTTCCGTAGTGGTAGGCGCCAGGGGACGTCTGCTACCAGACGTACTAGATCGGTGTACCAAGGACGCTGAGGCCAATCTGGAGCGATCAGGATCATTGGAATCCCATCTGCCTCCACTCTGCGAAGCAGATGAGGAAGGAGCCTCATGGGAGGGAAGGCATAGATTAGCCGATACTGACCCCACGATGTTACCAGCGCGTCCATTGCGTCTGCCCCTGGGTCCTTTGACCGGGCCACAAACCTCAATACCTTCCGATTGAGTCGGGACGCCAGAAGATCTACGTCTGGCGTGCCCCATCTTTGGCAGAGGAGCTGGAACACATCCGGGTTTAAGGACCATTCTTCCTGGTCCAGCATTTGGCGACTCAGGTAGTCCGCCTCCCAATTCTCCACACCTGGAATGTACAAGGCCGACAGTGCCGGTACGCTCCTTTCTGCCCACCTCAGGATGTAAGCGACCTCTGATGCTGCAGCTGAACTTCTTGTTCCTCCTTGATGATTGACATATGCCACTGCTGTGGCGTTGTCTGACTGGATCCTGACTGGACGCCCTTGCAACCTCTGAGACCATTTGAAGAGGCACAGCCTGATCGCCCGGAGTTCCAGGACATTGATCGGCAGGAGGGCTTCCTCTGGGGTCCAGCGACCTTGCGCCGACTGAACACCCCAGACTCCCTCCCAACCTGTGAGGCTGGCGTCTGTCGTGATCACTATCCAATGAACAGGAAGGAATGATTTCCCGGCCAGCAGGGCCGGTGATGTCAGCCACCATACCAGGAATCTCCTGACTAGGTGGCTTACCCGGATTTGATAATCCAGAGATGATGGGCATCTGTTCCATCTGGACAGAACCTCCTTCTGTAACACCCGAGTGTGATATTAAGCATATGGGACCGCCTCGAAAGAGGCTACCATGAGACCCAAAACTTGCATGCAAAAACGGAGTGACGACCAACTCTTGGAAGTCAGCTGCCACACTGCAGCTCGAAGGGTCTGCAACTTCTCCACAGGGCGGAATACGCTTGCCTCTGAGGTATCCAGAATCAACCCCAGATACACTAGGCGTTGAGTCAGCACCAATACAGATTTTTGCGTGTTTAGTACCCAACCACAGTCTCGGAGAGTCTGACAGGTAATGGACACGCTTACCTCTAATTCTGAGCTTGAAGGGGCCTTCAGAAGAAGGTCGTCCAAGTAGCCCACGATAGCGATGCCCCGCTGTCTTGGGAGGGCCAGAATTGGGACGAGCACCTTGGTGAATGTCCTGGGTGACGAAGCCAGGCCAAACGGGAGGGCCACAAACTGATAGTGGTTGTCCCCGATTGCAAATCGCAGAAACCTTTGGTGTCTGGAGTATATGGGGACATGAAGGTATGCGTCCTTGATGTCCAAGGATGCGAGAAAATCCCCTGGATGGAGAGCAGTGACTACAGATTGAACCGACTCCATCCGGAATCTTTGTATCTTCACAAAGCAATTGAGGGCCCTGAGATCCAGGATAGGACGGACCCTCTCCTTCTTTGGCACTATGAACAGATTTGAGTAAAAACCCTGAAATTGTTCCAGTTCTGGAACTGGAACGACCACCCCGCCTTCCAGCAGACCCTGGACCGCCCCATACAAGGCCTTCCGACGGGTCGTGTGTAGCTGGAGGTTGGAGGTAACGAATCTGTCCGGTGGACAAGAGAGAAATTCTATCTTGTAGCCTGAGGAGATCACTTCGCAAACCCACCGGTCGGAGATCAGAGATGTCCACTGAGTCGCGAATTCGCGAAGACGTCCCCCCACCTGAGAGCTGGGTGGGGGCGGACCTTCATGCGAATGCAGATTTGTCCGCAGGCTTGTTGGGTTTGCGGGACCAAGGACGCTTTTGTCCTTGAGCAGGCGCTTTGCCGGCCTGGGGTCTTTTCCCTGGCGCCCTGGGCGGACGAAAAAAACGCTTACGTGCAGTAAAGGAGGGCCCTTGCCCTTGGCGTGGCCCCTTACCCTTCTTGGTTTGAGGAAGCAAAGTGCTCTTACCTCCTGTGGCATCCTTGATGATGTCATCAAGAGAGGCCCCAAAAAGTCTGTCGCCCTTAAAGGGCAGACCCAACAGAGACTTCTTGGAAGCCTGGTCCGCAGACCAGCCTTTTAGCCAGATCAGGCGGCGTATTGCTACCGCATAAACCGAAGCTTTAGACAGCAAGGGAATAGTATCCATGTCTGACTCGCAGACAAACTTAAGGCCCTGTACCAACTACTGGTCGGCCAAAGTTATTTCATCAGGAGGAGCATCTCGCTCCTTTAACCCCTGGAGTATCAATTTTGCCCATTCAGTAAGTGTCTGAGACACTAAGGCCCCGGCCAATGCCGGGCGCACCGCTGAGCCTACCACAGAGTATAGGTAGCGAGCGAGCGCGTCAGTTTTCTTATCCGCAGGGTCCTTGAAAACAGGAGCCCCTTCCACTGGGACTGTGGTAGCTCTGTTAAGCCTGGACACCGGAGGGTCCACTATCGGGGGAGAGGTCCATTTTTTCAGAAAACTCTCCTCAAAAGGGTACCGTACCGCAAAATTCTTTCAGGATGTAAAAACCCTTAGTGGGTTTTCCCACTCCTTGTATAAGAGCTTATCAAAATAAGACACACAAGGAAACACTTTAGCAGTGCGGGCAGGTCTACAGAACCCAAAGGGGACTGATGTCTCTGCTGCTTTTGCAGCATTCTCCAATTTTAGCGTATCCCGCACTGCCGTAATAAGGTCAGATACCAAAGCCTTATCGCGTACTGACCTGGACTTGGAGTCATTCTCACTGTCCAATCGGTCACGGTCTGCAGTCTCTGAAGCCTCAGAATCCGGACCATGAGCCGTAGCTGGGCCTGGTTCAGCATCAGAATTATCCCCGGAAGATTGCAGGGGACGGGGGCGTTTGCTACCCCCCGTGTTCCTGTGTGCTGCTTCCACCCTGGCAACAAAGGCCTCTAGGATTGCCGACCTAGCGTCCATAGATACATCAGGGGCACCAGCTGCCAAATCAGGTGTTTCAGGGAAAAAACCGTCTGCTTCAGATGCCATGCTGACCCACTTGCTGAGACCCACAGGGCTCCAGGCAAGGTATCAATAGGCCACCCTCCTAGCTGATACAGAGATGCAGGATTTCTCCCAGAGGACTCACCACCCTTGGAACGATACTGCTACTGCTGCCGTGTGTTCCGCCTGTGATGCTCTCCCACCGCTGCCTGTGTCAGTCTGATTCCTATTAGCGTTTCCTGTGTTAATTTGCGCCAGTGAAAGTGCACCCTAGAGGCCGGAGGCTATCGCAAGATGGCCGCCAAGTGCTGTATTGAAAACCATGTGGGCTCTAAGAAAATGGCCGCCGAGCCGAATATAGAGGCAAAAGCGGCCGCGGGCCCCAAAAAGATGGCCGCCGAGGGTCGGTTTCTATCTACAGGCGTTAATCATAAGAAACATGGCCGCCGGGCAGTCGATAGAGGCCAAAGCGGGCGCGAACAGAGGCGTTGCTAGGGGGTTGCGGTCCGCACCCGGGTGACACCCGCTAGAGGGGTGACACCCTTCCGACGGTAAGAAAAAAATTTTTTTTTTTTTTTTTGACTTTTTTTTTTGACTTTAATTCAGCAACTTCACCCCGCTGGGCTGGAACAACACTTCCAGCGCCGCCGCGCCTGGTGTGTGTGTGTCCTCCGGTTCCTTATTCTTCTTCCTCCTCCCTCCCTACCCTACAGAGCGTCAGCCTGTCACATCATCACACTGCACTGTGATGATGTGACGTCACACACAACTTTCTCCGGCTGCACGCTGTGAGGGTCGCTGCCCAGCCCTCCTCCTCTCCAGTCAAGACTCCAGAACAGGTGGGGGGGGGGGGGTCTCCACTGCCGGCCCGACTCCCGAGCACAAGCACAAGATGAGGTAGGTGTGTGTGTGTGTGGGGAGCGGGGGGGCGGTTGCCATTGTAAGAGGCAGAGCTACTAGCTAGTGTGGGAGGAGGACTCAGTCTGTCTGGCGCCCTGACCTGTATTGTATGATAATGAAGGGGGGGGGGGGTGCAAGGTGGTCTGCTGCGACACAGCTATAGATTATATATAGATATTATGTAATATAGCTGGTCCATCCGCCCCTCCCCCCACCAGTCCAGCTAACTCAACTACTGTGCCTATTATATGTAATATAATATATCTATATCCAGCATCACCCCCCCCCCCCCGCCCATTATCAGACAGACAACACTGACTATATAATTTATATTAGCTGACTGAGACACCCCCACCCTGAGCTGGTCTGATGATGATAATGGGGGGGGGGTGATGCTGGACACAGATATATTATATTACATATAATAGGCACAGTAGTTGAGTTAGCTGGACTGGTGGGGGGAGGGGCGGATGGACCAGCTATATTACATAATATCTATATATAATCTATAGCTTTGTCTAGCAGCAGCAGACCACCTTGCACCCCATGATGGAGTCCTAACCTGGCACCATACCACCCCAGCCTGCCTTATGCCACCGCAACCTGCCTTATGACACCGAAACCTGCCCTATGCCACTGCAACCTGCCCTATACCACCCCAGCCTGCCCTATGCCACCCCAGCCTGCCCTATACCACCGCACCCTGCCCTATGCCACCCAACCTTCCCTATACCACCGCAACCTGCCCTATGTCACCCCAGCCTGCCCTATGCCACTGCAACCTGCTGTATGCCACGCAAACTGCTCTATACCACCCCACCCTGCCCTATGCCACCGCACCCTACCCTATGCCACCCCAGCTTTCCCTATACCACCCCAACCTGCCCTATGCCACCACAACCTGCTCTATGCCATCACACCCTGCCCTATATAACCCCAACCTGCCCAATGCCACCCAGCCTGCCATATACCACCCCAACCTGCTCTATACCACCCCAGCCTTCCCTATACAACCCCAACCTGCCCTATGCCACCCCAGACTGCACTATACCACTGCAACCTGCCCTATATTACCCCAACCTGCCCTATATCGCTCCAGCCAGCCCAATACCACCCTATACTTTAATTTACAGGGGTCATTTGGGGGTGCGCCTCGTGACTGTGCGCTGCCTGGAGGGCGCTGGGCAGGATAGACAGGAGGGGGGGTGACACCATGTTTTGCCGCACCAGGTGACACCAACCCTAGTGACGCCACTGGGCGCGAACCACAAGAAAATGGCCGCCAAGCGCCGAAATACACATATAGGCGTGAAACCACAGGAAAATGGCCACCGGACAGTCACTAGAGGCCAAAACAGGCATGGACCACCACAAAACTACAGCATGGAGGAAGAGAGGCACACACACAGGTAAGCAAAATTAAATTTTTTAAATGGCAACACAGCGCAGCCCCGCTCCAGATGGAGCCCCCCAGGTGACCCCCAGCACCCAGCAACCTTAGCTCAGAGCCCAGGGAGGAGGGAAGGCAGGGATAGAGGAAAGAAAGGGGCCACAACCACTTACTAAATCTCTTCCAGGAATGTCCAGCCAAATCACCCTGCCGAGGCAGGGGAGCTACTTACCTTACCTGCGTGGATCGTGCTGGAAGACATTCCGGACAGATCATCATCCGCCCACGGAGGTGACTGTCGGCCAGGCATGCTGTGATTGGACCCTAGGGAACGATCATATGCATGCCCTGGAGCGCGACGCTCACCAGACAGGCTACTGCGACTCGGCCGTAAAGTCAGCCGAAGCTGAGTGGTCCGATGCAGGCCCTGGAGCGTAGGCTCACCGGCCACCCGTAGAGCGACGGGCATGTCGTGGAAAACCCAGCGCGTAGCTAGGGTCGGCACACGCTCGATGGCCGAACTGGGGGGACTACAAGGATCGAGGACCCAGCCTGTCACCCAGTCGGCAGTTGATCAAAGATTGCAGGAACTAAAAAAAAAAAAAAGCCAGAAGGGAGCCATGTCCTACTCCTTGCTAGACAGAAAAAAACTGATCTGCAAGATGCAGAGGAAGGGGATATACCAAGAGGGTCCGCCCCCTGGGCGGTACTGTAGAAGGTGTGATTTACAAGTTTTTCTGCCTAGTCACTCCTAAATAACGGATAATACCCACTATGTCAATAGGAAGCTGTGTCGGTCCATGAACGAAAGAGAAAACATTATTTGTGACAAACATACATCTCTTCTTCTGTTTTAACCTCACCTTTGGAATCTCTCAGGTTTTAACTCTGAATATATATATATTGTGGTAGTGTGGTACCCCACCAGTGTATGAATACAGGATTCTCAACCAGGCATGTTGAGGGCCTCCAGGGTATTTTCTTGTTTGGGAGGAAACTTGCTTTTCAGTTTCCTCTTGATTTACTAAAGTCCACTTTGGGACCTGGAGCTTGGGGATTTCTTAGAGATCCAAGTGGATCAGGGTTTTGAGACTCAACTGCACACTGATTGTTCAGGTGTGTGTGGGCCTGATAGTAGAGTCAGGACCAGCATTCTAGGCTCCACCCTCCCGACGAGTGCAGGTGTGCACTGGGGAAGCCATAGAGTGCATGTGTGCAGGGGTGCACAGTGGAAGCCAGAGACCCAAGTCTGAGGATCAAAGCAGTGAGGGGCTGCTATCTAAACGGATGGTCTTTGCAAGGGAACAGTCTGAAGGAGTCAGACGAGAGCCTGAAGTAGAAGGACTGAGCAGCACTGCTGTATGTATAAGCCAGGAGGCTGAATGTCATTTTGTTGATGAAAAGGAGTGCTGAAACCCCTGCGAGGGAAACCTTTGATTTTGTTGTGAACTTCTTTTAATAAAAATGGGCAAACAAAGCCTTTAAAAAGAAGAACCGGTGTCCTTCAAGCTCTACTCTTGATGCTAGTCCTTCAAATGTGGTGGAGAATTTTGGCACAATCTGAGATCCCTACAATCAAGTAAGTTCATCTGTTATATGAACTGTGTTTTTATTGCTAGAAACTGCATAATCTGTGTGTGTGCAGGTGAGGAGAACCTGCAAGAGAAAGGTAACTAGCCTTAAAGAGACAGTGCTCCAATTTGTTGCTGAACTGTGAGAGAATTTTTTGGGAGTGATTGTAAGTATGGGGCGATCAAAACGCCTAAAAGAAGCAAGGATGGCTGAGATGATAGATAGAGCTCTGTGGCTGGAGGGGTTGTTACCGCCTGATCGAACCCCATACATGCCTAAACAGAGTTTTCCAAGGAAAAAGAGGGCTGCTGTTGTCCCTAGCAACCCTGGTGCAATGAATGCACAGATGACGGCTAGTGTGGAGAATCCACCAGCGTTTGAATCTGCAGTGGATTGGTGCGAGCGACACCTGGCAGGATTGGACCAAGCTAAAGTGGAAGGCAAGCCAACCTTCGATACAAAAAGAGAGCTGCCGGATGTCCATGCCTGGGAGAGGGGTGTTGTTGCCCCTGGCAACGCTGCTGCAGTTAAACCAGCAGCTGTTGTGAAAAGTGTGAAAGTGATACAGCTTGAGACAGGGTCCAGCAGATGCAGTGTGGGAAACCCTGACAAGACATGGAACCAAGTGCGCTGTTTGCAGTGCAGTGAGTGGGGGCATGCAGTCTCCAAGTGCCTTTTGTCCCTGGCTCCAGTGCAAAGCTACCTAGCAAAACCAAGGTCTGAGAAGCCTGTGTTATATGCCAGAAGAGAGGCTGATCAAAAGCCAGGACAGAGAGTGGTTGCCCATAGCAACACAGAGAAGGCCAGTCGGGCTGTCTGTGGACCATGGGGTGTGCCTCCCAAGGGTCGTGACAAGTGGCTTCCGGAGGAGCCAATACAGCATGTTGGAGAGAGCCAGCAAAGCTCTGCTTGGAGACTGCGATCTCCCATGGCAACGAGAGTGGAAGTTGTGCCTGGAAGGAATCATGAGAGAAACGCACTGGGGAAAAGTCGTCCAGTACCATGCCTGGAATGTGGCCAGCTGGGGCACGAAATATTGTCTTGCCCTAGATTCTGGGGTGCACCTGGAGGTAGCTGAGCAGAACTCTTTACCTGTGGGCCAAGATCCCTTTGCAAATATGTTTTCAGTCACCCCTGGCAACAAGGAGGAGTTTTCTGTGGTGTCTGCAGGGGGTGCTAAACAGTGGGAGATGCCTGCTGTGATTTCATCCCATGGCCACCAGGGGGAGTTGGCCAGTAAATGTGCGGCTGAGGACTGGTTCTTAAGACAACGTACTCAAATGAAGATGGTGACCCCAACTACTGTGGTGGGTAAGACTATCTTTAATGAAATTATGCCTGGAACTGCTGATTTCAGGTATAAAAGAACTGGCTACGAGACTGTCCATGATGATGTGAGAGTGACCCCAGTTAGTGGGGCCACAGAATGTGCGCTTGAGACTGACTTTTTCATACCCATTGGGAATGCAGGGGTTAAAGTCCAAACAGAACCTGTGTTGATGACTAAAAGTGTTGTGTCTAATGTCTGCCAGCCTCAAGTTGGCAGTGGGCTAGGACAGCCTGCAAAAACTAAAAATGCTATAAGTGTTACTCTTAATGAAAAGTTTGCTGCTGTTGGGAAAACCCCAGGTTCTTCCAGAGCAAAAGCTGTTGTCACAAATGGGTCGCTGCCTGTAGCAATTGGTGGTAAGACAGCACAGTTGTCCCCGGAAATCTCCAGGGAACTTCATGTATTGGAGTCGGAGGTTGCCATGGACAACTGCGATGTCACTCTGGTGGGACAGAGTGGAACTGTACCGTGTAATGGTAATGTGTTAGTGCAAGCTGCTAGTACTAAAAATGTGCCGGTAAACGGTGGGTTAACACAACCTGTGAAAAATGCAAAGGTGTGTGAGACTTATGAAGCGCCGCCCGAGCAAGGTGGTGGTTGTGGTGTATTGCAACCTGTGGTGCTAAAACATGGGTTACCGAAGTCTGCCATGATTCGTAATTTGGGTGATGAATCTGCAACTAAACCCGTCTGTTCTAATGTGTCTCCTTGGGCGGATGGATCAGGGCAGAGGAGCGCCGGTGAATGGAGCACAGCTACAACGGATTGGGATAGTTGGGGTAAAAATCGAATGTCCCTGATAGATGAGGCTTTCATGCACAAAAATAAGGTGGACAAAGTTTCTGCTGTGCCAGCAGGAGGGACGGCAGAACAGCTTATACCTGAGGGTGCGGTGGCTGCTGCAGGGGTTAACCCTCGTGAGAAATATGGACCATATAAGGGCGAGCACACAGCAGACACTTTGTCCGTAACCTACAGAAATGATGCCGACATGGCGTGTCAAAGTGACGTTGTCACTGGTAATGTGAAGCAGTTCATTGGTGCTGAACCTGAGAAGTTGGGTATGAGTCAAGCACCTGGCAGCGCTCTGGTAGAGCACCAGGCTGTGGTTGTCTCCAGCTGGGAGAAAGTTCCGTTAAACCTTGCAACCTCTCACGTCTCAGCAAGTGAGTCTGTCTGCATCCCCAGTGTCAGGAAAGTCCCCAGGAAGGACTTGGGTCTGGAGCCAAGGGTATGGTTTCTAACAAAAGTATTAAAGGAGATGCTTAAACTTTGGGATGTACAGCCAGTCTATACTGGGGTGTATCCACCACAGTCAGACAGTCTGGTACTGCGGAGTACCATTAGGTGGACCCCTGAGTGGCAGGTGGTACAGCACAAAGGAAGACAAGACAGAAATGGTTTATTTATGACTGTATTACTAGTGATAAAAATCGCCTCTAGGTATGCTGATGGGTTACTTCCTGTACAAGAGGTATATGGGAGAGGCTTTGGCGAAAAGAAAGTGTCTGAGGTTTCACCACCTAACAGCCAGGTAGAAGGCATTTCTGCTGCTATGGTCCAAGGTAGTACTGGTCAGTTGTCGGTGAAGAGCGTGTATGCTGTACCAGTGGAAGAATCACATGAGATGGAAGGGCCAAGTGTGGACCAGAAAGCAGCAGAAATCCTGACCGGGGCTCAACCGAAGGTGGTTAAAAAGACTGGGGTCCCCAGTCCAATGTTTGGTTTAGGTGACAAACCTAATAAGGTCCCCGAGACAGGGAAACGGATAAGAAGTGTGGTAAAAATGGTATGTGGATCAGACAAGAGCTTGTCTGTTCAGGTGGATAAAAATACAGATGGCATCAGAACAGGTCAAGTGGTAGGACAGCTGCCTGCAGAGTGGGTGAACCCAGGGGAGGTGACGTCCTGTGAGGTTCCCGTGGGTGATGGCGGCCCTCCAGTATGTGTGCCCTCTGCAGACTCTGCCCTAGCAAATGCTAAAAAAAAAAGGCATTGGTGATCTGTGCAACGTTGAGAGGTGTAAAGTTGGTTTGAATATCTCTGTCAATGATCAACCAAATAGTTTGTTAAAGGTACATGACAGTGTGGTGTCCAAAGGTATTAGGAAATTTTTGGAACCTGAAGCGTGGAGGCAGAAGGGTTGGTAGAAAGACCAGGGGTGCCCTGTTAAAATTTCAGGAGAGGCAGTGCTTATGGAACCCCAAAAGAAGAGGGAGAAGGCTGAGTATAGGGAAATATAGGACCTTGTTAAGATCCAGGGTGGGACATACCTGGAAGCGCACCCGGAAAAAAGGTTGGGCCTACGTGGCTGACAGCCAGCACAGAGGTGTCCCAACCATAATGACGGGTGCTGGTGTTCCTCCCTCCGGATCGAAACAAAGGGGGAGGGTATGTGGTAGTGTGGTACCCCACCAGTGTATGAATACAGGATTCTCAACCAGGCAGGTTGAGGGGCTCCAGGGTTTTTGCTTGTTTGGGAGGAAACTGGCTTTTCAGTTTCCTCATGATTTACTAAAGTCCACTTTGGGACCTGGAGCTTGGGGATTTCTTAGAGATCCGGGTGGGATGAAATCCCCAGTCCTGGATCCGGGTTTTGAGACTCAACTGCACACTGATTGTTCAGGTGTGTGTGGGCCTGATAGTAGAGTCAGGACCAGCATTCTGAGCTCCACCCTCCCGACGAGTGCAGGTGTGCACTGGGGAAGCCATAGAGTGCATGTGTGCACAGTGGAAGCCAGAGACCCAAGTCTGAGGATCAAAGCAGTGAAGGGCTGCAATCTAAACGGATGGTCTTTGCAAGGGAACAGTCTGAAGGAGTCAGACGAGAGCCTGAAGTAGAAGGACTGAGCAGCACTGCAGTATGTATAAGCCAGGAGGCTGAATGTCATTTTGTTGATGAAAAGGAGTGCTAAAACCCCTCCGAGGGAAACCTTTCATTTTGTTGTGAACTTCTTTTAATAAAAATGGGCAAACAAAGCCCTTAAAAAGAAGAACCAGTGAGTGGTGGTGTCCTTCAAGCTCTACCTTTGATGCTAGTCCTTCACAATATATATATATATATATATATATATATATATATATATATATATATATATATATATATAAACATTCATTGTAATAATACAGATCCTAGTGATCCTGTTAGAGATTCTCCATCATGACGTCCTTGTAGAGATCCTTGTGTCCTTCTAAATACTCCCACTCCTCCATGGAGAAATAGACAGTGACATCCTGACACCTTATAGGAACCTGACACACACAATGATACAGTCACCATCCAGACACATCCCTTGTCTGTTACTGGATAATGTCCCAGAATTCCCGGCACCGCTCACCTCTCCTGTCAGCAGCTCCATCATCTTCTTGGTGACTTCTAGAATCTTCTGCATGTCATGTCTCTCAGGTTTTAGGGAGTCACATGGAGGCACTGTGATGGTAATATGATCTCCAGACTTCACAGAAGATCTCTGTATTGAGGAACCAATAGGAATATCATGTTAGAATCACAGAATCCTCCTCACCTCTCCGGTCAGGTCTGTGTTTTATTAATAGAGATAAGAGTGATGTCATGTGACCTCCCAGAAACCTCCTCACCTCTCCAGTCAGCAGGTAGATGATCTCCAGGGTGAGGTTTAGTATCTTCTCAGTCATGTGACTCCGGTCCTCCTTCATCTTAGTTCGTGCCGTCATTTAATCTTTACAGGTGTAGCCCTCTTTTGGGGGTTACGAGAAATGGCCTTCCCCAAACAGGATGGTGCGCTAGACCTGTAGGTAAATAAAAGAACCATAACCTTCACTGAGTGGAAGAGGGGGTTTGATAATAAAGTTGGCAGTGTCTCCACCCAGGACAGGGCCTCAGTGAACAGAGGAGATTCCCTTCCTGGGAAATGACTCAGTAACCAGTCTCAGTGGAATTGTGCACATATACCCAGGTACCGTATATACTCAAGTTTTTCAGCACATTTTTTTGTGCTGAAAATGCCCCCCTTGGCTTATACTCGAGTCACCTTTTTGCGCCTGACCTCTCGGACTTTGGGGACCCGGTACCGGACAGCCGTAGGTCCCCTGGACCCCAAACTTGGCACACATGTAGCCCCTACTCTACAAGTGTGCAAAGTTTGTTGTCCGGGGGACCTACGGCCGGGCACCCCTTCCATAGACTCCCATGTTAAACTGTAATTTCTCCGGTGATTTTGGGGACCCGGTACTTGGCACACATATAGCCACACTCTTCCTCTACAAGTGTGCAAAGTTTGTTGTCCGGGTGACCTACGGCCAGGGAGCAATGATTTTTCAAAGCCGGGCACCCCTTCCATAGACTCCCATGTTAAACAGTAATTTCTGGTGATTTTGGGGACCTGGTACTGTCTGGTCGTAGGTCCCCTGGACGCGGACCTTGGCACACATGTGGCCCCATTTCTCCTCTATAAGTGTGCAAAGTTTGTTGTCTGGGGGACCTACGGCTGGGGAGCACTGATTTTTCAAAGCCGAGCACCCCTTCCATAGACTCCCATGTTAAACGTCAGTCTAGTCGTGGGCACAGTGAGGCATGGACACAGTGCGGCATGCACATGGACATAGTGAGGCAAAGTGAGGCATGCAGATGGACACCCTAGGCTTATACTCGAGTCAATACGTTTTTACCAGTTTTTAGTGGTAAAATTAGGTGCCTCGGCTTATATTCGGGTCGGCTTATACTCCAGTATATACGGTATATATAGTTGTTAATAAGGATAACTCCAGAGAATGTTGTAGCAAAGTTTAATTGCTGGTCTTGGTGCGAACACTGTTTACATATGTGGGCATGACCTACGTATGTGTTCACCACTGCGTGGGAGTACAGGGCGCTTTAAAATATTTTTATTTTATTTTTTATTTATTTGATTACATATTTATAATGTTTACACTGTCCATTTAGAAAAAAAAATTTGATCACTTTTATTGCTATCCCAAGGAATGTAAACATCCCTTGCGATAACAAGACAGCATGGCATGTCCTCTTTATGGAGAGATCTGGGGTCTATAAGACCCCAAATCTCTCCTCTACCTTTAAAAGCAAAAGATTAAAAAAAAGGCCTTGTTTTCATGGGTCCAGAATGGGAAGCGACGCCAT
The DNA here is from genome assembly GCA_029206835.1 of Rana muscosa. Lineage (NCBI taxonomy): Eukaryota > Metazoa > Chordata > Amphibia > Anura > Ranidae > Rana > Rana muscosa. Next base: position 31,996,901 of record JARGYO010000094.1, read on the forward strand.
GATGTCGCTCCAGTCCTCCTAGGCCAGTGATGGCGAACCTTGGCACCCCAGATGTTTTGGAACTACATTTCCCATGATGCTCATGCACTCTTCAGTGTAGTTAAGCATCATGGGAAATGTAGTGCCAAGGTTCGCCATCACTGTCCTAGGCCATAGAGATGAGCGGAGGACATAGAGATGAGCGGAAGCCATCTTTCCTTTTCTCATCTCTGCCTGTCGCTTCTAAAAATGATCTAGCAGCGAATTCGTCACTAGGACCACTTTTATCAGAAAGACCGGGGCCTGAGGAAAAAAACAAATTCCGGGGTTATCTAGCTGCAGCCATTACCCCGGTATTAAACATCTTTGGGAAAATACATCATTACAGTTAGGCGGTTGGAAAGTGGATATTTGTCCCAAGCATGTTAGAATCCACTTTCTGTTGAATGACTCCCTACCTCTGCTGGAAGTCCATTCCAAGCATCAACTACTCTTTTAGGTAAAATAAAACTTTCGAAGATTAGTTCTGAACTTTCCCCCCGTGTTCTCGATTTTCCTTTCATATTGAAGATTCTGCCCTCCTGAACCCTATTCACCCCCTTCATGAATTTAAAGTGGAAGTCCATGCAAAAACTAAAATCCCTGCATCTATAGACACCACAGATCTAACACTTACCTCTCTATAAATGAGTATACATACCTTTTTGGAAGCCGATCTGACCCTCTCTGATCAGATCCCACGCTGAGCTGTCAGCCGCTGCTCCGCTGTAGAGGAGATGGAGGACAACGGAAGCCTCGTAGTAACTTCCCGTTCATTTCATAGCCATTGTCGGCCGTGTCCAGCTTCCGCCGCTGGAGATCAGGTTGAAACGGGTCAGATCGGCTTCCAAAAATGTATGTATACTCATCTTTTCTTTACAGGATAGAGAGGTAAGTGTTAGATCTGTGGTGTCTATAGATGCAGGGATTTTAGTTTTTGCATGGACTTCCACTTTAAAGGTTTCAGTCATGTCTCCCCTTTCCCTTCATTCCTCGAGACTGTACAGAGTAATAATTGCCCTTTGTAGGCCATGAATGGTCAGGATGGTCATTGTCTTATCTATTTATTGTCAGTGCTGTTTGTTTAGAGGAGAATATTACTAGAATTTATCTCCAAAATGAGGAGAATGTTCCGGGCCTGTAAGTGGGGAAATGTTCTGACCCTGAAGGGGTTAATCTAAGTTTCCACACTATATATGTGTGTATCATCATCTGCTGGAGATAAAAGACATCACAGTGACTATGGAGGAAGAGGACGGACATGACGGGGTTACTGGGTGTAAATAGAAAATAAGATCTTATTACCTCCTCTGCTGCCACTTCCAGCAATGTCTTCTCTCTACTTCCTTCCGACTCACCTCTCACCCGGAACTTCCTGTCTGTACCTGACATCACTTCCTGTCTGTACTCCATAGAGACTTCCTTAGAGAAACTATAAGTGAGATCACCACCTTGTGGAGCTCAGAGGAACTGCAGCCCCGAGATACATCTCGTAGTGTGAACACGGCCTTGTGCTGTGTGTGTGTATGTACTGTATATTGGGGTTGTCCCCATGCAACACCATACCTCCCAACTTTTTGAGATGGGAATGAGGGACACCTATCAGCAAAAGTATTCAGGTGTTTTGTCAGAATTGGTAATGGAAGTGACGTTCCGTCGCCGCTATCTTGCTACACCCCCCCACTCCTCCATAGTATAAGGTGACCAGATTTTTTTTAATGAAATCCGGGGACATTTTGTTATTTTTACTAGTAATGGCGGCAATCAGCGACTCTCTGCCTGTCACAGCCTGTGAAGTCTTACTCCCTGGGCCCCGGCTACTACTGGGTGGGGAGCGGAGGAAGATCACTCCGCCAGGGAAGGCAAGGAGATAGGCAGACGGCTGGCTGGGACTTGAGCCAAGGCAGAAGAACATGCGAGTGGGGCTGAATGGGCATGCACCCGAAACTGAAGAAATATTCCCTCCGCTCCGACCAGCACATAATGTCTGTAGCGACCCCCTCACCCCGTCCTCTTTAGCTAGGGGTATGTCACGCGACAGGGTGAGATGCGCTACGGCCCATGTCCTCCCCATAACGGTGGGTGAGGTGAAGGCCAATATCTGATGTTTCCTCGGGCCGGTGTGTCTTGGGCATGTACCGAGTCTGTTGTGCAGAAAACCACCAAACCACCCTTTGCTTTCATTAACAGAGTCCATACACCGATCACAGTCCAACTGTTGGTTTTATTTCGTATCTCCACATACAGGCAATGCGATGGCAGGATACGGTGGGATGAGCAGGTCGAGGCACTATACTGATCTGGGTCCCTACACCCCCTGTGCTATGACCAAGGGTTGCAGGAGTCTTAATTCGAATACCTCCGCTGCGTTGCAGCCCCTATCAGGGGAACATGTCCTCCAAGGGAGTTACCGGAGGCCCATCCGTAACCGGGTTGACGCTGCACCGGAATCTTCGGACGGGTGACCCCCCCCCAGCCTCCTCACCTCAGATGCGGGTCCCCTCGCAAGGAGCACCCTGGAATCACTTCACCCTTGCGGGACCCAGTCGGAGTCACTGGGTCCCAGGCCTCCTCAATAGTACCTCATCCCAGGCTGAAGGTGCCTGGGATGGAATCCCAGCTTCATTCCGGCCAGGCCTAGGGCGCCTAGGCCAGAACCTTGAACCGCCCGCACCCAGGCCGAAGGTGCCTGGGTGCGTGACGAGATGATCCCCGAAGACCTCGTGGCGAGGGCGTCTCCCCCTTTTATCTCCTCCCATCAACACCACGGCGGGTTCCCCGCCCCAGCCGTACCATCTCCAGGAAGGGACAAAAAGGGTAGCACTGTGGTGATGATTCTACCTGAAGCCTGTAGGTACTCCGCCACCCACAGGCAAAGGAGAATATTACATCCCCCAATCCTCCACGAATAACAAAAAGGGGTCTAAACCCTGACATAATTACACACCTGGGTCACACTCCCCCAGGTGTATCCCACTAAATCTGAAGACCCCACTACACACTCCGCCTTGTGATTTGACGCTGGTCCCCAGCGTCAGGTGCACACCCATGTCTCCCAAGGAGGGATGACATGGAGCAAGCCCCTGAGGCTGTCCCCAAATTTGTGAATACTAAGTGTGCCAAGACCTGCTCAAAAGGGAAAGGAAAAAATAGGATTTTTATAACAGCTTACCTGTAAAATCCTTTTCTTGGAGTACATCACGGGACACAGAGCGACATAGTCATTACTAATGGGTTATATAGATACCGTCAGGTGCTGGCACTGGCAACTTCCAAAACCGGAAGTACCCTCCCCTATATAAGCCCCTCCCATCCGGGAGCACCTCAGTTTTGTAGCAAAGCAATAAGTGTCCCCAAAGAGGGGCGGGAGCTCTGTGTCCCGTGATGTACTCCAAGAAAAGGATTTTACAGGTAAGCTGTTATAAAAATCCTATTTTCTTTCTCGTACATCACGGGACACAGAGCGACATAGTCATTACTAATGGGATGTCCTAAAGCAATGCCAAATGAGGGGGGGGATACACCATATATAAGCTGAGCGCTATCAGACATGAGGATCTTTTGCGGCCTGCAACACACTGCGCCCAAAGGCGACATCCTCCTGACTTCTAACGTCCACCTGGTAGAACCTAGTAAACGTGTGAACTGAAGACCATGTTGCGGCCTTACAGATTTGAGCCAGGGAGGCCTGGTGATGCACTGCCCATGAAGTTCCAACTGCTCTTGTGGAGTGCGCTCTAACTTTGAACGGAGGTGGTCTCCTTCTCAAGCCATAGGCTTGTATTATGACCTGTCGAATCCACCTGGCTAAAGTAGATTTTGACGCTGCCTGACCCTTTCTGGGGCCTTCCGGCAGAATAAACAAAGTATCCGTTCTGCGAATCTGAGCAGTGGCTTTTAGATAAGCTTTAACTGCTTTTACTACATCCAAAGAATGCAATAACTTTTCCTCTACCGAAGTAGGTTTGGGGAAAATAGAAGGAAGAACCACATCTTGGTTCAAATGAAACCTCGATACCACCTTAGGAAGAAAGGCTGGCTGAGGACGTAATACTACTCTGTCCTTATGGATAACCAGATATGGCTCTTTACAGGACATAGCTGCTAATTCCGACACTCTTTTAGCCGAACAAATGGCTACTAGAAAAATCAATTTCCTGGTGAGAAGCACCAAGGAAATATGCTGTAATGGTTCAAATGGTTGTTTCTGTAAAACCGACAGAACCAAGTTTAGATCCCATGGACATATGGGAATATTAACCGGAGGACTAATACGCATCACTCCTTGTATAAAGGCTTTGACTAGTGAATGCGAAGCCAAGGGCCTTTGAAAAAATATTGACAAGGCCGAAATCTGACCCTTGATAGTACTCAAGGCAAGCTTCCTATCTACAGCCCATTGTAGGAAGTCCAGAATCCTACCTATTACGTATTTACGTGGATGCCATTTCTTGGCCTCACACCAGGCGATGTACGCCTTCCAGATTCTATAGTAGATCTGCCTGGATACCGGCTTCCTGGCATTGATCATGGTAGATACCACAGCATTAGAGAGCCCTCTCTTTTTTAGAATGTGGGCTTCAATAGCCAGGCCGTCAAACCTAGGGCTGGTAAGGAAGGGTGGTATATCGGTCCTTGCGAAAGCAGGTCCGGACGATGTGGGAGGGTCCAAGGACTCCCCACAGACATTTTTTACAATCTCCGCGTACCATGCTCTTCGGGGCCACGCTGGAGCCACCAGAATCACTGGTTTCTTTTCTACCCTGATTCTGCGGAGTAATCGAGGTAACAATTATGGCGGTGGGAATGCATATATCAGCTTGAACTGATCCCAAGGGAACACTAGGGCATCTGAGCCGCAAGCTAGGGGATCCCTTGTCCAAGAGACAAACCTGTCCACTTTTGTGTTGAATCTGGATGCTAGCAGATCTACATCCGGTGTTCCCCACCGCTGACATATTGTCCGGAAAACCTCGGGATGAAGGGACCATTCCCCTGGGCATAATTGTTGGCGACTTAGAAAGTCCGCCTTCCAATTCTCCACTCCTGGAATGAATACCGCAGATATGGCTGGGACATATCTTTCTGCCCATCTCAGGATGTAATTTACTTCCCTTTGGGCTGCACGACTCCTGGTGCCCCCCTGACGATTGATATATGCCACTGCTGTGGCATTGTCTGATTGAATTCTGACAGGGGACCCTTGGAGTTTGGATGTCCATGCTACTAGGGCATACCGGGCTGCTCGTATCTCTAAGAGATTGATGGGCAGGGCCTTTTCCGCATCCGACCATCTGCCCTGGAGAGACCATTGCTCCAGTACTGCTCCCCAGCCTATAAGGCTGGCATCTGTAGTGACCACCTTCCAGGAAATCGGACTGAAGGATTTCCCTCTTTCCAGATTCTGGGGAACCAACCACCAGCGGAGGCTCTTGCGAACGGAAGGGGACAAGGACATTGGTAATTTCAGAGCCTGAACTTTTTTGTTCCAGGCTGACAGTATGGACCTTTGCAACTTCCTTGAATGGAATTGACCGTAGGGTACTGCTTCGAATGATGCCACCATTTTTCCCAGCAGCCTCATGCACAGGCGTATGGATGGCTGTCTTTTTGAACCCACTAAGTGGATCAAATCTCTCAAAGACGACCCCTTTTCTTGAGGCAAGAAAATTTTTCTCTGGTCTGAATCCAGCCTTAGCCCCAAGTATTCCAGACTTTTGACTGGTTTTAGGGCTGACTTGTCTCGGTTGATAATCCAACCGTGATATTCCAGATACTTGATTGTCTCGTGAACAACCACTTCTAGTTTTTCCACTGAGTGGTCTATCAGCAACAAGTCGTCTAGATATGCCATTATCGTTACACCTCGCGTTCTTAGATTGGCCAATAATGGGGCCAGAATTTTTGTGAACACTCTTGGTGCTGTGGCCAGACCGAAGGGTAAGGCTCTGAACTGAAAATGGCGCCCTTCTACCGCAAAGCGTAGAAATTTTTGGTGGGCTGGAAAGATGGGAATGTGCAAATAAGCATCTTTGATGTCGATCGAGGCTAACCATTCCTCCCCTTGTAGGGCAGTGGCTACCGATCGGATCGACTCCATCCGGAAAGTCCTGATATGTAGGAATTTGTTTAGCCCTTTTAGATTTAATATGGGCCTCACGTCCCCGTTTGGCTTCGGGACTGTAAAGAGGTTTGAGTAAAACCCGAACCCCCATTCTTCCAGGGGAACCTCTATAATTACTGCTTGGAGCAATAATTGTTCTAGTGCCAACAGGAGGGATCCTCTCTTCTGGGGATCCCTTGGCACGTTTGACCTTATAAAGCGGGAAGGAGGGGAGTTTTTTAACTCCAATTTGTATCCCAGATTTACTGCGGAGAGCACCCATCTGTCTCGGATCGTGTCCCGCCAGGTCTCTGTGAACAACTGAAGTCTTCCCTCCACCCGATTGGGTGGGGGCAACCCTTCATGCATTTGACTTTGGGGGAGGTTTTGTACCTCTCCTGCTCCAGGGCTTCTTGTTACCCTGCAATTGTCCCTGATTTTTACCTCCGGGATTTGACCGAGGAGGCCGTCGAAACTGTTTCACAGCCGATGTCCTAGGGACTGGAGAAGCAGGCCTCTTAAAAGAGGGACCTCTAACTCTATTTTTAACCGGCAAAAGTGTACTTTTACCGCTGGAAATTCTCTGGATATATTTGTCCAGGTCTTCCCCGAATAAGCGTTCACCATGAAATGGGAAGCTGACCAGCAATTTTTTACAGGGAGCTTCAGCAGACCAGTTTTTGAGCCATAGAAGCCTGCGCATATGTACTACAGACAGCGTAAGGCGGGAGGCCTGATGGATTGAATCCTTTATAGCGTCCACCGCAAAGCATAAGGCTCTAGGTAGATCAGCTAGGGCAAGAGCCTGCTGATCTGGCAGGTCCCTGAAGACCTGTTTCAACTGATCTTTCACTGCTTGGCAGACCCCAATAGCTGCCACTGCTGGTTGTGTCACCAATCCTGCTGTAGAAAAAGCAGATTTTAATAAGGACTCCAATTTTTTATCTATTGGGTCCTTGAACATTTGGACATTATCCACCGGACATGTCAGTGATTTATTCACACAAGAGATGGCTGCGTCCACTGTAGGGACCCTCCATTTTCTGATGAACTTATCCTCCATGGGATAGACCACCGGAAATCTCTTGGGGGGAGTAAATATTTTGTCAGGATGCTCCCAATCCTGGTAAATGAGCCCTTCCAGTAAAGGATGGATCGGAAAGGAACAAACAGTCTGGGGAGCTTTTAGCGACCCCAACGAGGAGACAGAAGTGGATGATGGCTCCGCAAGTGGCATTTTAAATGCTGATCGGACCATATTAGTCAGGGACTGAACCCATAACCTTTCAGCATGTGATGCTGAGAACGGCTCTTCCACTGTTGATTCCTCTACAACCGAATCGACCTCATCCTGATCCCCTTCAGGTAGGTCGATCCCTGTATGGGACTGTTGCTCTGTTAACAGGCACTCTGAGGGAGGAGACGGAGATCGGGCGCTTTTCTCCTGTGACAGGGAAGCCGCGATCAATGCTGACAATCTCTCTTCCAGCCCTCCCAGAGCTGAGGTAAAAACCTCCTCTGTTACATACACAGGAGCAGGTGAACTGAGGACAGCCACAGTACCAGGTACTCCTGAGGGTGCTCTACGGTCACTAACCTCTGATTCTTCAGGGGAGACTGGTGCAGCCGAAGCATGCCCAAGATCCTCAGAGCCCGATGGAGACCCCCTATTCCTCCTGGAATTTCTAGTCCCGGAGTTTTTAGACGGCATATTCCTAAGCCACAAAGCTGAGGTATTCCAGCCGAAATACACCAGTTACTGACAATAGTCTAGCATAAATGCTGCTATAAGAAACAGTTGGTGTCTACTAATGTGCCTTTCTAGGGGATGCCTGTATCAACCGCTTGCTGTATGCCTTCTTTAAATGTTGCCAGCTCTGTCTCTGTACTTCATAGCCAGCTCACCACACAAAATTGTGGTTTTTAACATGCTGGGACGCCCGCACATGCGCAGAAGCGCTGCGGCGCGCACAGAGCGTCATCCCCCAGGCTCCGCCCCCTTTCCCGGCTCACCTCTATATATAGAGGCGCGTGCACGCGCACGCGCGCGGCCACGTGTGCCTTCGGCGCTAATTTCGAAAATGGAAACCAGGGACAAGAGCCAGGGCCCCCTTTGCCGCAGGCCGGGGGATGGACGAGCATTGCAACATGGCAGAGGAAGCAGTTTCCCATAAGAGAACTCACCATCTGCCTGGACTCGCTCTGATGAGAAGAAACTAGTCCACATGACAAGAAACGTTCCACAGCGGCCTCTAGTGGACAAACACAGGTACCGCAGTCTAATATATTAAATATATATATATATATAAAAAAAAATTTTTTTTTTTCTTGACCACCATTAAAAATTATTACATTTTTTTAGTAGTTACAGGCATGCACAGAATTTTGCGGGAATACCATTAGGTAACAGACAGAAAGACAAATTAGGCTTGGGGGTCCCCCAATAGAACCAAGTTCCTGGGGGCCCCCACTTACCTGTTCCCCGCCGCAGGACTTTGTTTGGTCCACAAAAGCCCAAACTTCACCTATCACGGCAGGCATTGTAATCAAACCTTCAGGGACCGGGTTCCCAAGGATTCCACTCCCCTGGACCTGTATAGCACCCTGCACAGAAAACATCTTGGTCGTGGGTATGACCAGAGCTCTGGATCCCAGGGTCCAGCTCTCCTAAGAGAAGCATTACAGGCAAAACCTTGCTCTTCTCTGCAAGGCCCGGGTACCGACCGTTTAGCTATGAAGCTTTTTTGGTCGGATCCGGAATAGCTTACTGAGGCCCAAAAGAACCTGTACGCAAGCTCAGTGAAAAACACATGTTTCTTCTTGGCCAACACCTTAGACACTGGCAAAAAACTGAGGTGCTCCCGGATGGGAGGGGCTTATATAGGGGAGGGTACTTCCGGTTTTGGAAGTTGCCAGTGCCAGCACCTGACGGTATCTATATAACCCATTAGTAATGACTATGTCGCTCTGTGTCCCGTGATGTACGAGAAAGAAATATAAAACGATAAACTTTTGCATAAAACATCTATTCTGTACACATGTACAATCCCTCCCATCACTGTCTAAGAACCACCCCATACTCAGTAGTCTTGACCGATGAATCTCCTGCAGAAGGGAAACAAAAACAACATCCTAACAATCTGTGTTAACTTGGAATGAATAGGTCTGTCAGCCGAGAGACCCACTCACTCCAATAAGCAAAGTGATGCATGTGTAAAATTTTCAAACAGTCGTTGCACAACACTGCCACCTGTTGACAGCGCCGCGGTCATGACACTTGCCGAGATCTTCCTTCTTCCTGCTTTTCTACGCTAACTTTTACCCCCAGAGTCTCTGCCTTTGGCACATGAAGAAGAGGGAGAAAAACAACAGCTCCCAAGTCTCCAGTGAGTGAAAGAAAAGCCCAAATCAAAACAAAAGTAGGGCGCAGTTCTGAGCGTCTGGGAATGTTCCTTCCAGAAAGTTCAACAGCAAACAAAATAGGAGCTCACTTCTCCTACAAGTAAAACCTTGGATCCGGCAAAAATAGGGGCTTCAGGTGCTTGTCAAACACTTCCACCGAATATTCGACATCCTCTCCTTCTTTCCTGCAGATGAGCACCTTATCGGCTTGAATATGGCGCCCCAGTCTCCAATCAGCTCTACAGTCTCTAAACTTTTTAGATACAGGCGGCGAACATGACAGGTATCGCCGGGCATGAGGCACTTTGAGCTTTTCCCATACAAACTCGTCGTACCACCTTTGTCGCAAAACTTCGACTTCATACAATAAGTCCCGAGGCAAGTAGGGGTACTCCCACCCATATTCACGGGCGACTCTTTGGGAAAAAAGTCTCTGCAATCTGGCTAGAGGTGGCATCACATCTCGCTCGCCTTCTCCTGGCTGTACGATGGCCTCCGGGTGCCAAGGTACCTTCACCATCTCGAGTTGCTTTGCCTTGGGTGCCCGCAACGAAGCACACTGCGTCCCCACTATCGGAGCGGGTGATGTGGTTGAAAGTGGAAGGTCGGTCGGAGGACTAGATTTCCTCGGGAACTCCGGGGCCTGCGCCCGGAGCGTACTGTCTTCCATGGACATGGGGGAATCCTGCGGTTTACACAGCACAGGTAGTGGGCGTCTGTCCCAGCCCTTCCGGTGAAACAGTTTGTCTATTTCCCCGTCATCCCCACAGTCTGACAACGACTCTAGGTCGGAGGTGTCATACATCTCGGCGGGAAGGTAGTCTCTAGTAGACGGAAGGCTACCCTCCCTTGCGGGCTCCACCGGCTGTGGACTCCCGACACCTCCAACCAACACCACAGTCCCAGCCCCTAGCTCACCTGGACTATCTGAAGAACTGGGATGTCCGGGACTCTCTTCTCTACCGGCGCCATCTAGGCCAGGCAAGCGGCGGGGTGAAGCTCGACCACGACCATAGGATGCCTGTACCAGGCCGACTTTCCTCTTCGGAGGTGGCAGCAGGGAATCTGTGGTGACCGAAGCAGTGTCCTCGGATTTCTCTCTTTCCGTCTCTGGTTGGGCGGTCACGTCGCCCTGGTCAGCGTGTACGGGGACCTCCGCAGAGGCCTGGATCTCTCCCTCCGGAGTGGCGGTTCCTGTGATGCAGTTGAGGCGAAGGGCCCGGGGCCTTACTGTGGATGATTCGACCTCAAAAAGAAACTCTTTGCACGCTTCACATCGCCCGAACGGCTTTAGTTGGACCACCAGTCCCGAGCATCCGGGACAGATCACACCGAGGGCCTCCATGTCTCTGCATGAATACAGAGCCAACTGTCCTCAGGGCCTGAGCCTTATCCCCGTGTCTGTCAGGGGAGCAGCAAATGCAGTCATCTTCATAGGGTAAGATACCGGCATCCACGGAGAGCTTGAATTCATTCCGACCACTTGCTGCTCCATCACGCGCTGACCACGCGCCGGAGTCTCCACGTGTATCTCCACACGTGGCCAGACTCCTCCCACGACGTGCACGTTTTCGCGGGCTTCCGCCAGCCTCCGCCTATAAATTTTGCAGTCATGGGGTGCCTCGTGGCGCAGTGCATTAACAGTCCCCACATGTAGTACTTCACACGGCTGGACCTCTCCCTTTTTACGCTCCTCCGCGTGGGCCTTTCCCGACTTAGGGTCATGTCCACAACTCCGAGCAGGGATGCACTTTAGCCAATCACATGGCCGACCTGCTCGGAACTCCTCCGGGCAGCAAAGTTCAAACACAGACGTTCTCAGTTCCATCGTTGAGACACACACGATCCCGGATGAGCCCCCACGTGTAGCGACCCCCTCACCCCGTCCTCTTTAGCTAGGGGTATGTCACGTGACAGAGTGAGGTGCGCTACGGCCCATGTCCTCCCCATAACGGTGGGTGAGGTGAAGGCCAATATCTGATGTTTCCTCGGGCCGGTGTGTCTTGGGCATGTACCGAGTCTGTTGTGCAGAAAACCACCAAACCACCCTTTGCTTTCATTAACAGAGTCCATACACCGATCACAGTCCAACTGTTGGTTTTATTTTGTATCTCCACATACAGGCAATGCGATGGCAGGATACGGTGGGATGAGCAGGTCGAGGCACTATACTGATCTGGGTCCCTACACCCCCTGTGCTATGACCAAGGGTTGCAGGAGTCTTAATTCGAATACCTCCGCTGCGTTGCAGCCCCTATCAGGGGAAGATGTCCTCCAAGGGAGTTACCGGAGGCCCATCCGTAACCGGGTTGACGCTGCACCGGAATCTTCGGACGGGTGACCCCCCCCAGCTTCCTCACCTCAGATGCGGGTCCCCTCGCAAGGAGCACCCTGGAATCACGTCACCCTTGCGGGACCCAGTCGGAGTCACTGGGTCCCAGGCCTCCTCAATAGTACCTCATCCCAGGCTGAAGGTGCCTGGGATGGAATCCCAGCTTCATTCCGGCCAGGCCTAGGGCGCCTAGGCCGGAACCTTGAACCGCCCGCACCCATGCCGAAGGTGCCTGGGTGCGTGACGAGATGATCCCCGAAGACCTCGTGGCGAGGGCGTCTCCCCCTTTTATCTCCTCCCAGCAACACCACGGCGGGTTCCACGCCCCAGCCGTACCATCTCCAGGAAGGGACAAAAAGGGTAGCACTGTGGTGATGATTCTACCTGAAGCCTGTAGGTACTCCGCCACCCACAGGCAAAGGAGAATATTACATCCCCCAATCCTCCACGAATAACAAAAAGGGGTCTAAACCCTGACATAATTACACACCTGGGTCACACTCCCCCAGGTGTATCCCACTAAATCTGAAGACCCCGCTACATGTCAGATTAGAAAACCTGTGAGATGAGCAGGCTTGCAGCTGCTTTTAAAATGCAACTTCATAACAGTCAGACGGAGTTCTTAAGTACTGGATTTCAGTATATAAACTCACTTTACTGTTCAATATAAGTGTAAAATGGAAAACTCCAGTGGGTGTAACAAGATGTCCGCTTTCCCCTTCTTGGTGTATCATTACTATGGAGGAGTACGGGGTGTAGCAAGATGGCGGCGATGGAACGTCACTTCCGTTACCAATTCTGACGGATCGCCATATCTGACGAAACACAAGCATAGGACACGCCCCATTAAAGGAGAATTGTACAAAAAAACAAGATTGGTAAAGCCCACAAGTGCTTTGTTTTTACCACTACTATTCCTTTATATTGGCTTTTGGAATTTACAAATGCAGCAATTTAAAAATCAGATGAAAGGTTTAGCGCTGGGAAACACTTTTTGATAGATAAAAAGTGTATTTTATATACAACTATATGGATCAGACCAAAATGAGGGACAAATGAGGAGGAATGAGGGACAGAGGGACATTGCTCCAAATCAGGGACAGTTGGGAGCTATGCAACACATTTCCTGTTACTATTACTGCTAAGTATTATTGCATGCTCAGCTTTCCTACCTCCTTTCCTGGCCAACCAGGCTGCATGCTCGTCATAAGGGTCAGGTATGGATTTCCTGGGGGACCTCAGGCATTTGTGAGGATCTCCCTTAGAATCCATACCAGACTCAAAGGGTCTGGTGGGTAATTTTGGGATGTTTTTTTAATTTTGCTGTAAAATGTGTCACACCAACGGTGAAATTTAAAAAGAAAAAAATTATACAGTTTGACAACATTGTCTCTGATCACCACCGCAGCAGTATAATGTCACCAGACCAGTGTCCCTAATCACTGACGCACCAGTAAGTGTCCCTGATCACTGCCACACCAATCACAGTGTCCCTATTAACCACCATGCTAGTCACAGTGTCCCTGATCACTGTCACACCACCTACAATATCCCTGATCACCACAACACCAGTTACAGTGTCCTTGATCACCGCCACACCACCTACAGTATATCTGATCACCTCTACACAAGTCTCAGTGTCCCTGATCACCTCTATACCAGTTGCAGTGTCCCTGATCCCTGCCCCACCAGTCATAGTTTTCCTGATCACCGCCACACCAATCACAGTGTCCCTGATCACTGCCACACCAGTCCTAGTGTCCCTGATCATTGCCACACCAGCCACAGTGTCCCTGTTTACTGCCACACCAGTCTGTGTCCCTGATCACCTCCATATCAATCCCAGTGTCGCTGATCACTGCCACACAAGTCAATGTGTCCCTGATTACCGCCACACCAGTCCCAGTGTCCCTGATCACCTCCATATCAGTCCCAGTATCCGTGATCACCTCCATACCAGTCCCAGTATCCGTGATCACCTCCATACCAGTCCCAATGTCCCTGATCACCTCCACACCAGTCCTAGTGTCCCTGATCAATGCCATACCAGTCCCAGTGTTCCTGATCACCGCCACACCAGTCCCAGTGTCCCTGATCACCTCCACACCAGTCTCAGTGTCCCTGATCACCGCCACACCAATCACAGTGTCCCTGACCACCACCACACCAGTCCCAGTGTCCCTGATCACCTCTAAACCAGTAGCAGTGTCCCTGATTACCGCCACACTAGTCACAGTGTCCCTGACCACTGCCACACCAGTTACAGTGTCCCTGATCACCTCCATATCAGTCCCAGTGTCCCTGATCACCGCCACACCAGTTACAGTGTCCCTTATCACTGTCACATTAGTCACAGTATCCCCGATCACTGTCATACAAGTCTCAGTGTCCCCGATCACTGCCACACCAGTTCCAGTGTCCCTAATCACCATCACATTAGTCACAGTGTCCCCGATCACTATCATACTAGTCTCAGTGTCCCTGATCACTGCCACACCAATCCCAGTGTCCCTAATCCCCACCATATTATTCACAGTGTCCCCGATCACTATCATACTAGTCTCAGTGTCCCTGATCACTGCCACACCACCAGTCCCAGTGTCCCTGATCACCTCCACACCAATCACAGTGACCCTGATCAATGCCACACCAATGCCAGTGTCCCTGATCACCTCTACACCAGTCCCAGTGTCCCTGATCACCTCCACACCAGTCACAGTGTCCCTGATCACCTACATATCAGTCACAGTGTCCCTGATTACTGCCACATTAGTCACAGTGTCCCTGATTACTGCCACATTAGTCAGTGTCTCCGATCACTGTCAAACCAGTCCCAGTGTTCCTAATCCCCACCAAACCTGTCCCAGTGTCCCTAATAACTGCAATATCAGTCAGTGTCATCACAAGGACTCGTTTACCTGTGTGAAGCATTTGAAAGACAGTGAAGAAGTGTTGTATCACCTCCTCACTGCTTGATTTAACCTCTTGGACACTGCACAAGCTCCCCATTTCTTTGAATGGTTTTTCAATAAGTGGGCATACAGGGGGTATAATTACTGCCAAGGCTGTGAAGCAAAGTATCACAGCCATGGCATGTTTGTACTCCCAGCTACTGCAGCTACAGTGGGTAGTGGTTGAGGGGAGGTAAAATAGCAGCTCATCTACAAGGTTTTACTTCCCCCAACCTCACCTGTGAATGAGCCCTCAGAGTGCAACCAGTCACACTGTCTCCAATCACCACCACACCAGTCACAGTGTCACCAGACCAGTGTGGCTAGAATCCGTGTTCCTAAAATGCCACCACACCAGATCCGTGCAGCCAGCAACAGTTTTTTTGATCACCACCACACCAGTCACAGTGTTACCAGAGCAGTGTATACCAGCAACAGTGTTCCTTATCTCCACTACACCAGTTGCGGTGTCCCTGATTGTTGCCACACCAGTCCCACTGTCACCAGACCAGTTTAAGGCAGCAACAGTTTTTATTATTGCTGCCACACTAGTCCCCAGTGTTACCAGACCAGTATAAGCCAGCAATAGTGTTCCTGATCACTGCTACACAAGCCCCAGTGTCACCAGACCAGTGCAGCCAGCAACAGTGTTCATGGTCATCGCCACATCAGTGCAGTGTTGTATTTTCCTGTTGCCTGTACTGACCCTGGCCTGCTTATTGACCATGTTTCTGTCTGCTGCCTGGACCAATTTTTTGCCTCTATGCTGACCATGCCTCCACCTGCCACCTGAACTGACCCATCTGCACGTCTGACTAAGGCCCCTTTCACACTGGGGCGGGCATGTGCGGTGGCGGTATAGCAGCGCGATTTTTAGTGGCGCTATACCGTCATATTTACCGCGATATTCGGCTGCTAGCAGTGCGGTTTTAGCCCCCGCTAGTGGCAGAAAAAGGGTTAGTACCGCCCGCAAACCGCGGCTACAGCCGCAGTGTCCCATTGATGATTTCAATAGGAAGGAGCGGTAAAGGATCGGTATATAAACCGCTCCTTCACCACTCCAAAGATGCGGCTTGCAGGAGATTTTTTTTCCTCCTGCCAGCGCATCGCCTTAGTGTGAAAGCCCTCGGGCTTTCACATTGAGAATGCTGGGGCAGGAGTATTTCAGTCGTTATTTATGTGCTATTTTTAGCGCTAAAACGCCTAAAATACGCCTCAGTGTGAAAGCACAAACCATTACTGTACATAAGCCATGTTTACTGAAAGAACCAGCAGGAAACAGGAAACACAACACAGGAAGAAGTACAACAGAGATGCACCATAGAGTTGCATTTAAAGAAACATGTCATCCATAACATCTCCCCCTTTTAGTGTTAATAAATGAACATTGTGAAATTTAAAAGAGACAAAGCAATAACACATTCTACAGGTTAAGTCTCATAGGTGGTTTTGAACATCTACCACTACGGGTGAAGACTGGCCCTTGTGCAAGGATTCCTTTAGCCCTTTCTGAAGTTACTGGGCTCCTCTCATCACGTACTGGCATGCTCTGCGCTTGACAGCTGTCGGGTATACTTGGTTGCCCAGAACTGTCATTGCCGTTGGTATGAGGCATTCCCTCTGTACATGCCTCACTGTCAATGGGTGAGTCTGATCCATCAACGGGATACTGAGAATCAGTCTGTTCTGCCACTCTCAAATCCACTCGATTGCGGCGATAGAGAGTTCCTTCAACGTCCACAAGATAGGAGCGTGGTGCAACCTTTTGCAGACAAGTACCTATTCTCCAACGGCCTGTTCGATCCCCAGGTAATGGTTTTATACGGATTCGTTCTCCAATATTTAATTCTGGCAAATCTCTGGCCGATGTGTCATATCGTGCCTTTGACACTTGTCTTTTAATCCTTATCTTTTCTGGAACACCTTGTATAACAGAGGGTTCAAGCAGCCTATTTGATACTGGTAAGGAAGTCTTTAATCTCCTTGACATGAGTCTTTGTGCCGGGCTACTATCCATGCCTTCAGTCGGAGTGTTTCTCCAATGTAAAATGGCCTTCCATGGGTCTTTACCATCACTTTGTGCTTTCTTGCATAAATTTTTAGCAATCTTTACAGCTGATTCAGCTTTGCCATTAGCCTGTGGATGACGTGGTGAGGAAGTAACATGCTCAAACTCCCATTCAGTGGCAAATTTTCTGAATTGTAGGCTTGCAAACTGAGGGCCATTGTCGGAGATCACTGTATCTGGTTGACCATGACGTGCAAACTGAGCCTTGCACCTCTTAATTGTAGCTTCAGTGGATAAGTCGGGAAGAAGGTCTATTTCCCAGAAGTCTGAATAATGATCGACTAAAAGCAGGTATTCCTTGCCTGCGTAGTTGAATAAGTCCATACTGATAATCTGCCACGGACGTGTAGGTATCTCATGTGACATCATGGTTTCTTTCTGTTGCAAATGGGCATATTCATTGCAGGTGGGACAATTACTGACAAAGTCTTTGATTTCACCATGCATGTTGGGCCAGTAAAGAGTATCACGAGCTTGCCTGTAGCATGCTTCACCACCAATATGGCTGGAGTGTATGCGTAATAACATCTCTGCTCTCAGTGACTTCGGCACGATGACCCTTGGACCTTTGTACAAGATACCATTTTGTATGCTGATCTCATCTCTAAAGGACCAGTATTCCCTTACAATTCCAGGTACTGCATCTTTTTCATCTGGCCACCCACTCAAAACAATAGACTTCAAAGCTTGTAAAGTTGCATCACTGTCAGTGTGCTGTATGAGTTGATGTAGTCGTTGATCTGTGACATTAAGATAGTCTGCTTGATTGATATCGGCAAAGAAATTTTGTTACTGTTCCAGCAGACAAATTGTACGATGCTCATGCTCACCTCCAGGTGCCACATTATCTGACGTAGCTCTGCTCAGGGTATCGCTGATATACATTTCACATCCTGGCTTGTAGACAACATTGAGGTTGTAATGCTGCAATGTAAGCATCATGCTCTGCAAACGCTTGGGAGCACACAAAAGGGGCTTTTTGAATATGGCTATCAAAGGTTTGTGATCAGTTTCAGCTGTAATTGAATCCCGTCCATAAAGATAATGATGGAAACGCTGGCAAGCAAATACAATGCTTAAACATTCCTTCTCAATTTGAGCATAATTTTGCTCAGCTGATGAAAGAGCTCTGGACGCATATGCAACTGGCTGACCTTTCTGCAAAAGGCAACAGCCCTGACCATTTTTACTGGAGTCACTTTGTATGGTAACAGGCTTTGTGACATCATAGTATTTCAACACTGGGGCAGAGGTGACCAAGTGTTTTATATCCTCTACTGCCCGGTCATGCTTGGGAAGCCAGTGCCAAACTGCATCTTTGTCCAGAAGTCGTCTTAGTGGCTCACACACCTCAGATAAGTGTGGCAGGAATTTTGCTAGGTATGTAACAAAGCCAATAAATCTCTGTACCGCTTTGGCATCAGCAGGTTGTGGCATGTCCACAATGGCTTTAATCTTATCCGGGTCAGCTTTTAAGCCTTGTGAAGACAGGATATGTCCATGGAAACGGACTTCTTCCACCTTGAACTGCAATTTCTTCACACTAAGCCTCAGCATCACCTGCCTACAACGATCCAGTAGCGCTATTAACTTTTCATCATGGTCTTGCTCAGCCTCATCTGTATTGCCGCAGCCAACTATAAGAATGTCATCAGCTATTGGCTCAATTCCATCAAGACCACCTAATAGTTCATGCTGCTTTCGCTGGTATACCTCTGGTGCTACAGAGACTCCAAATGGTAGTTTGAGCCATCTCTTTCTGCCCCAAGGAGTCCAGAACGTGGTCATGTAGCTACTCTTTTCATCCAGTTTGCACTGTAAAAAGGCATCTCTAGCATCCACAAGTGTGAAGACACGTGCTTTAGGTAGTTTGTGCAAAATATCATCAAGTGTTGGCATTAAGTAGTGTGACCGTTTCAGGGCCATATTCAGAAACTTGGGATCAATGCATATTCTGATCTTCTCAGGCTTTCTGATAACAACCATATTACTGATCCAATCTGTAGGCTCTGTTACTGAAGTTAGATGTCCTTCAGCTTCATATTTATCTAGTTGAGTTTTAACCAGTGGCTTAATGGCGATAGGCACATTGCGTGGGGCACATTGTACAGGTGGAATGGTAGGATCAAGTTCAAAGCGAACCTCTCCTGGAACAGAAACTATCGGGCCCTCAAACACATCACTGTAGGTGTGAAGAATTTGCTGTTTTGTCAGTGGCCTAGTCAGAGATTTTGCAGGCTGATTATCAACATTATGTAGCTCAGCAGGAATGGTGAACAGCATCAGTCCAAGGCGCTCACATGTTGAACCTGATAATAGCGGTTTCTGATCGGCATCAACAATCTCAAAGTTCAGTTTGTGTATACAATCACGTATGCTGCATTCTGTTTGGAATAGCCCCAATGATTCCATTAGTTCCCCTGAATACAACTTTAGTTTGGTGCTACTAGGCTGAAGGGGTGCTCTGGGTGCCAGTTTCATTTTGTCCTTTATACTCATGACATCACACGTTGCACCCGAGTCCAGCTGGCAGGGTTGGATTATATTGTTTAATCTGAGGTTTACAAACCATTTTTTGCCCTTTGTGTTTACAGCACCAATGCATTCTGAGGAGTAAATCATATCAGTGCTAAGCAGGTGTGCATTCTCCGGATCTGACATTTTCTCAATTGTGTGCAGCTTCCTTGCTTCCATTTTACTGGAGAGACACACTCTTGCAAAGTGATTTGGTTTACCACATGCAGTACAGATTTTCCCATATGCAGGACACTTTTCTTTCTCTCGTACATGCACATTGCCGCAATACTTGCATGATGCAGGCTTCCTCCCAGGTGAGTTGTGTAGGTGACCCTTGTGCTGAAACTTATGCTGGTGGTTTTTGAAGTTTTGCTGTTGTTTAGAGGCTGCATTGATATTGTCAATCAGTTTATCCTGCTCCATAGCTTTCATATGTTTGTCAGTAAGTTCAGCAGTGCGACATATCTCAATTGCTGTTTGTAGATCTAAATCATGTTTCCTCAATAGGTGGCGGCGTGTGCTTTCACTGGTGATACCCAAAACTATTTTATCACGAATAAGTTCATCTCTCAGAGAGCCATACTCACAGCTTGCAGCTTTTGCTCTTAGCCGTGTGACAAACCTGTCTATTGATTCACAGTCTTCTTGCTTACAGCAGCCAAATATATATCTTTCATAGATGACATTTTTGGAAGGTCTGAAGAAAGCTTCTAATGCATCCAGAATGGTTTTGGTGTCACTCTTTTGCTCCTCTGTGAGGTTCAGATTATGCTTGTAAACATGGAGGCATTCACTGCCCATTATCCTACTCAGCGTGGCTGCTTGCACTGCTGCAGACTTCTCATTTAACCCTGTGGCTAGGGAATAGTCCTGAAACTCAGCCCTGAAATTGTCCCAGTTACTGCCAACATCTCCACTCACCCTCATTGCCTCAGGCAGTGGAATGCTGTTAGCTGCCATGATGCTGTTTTCCTTGCTGCAAACACTCAGCATCCAGGACAGGACTGCATTTGTCAGGAGGCACAATCAGTTCCAAGAACACTCACATGAAGGCTGGCAGGCTCTCAGCATCAAATGTGTAGAAAGAGCATGGATCCAAATCTTCTGACACCATGTTTGTTGTGATATATGTAGAGAGACAGCACAAACCATTACTGTACATAAGCCATGTTTACTGAAAGAACCAGCAGGAAACAGGAAACACAACACAGGAAGAAGTACAACAGAGATGCACCATAGAGTTACATTTAAAGAAACATGTCATCCATAACAGGGGCCTAACTATGTTCCAGCGAGAACCCAGTCCTAGCCATCCCTTGTGGACATCTGTACAGGAACTCCTTTGTTCTTCCTTTCTTTAGCCCCCTGTACCTCCTTACTAGTGAATTTGGCATTTCTAGGGGCAGCCACATACCAGTAGGCTAGGTTTTCTTGGCCTCTAGTAAGTGGGACTACTATACTGTAGGTGACGCTACACTAAGCTATATTCCCTGATCACTCGTATATTACAGTACGTTGGTTTTGATACAACTGGTTGATTTTTGTGACACATGAGACACAATGTCTGGTACATAATCAGTCCAAAAGTAAGCACCAGTGGGCGGAGTGAAACGTGTTGGGTGCGTGGCCTGGTGGGGGTCCAGGCTGAGACTGCTATTCACTATTACACAGCAGGCTTTGATTTGATGTGCGGCCCCCGAGACACCTATCACTTTCTATTCTAACATAATCAGTCCAGAAAGTGGAAAAGTCTAACAAATGTGGTATTACTATACTCAGGAAGAGTAGTAGAATGTGTTTTGGGATGTAATTCTAAGTATGCTTATACTGTGTGTGAAAAAGATCTTATTAAATTGACAACTTTATATAAAAAAAATATTTTCATTTTTGTACGCATTTTCCAAAAACGTATGGAAAAAAGACTCACCGTGCCTATAAAAAAATACCTTTGGATGCTTACTCTCCAAAATGTGGTCATTTCATGGGTGTTTCTACTGTCCTGGTGCTCCAGGGCCTCCAAAAATGTGATAGGTAGGTAGGTAGGTAGTAAGGAAATCAGATGTGTAATTTACTAGAACACCTAATGGTGCCCCTTGGATTTTGAGCCTTTCTATGTGGATAGAGTGTAAAAGAAAGTTTCACACATGTGGTATCGCCATACTTGGGAGAACTAACAGAATGTGTTTTGGGGTCTAATTAAAGTAAACCTTTGATGTGTGTTAGAAATATCCTATTTATTGACAACTTTGTGCAAAAAAATACATTTTAATTTCCTTTCCTGCAGATTCCAAAAACTTGTGGCAAGAAAATTACATTTTCAAGACTCACCGTGCCTTTCAGAAATAACTTGGGGGGGGGGTTTGCTTTCCAAAATGTGGTAATTTTGTGGGTGTTTCTCCTGACCTGGTACTCCAGAGGCTCAAGAAATATGAAAGGGAGTCAGGAAATTAGATGGGTAATATATGCTCCTTGGACACCAGAAAATCTGCAGCCTTGTTTTCCCTACACAGCTAGTGTAAATCCCACTACGAGCCCCCAATCTGTCAACTGTGTGATATTTTACTAAAGAAGAATGCTGTACGCACAAACTTTTCAGGGCTTGGCTCAGCCCTCCCTTCTCTGTGCTCAGCTGTCGGTTAATTGCCAGCACCTATTGTTCCACAGTGGCTCACCTGGTGATCATTTCCTGCTCGTCAGCCAGCCCCTTCTGGCTATTTAAACTGCCTGGTTCATTCCTTCGGTGTCTTCACCTTTGGTCAAACATGTCTGGAAACTCTCTGCTATGTTCCTGTTAAAGACTTGACTAGCTGATGTCCTTTCTGGTTCCTGATCCTGTCTGCTGCCTCCGACTACGCTGATCTCTGGCTTCCTGATTTACTGGCTTGTTCCGACTACACGCTTTGGCTACCGAACCCTGGCTATGTTTTGACTATTTGTACCATTTTTTTACCATTATATTAAAAGATGTCATTTTTACTGCAAACGGGTGAGCGACGTGCTGACGTCACCGCGCTTTCCACGTTCTGCCTTGCACGGGCGTGTTTTCTGTTTTTAATATATGCTGGCCGGCTTCTGTTTGCTCTTATGACATTGAGTCTGATGCCTATTTAGACCTGTCATTTTATCCAATAAATCATCTGGTTTTACCGATGCCGGTCCATTTCTATTTTTTCTCCTTGGTTGCATACATCTATTGAGATTACCTCCTCTGCCACGTTTCTCTGTTGGATCAAGCACCAAGTCTCTAATATCAAGTGTGTCAGCAGGTACTGACACATTGGGACTGCAAGACCATCCAGGCTGGAGCTCCAGGAATGCCAGGCTTGTGAGCCACTTGTAACGGTGGGAGATCTAAAAAAAAACAGGTTGGGTAAAAAGCCATCCTAGCTTAAGTAGCTGGTAAGCCTTGATTCTATGTGGTGGCGGATTCACAGGGTCCCGTGTCTATTGAAGATTCGTCACAGGGTGCTGCAATGTCTATTCCTCTTGAACATCTATGATAGAGACTGTTTGTGTTATTTTCCCCTTTTTGC
The DNA here is from genome assembly GCA_029206835.1 of Rana muscosa. Classification (NCBI taxonomy): domain Eukaryota; kingdom Metazoa; phylum Chordata; class Amphibia; order Anura; family Ranidae; genus Rana; species Rana muscosa. The sequence goes on from JARGYO010000094.1 coordinate 32,019,825, forward strand.
CTTATCAATATATGGTTTAATGCCACTCGATAATTTATCTATGGTTTGTTGAGGATTTGTCACATGGTGTTTTATTACTGCTATCTAGAAATTATTGTTTATTATATTCTCTTGGTTGTGTTCATTATATTTTTTAATCACATCACATTTAGTTGTGTATCTCACAGGTTAACACTAATAACTCATTATTAGCGCAGCTTCCTTTGTTATGTATACTGGGGGGGGGATAAAGGAGATGCAGAGGTGTGCTGTGGGGGTATTGAGGTGTGATGTGGGGTTTGGAGGATGCTGGAAGGTGCAGAGGTCTGTGTAGGGGGTGCAGCGATGTGCAAGGGGGTATAGAAGTGTGCTGATGGCTACAAAGGCTTGCTGTGGTGTACAAATGTGTGCTGGAGGGATACAGAGGATGCAAAGGTGTGTGGAGGTATGGAGGTGAGGGGAGTGTTGAGATGTGCTGGGGGGGTGCAGAGGCACGTTGAGGGAGTTATAAAGACATGTTGGTGGTTATGAAGACACGTTAGGGGATATGGAGATGTACTGGAAGGTGCAGAGGTGTGGGGGGGTTGCAGAGCAGTACGAGGGGTACAAAGGCTTGCTGGGTGTATGGGGGTATACTGGGGGATAAGAGGTGTCTTTGGGGTATGGAGGATGCTGGGAGGTGCAGAGCTGTATGTAGGGCGTGTAGCAATGTGCAAGGGAGTACAGAAGTGTGCTGTGGGGTATGGAGGTGTGCTAAGGATTCAGGGGTTAATTGGGAGGTGCAGAGATGTGCAGGGAGGGTATAGAGGCATTCTGGGGGGTGTAGAGATGTGCAAAGGGGTATGGCATTAGGTGGCTCTTGTAGAACCATACCCATTTTAAATGTCCCGCCCATAATTAAGATACATTTTCTGCCTACAATGACTGGCTAAACACATAGAAAAAAAGTGTCCCTAAAAGTGTTTTGGTAAGGTTGGCAACTATGCAGGAAGGGTGCCTGCTGCAGGATATGTGAACGGGTTCTGCTGTGGGACCATAATAAAAGGCGCAGAGACGGAAGTAAAAGGCCCTGGTATCAGTGGGAAGGGCCCTGGGACTGATGGAAAGGGTCCCAAGATGTGGTCAGGAGTGCCCTTTATGGTTGAAGGTTCTAGTTACGCCTTTCTATTACAGATATATATACACACATATATGCACACGCCACCTAACCTTCCCAGTACATGTAGCGCACTCCCTAAGAAGCCACAAGTAGACTGGGATCCCCCACCCTGCACAGCCAGGCACACCAAAATTTTCACAGGCACTCCAGAGACAGAGAACAGTCTGTGACTTTGTTTTTGTTATTTATTACAGGGTAATAACTTGGATGGGAGATTATGGGAGTCCCACTTGACTTCAACAATTTCAATGACAACTCTTCCTGTATACAGTCTTTATGTACAGCTCCTCTTCTTCCCCAGGCACTCACTTGCTTGCAGAACCCAGCAGGAACACTGTTAATATCTGACAGTCACTCAATCAGATTAAAGCAATGGCCCATTACAGGCAGAAACCCGAGGCCCCTTAGTTGTTTAGCAGAATTTCAGTGTCCAGCTTGACTCAGTCCTGTGCCTACTGATCCCAGCACCACCTCTTCAAGCACTGCCAACCTGCCTGGCTGCAGCTGCCCTTTTTCACTAGCCCTCCAGGCTAACTTCTCCCCACAGTTCTTCAGACTGACACTCATCCAGCTGACTCTCAGGAGATCTCCTAGGAGGTGCTGACCTTCTCCTGCTGTCCTCTCTCGCTCCTGTGCCTCCAGGAAGGGCTTCCTCCACCTTGGCAGGATCCTTCCAGCACCCGAGGCCCCCCCCAGACTAGGGGGCACCCTTAAGGGCCACCGAAAGCCTCCTCAGCACTCCATCGTCCACTCGACTGCCCCTCCTGGCATGTCTATTTATGAGGTGGTCTGCCCCCTGCCAGCCCTTTACTGGGGATTGGCTGAGGCCCTCATAAATATTCCAAGCAGCTCCTCCTAACCTCCACCCACTATGTCTGGAACATTCTCCAATATCCCAGAGAACAGGGGGAGGCACCAGAGAATCTGCTAGGATGAGTCACACAGCCCTGAGTCACTCAACCCTGACCCAGATTCATAGCTTAGCAAATTAGCTAAACTTAAATTTTTCTACACTAACAGCTACACTAAACGTAGCACTACTAGAGGGTGCTACACACACCAACAATGGTCTGTGTACAATAGGGATAAACTAGGAATCACTTAGCTCAGGCTATAGCAGCTTCACATTCTCCATAGACAACCAAGGCTCCAGGCTCTACTCAAGTGATTGCAAGCATCATCCCAAACTGAAGTTCTTTCTGGCAAAGACTTTTCTTCTAAGTTCTTGTGTTAATGTAGTCATCTGGTACACACCTTCCTTGTTGTCATGGAGCCAACTGGCCTTATGCCACTGTTTTCCGATTACCTCTTTCGTTCTACATCAGGTTCTTGTGAGAACATTTTCCAGCTCAAACTCTAGATGGTACGGTTATATCATACATGCCAAAGGTCCAATGTCAAAAAGGTCAAGGGGTTGTTGACCCTTATTGACATAGCTCTGGACGCAATGTTTGTCATGACCTCCTCTTTAACTACTTACCTACCGGTCTATAGCGGATTGACATACCAAGGTGGCTCGGTTATCCCGACTGGGCATCATATGATGTCCAGCAGAATAAGCTGCTCATACGTGCCCTGCGGGGGTGCACAGCCTTGCAATCGGTGGTGACACACCTCATCTCCGATCTTGGCAAAGATCACCCAACCAAAACCTCCTTCACATCCCCAAGTTTTGCTACAAATCAAACCTTCAGGAAAAAACGTAAGACCCACCTCTTCTGAAGGATTAGGACGTCACTGGAAGTAAAGTGCCTTGAGGCGATTTAGTTCGCAGTTGTAGCGCTATACAAGTTATTTACTCACTCACTCACCACATGATCAGCTGTGACCAATCACAGCAGTAACCAGGAAGTGCTGGTAATGGACTTTCCTCATTTCGCAATGACAAGGCGCAGGTAGAAGAGAGCCGATCGGTGGCTCTAGTGACAGGGGGGCCCCCCCATCAGAGGTGCCCATCACAGATAGAAATAAGTGCCCATCAGCTATGCCTGTCAGTGCCCATCACAGATGCCAATCAGTGCCCATCAGTAATGCCTGTCAGTGCCTCCTCATCAGTGCCATCTACAGTGCCCATCAGTAATGCCTGTCAGTGCCTCCTCATCAGTGCCATCTACAGTGCTGCATATTAGTGCTGCATCTTAGTGCCACCTCAGCAGTGCCCATCAGTGCAGCTTCATCAGTCCCCATCCGTGAAGAAGAAAAATAGGATTTTTATAACAGCTTACCTGTAAAATCCTTTTCTTGGAGTACATCACGGGACACAGAGCGACATAGTCATTACTAATGGGTTATATAGATACCGTCAGGTGCTGGCACTGGCAACTTCCAAAACCGGAAGTACCCTCCCCTATATAAGCCCCTCCCATCCGGGAGCACCTCAGTTTTGTAGCAAAGCAATAAGTGTCCCTAAAGAGGGGCGGGAGCTCTGTGTCCCGTGATGTACTCCAAGAAAAGGATTTTACAGGTAAGCTGTTATAAAAATCCTATTTTCTTTCTCGTACATCACGGGACACAGAGCGACATAGTCATTACTAATGGGATGTCCTAAAGCAATGCCAAATGAGGGGGGGGATACACCATATATAAGCTGAGCGCTATCAGACATGAGGATCTTTTGCGGCCTGCAACACACTGCGCCCAAAGGCGACATCCTCCTGACTTCTAACGTCCACCTGGTAGGACCTAGTAAACGTGTGTACCGAAGACCATGTTGCGGCCTTACAGATTTGAGCCAGGGAGGCCTGGTGATGCACTGCCCATGAAGTTCCAACTGCTCTCGTGGAGTGCGCTCTAACTTTGAACGGAGGCGGTCTCCTTCTCAAGCCATAAGCTTGCATAATGACCTGTCGAATCCACTTGGCTAAAGTAGACTTTGACGCTGCCTGACCCTTTCTGGGGCCTTCCGGCAGAATAAACAAAGTATCCGTTCTGCGAATCTGAGCAGTGGCTTTTAGATAAGCTTTAACTGCTCTTACTACATCCAAAGAATGCAATAACTTTTCCTCTACCGAAGTAGGTTTGGGGAAAAAAGAAGGAAGAACCACATCTTGGTTCAAATGAAACCTCGATACCACCTTAGGAAGAAAGGCTGGATGAGGACGTAACACTACTCTGTCCTTATGGATAACCAGATATGGCTCCTTACAGGACATAGCTGCTAATTCCGATACTCTTTTTAGCCGAACAAATGGCTACTAGAAAAATCAATTTCCTGGTGAGAAGCACCAAGGAAATATGCTGTAATGGTTCAAATGGTTGTTTCTGTAGAACCGACAGAACCAAGTTTAGATCCCATGGACATATGGGAATATTAACCGGAGGCCTAATACGCATCACTCCTTGTATAAAGGCTTTGACTAGTGAATGCGAAGCCAAGGGCCTTTGAAAAAATATTGACAAGGCCGAAATCTGACCCTTGATAGTACTCAAGGCAAGCTTCCTATCTACAGCCCACTGTAGGAAGTCCAGAATCCTACCTATTACGTACTTATGTGGATGCCATTTCTTGGCCTCACACCACGCGATGTACGCCTTCCAGATTCTATAGTAGATCTGCCTGGATACCGGCTTCCTGGCATTGATCATGGTAGATACCACAGCATTAGAGAGCCCTCTCTTTTTTAGAATGTGGGCTTCAATAGCCAGGCCGTCAAACCTAGGGCTGGTAAGGAAGGGTGGTATATCGGTCCTTGCGAAAGCCGGACGACGTGGGAGAGTCCAAGGACTCCCCACTGAAATTTTACAATCTCCGCGTACCACGCTCTTCGGGGCCACGCTGGAGCCACCGGAATCACTGGTTTCTTTTCTACCCTGATTCTGCGGAGTAATCGAGGTAACCATTGTGGCGGTGTGAATGCATATATCAGCTTGAACTGATCCCCAGGGAACACTAGGGCATCCGAGCCGCAAGCTAGGGGATCCCTTGTCCGAGAGACAAACCTATCCCCCTTTGCGTTGAATCTGGATGCTAGAAGATCTACATCCGATGTTCCCCACCGCTGACATATTGTCCAGAAAACCTCGGGGTGAAGGGACCCTTCCTCTGGGCCTAATTGCTGGCGACTTAGAAAGTCCGCCTTCCAATTCTCCACTCCTGGAATGAATACCGCAGATATGGCTGGGACATATTTTTCCTGCCCATTTCAGGATGTAATTTACTTCCCTCTGGGCTGCACGACTCCTGGTGCCCCCCTGATGATTGATATATGCCACTGCTGTGGCATTGTCTGATTGAATTCTGACAGGGGACCCTTGGAGTTTGGATGTCCATGCTACTAGGGCATACCGGGCTGCTCGTATCTCTAAGAGATTGATGGGCAGGGCCTTTTCTGCATCCGACCATCTGCCCTGGAGAGACTATTGCTCCAGTACTGCTCCCCAGCCTATAAGGCTGGCATCTGTAGTGACCACCTTCCAAGAAATCGGACTGAAGGATTTCCTTTTTTCCAGATTCTGGGGAACCCACCACCAACGGAGGCTCTTCCGAACGGAAGGGGACAAGGACATTGTAAGTCTAGGGCCTGAACTTTTTTGTTCCAGGCTGACAGTATGGCCCCTTGCAAATTCCTTGAATGGAATTGACCGTAGGGTACTGCTTCGAATGATGCCACCATTTTTCCCAGCAGCCTCATATACAGGCGTATGGACGGCTGTCTTTTTTGTACCCACTAAGTGGATCAAATCTTTCAAAGACAACACCTTTCCTCGAGGCAAGAATATTTTTCTCTGGCCTGAATCCAACCTTAGCCCCAAGTATTCCAGACTTTTGACTGGTTTTTAGGGCTGACTTGTCTCGGTTGATAATCCAACCGTGAGATTCCAGATACTTGATCGTCTTGTGAACGACCACGTCTAGTTTTTTCACTGAGTGGTCTATCAGCAACAAGTCATCCAGATATGCCATTATCATTACACCTTGTGTTCTTAGATTGGCCAATAAAGGGCCAGAATTTTTGTAAACACTCGTGGTGCTGTGGCCAAACCGAAGGGTAAGGCTCTGAACTGAAAATGGCGCCCTTCTACTGCAAAGCGTAGAAATTTTTGGTGGACTGGAAAGATGGGAATGTGCAAATAAGCATCTTTGATGTCGATCGTGGCTAACCAATCCTCCCCTTGTAGGGCAGTGGCCACCGATCGGATCGACTCCATCGGAAAGTCCTGATATACAGGAATTTGTATAGCCCTTTTAGAATTAATATGGGCCTCCCGACCGCGTTTGCTTCGGGACTGTAAAGAGGTTTGAGTAAAACTCGAACCCTCATTCTTCCAGGGGAACCTCCATAATTACTCCTTGGAGCAATAGTTGTTCTAGTGCCAACAGGAGGGACTCTCTCTTCCGGGGATCCCTTGGCACGTTTGACCTCAAAAATGGGAAGGAGGAGAGTCTTTTAACTCCAAACTGTATCCCAAACCTACTGCGGAGAGCACCTATCTGTCTTGATCGTGTCCCGCCAGGTCTCTTGCGAACAACTGGAGTCCTCCCCCCACCCGACTGAGTGGGGGCTTCAATGAATTTAACTTTGGGGGAGGTTTTGTACCTCCCCTGACCCAGGGTTTCTCATTACCCTGCTACTGTCCCTGTTTTTTACCCCCGGGATTTGACCGAGGAGGCCGTCGGAACTGTTACACAGCCGATGCCCCAGGGACTGGAGAAGCAGGCCTCTTAAAGAGGGACCTCTAACTCTGCTTTTAACCGGTAAGAGCGTATTTTTACCGCTGGAAATTTTCTGGATATATTTGTCCAGGTTTTCCCTGAATAAGCGTTCACCATGAAATGGGACGCTAACCAGCCATTCTTTACAGGGAGCTTCAGCAGACCAGTTTTTGAGCCATAGGAGCCTACGCATATGTACTATAGACAGCGTAAGGCGGGAGGCCTGATGGACTGAATCCTCTATGGCGTCAACCGCAAAGCCTAAGGCTCTAGGTAGATCAGCTAGGGCAAAGCCTGCTGATCTGTCAAGTCCCTCAAGACCTGTTTCAACTGATCCTTCACTGCTTAGCAGACCCCAATAGCTGCTACTGCTGGTTGTATCACCAAGCAGATTTTCATAAGGACTCCAATCTTTTATCTATTGGGTTCTTGAACATTTGGACATTATCCACTGGACATGTCAGTGATTTATACATACAAGAGATGGCTGCGTCCACTGTAGGGACCTTCCATTTTTTTTTCTTTTTTTTTTTGATGAACTTATCCTCCATGGGATAGACCACCGGAAATCTCTTGGGGGAATAAATATTTTCTCAGGACGTTCCCAATCCTGGTAAATGAGCCCTTTCAGTAAAGGGTGAAGTGGAAAAGAACAAACAGTCTGGGGGCTTCTAGCGACCCCAACGAGGATACAGTAGTGGTTGATGGTTCCGCAAGGTGCATTTTTAAATGCTGATCGGACCATGTTAGTCAGAGACTGAACCCATAATCTTTCAGCTTAAGATGCTGAGAAAAGGTTCCCCCACTGTTGATTCCTCTATAACAGAATCAACCTTATCCTGATCCCCTTCAGGCAGGTCGATCCCTGTATGGGACTGTTGCTCTGCTAACAGGCACTCTGAAGGAGGAGACGGAGATCGGGCGTGCTTTCCCTGACAGGGAGGCAGCGATAAATGTTGACAATCTCTCTCTAATCCTCCCAGAGCTGAGGAAAATCCTCCTCTGTTACATACACAGGAGCAGGTGAACTGAGGACAGCCACAGTACCAAGTACCCTGCGGGGTCTCTACGGTCACTTACCTCTGAACTTCAGGGGAGACTGGTGCAGCAGGAGTATGCCCAAGATCCTCCGAGCCCGATGAGACCCCCTTCGCTTCCTGGAAGATTCAGTTCCGGAGCTTCTGGACGGCATATTCCTAAGCCTAAAGCTGAGGTATTCCAGCCGTAATACACCACTTTTACTGAGAATAGTCTAGCACAATTGCTGCTATATCACAGTTGGTGTCTACTAATGTGCCTTTCTAGGGGATGCCTGTATCAACCGCTTGCTGTATGCCTTTAAATGTTGCCAGCTCTGTCTCTGTACTTCATAGCCAGCTCACTACAATATTGTGTTTTTTTTAAACTGCTGGGACGCCCGCACATGCGCAGAAGCGCTGCGGCGCGCACAGAGCGTCATCCCCCAGGCTCCGCCCCCTTTCCCGGCTCACCTCTATATATAGAGGCGCATGCACGCGCTCGCGCGCGGGCACGTGCGCCTTCGGCGCTAATTTCAAATATGGTAACAAGGGACAGGAGCCAGGGCCCCTCTTTGCCGCAGGCCGGGGGATGGACGAGCACTGCAACATGGCAGAGGAAGCAGTTTCCTATAAGAGAACTCACCATCTGCCTGGACTTTGCTCTGCTGAGAAGAAGCTAGTCCACATGACAAGAAAACATTCCACAGCGGCCTCTAGTGGACAAACACAGGTACCGCAGTCTAATATATTAAATATATATAAAAAAATTTTTTTTTTTTTTTCTTGACCACCATTAAAAATTATTACATTTTTTTAGTAGTTACAGGCATGCACAGAATTTTGCGGGAATACCATTAGGTAACAGACAGAAAGACAAATTAGGCTTGGGGGTCCCCCAATAGAACCAAGTTCCTGGGGGCCCCCACTTACCTGTTCCCCGCCGCAGGACTTTGTTTGGTCCACAAAAGCCCAAACTTCACCTATCACGGCAGGCATTGTAATCAAACCTTCAGGGACCGGGTTCCCAAGGATTCCACTCCCCTGGACCTGTATAGCACCCTGCACAGAAAACATCTTGGTCGTGGGTATGACCAGAGCTCTGGATCCCAGGGTCCAGCTCTCCTAAGAGAAGCATTACAGGCAAAACCTTGCTCTTCTCTGCAAGGCCCGGGTACCGACCGTTTAGCTATGAAGCTTTTTTGGTCGGATCCGGAATAGCTTACTGAGGCCCAAAAGAACCTGTACGCAAGCTCAGTGAAAAACACATGTTTCTTCTTGGCCAACACCTTAGACACTGGCAAAAAACTGAGGTGCTCCCGGATGGGAGGGGCTTATATAGGGGAGGGTACTTCCGGTTTTGGAAGTTGCCAGTGCCAGCACCTGACGGTATCTATATAACCCATTAGTAATGACTATGTCGCTCTGTGTCCCGTGATGTACGAGAAAGAAACAAAATTTTATAACAGAAACTAAGAAAAAGCTTTTTTTTTTCCCAAAAATTTCATTTTTAAAAATAAAAACCCCAGTGGTGATTAAATGCAGCCAAAAGAAAGATCAATTTGTGGGAAAAAATTATAAAAAAATGTAGTTTGGGTACAGTGTTACATGGCCATGCAATTGTAATTCAATATGCGACAGTGCTGAAAGCTGAAAATTGGCCTGGGCAGGAAGGGGGTGAAAGTGCCCAGTATTGATGTGGTTAAACAATAGAAGCAGCTAAAAATGTGTTCATTGGCCAGATACAACAATTATATATATTTCCCCTTGTATTAGAGGACAGCTTGTGTAAACGATTCCAATGGCATTTGTATGAGAGTTTTTTTTTAGTGAAGCCGATGTTTACTTTTAAAACACACAGATTTTATATGCAAGTCTGAGAAAATCACCAAACTTAAGCAAGCCATAGATGGATTGATCCATCTATGGGCAGACTGGTTGTACTGTAGTCAATCGATCTTCTTTAGTACAACCAGCCTGTCTATTTTTCTTTTGAATGGTCAAAGCCAGTGGAGCAATGGTCATTGTATTCTGCCAGTGGGGTAGGCTCCCCACCGGCAGAACACAATAGCGCTGTGGGAGGGATCAGTAATGATGGGGGAAAAAAAATCAAGAAATTTTAGGTCCAAAGTATGAGGGATGCACTAAATGGGTTTTTTGGTGCCGAAACCGATACAGAAAATAAAAAAAAACTGAATACCGAAACAGCACCGAAACCAAACGTGATTGTTTTAAAAAAAAAATTTTATACAGGAGATGGTCCGAGACTGCAGATGTTGTACAGGAGATCAATGCAGCCTCACCAGGTTCCTTCAAATGCAGCTTCACCAGTGCCCAGCAGCCTGCCAGTGCCCATTATTTGCAGCCTGCCTTAGTATGTCAGTAAGGGGGACAGGGCAGTGTTAGCAAGAGCAGTGTTCTTGACTTTGCCTATCTATGGAGGAAAGCTGTCCGCAGACACACCGCGTTAAGGAGCAGCTTGTCAGTATGATCAGCAGAGGAGCATTATCAGTGTGCAGCGCCGCGGGGGTTAAGAGTACAGAACTTGTTGTTTGACATGCTGTTGGAAACAGTGAGTCCTGCACTCTTAACCCCCGCGGCGCTGCACACTGATAATGCTCCTCTGCTGATCATACTAACAAGCTGCTCCTTAACGCGGTGTGTGTGCTGACAGCTTTCCTCCATAGAGCACTTTCAGTTTCAGCCGCCTCGTCGAGGAGGGAGGGAGGGGAGGAGAAGAGAGAACTGGACAGGGACACTCCAGAACGACACCCCCGTACTGGGCGGCACCACCCAGGCCCCACCCCATTTCGGCGCCATCATCGGCGAGATTTTTCTTTCGGCAAATTGACGAAAGGGCCATTTTCAGCCGATACGTTTCGGTGGCCGAAAATTCGGTGCATCCCTACAAAGTACCCAAATTCCGGGTTCTTTCCCATCCAAGATCTCCCCGAGCCTCCTGAATTTGGGGACCCACACTCACACTTAATGCTGGGAAAATTGCTAATTAGTTTTCCCTTTTTTACGGATCTCTGCCGTTCATGGGTGAGAATCCCAGACTACTCCAGTTGCTTTTTTTGTCATCCCCCTTAATGGAATCACAGCCCAAACAAAGGTGATCCATACCAATCATCCAGAACCCATCCCTGGCATCCTGTACACAACAAGCTGCTGACCACGGCACTCTCTACATTGAACTGTATACAACAAGCTCCTGACCACGGCACTCTCTACATTGAACTGTATACAACAAGCTCCTGACCACGGCACTCTCTACATTGAACTGTATATATAACAAGCTCCTGACCACGGCACTCTCTACATTGAACTGTATATATAACAAGCTCCTGACCACGACACTCTCTACATTGAACTGTATATAACAAGCTCCTGACCACGGCACTCTCTACATTGAACTGTACACAACAAGCTCCTGACCACGGCACTCTCTACAGTGAACTGTTTATAACAAGCTCCTGACCACGGCACTCTCTACATTGAACTGTATACAACAAGCTCCTAACCACGGCACTCTCTACATTGAACTGTATATAACAAGCTCCTGACCACGGCACTCTCTACATTGAACTGTATATAACAAGCTCCTGACCACGGCACTCTCTACATTGAACTGTATATAACAAGCTCCTGACCACGGCACTCTCTACATTGAACTGCATATAACAAGCTCCTGACCACTGCACTCTCTACATTGAACTGCATATAACAAGCTCCTGACCACGGCACTCTCTACATTGAACTGTATATAACAAGCTCCTGACCACGGCACTCTCTACATTGAACTGTACACAACAAGCTCCTGACCACGGCACTCTCTACATTGAACTGTACACAACAAGCTCCTGACCACGGCACTCTCTACATTGAACTGTATATAACAAGCTCCTGACCACGGCACTCTCTACATTGAACTGTATACAACAAGCTCCTGACCACGGCACTCTCTACGTTGAACTGTATACAACAAGCTCCTGACCACGGCACTCTCTACGTTGAACTGTATACAACAAGCTCCTGACCACGGCACTCTCTACGTTGAACTGTATACAACAAGCTCCTGACCACGGCACTCTCTACGTTAAACTGTATATAACAAGCTCCTGACCACGGCACTCTCTATGTTGAACTGTATACAACAAGCTCCTGACCACGGCACTCTCTACATTGAACTGTATATAACAAGCTCCTGACCACGGCACTCTCTACAGTGAACTGTATATAACAAGCTCCTGACCACGGCACTCTCTACATTGAACTGTATACAACAAGCTCCTGACCACGGCACTCTCTACATTGAACTGTATATAACAAGCTCCTGACCACGGCACTCTCTACATTGAACTGTATATAACAAGCTCCTGACCACGGCACTCTCTACATTGAACTGTACACAACAAGCTCCTGACCACGGCACTCTCTACATTGAACTGTATATAACAAGCTTCTGACCACGGCACTCTCTACATTGAACTGTATATAACAAGCTCCTGACCACGGCACTCTCTACATTGAACTGTATATAACAAGCTCCTGACCACGGCACTCTCTATGTTGAACTGTATACAACAAGCTCCTGACCACGGCACTCTCTACATTGAACTGTATATAACAAGCTCCTGACCACGGCACTCTCTACAGTGAACTGTATATAACAAGCTCCTGACCACGGCACTCTCTACATTGAACTGTATACAACAAGCTCCTGACCACGGCACTCTCTACATTGAACTGTATATAACAAGCTCCTGACCACGGCACTCTCTACATTGAACTGTATATAACAAGCTCCTGACCACGGCACTCTCTACATTGAACTGTACACAACAAGCTCCTGACCACGGCACTCTCTACATTGAACTGTATATAACAAGCTTCTGACCACGGCACTCTCTACATTGAACTGTATATAACAAGCTCCTGACCACGGCACTCTCTACATTGAACTGTATATAACAAGCTCCTGACCACGGCACTCTCTACATCGAACTGTATACAACAAGCTCCTGACCACGGCACTCTCTACATCGAACTGTATATAACAAGCTCCTGACCACGGCACTCTCTACAGTAAACTGTATATAACAAGCTCCTGACCACGGCACTCTCTACATTGAACTGTATATAACAAGCTCCTGACCACGGCACTCTCTACATTGAACTGTATACAACAAGCTCCTGACCACGGCACTCTCTACACTGAACTGTATATAACAAGCTCCTGACCACGGCACTCTCTACAGTGAACTGTATATAACAAGCTCCTTACCACGGCACTCTCTACAGTGAACTGTATATAACAAGCTCCTGACCACGGCACTCTCTACATCGAACTGTATATAACAAGCTCCTGACCACGGCACTCTCTACATTGAACTGTATATAACAAGCTCCTGACCACGGCACTCTCTACATTGAACTGTATATAACAAGCTCTTGATCACGGCACTCTCTACATTGAACTGTATACAACAAGCTCCTGACCACGGCACTCTCTACATCGAACTGTATATAACAAGCTCCTAACCACGGCACTCTCTACATCGAACTGTATATAACAAGCTCCTGACCACGGCACTCTCTACATTGAACTGTATATAACAAGCTCCTGACCACGGCACTCTCTACATCGAACTGTATACAACAAGCTCCTGACCACGGCACTCTCTACATCGAACTGTATATAACAAGCTCCTGACCACGGCACTCTCTACAGTAAACTGTATATAACAAGCTCCTGACCACGGCACTCTCTACATTGAACTGTATATAACAAGCTCCTGACCACGGCACTCTCTACATTGAACTGTATACAACAAGCTCCTGACCACGGCACTCTCTACATTGAACTGTATATAACAAGCTCTTGATCACGGCACTCTCTACATTGAACTGTATACAACAAGCTCCTGACCACGGCACTCTCTACATTGAACTGTATACAACAAGCTCCTGACCACGGCACTCTCTACATTGAACTGTATACAACAAGCTCCTGACCACGGCACTCTCTACATTGAACTGTATACAACAAGCTCCTGACCACGGCACTCTCTACATTGAACTGTATATAACAAGCTCCTGACCACGGCACTCTCTACATCGAACTGTATATAACAAGCTCCTGACCACGGCACTCTCTACAGTAAACTGTATATAACAAGCTCCTGACCACGGCACTCTCTACATTGAACTGTATATAACAAGCTCCTGACCACGGCACTCTCTACATTGAACTGTATACAACAAGCTCCTGACCACGGCACTCTCTACACTGAACTGTATATAACAAGCTCCTGACCACGGCACTCTCTACAGTGAACTGTATATAACAAGCTCCTTACCACGGCACTCTCTACAGTGAACTGTATATAACAAGCTCCTGACCACGGCACTCTCTACATCGAACTGTATATAACAAGCTCCTGACCACGGCACTCTCTACATTGAACTGTATATAACAAGCTCCTGACCACGGCACTCTCTACATTGAACTGTATATAACAAGCTCTTGATCACGGCACTCTCTACATTGAACTGTATACAACAAGCTCCTGACCACGGCACTCTCTACATCGAACTGTATATAACAAGCTCCTAACCACGGCACTCTCTACATCGAACTGTATATAACAAGCTCCTGACCACGGCACTCTCTACATCGAACTGTATATAACAAGCTCCTGACCACGGCACTCTCTACATTGAACTGTATATAACAAGCTCCTGACCACGGCACTCTCTACATTGAACTGCATATAACAAGCTCCTGACCACGGCACTCTCTACATTGAACTGTATACAACAAGCTCCTGACCACGGCACTCTCTACGTTGAACTGTATACAACAAGCTCCTGACCACGGCACTCTCTACGTTGAACTGTATACAACAAGCTCCTGACCACGGCACTCTCTACATTGAACTGTATATAACAAGCTCCTGACCACGGCACTCTCTACAGTGAACTGTATATAACAAGCTCCTGACCACGGCACTCTCTACATTGAACTGTATACAACAAGCTCCTGACCACGGCACTCTCTACATTGAACTGTATATAACAAGCTCCTGACCACGGCACTCTCTACATTGAACTGTATATAACAAGCTCCTGACCACGGCACTCTCTACATTAAACTGTATATAACAAGCTTCTGACCACGGCACTCTCTACATTGAACTGTATATAACAAGCTTCTGACCACGGCACTCTCTACATTGAACTGTATATAACAAGCTCCTGACCACGGCACTCTCTACATTGAACTGTATATAACAAGCTCCTGACCACGGCACTCTCTACATTGAACTGTATACAACAAGCTCCTGACCACGGCACTCTCTACATTGAACTGTATACAACAAGCTCCTGACCACGGCACTCTCTACATTGAACTGTATATAACAAGCTCCTGACCACGGCACTCTCTACATTGAACTGTATATAACAAGCTCCTGACCACGGCACTCTCTACATTGAACTGTATATAACAAGCTCCTGACCACGGCACTCTCTACATTGAACTGTATATAACAAGCTCCTGACCACGGCACTCTCTACATTGAACTGTATATAACAAGCTCCTGACCACGGCACTCTCTACGTTGAACTGTATATAACAAGCTCCTGACCACGGCACTCTACGTTGAACTGTATACAACAAGCTCCTGACCACGGCACTCTCTACATTGAACTGTATATAACAAGCTCCTGACCACGGCACTCTCTACATTGAACTGTATATAACAAGCTCCTGACCACGGCACTCTCTACATTGAACTGTATATAACAAGCTCCTGACCACGGCACTCTCTACATTAAACTGTATATAACAAGCTTCTGACCACGGCACTCTCTACATTGAACTGTATATAACAAGCTCCTGACTGCGGCACTCTCTACATTGGACTGTATATAACAAGCTCTTGACCACGGCACTCTCTACATTGAACTGTATATAACAAGCTCCTGACCGCGGCACTCTCTACATTGGACTGTATATAACAAGCTCCTGACCACGGCACTCTCTACAGTGAACTGTATATAACAAGCTCTTGACCACGGCACTCTCTACATTGAACTGTATATAACAAGCTCCTGACCACGGCACTCTCTACATTGAACTGTATATAACAAGCTCTTGATCACGGCACTCTCTACATTGAACTGTATACAACAAGCTCCTGACCACGGCACTCTCTACATTGAACTGTATACAACAAGCTCCTGACCACGGCACTCTCTACATTGAACTGTATACAACAAGCTCCTGACCACGGCACTCTCTACATTGAACTGTATACAACAAGCTCCTGACCACGGCACTCTCTACATTGAACTGTATATAACAAGCTCCTGACCACGGCACTCTCTACATTGAACTGTATATAACAAGCTCCTGACCACGGCACTCTCTACATTGAACTGTATATAACAAGCTCCTGACCACGGCACTCTCTACATTAAACTGTATATAACAAGCTTCTGACCACGGCACTCTCTACATTGAACTGTATATAACAAGCTTCTGACCACGGCACTCTCTACATTGAACTGTATATAACAAGCTCCTGACCACGGCACTCTCTACATTGAACTGTATATAACAAGCTCCTGACCACGGCACTCTCTACATTGAACTGTATACAACAAGCTCCTGACCACGGCACTCTCTACATTGAACTGTATACAACAAGCTCCTGACCACGGCACTCTCTACATTGAACTGTATATAACAAGCTCCTGACCACGGCACTCTCTACATTGAACTGTATATAACAAGCTCCTGACCACGGCACTCTCTACATTGAACTGTATATAACAAGCTCCTGACCACGGCACTCTCTACATTGAACTGTATATAACAAGCTCCTGACCACGGCACTCTCTACATTGAACTGTATATAACAAGCTCCTGACCACGGCACTCTCTACATTGAACTGTATATAACAAGCTCCTGACCACGGCACTCTCTACATTAAACTGTATATAACAAGCTTCTGACCACGGCACTCTCTACATTGAACTGTATATAACAAGCTTCTGACCACGGCACTCTCTACATTGAACTGTATATAACAAGCTCCTGACCACGGCACTCTCTACATTGAACTGTATATAACAAGCTCCTGACCACGGCACTCTCTACATTGAACTGTATACAACAAGCTCCTGACCACGGCACTCTCTACATTGAACTGTATACAACAAGCTCCTGACCACGGCACTCTCTACATTGAACTGTATATAACAAGCTCCTGACCACGGCACTCTCTACATTGAACTGTATATAACAAGCTCCTGACCACGGCACTCTCTACATTGAACTGTATATAACAAGCTCCTGACCACGGCACTCTCTACATTGAACTGTATATAACAAGCTCCTGACCACGGCACTCTCTACATTGAACTGTATATAACAAGCTCCTGACCACGGCACTCTCTACGTTGAACTGTATATAACAAGCTCCTGACCACGGCACTCTACGTTGAACTGTATACAACAAGCTCCTGACCACGGCACTCTCTACATTGAACTGTATATAACAAGCTCCTGACCACGGCACTCTCTACATTGAACTGTATATAACAAGCTCCTGACCACGGCACTCTCTACATTGAACTGTATATAACAAGCTCCTGACCACGGCACTCTCTACATTAAACTGTATATAACAAGCTTCTGACCACGGCACTCTCTACATTGAACTGTATATAACAAGCTCCTGACTGCGGCACTCTCTACATTGGACTGTATATAACAAGCTCTTGACCACGGCACTCTCTACATTGAACTGTATATAACAAGCTCCTGACCGCGGCACTCTCTACATTGGACTGTATATAACAAGCTCCTGACCACGGCACTCTCTACAGTGAACTGTATATAACAAGCTCTTGACCACGGCACTCTCTACATTGAACTGTATATAACAAGCTCCTGACCACGGCACTCTCTACATTGAACTGTATATAACAAGCTCTTGATCACGGCACTCTCTACATTGAACTGTATACAACAAGCTCCTGACCACGGCACTCTCTACATTGAACTGTATACAACAAGCTCCTGACCACGGCACTCTCTACATTGAACTGTATACAACAAGCTCCTGACCACGGCACTCTCTACATTGAACTGTATACAACAAGCTCCTGACCACGGCACTCTCTACATTGAACTGTATATAACAAGCTCCTGACCACGGCACTCTCTACATTGAACTGTATATAACAAGCTCCTGACCACGGCACTCTCTACATTGAACTGTATATAACAAGCTCCTGACCACGGCACTCTCTACATTGAACTGTATATAACAAGCTCCTGACCACAGCACTCTCTACATTGAACTGTATATAACAAGCTCCTGACCACGGCACTCTCTACATTGAACTGTATACAACAAGCTCCTGACCACGGCACTCTCTACATTGAACTGTATACAACAAGCTCCTGACCACGGCACTCTCTACATTGAACTGTATATAACAAGCACCTGACCACGGCACTCTCTACATTGAACTGTATATAACAAGCTCCTGACCACGGCACTCTCTACATTGAACTGTATATAACAAGCTCCTGACCACGGCACTCTCTACATTGAACTGTATATAACAAGCTCTTGATCACGGCACTCTCTACATTGAACTGTATACAACAAGCTCCTGACCACGGCACTCTCTACATCGAACTGTATATAACAAGCTCCTAACCACGGCACTCTCTACATCGAACTGTATATAACAAGCTCCTGACCACGGCACTCTCTACATCGAACTGTATATAACAAGCTCCTGACCACGGCACTCTCTACATTGAACTGTATATAACAAGCTCCTGACCACGGCACTCTCTACATTGAACTGCATATAACAAGCTCCTGACCACGGCACTCTCTACATTGAACTGTATACAACAAGCTCCTGACCACGGCACTCTCTACGTTGAACTGTATACAACAAGCTCCTGACCACGGCACTCTCTACGTTGAACTGTATACAACAAGCTCCTGACCACGGCACTCTCTACATTGAACTGTATATAACAAGCTCCTGACCACGGCACTCTCTACAGTGAACTGTATATAACAAGCTCCTGACCACGGCACTCTCTACATTGAACTGTATACAACAAGCTCCTGACCACGGCACTCTCTACATTGAACTGTATATAACAAGCTCCTGACCACGGCACTCTCTACATTGAACTGTATATAACAAGCTCCTGACCACGGCACTCTCTACATTAAACTGTATATAACAAGCTTCTGACCACGGCACTCTCTACATTGAACTGTATATAACAAGCTTCTGACCACGGCACTCTCTACATTGAACTGTATATAACAAGCTCCTGACCACGGCACTCTCTACATTGAACTGTATATAACAAGCTCCTGACCACGGCACTCTCTACATCGAACTGTATATAACAAGCTCCTGACCACGGCACTCTCTACATCGAACTGTATACAACAAGCTCCTGACCACGGCACTCTCTACATTGAACTGTACACAACAAGCTCCTGACCACGGCACTCTCTACATTGAACTGTACACAACAAGCTCCTGACCACGGCACTCTCTACATTGAACTGTATATAACAAGCTCCTGACCACGGCACTCTCTACATTGAACTGTATACAACAAGCTCCTGACCACGGCACTCTCTACGTTGAACTGTATACAACAAGCTCCTGACCACGGCACTCTCTACGTTGAACTGTATACAACAAGCTCCTGACCACGGCACTCTCTACGTTGAACTGTATACAACAAGCTCCTGATCACGGCACTCTCTACGTTGAACTGTATACAACAAGCTCCTGACCACGGCACTCTCTATGTTGAACTGTATACAACAAGCTCCTGACCACGGCACTCTCTACATTGAACTGTATATAACAAGCTCCTGACCACGGCACTCTCTACAGTGAACTGTATATAACAAGCTCCTGACCACGGCACTCTCTACATTGAACTGTATACAACAAGCTCCTGACCACGGCACTCTCTACATTGAACTGTATATAACAAGCTCCTGACCACGGCACTCTCTACATTGAACTGTATATAACAAGCTCCTGACCACGGCACTCTCTACATTGAACTGTACACAACAAGCTCCTGACCACGGCACTCTCTACATTGAACTGTATATAACAAGCTTCTGACCACGGCACTCTCTACATTGAACTGTATATAACAAGCTCCTGACCACGGCACTCTCTACATTGAACTGTATATAACAAGCTCCTGACCACGGCACTCTCTACATCGAACTGTATACAACAAGCTCCTGACCACGGCACTCTCTACATCGAACTGTATATAACAAGCTCCTGACCACGGCACTCTCTACAGTAAACTGTATATAACAAGCTCCTGACCACGGCACTCTCTACATTGAACTGTATATAACAAGCTCCTGACCACGGCACTCTCTACATTGAACTGTATACAACAAGCTCCTGACCACGGCACTCTCTACACTGAACTGTATATAACAAGCTCCTGACCACGGCACTCTCTACAGTGAACTGTATATAACAAGCTCCTGACCACGGCACTCTCTACATTGAACTGTATATAACAAGCTCCTTACTACGGCACTCTCTACAGTGAACTGTATATAACAAGCTCCTGACCACGGCACTCTCTACATCGAACTGTATATAACAAGCTCCTGACCACGGCACTCTCTACATTGAACTGTATATAACAAGCTCCTGACCACGGCACTCTCTACATTGAACTGTATATAACAAGCTCCTGACCACGGCACTCTCTACATTAAACTGTATATAACAAGCTTCTGACCACGGCACTCTCTACATTGAACTGTATATAACAAGCTCCTGACCGCGGCACTCTCTACATTGGACTATATATAACAAGCTCTTGACCACGGCACTCTCTACATTGAACTGTATATAACAAGCTTCTGACCACGGCACTCTCTACATTGAACTGTATATAACAAGCTCCTGACCGCGGCACTCTCTACATTGGACTGTATATAACAAGCTCCTGACCACGGCACTCTCTACAGTGAACTGTATATAACAAGCTCTTGACCACGGCACTCTCTACATTGAACTGTATATAACAAGCTCTTGATCACGGCACTCTCTACATTGAACTGTATACAACAAGCTCCTGACCACGGCACTCTCTACATTGAACTGTATACAACAAGCTCCTGACCACGGCACTCTCTACATTGAACTGTATACAACAAGCTCCTGACCACGGCACTCTCTACATTGAACTGTATACAACAAGCTCCTGACCACGGCACTCTCTACATTGAACTGTATATAACAAGCTCCTGACCACGGCACTCTCTACATTGAACTGTATATAACAAGCTCCTGACCACGGCACTCTCTACATTGAACTGTATATAACAAGCTCCTGACCACGGCACTCTCTACATTGAACTGTATATAACAAGCTCCTGACCACAGCACTCTCTACATTGAACTGTATATAACAAGCTCCTGACCACGGCACTCTCTACATTGAACTGTATACAACAAGCTCCTGACCACGGCACTCTCTACATTGAACTGTATATAACAAGCTCCTGACCACGGCACTCTCTACATTGAACTGCATATAACAAGCTCCTGACCCCGGCACTCTCTACATTGAACTGTATACAACAAGCTCCTGACCACGGCACTCTCTACGTTGAACTGTATACAACAAGCTCCTGACCACGGCACTCTCTACGTTGAACTGTATACAACAAGCTCCTGACCACGGCACTCTCTACATTGAACTGTATATAACAAGCTCCTGACCACGGCACTCTCTACAGTGAACTGTATATAACAAGCTCCTGACCACGGCACTCTCTACATTGAACTGTATACAACAAGCTCCTGACCACGGCACTCTCTACATTGAACTGTATATAACAAGCTTCTGACCACGGCACTCTCTACATTGAACTGTATATAACAAGCTCCTGACCACGGCACTCTCTACATTGAACTGTATATAACAAGCTCCTGACCACGGCACTCTCTACATCGAACTGTATATAACAAGCTCCTGACCACGGCACTCTCTACATCGAACTGTATACAACAAGCTCCTGACCACGGCACTCTCTACATCGAACTTTATATAACAAGCTCCTGACCACGGCACTCTCTACATTGAACTGTATATAACAAGCTCCTGACCACGGCACTCTCTACATTGAACTGTATATAACAAGCTCCTGACCACGGCACTCTCTACATTGAACTGTACACAACAAGCTCCTGACCACGGCACTCTCTACATTGAACTGTATATAACAAGCTTCTGACCACGGCACTCTCTACATTGAACTGTATATAACAAGCTCCTGACCACGGCACTCTCTACATTGAACTGTATATAACAAGCTCCTGACCACGGCACTCTCTACATCGAACTGTATACAACAAGCTCCTGACCACGGCACTCTCTACATCGAACTGTATATAACAAGCTCCTGACCACGGCACTCTCTACAGTACACTGTATATAACAAGCTCCTGACCACGGCACTCTCTACATTGAACTGTATATAACAAGCTCCTGACCACGGCACTCTCTACATTGAACTGTATACAACAAGCTCCTGACCACGGCACTCTCTACAGTGAACTGTATATAACAAGCTCCTGACCACGGCACTCTCTACAGTGAACTGTATATAACAAGCTCCTGACCACGGCACTCTCTACATTGAACTGTATATAACAAGCTCCTTACTACGGCACTCTCTACAGTGAACTGTATATAAGAAGCTCCTGACCACGGCACTCTCTACATCGAACTGTATATAACAAGCTCCTGACCACGGCACTCTCTACATTGAACTGTATATAACAAGCTCCTGACCACGGCACTCTCTACATTGAACTGTATATAACAAGCTCCTGACCACGGCACTCTCTACATTAAACTGTATATAACAAGCTTCTGACCACGGCACTCTCTACATTGAACTGTATATAACAAGCTCCTGACCGCGGCACTCTCTACATTGGACTATATATAACAAGCTCTTGACCACGGCACTCTCTACATTGAACTGTATATAACAAGCTTCTGACCACGGCACTCTCTACATTGAACTGTATATAACAAGCTCCTGACCGCGGCACTCTCTACATTGGACTGTATATAACAAGCTCCTGACCACGGCACTCTCTACAGTGAACTGTATATAACAAGCTCTTGACCACGGCACTCTCTACATTGAACTGTATATAACAAGCTCTTGATCACGGCACTCTCTACATTGAACTGTATACAACAAGCTCCTGACCACGGCACTCTCTACATTGAACTGTATACAACAAGCTCCTGACCACGGCACTCTCTACATTGAACTGTATACAACAAGCTCCTGACCACGGCACTCTCTACATTGAACTGTATACAACAAGCTCCTGACCACGGCACTCTCTACATTGAACTGTATATAACAAGCTCCTGACCACGGCACTCTCTACATTGAACTGTATATAACAAGCTCCTGACCACGGCACTCTCTACATTGAACTGTATATAACAAGCTCCTGACCACGGCACTCTCTACATTGAACTGTATATAACAAGCTCCTGACCACAGCACTCTCTACATTGAACTGTATATAACAAGCTCCTGACCACGGCACTCTCTACATTGAACTGTATACAACAAGCTCCTGACCACGGCACTCTCTACATTGAACTGTATATAACAAGCTCCTGACCACGGCACTCTCTACATTGAACTGCATATAACAAGCTCCTGACCACGGCACTCTCTACATTGAACTGTATACAACAAGCTCCTGACCATGGCACTCTCTACGTTGAACTGTATACAACAAGCTCCTGACCACGGCACTCTCTACGTTGAACTGTATACAACAAGCTCCTGACCACGGCACTCTCTACAGTGAACTGTATATAACAAGCTCCTGACCACGGCACTCTCTACATTGAACTGTATACAACAAGCTCCTGACCACGGCACTCTCTACATTGAACTGTATATAACAAGCTTCTGACCACGGCACTCTCTACATTGAACTGTATATAACAAGCTCCTGACCACGGCACTCTCTACATTGAACTGTATATAACAAGCTCCTGACCACGGCACTCTCTACATCGAACTGTATATAACAAGCTCCTGACCACGGCACTCTCTACATCGAACTGTATACAACAAGCTCCTGACCACGGCACTCTCTACATCGAACTTTATATAACAAGCTCCTGACCACGGCACTCTCTACAGTAAACTGTATATAACAAGCTCCTGACCACGGCACTCTCTACATTGAACTGTATATAACAAGCTCCTGACCACGGCACTCTCTACATTGAACTGTATACAACAAGCTCCTGACCACGGCACTCTCTACACTGAACTGTATATAACAAGCTCCTGACCACTGCACTCTCTACAGTGAACTGTATATAACAAGCTCCTGACCACGGCACTCTCTACATTGAACTGTATATAACAAGCTCCTGACCACGGCAATCTCTACAGTGAACTGTATATAACAAGCTCCTGACCACGGCACTCTCTACATCGAACTGTATATAACAAGCTCCTGACCACGGCACTCTCTACATTGAACTGTATATAACAAGCTCCTGACCACGGCACTCTCTACATTGAACTGTACACAACAAGCTCCTGACCACGGCACTCTCTACATTGAACTGTATATAACAAGCTCCTGACCACGGCACTCTCTACATTGAACTGTATACAACAAGCTCCTGACCACGGCACTCTCTACATCGAACTGTATATAACAAGCTCCTGACCGCGGCACTCTCTACATTGAACTGTATATAACAAGCTCCTGACCACGGCACTCTCTACAGTGAACTGTACACAACAAGCTCCTGACCACGGCACTCTCTACATTGAACTGTACACAACAAGCTCCTGACCACGGCACTCTCTACATTGAACTGTATATAACAAGCTCCTGACCACGGCACTCTCTACATTGAACTGTATACAACAAGCTCCTGACCACGGCACTCTCTACATTGAACTGTATACAACAAGCTCCTGACCGCGGCACTCTCTACATCGAACTGTATATAACAAGCTCCTGACCGCGGCACTCTCTACGTTGAACTGTATACAACAAGCTCCTGACCACGGCACTCTCTACATTGAACTGCATATAACAAGCTCCTGACCACGGCACTCTCTACATTGAACTGTATATAACAAGCTCCTGACCACGGCACTCTCTACATTGAACTGTATATAACAAGCTCCTGACCACGGCACTCTCTACATTGAACTGTATACAACAAGCTCCTGACCACGGCACTCTCTATATTGAACTGTATACAACAAGCTTCTGACCGCGGCACTCTCTACATCGAACTGTATACAACAAGCTCCTGACCGCGGCACTCTCTACATCGAACTGTATATAACAAGCTCCTGACCGCGGCACTCTCTACATTGAACTGTATATAACAAGCTCCTGACCGCGGCACTCTCTACATTGAACTGTATATAACAAGCTCCTGACCACGGCACTCTCTACATTGAACTGTATATAACAAGCTCCTGACCACGGCACTCTCTACATTGAACTGTATATAACAAGCTCCTGACCACGGCACTCTCTACATTGAACTGTATACAACAAGCTCCTGACCACGGCACTCTCTACATTGAACTGTATACAACAAGCTCCTGACCACGGCACTCTCTACATTGAACTGTATACAACAAGCTCCTGACCACGGCACTCTCTACATTGAACTGTATACAACAAGCACCTGACCACGGCACTCTCTACATTGAACTGTATATAACAAGCTCCTGACCACGGCACTCTCTACATTGAACTGTATATAACAAGCTCCTGACCACGGCACTCTCTACATTGAACTGTATACAACAAACTCCTGACCACGGCACTCTCTACATTGAACTGTATACAACAAGCTCCTGACCACGGCACTCTCTACATTGAACTGTATATAACAAGCTCCTGACCGCGGCACTCTCTACATTGAACTGTATATAACAAGCTCCTGACCACGGCACTCTCTACATTGAACTGTATACAACAAGCTCCTGACCGCGGCACTCTCTACATCGAACTGTATATAACAAGCTCCTGACCGTGGCACTCTCTACATCGAACTGTATATAACAAGCTCCTGACCACGGCACTCTCTACGTTGAACTGTATACAAGAAGCTCCTGACCACGGCACTCTCTACATTGAACTGTATATAACAAGCTCCTGACCACGGCACTCTCTACATTGAACTGTATATAATAAGCTCCTGACCACGGCACTCTCTACATTGAACTGTATATAACAAGCTCCTGACCACGGCACTCTCTACATTGAACTGTATACAACAAGCTCCTGACCACGGCACTCTCTACATTGAACTGTATATAACAAGCTCCTGACCACGGCACTCTCTACATTGAACTGTATACAACAAGCTCCTGACCACGGCACTCTCTACATTGAACTGTATACAACAAGCTCCTGACCACGGCACTCTCTACATTGAACTGTATATAACAAGCTCCTGACCACGGCACTCTCTACATTGAACTGTATACAACAAGCTCCTGACCACGGCACTCTCTACATTGAACTGTATATAACAAGCTCCTGACCACGGCACTCTCTACATTGAACTGTATATAACAAGCTCCTGACCACGGCACTCTCTACATTGAACTGTATATAACAAGCTCCTGACCACGGCACTCTCTACATTGAACTGTATATAACAAGCTCCTGACCACGGCACTCTCTACATTGAACTGTATATAACAAGCTCCTGACCACGGCACTCTCTACATTGAACTGTATATAACAAGCTCCTGACCACGGCACTCTCTACGTTGAACTGTATATAACAAGCTCCTGACCACGGCACTTTCTACGTTGAACTGTATACAACAAGCTCCTGACCACGGCACTCTCTACATTGAACTGTATATAACAAGCTCCTGACCACGGCACTCTCTACATTGAACTGTATATAACAAGCTCCTGACCACGGCACTCTCTACATTGAACTGTATATAACAAGCTCCTGACCACGGCACTCTCTACATTAAACTGTATATAACAAGCTTCTGACCACGGCACTCTCTACATTGAACTGTATATAACAAGCTCCTGACCGCGGCACTCTCTACATTGGACTGTATATAACAAGCTCTTGACCACGGCACTCTCTACATTGAACTGTATATAACAAGCTCCTGACCGCGGCACTCTCTACATTGGACTGTATATAACAAGCTCCTGACCACGGCACTCTCTACAGTGAACTGTATATAACAAGCTCTTGACCACGGCACTCTCTACATTGAACTGTATATAACAAGCTCCTGACCACGGCACTCTCTACATTGAACCGTATATAACAAGCTCTTGATCACGGCACTCTCTACATTGAACTGTATACAACAAGCTCCTGACCACGGCACTCTCTACATTGAACTGTATACAACAAGCTCCTGACCACGGCACTCTCTACATTGAACTGTATACAACAAGCTCCTGACCACGGCACTCTCTACATTGAACTGTATACAACAAGCTCCTGACCACGGCACTCTCTACATTGAACTGTATATAACAAGCTCCTGACCACGGCACTCTCTACATTGAACTGTATACAACAAGCTCCTGACCGCGGCACTCTCTACATCGAACTGTATATAACAAGCTCCTGACCGTGGCACTCTCTACATCGAACTGTATATAACAAGCTCCTGACCACGGCACTCTCTACGTTGAACTGTATACAAGAAGCTCCTGACCACGGCACTCTCTACATTGAACTGTATATAACAAGCTCCTGACCACGGCACTCTCTACATTGAACTGTATATAATAAGCTCCTGACCACGGCACTCTCTACATTGAACTGTATATAACAAGCTCCTGACCACGGCACTCTCTACATTGAACTGTATACAACAAGCTCCTGACCACGGCACTCTCTACATTGAACTGTATATAACAAGCTCCTGACCACGGCACTCTCTACATTGAACTGTATACAACAAGCTCCTGACCACGGCACTCTCTACATTGAACTGTATATAACAAGCTCCTGACCACGGCACTCTCTACATTGAACTGTATATAACAAGCTCCTGACCACGGCACTCTCTACATTGAACTGTATATAACAAGCTCCTGACCACGGCACTCTCTACATTAAACTGTATATAACAAGCTTCTGACCACGGCACTCTCTACATTGAACTGTATATAACAAGCTCCTGACCGCGGCACTCTCTACATTGGACTGTATATAACAAGCTCTTGACCACGGCACTCTCTACATTGAACTGTATATAACAAGCTCCTGACCGCGGCACTCTCTACATTGGACTGTATATAACAAGCTCCTGACCACGGCACTCTCTACAGTGAACTGTATATAACAAGCTCTTGACCACGCCACTCTCTACATTGAACTGTATATAACAAGCTCCTGACCAAGGCACTCTCTACATTGAACTGTATATAACAAGCTCTTGATCACGGCACTCTCTACATTGAACTGTATACAACAAGCTCCTGACCACGGCACTCTCTACATTGAACTGTATACAACAAGCTCCTGACCACGGCACTCTCTACATTGAACTGTATACAACAAGCTCCTGACCACGGCACTCTCTACATTGAACTGTATACAACAAGCTCCTGACCACGGCACTCTCTACATTGAACTGTATATAACAAGCTCCTGACCACGGCACTCTCTACATTGAACTGTATATAACAAGCTCCTGACCACGGCACTCTCTACATTGAACTGTATATAACAAGCTCCTGACCACGGCACTCTCTACATTGAACTGTATATAACAAGCTCCTGACCACAGCACTCTCTACATTGAACTGTATATAACAAGCTCCTGACCACGGCACTCTCTACATTGAACTGTATACAACAAGCTCCTGACCACGGCACTCTCTACATTGAACTGTATACAACAAGCTCCTGACCACGGCACTCTCTACATTGAACTGTATATAACAAGCTCCTGACCACGGCACTCTCTACATTGAACTGTATATAACAAGCTCCTGACCACGGCACTCTCTACATTGAACTGTATACAACAAGCTCCTGACCACGGCACTCTCTACATTGAACTGTATATAACAAGCTCCTGACCACGGCAATCTCTACAGTGAACTGTATATAACAAGCTCCTGACCACGGCACTCTCTACATCGAACTGTATATAACAAGCTCCTGACCACGGCACTCTCTACATCGAACTGTATATAACAAGCTCCTGACCACGGCACTCTCTACATTGAACTGTATATAACAAGCTTCTGACGACGGCACTCTCTACATTGAACTGTATATAACAAGCTCCTGACCGCGGCACTCTCTACATTGGACTGTATATAACAAGCTCTTGACCACGGCACTCTCTACATTGAACTGTATATAACAAGCTCCTGACCACGGCACTCTCTACATTGAACTGTATATAACAAGCTCCTGACCGCGGCACTCTCTACATTGGACTGTATATAACAAGCTCCTGACCGCGGCACTCTCTACAGTGAACTGTATATAACAAGCTCTTGACCACGGCACTCTCTACATTGAACTGTATATAACAAGCTCCTGACCACGGCACTCTCTACATTGAACTGTATATAACAAGCTCTTGATCACGGCACTCTCTACATTGAACTGTATACAACAAGCTCCTGACCACGGCACTCTCTACATTGAACTGTATACAACAAGCTCCTGACCACGGCACTCTCTACATTGAACTGTATACAACAAGCTCCTGACCACGGCACTCTCTACATTGAACTGTATACAACAAGCTCCTGACCACGGCACTCTCTACATCGAACTGTATATAACAAGCTCCTGACCGCGGCACTCTCTACATTGAACTGTATATAACAAGCTCCTGACCACGGCACTCTCTACATTGAACTGTATACAACAAGCTCCTGACGACGGCACTCTCTACATTGAACTGTACACAACAAGCTCCTGACCACGGCACTCTCTACATTGAACTGTATATAACAAGCTCCTGACCACGGCACTCTCTACATTGAACTGTATACAACAAGCTCCTGACCACGGCACTCTCTACATCGAACTGTATATAACAAGCTCCTGACCGCGGCACTCTCTACATTGAACTGTATATAACAAGCTCCTGACCACGGCACTCTCTACATTGAACTGTATATAACAAGCTCCTGACCACGGCACTCTCTACAGTGAACTGTACACAACAAGCTCCTGACCACGGCACTCTCTACATTGAACTGTACACAACAAGCTCCTGACCACGGCACTCTCTACATTGAACTGTATATAACAAGCTCCTGACCACGGCACTCTCTACATTGAACTGTATATAACAAGCTCCTGACCACGGCACTCTCTACATTGAACTGTACACAACAAGCTCCTGACCACGGCACTCTCTACATTGAACTGTATATAACAAGCTCCTGACCACGGCACTCTCTACATCGAACTGTATATAACAAGCTCCTGACCACGGCACTCTCTACATCGAACTGTATACAACAAGCTCCTGACCACGGCACTCTCTACATCGAACTGTATATAACAAGCTCCTGACCACGGCACTCTCTAGAGTAAACTGTATATAACAAGCTCCTGACCACGGCACTCTCTACATTGAACTATATATAACAAGCTCCTGACCACGGCACTCTCTACATTGAACTGTATACAACAAGCTCCTGACCACGGCACTCTCTACACTGAACTGTATATAACAAGCTCCTGACCACGGCACTCTCTACAGTGAACTGTATATAACAAGCTCCTGACCACGGCACTCTCTACATTGAACTGTATATAACAAGCTCCTTACTACGGCACTCTCTACAGTGAACTGTATATAACAAGCTCCTGACCACGGCACTCTCTACATCGAACTGTATATAACAAGCTCCTGACCACGGCACTCTCTACATTGAACTGTATATAACAAGCTCCTGACCACGGCACTCTCTACATTGAACTGTATATAACAAGCTCCTGACCACGGCACTCTCTACATTAAACTGTATATAACAAGCTTCTGACCACGGCACTCTCTACATTGAACTGTATATAACAAGCTCCTGACCGCGGCACTCTCTACATTGGACTATATATAACAAGCTCTTGACCACGGCACTCTCTACATTGAACTGTATATAACAAGCTTCTGACCACGGCACTCTCTACATTGAACTGTATATAACAAGCTCCTGACCGCGGCACTCTCTACATTGGACTGTATATAACAAGCTCCTGACCGCGGCACTCTCTACAGTGAACTGTATATAACAAGCTCTTGACCACGGCACTCTCTACATTGAACTGTATATAACAAGCTCTTGATCACGGCACTCTCTACATTGAACTGTATACAACAAGCTCCTGACCACGGCACTCTCTACATTGAACTGTATACAACAAGCTCCTGACCACGGCACTCTCTACATTGAACTGTATACAACAAGCTCCTGACCACGGCACTCTCTACATTGAACTGTATACAACAAGCTCCTGACCACGGCACTCTCTACATTGAACTGTATACAACAAGCTCCTGACCACGGCACTCTCTACATTGAACTGTATATAACAAGCTCCTGACCACGGCACTCTCTACATTGAACTGTATATAACAAGCTCCTGACCACGGCACTCTCTACATTGAACTGTATATAACAAGCTCCTGACCACGGCACTCTCTACATTGAACTGTATATAACAAGCTCCTGACCACGGCACTCTCTACGTTGAACTGTATATAACAAGCTCCTGACCACGGCACTCTCTACGTTGAACTGTATACAACAAGCTCCTGACCACGGCACTCTCTACATTGAACTGTATATAACAAGCTCCTGACCACGGCACTCTCTACATTGAACTGTATATAACAAGCTCCTGACCACGGCACTCTCTACATTGAACTGTATATAACAAGCTCCTGACCACGGCACTCTCTACATTAAACTGTATATAACAAGCTTCTGACCACGGCACTCTCTACATTGAACTGTATATAACAAGCTCCTGACCGCGGCACTCTCTACATTGGACTGTATATAACAAGCTCTTGACCACGGCACTCTCTACATTGAACTGTATATAACAAGCTCCTGACCGCGGCACTCTCTACATTGGACTGTATATAACAAGCTCCTGACCACGGCACTCTCTACAGTGAACTGTATATAACAAGCTCTTGACCACGCCACTCTCTACATTGAACTGTATATAACAAGCTCCTGACCAAGGCACTCTCTACATTGAACTGTATATAACAAGCTCTTGATCACGGCACTCTCTACATTGAACTGTATACAACAAGCTCCTGACCACGGCACTCTCTACATTGAACTGTATACAACAAGCTCCTGACCACGGCACTCTCTACATTGAACTGTATACAACAAGCTCCTGACCACGGCACTCTCTACATTGAACTGTATACAACAAGCTCCTGACCACGGCACTCTCTACATTGAACTGTATATAACAAGCTCCTGACCACGGCACTCTCTACATTGAACTGTATATAACAAGCTCCTGACCACGGCACTCTCTACATTGAACTGTATATAACAAGCTCCTGACCACGGCACTCTCTACATTGAACTGTATATAACAAGCTCCTGACCACAGCACTCTCTACATTGAACTGTATATAACAAGCTCCTGACCACGGCACTCTCTACATTGAACTGTATACAACAAGCTCCTGACCACGGCACTCTCTACATTGAACTGTATACAACAAGCTCCTGACCACGGCACTCTCTACATTGAACTGTATATAACAAGCACCTGACCACGGCACTCTCTACATTGAACTGTATATAACAAGCTCCTGACCACGGCACTCTCTACATTGAACTGTATATAACAAGCTCCTGACCACGGCACTCTCTACATTGAACTGTATACAACAAGCTCCTGACCACGGCACTCTCTACATTGAACTGTATACAACAAGATCCTGACCACGGCACTCTCTACACTGAACTGTATATAACAAGCTCCTGACCACTGCACTCTCTACAGTGAACTGTATATAACAAGCTCCTGACCACGGCACTCTCTACATTGAACTGTATATAACAAGCTCCTGACCACGGCAATCTCTACAGTGAACTGTATATAACAAGCTCCTGACCACGGCACTCTCTACATCGAACTGTATATAACAAGCTCCTGACCACGGCACTCTCTACATCGAACTGTATATAACAAGCTCCTGACCACGGCACTCTCTACATTGAACTGTATATAACAAGCTTCTGACCACGGCACTCTCTACATTGAACTGTATATAACAAGCTCCTGACCGCGGCACTCTCTACATTGGACTGTATATAACAAGCTCTTGACCACGGCACTCTCTACATTGAACTGTATATAACAAGCTCCTGACCACGGCACTCTCTACATTGAACTGTATATAACAAGCTCCTGACCGCGGCACTCTCTACATTGGACTGTATATAACAAGCTCCTGACCGCGGCACTCTCTACAGTGAACTGTATATAACAAGCTCTTGACCACGGCACTCTCTACATTGAACTGTATATAACAAGCTCCTGACCACGGCACTCTCTACATTGAACTGTATATAACAAGCTCTTGATCACGGCACTCTCTACATTGAACTGTATACAACAAGCTCCTGACCACGGCACTCTCTACATTGAACTGTATACAACAAGCTCCTGACCACGGCACTCTCTACATTGAACTGTATACAACAAGCTCCTGACCACGGCACTCTCTACATTGAACTGTATACAACAAGCTCCTGACCACGGCACTCTCTACATCGAACTGTATATAACAAGCTCCTGACCGCGGCACTCTCTACATTGAACTGTATATAACAAGCTCCTGACCACGGCACTCTCTACATTGAACTGTATATAACAAGCTCCTGACCACGGCACTCTCTACATTGAACTGTACACAACAAGCTCCTGACCACGGCACTCTCTACATTGAACTGTACACAACAAGCTCCTGACCACGGCACTCTCTACATTGAACTGTATATAACAAGCTCCTGACCACGGCACTCTCTACATTGAACTGTATACAACAAGCTCCTGACCACGGCACTCTCTACATCGAACTGTATATAACAAGCTCCTGACCGCGGCACTCTCTACATTGAACTGTATATAACAAGCTCCTGACCACGGCACTCTCTACATTGAACTGTATATAACAAGCTCCTGACCACGGCACTCTCTACAGTGAACTGTACACAACAAGCTCCTGACCACGGCACTCTCTACATTGAACTGTACACAACAAGCTCCTGACCACGGCACTCTCTACATTGAACTGTATATAACAAGCTCCTGACCACGGCACTCTCTACATTGAACTGTACATAACAAGCTCCTGACCACGGCACTCTCTACATTGAACTGTACACAACAAGCTCCTGACCACGGCACTCTCTACATTGAACTGTATATAACAAGCTTCTGACCACGGCACTCTCTACATTGAACTGTATATAACAAGCTCCTGACCACGGCACTCTCTACATTGAACTGTATATAACAAGCTCCTGACCACGGCACTCTCTACATCGAACTGTATACAACAAGCTCCTGACCACGGCACTCTCTACATTGAACTGTATATAACAAGCTCCTGACCACGGCACTCTCTACAGTAAACTGTATATAACAAGCTCCTGACCACGGCACTCTCTACATTGAACTGTATATAACAAGCTCCTGACCACGGCACTCTCTACATTGAACTGTATACAACAAGCTCCTGACCACGGCACTCTCTACACTGAACTGTATATAACAAGCTCCTGACCACGGCACTCTCTACAGTGAACTGTATATAACAAGCTCCTGACCACGGCACTCTCTACATTGAACTGTATATAACAAGCTCCTTACTACGGCACTCTCTACAGTGAACTGTATATAACAAGCTCCTGACCACGGCACTCTCTACATCGAACTGTATATAACAAGCTCCTGACCACGGCACTCTCTACATTGAACTGTATATAACAAGCTCCTGACCACGGCACTCTCTACATTGAACTGTATATAACAAGCTCCTGACCACGGCACTCTCTACATTAAACTGTATATAACAAGCTTCTGACCACGGCACTCTCTACATTGAACTGTATATAACAAGCTCCTGACCACGGCACTCTCTACATTGAACTGTATACAACAAGCTCCTGACCATGGCACTCTCTACACTGAACTGTATATAACAAGCTCCTTACTACGGCACTCTCTACAGTGAACTGTATATAACAAGCTCCTGACCACGGCACTCTCTACATCGAACTGTATATAACAAGCTCCTGACCACGGCACTCTCTACATTGAACTGTATATAACAAGCTCCTTACTACGGCACTCTCTACAGTGAACTGTATATAACAAGCTCCTGACCACGGCACTCTCTACATCGAACTGTATATAACAAGCTCCTGACCACGGCACTCTCTACATTGAACTGTATATAACAAGCTCCTGACCACGGCACTCTCTACATTGAACTGTATATAACAAGCTCCTGACCACGGCACTCTCTACATTGAACTGTATATAACAAGCTCCTGACCACGGCACTCTCTACATTGAACTGTATATAACAAGCTCCTGACCACGGCACTCTCTACATTGAACTGTATATAACAAGCTCCTGACCACGGCACTCTCTACATTGAACTGTATATAACAAGCTCCTGACCACGGCACTCTCTACATTGAACTGTATATAACAAGCTCCTGACCACGGCACTCTCTACATTGAACTGTATACAACAAGCTCCTGACCACGGCACTCTCTACATTGAACTGTATACAACAAGCTCCTGACCACGGCACTCTCTACATTGAACTGTATACAACAAGCTCCTGACCACGGCACTCTCTACATTGAACTGTATACAACAAGCTCCTGACCACGGCACTCTCTACATTGAACTGTATACAACAAGCTCCTGACCACGGCACTCTCTACATTGAACTGTATATAACAAGCTCCTGACCACGGCACTCTCTACATTGAACTGTATATAACAAGCTCCTGACCACGGCACTCTCTACATTGAACTGTATATAACAAGCTCCTGACCACGGCACTCTCTACATTGAACTGTATATAACAAGCTCCTGACCACAGCACTCTCTACATTGAACTGTATATAACAAGCTCCTGACCACGGCACTCTCTACATTGAACTGTATACAACAAGCTCCTGACCACGGCACTCTCTACATTGAACTGTATATAACAAGCTCCTGACCACGGCACTCTCTACATTGAACTGCATATAACAAGCTCCTGACCACGGCACTCTCTACATTGAACTGTATACAACAAGCTCCTGACCACGGCACTCTCTACGTTGAACTGTATACAACAAGCTCCTGACCACGGCACTCTCTACGTTGAACTGTATACAACAAGCTCCTGACCACGGCACTCTCTACATTGAACTGTATATAACAAGCTCCTGACCACGGCACTCTCTACATCGAACTTTATATAACAAGCTCCTGACCACGGCACTCTCTACAGTAAACTGTATATAACAAGCTCCTGACCACGGCACTCTCTACATTGAACTGTATATAACAAGCTCCTGACCACGGCACTCTCTACATTGAACTGTATACAACAAGCTCCTGACCACGGCACTCTCTACACTGAACTGTATATAACAAGCTCCTGACCACTGCACTCTCTACAGTGAACTGTATATAACAAGCTCCTGACCACGGCACTCTCTACATTGAACTGTATATAACAAGCTCCTGACCACGGCAATCTCTACAGTGAACTGTATATAACAAGCTCCTGACCACGGCACTCTCTACATCGAACTGTATATAACAAGCTCCTGACCACGGCACTCTCTACATCGAACTGTATATAACAAGCTCCTGACCACGGCACTCTCTACATTGAACTGTATATAACAAGTTTCTGACCACGGCACTCTCTACATTGAACTGTATATAACAAGCTCCTGACCGCGGCACTCTCTACATTGGACTGTATATAACAAGCTCTTGACCACGGCACTCTCTACATTGAACTGTATATAACAAGCTCCTGACCACGGCACTCTCTACATTGAACTGTATATAACAAGCTCCTGACCGTGGCACTCTCTACATTGGACTGTATATAACAAGCTCCTGACCGCGGCACTCTCTACAGTGAACTGTATATAACAAGCTCTTGACCACGGCACTCTCTACATTGAACTGTATATAACAAGCTCCTGACCACGGCACTCTCTACATTGAACTGTATATAACAAGCTCTTGATCACGGCACTCTCTACATTGAACTGTATACAACAAGCTCCTGACCACGGCACTCTCTACATTGAACTGTATACAACAAGCTCCTGACCACGGCACTCTCTACATTGAACTGTATACAACAAGCTCCTGACCACGGCACTCTCTACATTGAACTGTATACAACAAGCTCCTGACCACGGCACTCTCTACATCGAACTGTATATAACAAGCTCCTGACCGCGGCACTCTCTACATTGAACTGTATATAACAAGCTCCTGACCACGGCACTCTCTACATTGAACTGTATATAACAAGCTCCTGACCACGGCACTCTCTACATTGAACTGTACACAACAAGCTCCTGACCACGGCACTCTCTACATTGAACTGTACACAACAAGCTCCTGACCACGGCACTCTCTACATTGAACTGTATATAACAAGCTCCTGACCACGGCACTCTCTACATTGAACTGTATACAACAAGCTCCTGACCACGGCACTCTCTACATCGAACTGTATATAACAAGCTCCTGACCGCGGCACTCTCTACATTGAACTGTATATAACAAGCTCCTGACCACGGCACTCTCTACATTGAACTGTATATAACAAGCTCCTGACCACGGCACTCTCTACAGTGAACTGTACACAACAAGCTCCTGACCACGGCACTCTCTACATTGAACTGTACACAACAAGCTCCTGACCACGGCACTCTCTACATTGAACTGTATATAACAAGCTCCTGACCACGGCACTCTCTACATTGAACTGTATACAACAAGCTCCTGACCACGGCACTCTCTACATTGAACTGTATACAACAAGCTCCTGACCGCGGCACTCTCTACATCGAACTGTATATAACAAGCTCCTGACCGCGGCACTCTCTACGTTGAACTGTATACAACAAGCTCCTGACCACGGCACTCTCTACATTGAACTGCATATAACAAGCTCCTGACCACGGCACTCTCTACATTGAACTGTATATAACAAGCTCCTGACCACGGCACTCTCTACATTGAACTGTATATAACAAGCTCCTGACCACGGCACTCTCTACATTGAACTGTATACAACAAGCTCCTGACCGCGGCACTCTCTACATTGAACTGTATACAACAAGCTTCTGACCGCGGCACTCTCTACATCGAACTGTATACAACAAGCTCCTGACCGCGGCACTCTCTACATCGAACTGTATATAACAAGCTCCTGACCGCGGCACTCTCTACATTGAACTGTATATAACAAGCTCCTGACCGCGGCACTCTCTACATTGAACTGTATATAACAAGCTCCTGACCACGGCACTCTCTACATTGAACTGTATATAACAAGCTCCTGACCACGGCACTCTCTACATTGAACTGTATATAACAAGCTCCTGACCACGGCACTCTCTACATTGAACTGTATACAACAAGCTCCTGACCACGGCACTCTCTACATTGAACTGTATACAACAAGCTCCTGACCACGGCACTCTCTACATTGAACTGTATACAACAAGCTCCTGACCACGGCACTCTCTACATTGAACTGTATACAACAAGCACCTGACCACGGCACTCTCTACATTGAACTGTATATAACAAGCTCCTGACCACGGCACTCTCTACATTGAACTGTATATAACAAGCTCCTGACCACGGCACTCTCTACATTGAACTGTATACAACAAGCTCCTGACCACGGCACTCTCTACATTGAACTGTATACAACAAGCTCCTGACGACGGCACTCTCTACATTGAACTGTATATAACAAGCTCCTGACCGCGGCACTCTCTACATTGAACTGTATATAACAAGCTCCTGACCACGGCACTCTCTACATTGAACTGTATACAACAAGCTCCTGACCGCGGCACTCTCTACATCGAACTGTATATAACAAGCTCCTGACCGTGGCACTCTCTACATCGAACTGTATATAACAAGCTCCTGACCACGGCACTCTCTACGTTGAACTGTATACAAGAAGCTCCTGACCACGGCACTCTCTACATTGAACTGTATATAACAAGCTCCTGACCACGGCACTCTCTACATTGAACTGTATATAATAAGCTCCTGACCACGGCACTCTCTACATTGAACTGTATATAACAAGCTCCTGACCACGGCACTCTCTACATTGAACTGTATACAACAAGCTCCTGACTACGGCACTCTCTACATTGAACTGTATATAACAAGCTCCTGACCACGGCACTCTCTACATTGAACTGTATACAACAAGCTCCTGACCACGGCACTCTCTACATTGAACTGTATACAACAAGCTCCTGACCACGGCACTCTCTACATTGAACTGTATACAACAAGCTCCTGACCACGGCACTCTCTACATTGAACTGTATACAACAAGCTCCTGACCACGGCACTCTCTACATTGAACTGTATATAACAAGCTCCTGACCACGGCACTCTCTACATTGAACTGTATATAACAAGCTCCTGACCACGGCACTCTCTACATTGAACTGTATATAACAAGCTCCTGACCACGGCACTCTCTACATTGAACTGTATATAACAAGCTCCTGACCACGGCACTCTCTACATTGAACTGTATATAACAAGCTCCTGACCACGGCACTCTCTACATTGAACTGTATATAACAAGCTCCTGACCACGGCACTCTCTACATTGAACTGTATACAACAAGCTCCTGACCACGGCACTCTCTACATTGAACTGTATACAACAAGCTCCTGACGACGGCACTCTCTACATTGAACTGTATATAACAAGCTCCTGACCGCGGCACTCTCTACATTGAACTGTATATAACAAGCTCCTGACCACGGCACTCTCTACATTGAACTGTATACAACAAGCTCCTGACCGCGGCACTCTCTACATCGAACTGTATATAACAAGCTCCTGACCGTGGCACTCTCTACATCGAACTGTATATAACAAGCTCCTGACCACGGCACTCTCTACGTTGAACTGTATACAAGAAGCTCCTGACCACGGCACTCTCTACATTGAACTGTATATAACAAGCTCCTGACCACGGCACTCTCTACATTGAACTGTATATAATAAGCTCCTGACCACGGCACTCTCTACATTGAACTGTATATAACAAGCTCCTGACTACGGCACTCTCTACATTGAACTGTATATAACAAGCTCCTGACCACGGCACTCTCTACATTGAACTGTATACAACAAGCTCCTGACCACGGCACTCTCTACATTGAACTGTATACAACAAGCTCCTGACCACGGCACTCTCTACATTGAACTGTATACAACAAGCTCCTGACCACGGCACTCTCTACATTGAACTGTATACAACAAGCTCCTGACCACGGCACTCTCTACATTGAACTGTATATAACAAGCTCCTGACCACGGCACTCTCTACATTGAACTGTATATAACAAGCTCCTGACCACGGCACTCTCTACATTGAACTGTATATAACAAGCTCCTGACCACGGCACTCTCTACATTGAACTGTATATAACAAGCTCCTGACCACGGCACTCTCTACATTGAACTGTATATAACAAGCTCCTGACCACGGCACTCTCTACATTGAACTGTATACAACAAGCTCCTGACCACGGCACTCTCTACATTGAACTGTATATAACAAGCTCCTGACCGCGGCACTCTCTACATTGAACTGTATATAACAAGCTCCTGACCACGGCACTCTCTACATTGAACTGTATACAACAAGCTCCTGACCACGGCACTCTCTACATTGAACTGTATATAACAAGCTCCTGACCACGGCACTCTCTACATTGAACTGTATACAACAAGCTCCTGACCACGGCACTCTCTACATTGAACTGTATATAACAAGCTCCTGACCACGGCACTCTCTACATTGAACTGTATATAACAAGCTCCTGACCACGGCACTCTCTACGTTGAACTGTATATAACAAGCTCCTGACCACGGCACTCTCTACGTTGAACTGTATACAACAAGCTCCTGACCACGGCACTCTCTACATTGAACTGTATATAACAAGCTCCTGACCACGGCACTCTCTACATTGAACTGTATATAACAAGCTCCTGACC
This sequence comes from Rana muscosa, assembly GCA_029206835.1. NCBI lineage: Eukaryota > Metazoa > Chordata > Amphibia > Anura > Ranidae > Rana > Rana muscosa. The sequence continues at coordinate 32,061,124 of JARGYO010000094.1, forward strand.
ACGGCACTCTCTACATTGAACTGTATATAACAAGCTCCTGACCACGGCACTCTCTACATTAAACTGTATATAACAAGCTTCTGACCACGGCACTCTCTACATTGAACTGTATATAACAAGCTCCTGACCGCGGCACTCTCTACATTGGACTGTATATAACAAGCTCTTGACCACGGCACTCTCTACATTGAACTGTATATAACAAGCTCCTGACCGCGGCACTCTCTACATTGGACTGTATATAACAAGCTCCTGACCACGGCACTCTCTACAGTGAACTGTATATAACAAGCTCTTGACCACGGCACTCTCTACATTGAACTGTATATAACAAGCTCCTGACCACGGCACTCTCTACATTGAACTGTATATAACAAGCTCTTGATCACGGCACTCTCTACATTGAACTGTATACAACAAGCTCCTGACCACGGCACTCTCTACATTGAACTGTATACAACAAGCTCCTGACCACGGCACTCTCTACATTGAACTGTATATAACAAGCTCCTGACCACGGCACTCTCTACATTGAACTGTATATAATAAGCTCCTGACCACGGCACTCTCTACATTGAACTGTATATAACAAGCTCCTGACCACGGCACTCTCTACATTGAACTGTATACAACAAGCTCCTGACCACGGCACTCTCTACATTGAACTGTATATAACAAGCTCCTGACCACGGCACTCTCTACATTGAACTGTATACAACAAGCTCCTGACCACGGCACTCTCTACATTGAACTGTATACAACAAGCTCCTGACCACGGCACTCTCTACATTGAACTGTATATAACAAGCTCCTGACCACGGCACTCTCTACATTGAACTGTATACAACAAGCTCCTGACCACGGCACTCTCTACATTGAACTGTATATAACAAGCTCCTGACCACGGCACTCTCTACATTGAACTGTATATAACAAGCTCCTGACCACGGCACTCTCTACATTGAACTGTATATAACAAGCTCCTGACCACGGCACTCTCTACATTGAACTGTATATAACAAGCTCCTGACCACGGCACTCTCTACATTGAACTGTATATAACAAGCTCCTGACCACGGCACTCTCTACATTGAACTGTATATAACAAGCTCCTGACCACGGCACTCTCTACGTTGAACTGTATATAACAAGCTCCTGACCACGGCACTCTCTACGTTGAACTGTATACAACAAGCTCCTGACCACGGCACTCTCTACATTGAACTGTATATAACAAGCTCCTGACCACGGCACTCTCTACATTGAACTGTATATAACAAGCTCCTGACCACGGCACTCTCTACATTAAACTGTATATAACAAGCTCCTGACCACGGCACTCTCTACATTAAACTGTATATAACAAGCTTCTGACCACGGCACTCTCTACATTGAACTGTATATAACAAGCTCCTGACCGCGGCACTCTCTACATTGGACTGTATATAACAAGCTCTTGACCACGGCACTCTCTACATTGAACTGTATATAACAAGCTCCTGACCGCGGCATTCTCTACATTGGACTGTATATAACAAGCTCCTGACCACGGCACTCTCTACAGTGAACTGTATATAACAAGCTCTTGACCACGCCACTCTCTACATTGAACTGTATACAACAAGCTCCTGACCGCGGCACTCTCTACATTGGACTGTATATAACAAGCTCCTGACCACGGCACTCTCTACAGTGAACTGTATATAACAAGCTCTTGACCACGGCACTCTCTACATTGAACTGTATATAACAAGCTCTTGATCACGGCACTCTCTACATTGAACTGTATACAACAAGCTCCTGACCACGGCACTCTCTACATTGAACTGTATACAACAAGCTCCTGACCACGGCACTCTCTACATTGAACTGTATACAACAAGCTCCTGACCACGGCACTCTCTACATTGAACTGTATACAACAAGCTCCTGACCACGGCACTCTCTACATTGAACTGTATATAACAAGCTCCTGACCACGGCACTCTCTACATTGAACTGTATATAACAAGCTCCTGACCACGGCACTCTCTACATTGAACTGTATATAACAAGCTCCTGACCACGGCACTCTCTACATTGAACTGTATATAACAAGCTCCTGACCACAGCACTCTCTACATTGAACTGTATATAACAAGCTCCTGACCACGGCACTCTCTACATTGAACTGTATACAACAAGCTCCTGACCACGGCACTCTCTACATTGAACTGTATATAACAAGCTCCTGACCACGGCACTCTCTACATTGAACTGCATATAACAAGCTCCTGACCACGGCACTCTCTACATTGAACTGTATACAACAAGCTCCTGACCACGGCACTCTCTACGTTGAACTGTATACAACAAGCTCCTGACCACGGCACTCTCTACGTTGAACTGTATACAACAAGCTCCTGACCACGGCACTCTCTACATTGAACTGTATATAACAAGCTCCTGACCACGGCACTCTCTACATCGAACTTTATATAACAAGCTCCTGACCACGGCACTCTCTACAGTAAACTGTATATAACAAGCTCCTGACCACGGCACTCTCTACATTGAACTGTATATAACAAGCTCCTGACCACGGCACTCTCTACATTGAACTGTATACAACAAGCTCCTGACCACGGCACTCTCTACACTGAACTGTATATAACAAGCTCCTGACCACTGCACTCTCTACAGTGAACTGTATATAACAAGCTCCTGACCACGGCACTCTCTACATTGAACTGTATATAACAAGCTCCTGACCACGGCAATCTCTACAGTGAACTGTATATAACAAGCTCCTGACCACGGCACTCTCTACATCGAACTGTATATAACAAGCTCCTGACCACGGCACTCTCTACATCGAACTGTATATAACAAGCTCCTGACCACGGCACTCTCTACATTGGACTGTATATAACAAGCTCTTGACCACGGCACTCTCTACATTGAACTGTATATAACAAGCTCCTGACCACGGCACTCTCTACATTGAACTGTATATAACAAGCTCCTGACCGTGGCACTCTCTACATTGGACTGTATATAACAAGCTCCTGACCGCGGCACTCTCTACAGTGAACTGTATATAACAAGCTCTTGACCACGGCACTCTCTACATTGAACTGTATATAACAAGCTCCTGACCACGGCACTCTCTACATTGAACTGTATATAACAAGCTCTTGATCACGGCACTCTCTACATTGAACTGTATACAACAAGCTCCTGACCACGGCACTCTCTACATTGAACTGTATACAACAAGCTCCTGACCACGGCACTCTCTACATTGAACTGTATACAACAAGCTCCTGACCACGGCACTCTCTACATTGAACTGTATACAACAAGCTCCTGACCACGGCACTCTCTACATCGAACTGTATATAACAAGCTCCTGACCGCGGCACTCTCTACATTGAACTGTATATAACAAGCTCCTGACCACGGCACTCTCTACATTGAACTGTATATAACAAGCTCCTGACCACGGCACTCTCTACATTGAACTGTATATAACAAGCTCTTGATCACGGCACTCTCTACATTGAACTGTATACAACAAGCTCCTGACCACGGCACTCTCTACATTGAACTGTATACAACAAGCTCCTGACCACGGCACTCTCTACATTGAACTGTATACAACAAGCTCCTGACCACGGCACTCTCTACATTGAACTGTATACAACAAGCTCCTGACCACGGCACTCTCTACATCGAACTGTATATAACAAGCTCCTGACCGCGGCACTCTCTACATTGAACTGTATATAACAAGCTCCTGACCACGGCACTCTCTACATTGAACTGTATATAACAAGCTCCTGACCACGGCACTCTCTACATTGAACTGTACACAACAAGCTCCTGACCACGGCACTCTCTACATTGAACTGTACACAACAAGCTCCTGACCACGGCACTCTCTACATTGAACTGTATATAACAAGCTCCTGACCACGGCACTCTCTACATTGAACTGTATACAACAAGCTCCTGACCACGGCACTCTCTACATCGAACTGTATATAACAAGCTCCTGACCACGGCACTCTCTACATTGAACTGTATATAACAAGCTCCTGACCACGGCACTCTCTACAGTGAACTGTACACAACAAGCTCCTGACCACGGCACTCTCTACATTGAACTGTACACAACAAGCTCCTGACCACGGCACTCTCTACATTGAACTGTATATAACAAGCTCCTGACCACGGCACTCTCTACATTGAACTGTATACAACAAGCTCCTGACCACGGCACTCTCTACATTGAACTGTATACAACAAGCTCCTGACCGCGGCACTCTCTACATCGAACTGTATATAACAAGCTCCTGACCGCGGCACTCTCTACGTTGAACTGTATACAACAAGCTCCTGACCACGGCACTCTCTACATTGAACTGTATATAACAAGCTCCTGACCACGGCACTCTCTACATTGAACTGTATATAACAAGCTCCTGACCACGGCACTCTCTACATTGAACTGTATATAACAAGCTCCTGACCACGGCACTCTCTACATCGAACTGTATATAACAAGCTCCTGACCACGGCACTCTCTACATTGAACTGTATATAACAAGCTCCTGACCACGGCACTCTCTACATTGAACTGTATATAACAAGCTCCTGACCACGGCACTCTCTACATTGAACTGTATACAACAAGCTCCTGACTGCGGCACTCTCTACATTGAACTGTATACAACAAGCTTCTGACCGCGGCACTCTCTACATCGAACTGTATACAACAAGCTCCTGACCGCGGCACTCTCTACATCGAACTGTATATAACAAGCTCCTGACCGCGGCACTCTCTACATTGAACTGTATATAACAAGCTCCTGACCGCGGCACTCTCTACATTGAACTGTATATAACAAGCTCCTGACCACGGCACTCTCTACATTGAACTGTATATAACAAGCTCCTGACCACGGCACTCTCTACATTGAACTGTATATAACAAGCTCCTGACCACGGCACTCTCTACATTGAACTGTATACAACAAGCTCCTGACCACGGCACTCTCTACATTGAACTGTATACAACAAGCTCCTGACCACGGCACTCTCTACATTGAACTGTATACAACAAGCTCCTGACCACGGCACTCTCTACATTGAACTGTATACAACAAGCACCTGACCACGGCACTCTCTACATTGAACTGTATATAACAAGCTCCTGACCACGGCACTCTCTACATTGAACTGTATATAACAAGCTCCTGACCACGGCACTCTCTACATTGAACTGTATACAACAAGCTCCTGACCACGGCACTCTCTACATTGAACTGTATACAACAAGCTCCTGACGACGGCACTCTCTACATTGAACTGTATATAACAAGCTCCTGACCGCGGCACTCTCTACATTGAACTGTATATAACAAGCTCCTGACCACGGCACTCTCTACATTGAACTGTATACAACAAGCTCCTGACCGCGGCACTCTCTACATCGAACTGTATATAACAAGCTCCTGACCGTGGCACTCTCTACATCGAACTGTATATAACAAGCTCCTGACCACGGCACTCTCTACGTTGAACTGTATACAAGAAGCTCCTGACCACGGCACTCTCTACATTGAACTGTATATAACAAGCTCCTGACCACGGCACTCTCTACATTGAACTGTATATAATAAGCTCCTGACCACGGCACTCTCTACATTGAACTGTATATAACAAGCTCCTGACCACGGCACTCTCTACATTGAACTGTATACAACAAGCTCCTGACTACGGCACTCTCTACATTGAACTGTATATAACAAGCTCCTGACCACGGCACTCTCTACATTGAACTGTATACAACAAGCTCCTGACCACGGCACTCTCTACATTGAACTGTATACAACAAGCTCCTGACCACGGCACTCTCTACATTGAACTGTATACAACAAGCTCCTGACCACGGCACTCTCTACATTGAACTGTATACAACAAGCTCCTGACCACGGCACTCTCTACATTGAACTGTATATAACAAGCTCCTGACCACGGCACTCTCTACATTGAACTGTATATAACAAGCTCCTGACCACGGCACTCTCTACATTGAACTGTATATAACAAGCTCCTGACCACGGCACTCTCTACATTGAACTGTATATAACAAGCTCCTGACCACGGCACTCTCTACATTGAACTGTATATAACAAGCTCCTGACCACGGCACTCTCTACATTGAACTGTATATAACAAGCTCCGGACCACGGCACTCTCTACATTGAACTGTATACAACAAGCTCCTGACCACGGCACTCTCTACATTGAACTGTATACAACAAGCTCCTGACGACGGCACTCTCTACATTGAACTGTATATAACAAGCTCCTGACCGCGGCACTCTCTACATTGAACTGTATATAACAAGCTCCTGACCACGGCACTCTCTACATTGAACTGTATACAACAAGCTCCTGACCGCGGCACTCTCTACATCGAACTGTATATAACAAGCTCCTGACCGTGGCACTCTCTACATCGAACTGTATATAACAAGCTCCTGACCACGGCACTCTCTACGTTGAACTGTATACAAGAAGCTCCTGACCACGGCACTCTCTACATTGAACTGTATATAACAAGCTCCTGACCACGGCACTCTCTACATTGAACTGTATATAATAAGCTCCTGACCACGGCACTCTCTACATTGAACTGTATATAACAAGCTCCTGACCACGGCACTCTCTACATTGAACTGTATACAACAAGCTCCTGACTACGGCACTCTCTACATTGAACTGTATATAACAAGCTCCTGACCACGGCACTCTCTACATTGAACTGTATACAACAAGCTCCTGACCACGGCACTCTCTACATTGAACTGTATACAACAAGCTCCTGACCACGGCACTCTCTACATTGAACTGTATACAACAAGCTCCTGACCACGGCACTCTCTACATTGAACTGTATATAACAAGCTCCTGACCACGGCACTCTCTACATTGAACTGTATATAACAAGCTCCTGACCACGGCACTCTCTACATTGAACTGTATATAACAAGCTCCTGACCACGGCACTCTCTACATTGAACTGTATATAACAAGCTCCTGACCACGGCACTCTCTACATTGAACTGTATATAACAAGCTCCTGACCACGGCACTCTCTACATTGAACTGTATATAACAAGCTCCTGACCACGGCACTCTCTACATTGAACTGTATATAACAAGCTCCTGACCACGGCACTCTCTACGTTGAACTGTATATAACAAGCTCCTGACCACGGCACTCTCTACGTTGAACTGTATACAACAAGCTCCTGACCACGGCACTCTCTACATTGAACTGTATATAACAAGCTCCTGACCACGGCACTCTCTACATTGAACTGTATATAACAAGCTCCTGACCACGGCACTCTCTACATTGAACTGTATATAACAAGCTCCTGACCACGGCACTCTCTACATTAAACTGTATATAACAAGCTTCTGACCACGGCACTCTCTACATTGAACTGTATATAACAAGCTCCTGACCGCGGCACTCTCTACATTGGACTGTATATAACAAGCTCTTGACCACGGCACTCTCTACATTGAACTGTATATAACAAGCTCCTGACCGCGGCACTCTCTACATTGGACTGTATATAACAAGCTCCTGACCACGGCACTCTCTACAGTGAACTGTATATAACAAGCTCTTGACCACGGCACTCTCTACATTGAACTGTATATAACAAGCTCCTGACCACGGCACTCTCTACATTGAACTGTATATAACAAGCTCTTGATCACGGCACTCTCTACATTGAACTGTATACAACAAGCTCCTGACCACGGCACTCTCTACATTGAACTGTATACAACAAGCTCCTGACCACGGCACTCTCTACATTGAACTGTATATAACAAGCTCCTGACCACGGCACTCTCTACATTGAACTGTATATAATAAGCTCCTGACCACGGCACTCTCTACATTGAACTGTATATAACAAGCTCCTGACCACGGCACTCTCTACATTGAACTGTATACAACAAGCTCCTGACCACGGCACTCTCTACATTGAACTGTATATAACAAGCTCCTGACCACGGCACTCTCTACATTGAACTGTATACAACAAGCTCCTGACCACGGCACTCTCTACATTGAACTGTATACAACAAGCTCCTGACCACGGCACTCTCTACATTGAACTGTATATAACAAGCTCCTGACCACGGCACTCTCTACATTGAACTGTATACAACAAGCTCCTGACCACGGCACTCTCTACATTGAACTGTATATAACAAGCTCCTGACCACGGCACTCTCTACATTGAACTGTATATAACAAGCTCCTGACCACGGCACTCTCTACATTGAACTGTATATAACAAGCTCCTGACCACGGCACTCTCTACATTGAACTGTATATAACAAGCTCCTGACCACGGCACTCTCTACATTGAACTGTATATAACAAGCTCCTGACCACGGCACTCTCTACATTGAACTGTATATAACAAGCTCCTGACCACGGCACTCTCTACGTTGAACTGTATATAACAAGCTCCTGACCACGGCACTCTCTACGTTGAACTGTATACAACAAGCTCCTGACCACGGCACTCTCTACATTGAACTGTATATAACAAGCTCCTGACCACGGCACTCTCTACATTGAACTGTATATAACAAGCTCCTGACCACGGCACTCTCTACATTAAACTGTATATAACAAGCTCCTGACCACGGCACTCTCTACATTAAACTGTATATAACAAGCTTCTGACCACGGCACTCTCTACATTGAACTGTATATAACAAGCTCCTGACCGCGGCACTCTCTACATTGGACTGTATATAACAAGCTCTTGACCACGGCACTCTCTACATTGAACTGTATATAACAAGCTCCTGACCGCGGCATTCTCTACATTGGACTGTATATAACAAGCTCCTGACCACGGCACTCTCTACAGTGAACTGTATATAACAAGCTCTTGACCACGCCACTCTCTACATTGAACTGTATATAACAAGCTCCTGACCACGGCACTCTCTACATTGAACTGTATATAACAAGCTCTTGATCACGGCACTCTCTACATTGAACTGTATACAACAAGCTCCTGACCACGGCACTCTCTACATTGAACTGTATACAACAAGCTCCTGACCACGGCACTCTCTACATTGAACTGTATACAACAAGCTCCTGACCACGGCACTCTCTACATTGAACTGTATACAACAAGCTCCTGACCACGGCACTCTCTACATTGAACTGTATATAACAAGCTCCTGACCACGGCACTCTCTACATTGAACTGTATATAACAAGCTCCTGACCACGGCACTCTCTACATTGAACTGTATATAACAAGCTCCTGACCACGGCACTCTCTACATTGAACTGTATATAACAAGCTCCTGACCACAGCACTCTCTACATTGAACTGTATATAACAAGCTCCTGACCACGGCACTCTCTACATTGAACTGTATACAACAAGCTCCTGACCACGGCACTCTCTACATTGAACTGTATACAACAAGCTCCTGACCACGGCACTCTCTACATTGAACTGTATATAACAAGCACCTGACCACGGCACTCTCTACATTGAACTGTATATAACAAGCTCCTGACCACGGCACTCTCTACATTGAACTGTATATAACAAGCTCCTGACCACGGCACTCTCTACATTGAACTGTATACAACAAGCTCCTGACCACGGCACTCTCTACATTGAACTGTATACAACAAGCTCCTGACCACGGCACTCTCTACATTGAACTGTATACAACAAGCTCCTGACCGCGGCACTCTCTACATTGAACTGTATACAACAAGCTCCTGACCACGGCACTCTCTACATTGAACTGTATACAACAAGCTCCTGACCGCGGCACTCTCTACATCGAACTGTATATAACAAGCTCCTGACCGTGGCACTCTCTACATCGAACTGTATATAACAAGCTCCTGACCACGGCACTCTCTACGTTGAACTGTATACAACAAGCTCCTGACCACGGCACTCTCTACATTGAACTGTATATAACAAGCTCCTGACCACGGCACTCTCTACATTGAACTGTATATAACAAGCTCCTGACCACGGCACTCTCTACATTGAACTGTATATAACAAGCTCCTGACCACGGCACTCTCTACATTAAAATGTATATAACAAGCTTCTGACCACGGCACTCTCTACATTGAACTGTATATAACAAGCTCCTGACCGCGGCACTCTCTACATTGGACTGTATATAACAAGCTCTTGACCACGGCACTCTCTACATTGAACTGTATATAACAAGCTCCTGACCGCGGCACTCTCTACATTGGACTGTATATAACAAGCTCCTGACCACGGCACTCTCTACAGTGAACTGTATATAACAAGCTCTTGACCACGGCACTCTCTACATTGAACTGTATATAACAAGCTCCTGACCACGGCACTCTCTACATTGAACTGTATATAACAAGCTCTTGATCACGGCACTCTCTACATTGAACTGTATACAACAAGCTCCTGACCACGGCACTCTCTACATTGAACTGTATACAACAAGCTCCTGACCACGGCACTCTCTACATTGAACTGTATACAACAAGCTCCTGACCACGGCACTCTCTACATTGAACTGTATACAACAAGCTCCTGACCACGGCACTCTCTACATTGAACTGTATATAACAAGCTCCTGACCACGGCACTCTCTACATTGAACTGTATATAACAAGCTCCTGACCACGGCACTCTCTACATTGAACTGTATATAACAAGCTCCTGACCACGGCACTCTCTACATTGAACTGTATATAACAAGCTCCTGACCACAGCACTCTCTACATTGAACTGTATATAACAAGCTCCTGACCACGGCACTCTCTACATTGAACTGTATACAACAAGCTCCTGACCACGGCACTCTCTACATCGAACTGTATACAACAAGCTCCTGACCACGGCACTCTCTACATCGAACTGTATATAACAAGCTCCTGACCGCGGCACTCTCTACATCGAACTGTATATAACAAGCTCCTAACCACGGCACTCTCTACATCGAACTGTATATAACAAGCTCCTGACCACGGCACTCTCTACATTGAACTGTATATAACAAGCTCCTGACCACGGCACTCTCTACATTGAACTGCATATAACAAGCTCCTGACCACGGCACTCTCTACATTGAACTGTATACAACAAGCTCCTGACCACGGCACTCTCTACGTTGAACTGTATACAACAAGCTCCTGACCACGGCACTCTCTACGTTGAACTGTATACAACAAGCTCCTGACCACGGCACTCTCTACATTGAACTGTATATAACAAGCTCCTGACCACGGCACTCTCTACAGTGAACTGTATATAACAAGCTCCTGACCACGGCACTCTCTACATTGAACTGTATACAACAAGCTCCTGACCACGGCACTCTCTACATTGAACTGTATATAACAAGCTCCTGACCACGGCACTCTCTACATTGAACTGTATATAACAAGCTCCTGACCACGGCACTCTCTACATTAAACTGTATATAACAAGCTTCTGACCACGGCACTCTCTACATTGAACTGTATATAACAAGCTTCTGACCACGGCACTCTCTACATTGAACTGTATATAACAAGCTCCTGACCACGGCACTCTCTACATTGAACTGTATATAACAAGCTCCTGACCACGGCACTCTCTACATCGAACTGTATATAACAAGCTCCTGACCACGGCACTCTCTACATCGAACTGTATACAACAAGCTCCTGACCACGGCACTCTCTACATCGAACTTTATATAACAAGCTCCTGACCACGGCACTCTCTACAGTAAACTGTATATAACAAGCTCCTGACCACGGCACTCTCTACATTGAACTGTATATAACAAGCTCCTGACCACGGCACTCTCTACATTGAACTGTATACAACAAGCTCCTGACCACGGCACTCTCTACACTGAACTGTATATAACAAGCTCCTGACCACTGCACTCTCTACAGTGAACTGTATATAACAAGCTCCTGACCACGGCACTCTCTACATTGAACTGTATATAACAAGCTCCTGACCACGGCAATCTCTACAGTGAACTGTATATAACAAGCTCCTGACCACGGCACTCTCTACATCGAACTGTATATAACAAGCTCCTGACCACGGCACTCTCTACATCGAACTGTATATAACAAGCTCCTGACCACGGCACTCTCTACATTGAACTGTATATAACAAGCTTCTGACCACGGCACTCTCTACATTGAACTGTATATAACAAGCTCCTGACCGCGGCACTCTCTACATTGGACTGTATATAACAAGCTCTTGACCACGGCACTCTCTACATTGAACTGTATATAACAAGCTCCTGACCACGGCACTCTCTACATTGAACTGTATATAACAAGCTCCTGACCGCGGCACTCTCTACATTGGACTGTATATAACAAGCTCCTGACCGCGGCACTCTCTACATTGAACTGTATATAACAAGCTCCTGACCACGGCACTCTCTACATTGAACTGTATATAACAAGCTCTTGATCACGGCACTCTCTACATTGAACTGTATACAACAAGCTCCTGACCACGGCACTCTCTACATTGAACTGTATACAACAAGCTCCTGACCACGGCACTCTCTACATTGAACTGTATACAACAAGCTCCTGACCACGGCACTCTCTACATTGAACTGTATACAACAAGCTCCTGACCACGGCACTCTCTACATCGAACTGTATATAACAAGCTCCTGACCGCGGCACTCTCTACATTGAACTGTATATAACAAGCTCCTGACCACGGCACTCTCTACATTGAACTGTATATAACAAGCTCCTGACCACGGCACTCTCTACATTGAACTGTACACAACAAGCTCCTGACCACGGCACTCTCTATATTGAACTGTACACAACAAGCTCCTGACCACGGCACTCTCTACATTGAACTGTATATAACAAGCTCCTGACCACGGCACTCTCTACATTGAACTGTATACAACAAGCTCCTGACCACGGCACTCTCTACATCGAACTGTATATAACAAGCTCCTGACCGCGGCACTCTCTACATTGAACTGTATACAACAAGCTCCTGACCACGGCACTCTCTACATTGAACTGTATATAACAAGCTCCTGACCACGGCACTCTCTACAGTGAACTGTACACAACAAGCTCCTGACCACGGCACTCTCTACATTGAACTGTACACAACAAGCTCCTGACCACGGCACTCTCTACATTGAACTGTATATAACAAGCTCCTGACCACGGCACTCTCTACATTGAACTGTATACAACAAGCTCCTGACCACGGCACTCTCTACATTGAACTGTATACAACAAGCTCCTGACCACGGCACTCTCTACAGTGAACTGTATATAACAAGCTCCTGACCACGGCACTCTCTACATTGAACTGTATACAACAAGCTCCTGACCACGGCACTCTCTACATTGAACTGTATATAACAAGCTCCTGACCACGGCACTCTCTACATTGAACTGTATATAACAAGCTCCTGACCACGGCACTCTCTACATTAAACTGTATATAACAAGCTTCTGACCACGGCACTCTCTACATTGAACTGTATATAACAAGCTTCTGACCACGGCACTCTCTACATTGAACTGTATATAACAAGCTCCTGACCACGGCACTCTCTACATTGAACTGTATATAACAAGCTCCTGACCACGGCACTCTCTACATCGAACTGTATATAACAAGCTCCTGACCACGGCACTCTCTACATCGAACTGTATACAACAAGCTCCTGACCACGGCACTCTCTACATCGAACTTTATATAACAAGCTCCTGACCACGGCACTCTCTACAGTAAACTGTATATAACAAGCTCCTGACCACGGCACTCTCTACATTGAACTGTATATAACAAGCTCCTGACCACGGCACTCTCTACATTGAACTGTATACAACAAGCTCCTGACCACGGCACTCTCTACACTGAACTGTATATAACAAGCTCCTGACCACTGCACTCTCTACAGTGAACTGTATATAACAAGCTCCTGACCACGGCACTCTCTACATTGAACTGTATATAACAAGCTCCTGACCACGGCAATCTCTACAGTGAACTGTATATAACAAGCTCCTGACCACGGCACTCTCTACATCGAACTGTATATAACAAGCTCCTGACCACGGCACTCTCTACATCGAACTGTATATAACAAGCTCCTGACCACGGCACTCTCTACATTGAACTGTATATAACAAGCTTCTGACCACGGCACTCTCTACATTGAACTGTATATAACAAGCTCCTGACCGCGGCACTCTCTACATTGGACTGTATATAACAAGCTCTTGACCACGGCACTCTCTACATTGAACTGTATATAACAAGCTCCTGACCACGGCACTCTCTACATTGAACTGTATATAACAAGCTCCTGACCGCGGCACTCTCTACATTGGACTGTATATAACAAGCTCCTGACCGCGGCACTCTCTACAGTGAACTGTATATAACAAGCTCTTGACCACGGCACTCTCTACATTGAACTGTATATAACAAGCTCCTGACCACGGCACTCTCTACATTGAACTGTATATAACAAGCTCTTGATCACGGCACTCTCTACATTGAACTGTATACAACAAGCTCCTGACCACGGCACTCTCTACATTGAACTGTATACAACAAGCTCCTGACCACGGCACTCTCTACATTGAACTGTATACAACAAGCTCCTGACCACGGCACTCTCTACATTGAACTGTATACAACAAGCTCCTGACCACGGCACTCTCTACATCGAACTGTATATAACAAGCTCCTGACCGCGGCACTCTCTACATTGAACTGTATATAACAAGCTCCTGACCACGGCACTCTCTACATTGAACTGTATATAACAAGCTCCTGACCACGGCACTCTCTACATTGAACTGTACACAACAAGCTCCTGACCACGGCACTCTCTATATTGAACTGTACACAACAAGCTCCTGACCACGGCACTCTCTACATTGAACTGTATATAACAAGCTCCTGACCACGGCACTCTCTACATTGAACTGTATACAACAAGCTCCTGACCACGGCACTCTCTACATCGAACTGTATATAACAAGCTCCTGACCGCGGCACTCTCTACATTGAACTGTATATAACAAGCTCCTGACCACGGCACTCTCTACATTGAACTGTATATAACAAGCTCCTGACCACGGCACTCTCTACAGTGAACTGTACACAACAAGCTCCTGACCACGGCACTCTCTACATTGAACTGTACACAACAAGCTCCTGACCACGGCACTCTCTACATTGAACTGTATATAACAAGCTCCTGACCACGGCACTCTCTACATTGAACTGTATACAACAAGCTCCTGACCACGGCACTCTCTACATTGAACTGTATACAACAAGCTCCTGACCACGGCACTCTCTACATTGAACTGTATACAACAAGCTCCTGACCGCGGCACTCTCTACATCGAACTGTATATAACAAGCTCCTGACCGCGGCACTCTCTACGTTGAACTGTATACAACAAGCTCCTGACCACGGCACTCTCTACATTGAACTGCATATAACAAGCTCCTGACCACGGCACTCTCTACATTGAACTGTATATAACAAGCTCCTGACCACGGCACTCTCTACATTGAACTGTATACAACAAGCTCCTGACCGCGGCACTCTCTACATTGAACTGTATACAACAAGCTCCTGACCGCGGCACTCTCTACATCGAACTGTATACAACAAGCTCCTGACCGTGGCACTCTCTACATCGAACTGTATACAACAAGCTCCTGACCACGGCACTCTCTACATTGAACTGTATATAACAAGCACCTGACCACGGCACTCTCTACATTGAACTGTATATAACAAGCTCCTGACCACGGCACTCTCTACATTGAACTGTATATAACAAGCTCCTGACCGCGGCACTCTCTACATTGAACTGTATATAACAAGCTCCTGACCACGGCACTCTCTGCATTGAACTGTATATAACAAGCTCCTGACCGCGGCACTCTCTACATTGAACTGTATATAACAAGCTCCTGACCACGGCACTCTCTACATTGAACTGTATACAACAAGCTCCTGACCGCGGCACTCTCTACATCGAACTGTATATAACAAGCTCCTGACCGTGGCACTCTCTACATCGAACTGTATATAACAAGCTCCTGACCACGGCACTCTCTACGTTGAACTGTATACAACAAGCTCCTGACCACGGCACTCTCTACATTGAACTGTATATAACAAGCTCCTGACCACGGCACTCTCTACATTGAACTGTATATAACAAGCTCCTGACCACGGCACTCTCTACATTGAACTGTATATAACAAGCTCCTGACCACGGCACTCTCTACATTGAACTGTATACAACAAGCTCCTGACCACGGCACTCTCTACATTGAACTGTATATAACAAGCTCCTGACCACGGCACTCTCTACATTGAACTGTATATAACAAGCTCCTGACCACGGCACTCTCTACATTGAACTGTATATAACAAGCTCCTGACCACTGCACTCTGTAAACCGAGCAGTATATGACATGCGCTATATTATCAAAAGTATTGGAACGCTTGCCTTTACACACACATTATTATTATTATACACAATTTATAAAGCCCCAACCGTTTACACGCTTTACAATGTAGAGGGGGCACAGCACAATTACAGTACAGTTCAATACAGAATGTACAGAAGGGCTCGGCGAAAAAAGAAAAGTTCTTGTCGGAAATTCCGATCGTCTGTATGCAATTTCGATGCTCAAAAACACACGCATGCTCAGAATCAAGCAGAAGAGCCGAACTGCCTATTGAACTGCACTGATCTCGGCTCGTCGTACGTCTTGTACGTCACCGCGTTCTTGACGGCCGGAATTTTGCGTGACCGTGTGAATGCAACACAAGTTTGAGCCAAGATTCCGTTGGAAAAAAATCCATGGTTTTCTTGTCGGATTTTCCGATCGTGTGTACGCGGCATAACAGATTCAACTCTTCTGGGAAGGCTGTCCACAAGGTTTAGGAGTGTGTCTATGGCAATGTTTGACCATTCTTCCAGAGGTGCATTTGTGAGGTCAGGCGCTGTTGTGGACGAGAAGTCCTGGCTCGCAGTCTCCGCTCTAATTCATCCCAATGGTGTTCTACTGGGTTGAGGTCCGGACTCTGTGCAGGCCAGTCAAGTTTGTCTACCTCAAACTCGCTCATCCATGTCTTTATGGAACTTGCTGTGCACTGGTCCAAATCATTTGGTGGAGGGGGGATTATGATGTGGGATTGTTGTTCAGGGGTTGGGATTGGCCCCTTAGTTTTAGTGAAGGGAAATCTTAAGGCGTCGGTATACCAGGACATTTTGGACAATTTCATACTCCCAACTTTGTGGGAACAGTTTGGGGATGACCCCTTCCTGTTCCAACATGACTGCCCACCAGTGCACAAAGCAAAGTCCATAAAGACATGGATTAGCGAGTTTGGGGGGGAAGGAACCTGACTGGCCTGCACAGAGTCCTGACCTCAACCCGATAGAACACCTTTGGGATGAATTAGAGCGGAGACTCCCCCTAGCTGCAGCTTGGTAATAACATTGCATGGGAGGTCTATTCATTTAACAACTTATATTTATTTTGTGAAAGTTTACACCACAAAATGTACTCAGCCAATGAAAGGTAATGACTCCATTTTTATTTTTCTACGGCTATCAATGGCCAACACGGTACAACACTTCATCCATGTCTTTGGTGATCTCTGGTCTCCTTATAAACTGTTTCTTACATGATGAAGATCAGCCATGGAGTATATCTGAGGTGTATATCAGGGTGTGCTTCTTCCCCACATGAGAGCTGTGATGTCCAGCAACACATTTATATAGAAGACATTTCCCGCACTCAAGGCACTAATACACCTCAAGGGTTGTGTGGGATCCCTGATGTACAGGAAGACGGGACTTCATTGAGGTACAATTCCCTCACTCATAAAAGATTCTTCTCCCTCATGTGAGATATCTGATGTAAGTAAAGACTGGACTTCCTTGAAAAAGATTTCCCGCACTCAGGACAAGAATACGGCTTTTCCCCCGTGTGAGACCTCTGATGTGCAACAAGTAGTGATTTTTGTACAAAACTTTTCCCGCACTCAGCACAAGAATAGGGCTTCTCACCTGTGTGCAATCTCTGATGTCTGTAAAGAATGGACATCTGTGAAAAACATTTTCCGCACTCGGGACAGGCATGCGGCTTCTCTCCCGTGTGCAATCTCTGATGCGTGTAAAGATTTGCCTTTTTTGAAAAACATCTCCCGCACTCAGGACAGGCATGCGGCTTCAATCCCATGTGCAATCTCTGATGTCTGCAAAGATATGACTTCCGTGAAAAACATTTCCCGCACTCAGGACAAGAAAATGGCTTCTCACCCGTGTGAGATCGTTGATGTGAGATAAGTTGTGAGGTCTTTAGAAATGATTTCCCGCACTCGGGACAGGAATATGCCTCCTCCCCTGTGTGAGTTCTTATATGCACATTAAGATTGGATTTAAAATGGAATCCCTTCCCGCACTCAGTACAGGAAAACCTCTTATCTGTTGGAAGGACGGCACCGTCCCTCACAGTCTGAGGCTCCTCAGGATAAGAGGAATACGATGGTCCGGCACCGTCCCGCACAGTCTGAGGTTCCTCAGGATAAGAGGAATACGATGGTCCGGCACCGTCCCGCACAGTCTGAGGTTCCTCAGGATAAGAGGAATACGATGGTCCGGCACCGTCCCGCACAGTCTGAGGTTCCTCAGGATAAGAGGAATACGATGGTCCGGCACCGTCCCGCACAGTCTGAGGTTCCTCAGGATAAGAGGAATACGATGGTCCGGCACCGTCCCGCACAGTCTGAGGTTCCTCAGGATAAGAGGAATACGATGGTCCGGCACCGTCCCGCACAGTCTGAGGTTCCTCAGGATAAGAGGAATACGATGGTCCGGCACCGTCCCTCACAGTCTGAGGTTCCTCAGGATAGGAGGAATACGATGGTCCGGCTCCGTCCCGCACAGTCTGAGGTTCCTCAGGATAAGAGGAATACGATGGTCCGGCACCGTCCCGCACAGTCTGAGGCTCCTCAGGATAAGAGGAATACGATGGTCTGGCACCGTCCCGCACAGTCTGAGGTTCCTCAGGATAAGAGGAATACGATGGTCCGGCACCGTCCCGCACAGTCTGAGGTTCCTCAGGATAAGAGGAATACGATGGTCCATCTACACTGTGTGGTGCCGGATGGACATTTGAGGTAGTCGGGTTTTCTCCTGGACTATACTGTGTGATGTCCTCATCTTCTACTTTACAGTCTGGAGACAAAGTGAGACAATCCTCTGAGGTTTTCCTCATCTCCCGTCCATCTACTAAAATAGAAATACAAAGATTATTACTAGACATGAGCTGATTGGTTCCCCTAAACCAGGACTCCGCCCATATCAGGCAGCTTTGTCTCTGAGGATCTTACAATTCCCCCCTCAAGGTAACTAGTAAATGGGTCCTCTGATCTCCTACCAGTTCATTTCTTTATTCATGGACCTTAGTCAGAGAGTGAGGAAACAACGAGAACTGTCTTTTATAGGAGTGACAGTGATGAGAGGATTATAGGACGAGTGTCCCCACCCCCTATATCACTCATTGCCATCTTCCCAACACAAGAAGTATTGCACTTCCTTATTTAGTCCATGATTTAATCATAAATAACAGCGGGGCTGAGCCCCACCAGAGGTCAGAGAGTGAGGATGGGGGGAGAACAACCAAGATGAAGACTGGACTGATCCTGAAGACCATCATCATTGGGTTATTGACTCCTCCCTCATTATCACTTTCTGTTTAAGGTTCCCAAGTTTGAGGAGGTTACCACATTATTATAAACATGTAAAAGTCTGTTCTCCAATCAGATCATCAGATATAAAATGTCCAGCTGGTAGGAAATAGGTGTAGTAAAAGATATAAAAAATAATATGTGTATATATAGCAGTGGGTAGAGGGGAGAGAGCAGAAGTCAGGACTATGTAATGTACAACATATTGTATAAGATACAGCAGGACGATATATTATCAGAATTATGTAATGTACAACATGTGTAGGGGTCAGAAGTATGTAATGCACAATATAGAGTATATAGTGTAGGGGTCAGGAATATGCAATGTACAATATAGAGTATATATTGCAGGGGTCAGAAGTAGGTAATGTACAATATAGATTATATAGTGCAGAGGTCAGAAGTATATATTGTACAATATAGAGTATATAGTGCAGGGGTCAGGAGTAGGTAATGTAAAATATAGAGTATATAGTGCAGGGGTCAGGAGCATGTAACACGCAATACAATTGATAAAGTGTAAAGGTCAAGACTCATATTATTGGTATTCAGCAATTGATGGAAGCCTAAATGTTTACTTAACTGCCTCCCGCATTTTCAAATGATGGACGACACTCTCGTTCTGGGAGGACGTCATATGACGTTCTTCTTACTTTTGGCACGTGACAATCGGTGAAGCGTTCTGTCCACAGATCCCGGTAAAGATGCAAAAATTAGAAGGACGCTTGGACAGCCGCACTCCAAAAAAAATGGTTCTTTTATTAAAACAAAAGCAAAAAATACATGCCACAGCAAAAAAAAAACAGCAGGTATGAGCTGACGCGTTTCACACTGCGATTCAGTGCTTAATCAGAGCTCTGAATCGCAGTGTGAAACGCGTCAGCTCATACCTGCTGTTTTTTTTGCTGTGGCATGTATTTTGTGCTTTTGTTTTAATAAAAGAACCATTTTTTTGGAGTGCGGCTGTCCAAGCGTCCTTCTAATTTTTGCATTTCTATATGCATTGCCTGCACCCACGGCTCTGGATCCTGTGAAAGACTCATCAGTCACACCTGAGCGGTAACCTCTCCTCTTTGATCCCGGTAAAGAGCTGAAGACGAGGCTCTATATGTATGTGGTCAGCTGTGTCCAATGTAAACAGGGAAGTTACAGTTTTTGGCATTCCTCTCCTCACGCTGACAGGGTGTGAGGAGAGGAGAGTCGATCATAGGCATTTCCTCATAGGGGAGATCTGCACAGATAATCAGTGCTCTGATTGTCAGTGCAGCCCCCACAGTGCCCAGTGATGCCAATCAGTGCCCATCAGTGATGAGTCAGTGCTGATCATTGCCTGCCCATCAGTTCCGCATGTTAGTGCCTCCTCATCAGTGCAGCTTCATCAGTGAAGGAGAAAAATTACTTATTTACAAAATTTTTATAACAGAGACTAAGAAAATTTTTCGTTCTTTTTTTTAAGCAAAAAATAAAAACCCCAGTAGTGATTAAATACCACCAAAAAAAAAACTCTGTCTTTAACAAAAATGATAAAAAAGTTCATATGAGTACAGTATTTCATGACCGCACAATTGTCATTCAAAATGTGAAAGCTGAAAATTGGCCTGGGCAGGAAGGAGGTGAAAGTGCCCGGTAGGCAAGTGATTAACTGAGACAAGTTGCAGAGGTCCCACACCGCTGTCTCCCATCTCCTGAGACTGCACTCAGTGACTTGGGTCTGAGACTATACAGACATATCCCTCCAAAGCCAGCAGACAACAGAACAAGTAACCCTGAAAAACAGAATTCCTCTATCAGAGATCTTGCTAGAC
This sequence comes from Rana muscosa, assembly GCA_029206835.1. Lineage (NCBI taxonomy): Eukaryota > Metazoa > Chordata > Amphibia > Anura > Ranidae > Rana > Rana muscosa. Next base: position 32,082,804 of record JARGYO010000094.1, read on the forward strand.
CCAGGCATGGGGCAAATGACCCAAAGTTAATTTGCCTAAGCTGAGCCACATGGAGAAAATCAAACTTTTTCTGCTAGCTAAACCTCAAAATCTACGTAAATCCAGTCTAGAGAGATGAATTGTGTCTGCAATGCTTAGAAGAAAGATTTTTTGAGAGAAATACAGGGATACAGTAGAGATAGCCTTGCAGTTTGCGGCGAACTTTGCGCGTTCTCCAATTCGCCAAACAGGCGGACATATGGCGCTGTTCGCAGCCGCCATATTCTTTTACATTGTGGAACTTTGACCTATGACACATCCATCATGTGGTACAGGACAGCCAATTGAGACATTTCAGCACATGGATATACCCCCTACCTTATAAATAGACCTGATCTGGCTGCCATTTTACATTGTCTTTTGTCAGTGTAGGGAAAGGTTGCTGTGTGGAGAAGGGACAGACTGTATCACTAGCTATTAGGTCCACAAAAGTCCTTTTAAGGACTGGCATAGGTGTACTATTGTTTGGTGTGCAGTATATAGGGTTTTATTACACTTATAATATACTTTCAAATATAGAAAGCATATTATAGTGCATCATTGTGACTGCAGTGCTGAGCGATTCTGCAGCTGTCTTTTGTCAGTGTAGGGAGGGAGAGGTTGCTGTGCTGTGTATCAGTGACAGACTGTAATCACTAGCTATTAGGTCCACAAAAGTCCTTTTAAGGACTGGTATAGGTGTACTATTTGGTGTGCAGTATATAGGGGTGTAATACACGCATAAAATACTTTAAAATATAGAAATCATATTATAGTTCATTTCAATTGTGCAGCATTGTGACTGCAGTGCTGAGCGATTCTGCAGCTCTTTTGTCAGTGTAGGGAGAGGTTGCTGACGTGTCGCAGGGACAGACTAGCGACAAAAATCGCTAACTAATAAAGGTCCACAAAAGTCTTTAAGGACTAGTATAGGTCTACTATTTGGTGTGCAGTATATAGGGGTGTAATACACGCACAAAATACTACCAAATATAGAAATCATATTATAGTTCATTTCAATTGTGCAGCATTGTGACTGCAGTGCTGAGCGGTTCTGCAGCTCTTTTGTCAGTGTAGGGAGAGGTTGCTGTGTGTCGCAGGGACAGACTAGCGACAAAAATCGATAAATAATAAAAGGTCCACACAAAGGCCTTTTAAGGACTGGTATAGGTGTACTATTTGGTGTGCAGTATATAGGGGTGTAATACACGCATAAAATACTACCAAATATAGAAAGCATATTATAGTGCATTTCTACTGTGCAGTATTGTGACTGCTGAGCGGTTCTGCAGCGATACTACAAAGAGTGACAAACGCAATTAGAAAAAAGTATTATAACTGGTGTGATAGACCAGTGGCCCCCCAAAACGACAGATTGAAGCGGGGTGTTATATACCTTCTTCCACATATACTGCACTTCTCTAGAGACTTTTGTCACAGGGTCATTTAAAAAAAATGACAGGCAGAGGAAGAGGCAGGCCCTTCCGCAGGGGTGGTAGGGGTAGGGCAGGAGCACCAGGCTTGAGCCAAAGTGGGAAGTTGCAGAAGGTGCGTTCGATTACGTCAAAGGATGCACCAGACTTGGTTGAGTGGCTCACTCAGCCTTACTCTTCTGCACCCTCCTCATCCTCTTTATCTGCACCCTCTTCACTCTCTGCTGTGTGCACCCCCAAAGACACTACCACCAACACCACCGCCACCATATACCCTCCGCTTGAGTCACTGGAATTATTTTCCGATCCATCACAAGACATTTCCGATGCGCAGGAATTCTTGGCATTGGATCAGGAAGAGGAGGTAGCAACAACCGCCACTCAGCAGTCTGACGTCATGTGGGTGCCCACAAGAGAGGACCAGGAGGGGAGTTCAGAGGGAGAGATGGACCAGCAGATAGGGAGGAGAGGCAGGCGGAACTTACATTGCACAGGAGGGACAAACCAGACTGCCAATGTATCAGGACTCAGAGCGAGCCATCAACCATGTAGGTGACATCTGGCGCTCCCAGGACGCCGGCACATGGCTCCGCAGTGTGGGCTTTTTTTAACGTGTCCGCTGCTGACAATAGAATGGAGCAATTCCAGGTCTTGCTTAAAGAAATGATGCATTCTGCTTTTGCGTGCGCTGGCAGAGGAATTTCCACTCCCAGAGAAACAGTTGCGGGTACCAATCCAACAGCGCTTGCAAGAAGAGGGCGGTTTGAAGATGTGTTGGTCACTTCTGATATGAGATCATTCTTTCAGCCGACCTATCGACAGGTCTCATCCGGATCCAGCATCAGGGAACGCCTAGACCGACAGGTGTCCGACTACATCGGGTTAACGGCCGATGTGGACGCTCTGAGAACTGATGAACCCCTGGACTACTGGGTGGGCAGGCTTGACCTCTGGACAGAGCTTCCACAATTTGCAATGGAACTGTTGGCTTGCCCCTTGTCCAGTGTCCTGTCCGAAAGGACGTTCAGCGCAGCAGGGGGGGGGATCGTGACCGATAAGCGCACTCGCCTAGCTCACAACAGTGTTGACTACCTCACACTTATAAAAATGAATGAGCCATGGATCTCGGAGGAATTCAACACATGTGACCAGTAGACCATGTATATGCATAACTGTATAAACGATTTATATAATGTAGCACACGGACCTTTTTTCTACCTTTGGCTCACTTGTAGAAAAAAAGCACACCGTACTATATGCCCGTACCCTCCTGTTTGAAGAGGTTGAGCGGTGTCATATTTTTGAGTCCCGCAGCGAGTTGCTTCCTTCCACTGGTTCTCCCCTCTAGAGTTTAGAGGCAAGTCTTTACCTTTCCCAAAGAAGGCCAATGTCCACACCACGCTTCAACTCAAACACAAGTTTATTTTCCTTTTATGCTTCAGTAACTGGAGAGTTGAAAAGAGAAAAAGGTTAGCAGATAGAACTGATTCAGGCACACTCTTGGCTTCATCGCCACTCGGTCCCAAGTGGGTACAGCTCACCCGGATAGTCACCCAATGGCACTAGCAGCCGGCATGTAGCTCGAACAGTGACTTAGTCCCCTCCAAGGACAAAGTCAAGGAGATCCCTCCTTAGGTAGCAGCACTCCGCAAAGGCAGTCTGCAGAGCAAGGAATCCTTCCCTCCGACAGGTCACCAGGCCTCTCCCGAGACCGCAATCTTTATCACTCGCCTCCTGTTATGGGACCGTTCCTCCCCTGGCTTCCTCTTAGTCAGAGCGGTCGCCCTCACCTGGGTTCCCTGGGTTTCCTTTCTGGCTTTGTAGACCCAGTTAAAGGTACTGGGCCTACCTGGAACTCCGTAGCCTCAGGCTGAAGGTGCCCGAGACCCCACAGGCAATGCTCGTATCCCCCCTCGAAGGGATACACTCCTCTGGGTACAGGTCCCCGGGTATTCGCGCCCAGAACAATGGCATCTGCCCCTTTTGTACCCTCTTCAGGCAGGCACAGCGGGTAGACCACGCCCACTGCACGGCTGCCGAGAGAGGACACTCAATAGCCACTCCATCACCTGTGGTTCAACCCTGGGTACAAGTGTCAGCACCACCTATACACCTAAGGGGAACTGCACGCCAGGTGAAGCAGCAGCAAGGAGGAGTCCAAACAATTAGAAGACCCGAGCCAACTATTGCTCAGGTCACCCCTAAATTTTGGATACCCGCTACAATAACTTATATAAAAAAAATAAAAAAAAAATAATGGCAACTTTTTCAATAGCAGGATCATCTCCTGCACCCCCTTCATAGCCTGGCCTTGCCTCTCCTCCATGGCCTTCATGCGCTCCTGAATTGACGAAATTTTGCAGATAAAAAAAGAATGCTTGTCGTTGTCGATCGCAGATTTGCTTAATACTTCTGGTATGCCATTGTCATTGTCCATGTTGTGGGACTATGTGTGCACAGTAAGTATTTTGTGGCTGCAAATATGACCTGGAGGTTTTAAATGTTCGCCTGCCATTAAAATGAATGGGGCCCGCCGCGAACCGCAGGTTCTCGAACATTTGCCCGCGTTCGCGAACCGTCCCGCTAGATGTTCGTCCATCACTAGAATACAGGACAGGAAACACAGCTCAGGAAAGTGACCAAGATATTAAAGGCTGATATCACCCACTCCTTAACCTACTCTGGACCAATCAGTGAGCAGTATAGGTGGACTCACCTGAGCTGATCTCTGTAGGAGTGTCCTCCTCTATAAATGTCCTCGTTATTCCAGCCTCCTCCATAGACTGCTCATCATCCCTCACATACCTCTCTTCTTCTTCTGCCTTAACTTCAACTTTTATATCTATCAGATCTTCGCCCTAAACCAAGAGAATGATGGACAATAACTTGTGTAAGATATTAAGTATTGTGAAATCACATAAACAAATCCACACATTGTCTCCATGAGTCCATGTTCTAGACGTTCCTTCCCACCAACCTTGTAACAGTGAGGGATGGTGTGATCTTCCTGTGTGGAATACAGAAGACGGGGACATCTCTCTGGTGGGTTCCTGGTATTAGTTGGCTCCATCATATCCTTGTGTCCTTCTGAAAACTCCTCCATCACTCCATACTCCTCATCCTCCTCTGTATACTCTTCTTTAACAACAATATTATCATCCCCGAGGTTTCCATTCTGAAAGATATAAGACATTCATTGTAACAAACATACGTCTCTTCTTCTTCTGTTTTAACCTCAACTTTGCAATCACTCAAGTTTTTTTTTCACATATATAATAAAAATGACATCAATTGTAACACACACAGCACCTTACAGGAATTGTAACACCTTATAGGAACCTGACACACACAATGATACAGTCACCATCCAGACACATCCCTTGTCTGTTACTGGATAATGTCCCAGAATTCCCGGCACCGCTCACCTCTCCTGTCAGGAGCTCCATCATCTTCTTGGTGATTTTTAGAATCTTCTGCATGCTGTGTTTCTCAGGTTTTAGGTAGTCACATGGAGGCACTGTGATGGTCATATGATCACCTGACTTCATAGGAAGAAATCTCTGTATTGAGGAACCAATAGGAATATCATGTTAGAATCCCAGAATCCTCCTCACCTCTCCGGTCAGGTCTGTGTTTTATTAATAGAGATAATAATGTCATGTGACCTCCCAGAATCCTCCTCACCTCTCCGGCCAGGTCTGTGTTTTATTAATAGAGATAAAAGGGATGTCATGTGACCTCTCAGAATAACCCTCACCTCTCCGGTCAGCAGGTAGATGATCTCCAGGGTGAGATTTAGTATTTTCTCAGTCATGTGACTCCGGTCCTCCTCCATCCTCATTCGTGACGTCATTTGATCTATACAGGTTTCCTTGTAGACAGATAACTTTGGGAAATGAAAGTAATAATTATTTGGATTGTATTGGTCTCACAATAATAGGATGTGGATGTGAGGGGGGTAATAGGAGGGTTGCTGTACATTTAAGGACTACTGAGCTCATGGGAACACGTTTAGTCTGGACTGTTTAGTGTTTATTACAAAACTCAGAACCCTTTTGGCCTGCCAGATCAGAAATTCCCTTTTCTCTGTTGGGGTTGTTTCTAAACTGGTTTTGATTAGTTTAGATCTGCAGACAAGGACTGATAAAAAATGATCCTTCCTTTGACTTGTTTGCTCTGATGCAGCTCTGTGAGGTCAATGTTGGGTCATCATGATGTCCAGGAAGGGGAACTTGCTAACTTTTACTGGATCTTCCAGCTAATCTGGATAATTGCTAGAACTCCGGCTGCAAGGCTCCAATCTCCAGCAGCCTGTTGACTGACAGGAGTTATGTCACTGTCACTCTCCGCACTAAGAGAAGGGATTGGATTGGATGGCAGGAGGATGCTGCTGGGGAAGTATTCTGTTCGCTTCCCTCCAATGGCAGCCCAGTGTGGATAGGAAGAGGATAGCAAGGCGAAGAGGTTACCCTGATTATCCCAGGTTCTATTCCTTATTGGGTGCACAGCACCCAGGCACACAGCATCAGTCTCTGCACACAATAACCAGGCAGATGTTTCTTCTTTGGGTTTATTGTTTGAAGAACTTGCATTGGGAATAGTCTTGGGATACTCCTGAAATAGTGCAACATAACAGAGGACGTTCTCTAGTAGAAAATAGCCTTTTTTTTACAGGCTGGCCTTTATTGAAAAGGGTTGTGGACATACAGCTTCAGGGGGATCCCACACTTGAAACCGCTCTGAGCCTTCAAGTCTGGAACAGTCTATCAAAAGAGGACAAAAACAGAAACAGTTTCTCCAGGATCTCATTCCCTCAGGCCTCTACTCATTGTGTCTTCACATACATGGATGCCTCCTTCCAGTAAAAGCCAGACCCTGTACTGTAATGCCGCATACACACGACCGGATTTCCCGTCGGAAAAAGTCTAATGTGAGCTTTTGAACGGAAATTCCGACTGTGTGTATGCTTCATCTGACTTTTTCTGTCGGAATTTCCGCCAGCAAAAGTTTGAGAGCAGGTTCTCAATTTTTCCGCCGGAAAAAATTCCTATCGGAAAATCCGTTCGTCTGTATGCAATTCCGACGGGAAAAAAACCCACGCATGCTCGGAAACAATTCGACGCATGCTTGGAAGCATTGAAGTTAATTTTCTTAGCTCGTCGTAGTGTTAAACGTCACCGCGTTCTTGACGGACGAAAGTTCAGAGAACTTTTGTGTGACCGTGTGTATGCAAGCCAAGCTTGAGCGGAATTCCCTTGAAAAAAACATCCAAGGTTTTTCCGACGGGAAATCCGATCGTGTGTACGCGGCATGAGTCTCCAGGCCAGATCCTCAGCAGACTTTCCTCCAGACTGTTCTCTCAGCTTCAGCAGTCAGCCCCCAACTCTCCCTGAGCTGGGACCACAAGTAACCTTCTGTAAACTCTAGCTAGATTGCCCAAGAGGGCAGACAGCCCCTCCAGACTGAGTCTCACTCCACCAGAGCAAAGGATCCTGCTGTTGTAGGCCCCTGACTATATATATGCACACCTCAGCCCCTTGCTGGTCACTTTCTTGACCAGGGATTGGCTGAGGCTGCATTAATATTCAGCTCAGGGCCCGCCTCGCCCAACCCACTATATTCCAGAACTTACTGGAATGCATGAGGAAGTAGTTGAAACTGTAGCCAGCAAAACCTAGATCAGCCAGGATCAATCAAATCCTGCTCCGCTGGCTACAGAGGAGCCAAAAACTAAAATTTACCTAAACCCAGTGGCGGTTCGTCCATAGTAGGCGCAGGAGTGCCGCCCCCTCTCTCAAGAATAGATATATTCATGCATTGCATGAATATATCTATTGTCGCCGCTGCTGCCCACTATTCAGGTGTCCGGCCCCCTGTTGAGCGCCGGCCATCTGAATAACAGCGGTGGGTGTGTTTTGGAAGTGCCTGATTAGAGCCATATAGGCTTCCTGATAAGAGCCTGTGGGCTCTATTCGGCTTCCAAATGGTTAAACAGAGGGCGCGCGGCTGTGCGTTCCCTGTTTAAACCATGCTGTGTTAGGGAATCTCTTCCCTAACACTGACCCGCCTCTCAGCCAATCAGGTGCACCGGATCTGGTTACTGGTCACCTGATTGACTGAAGCAACATCAAGGACGGGAGAAGACATCGAGGACTCGGAGGGAGCGTGGAGGACCCGAGAAAGGAAAGTGCCGGGCGGGGGGACAAACTGGCATCATTTGGAGGGGAAACTGGCTGCATTTGAGGGAAAACTGGCTGCGTTTGAGGGAAAACTGGCTGCGTTTGAGGGTAAACTGGCTGCGTTTGAGGGTAAACTGGCTGCGTTTGAGGGTAAACTGGCTGCGTTTGAGGGTAAACTGGCTGCGTTTGAGGGTAAACTGGCTGCGTTTGAGGGGAAACTGGCTGCGTTTGAGGGGAAACTGGCTGCGTTTGAGGGGAAACTGGCTGCGTTTGAGGGGAAACTGGCTGCGTTTGATGGGCACAGTGGCGGCAATTGATGTTTTTTTTTTTTTAGTTTGTTTGCGCCCCCCCAAAAATTTTGAGCACCAACCGCCACTGCCTAAACCTATTGGCAACCTAACTAGGAGGGTGCTACACTTGGGTGCCAAGTACACTGGAGTATCTGGACATTGTACAGAGCGGCAGTGGGCTCCTAAGGCTCTGAATTCTAGCACTGGGCACTGTCAGAACCTTTGTCATGGGAAGTTATTGGACTGCCTCCCCCAGACGCATAGCACCGCCCCCAACCCCTGACCACCCTTTACATGATTCTTTACAAACAGTCCTCATCTAAGAATGAGTGCCCACCAAGTGTTGAAGGACTGCCCTTCTTCATTCCACTTGGTATCCTCGAACATTTTTTTTTTGACTAGTGAGCTGGTAAGAAGGTGAAGGTCGCCTTCCTTTCCTGGATGGAGTTCTGTAAGGAGGCCTGAAATGTAAGTGCAGGTGGGAGGACCATCAGACCAAGAGCTCCCCCTCCGTATCTTAGAGCTCCTCTGAGACCTAAAAAAATGAAGAGAATGTTCCGGCCCGGTAAGTAGGGAAATGTTTTGCCCCTGAAAGGGTTAATCTAGGTTTCCACACTATATATGTGTGTATCATCATCTGCTGGAGATAAAAGATGTCACAGTGACTATGGAGGAAGAGGACGGACATGACGGGGGGTTACTGGGTGTAAATAGAAAATAAGATCTTATTACCTCCTCTACTGCCTCTTCCAGTAATGTCTTCTCTCTACTTCCTCCCGACTCACCTCTCACCCCAAACTTTCTTTCTGTATACGACATCACTTCCTGCCTTCCATAGAGACTTCCTGTCTATCTATATCTATCTATGTCTATGGCTGTCTATCAAGACCTTGTGGAACTGCAGCCTGGGGAAACGTCTGATAGTATGAACACATTGTTCTGTCAGACTAGGCGATCCGTCCAATCGTGTAACCGAGGTGACGTTCCGTCATGGCCATCTTGGTACACCCCACACTCTGCCACAGTAAGCCTTCAATTAAATTGCCGAGCGGACATCTTTTTACACCCACCAAAATCTTGCATTTCACACTTATACCACTAAACTGAGCTTATATAATGAAATACAGTATTTAGAAGTCCGTGACACTGTTTTGATGTTGAATTTTAAAAGCAGCGGTCTTCTTTTAGATGATCAAACGTGTGAGATCGGCAGGCTTGCGGCTCCTTTCAAAATTCACCATCAAAACAGTGTCACGTACTTCTAAATTCTGTATTTAACGATAGAAGCTCAGTTTAGTGGTAAAAATAATTGTGAAAGGCAAGATTTCGGTGGGTGTAAAAAGATGTCCGCTTGGCGACTTCAGAATGTAGGCTTAGTGTGGCCGAGTACAGGGTGTACCAAGATGGCCGTGACAGAACGTCACTTCCTTTACAAAATCTGACGGGACACCTAGTCTGACAGAACAATGGCCTTGTGCTGTGTGTGTATGTACTGTATATCCTTATGTAGCGCACACCCTCTCCCCACTCCCCTCTATTAAAGTTTTCCAACTCGCACTGTCTCTGGTCTAGGGGTATGATAGGGGAGGGAGAGGGGTGAGCTACGCCAGGCTTCCACCACAGTTGTGTATGTGGTCTCAGCAATGTCTCTTGTTACCTTCGGGTCTGTGTTGTGCATTGGATCCTCCCTCCAAGAGTCTCCTTTAACCTTGTCTGCCAGAAATTGAGCAACACACCGTCAAAGTCCAACACTCCTTTATTTAGAACATAACATGGACTCCCTTGGCTATAGAACAGAAAGGAGGTGTGTGTACGAATAGGCCCCAGACACAAGTTCGATCCTCCACTCTCCTCCCTGAGAGTGGGTTATGGTCTCCGCATGAGGGGAATTCTCCTTCCGGACGGTCTCCGACAAGAGACTCACCCGTCACCGGCAGTCTGCTGCACCGGGTCTTCAGATGAGGAGCTCTTCCCGGTCCATTACGCCCACCTCGGATTCAGGCATCCATCTCCGGAGTACCTTAGGATCCTTCCCTCGCGGAACTCAGTGTTGGGCACTGAGCTCCGGACCTCCATCCAAGTACCTCACCCCAGGACTAAAGGTGCCTGAGGTGGAACACGATCTCCGGTGGTCCTCTAGGCCTAGGCCGCCTAGAGGACGAACGCGAACCACCGTCCGCAAGCTGAAGATGCCTGGGACGAAGACCCCGTGATCAAGATTAGAGGTCGACCGATATGGGTTTTTCTCTGGTCGATGCCGATGCCGATATTTAGAAATTGGGGCGGCCGATAGCTGATTTTTGTGGCCGATATTTTAGGCCGATTTAAAAAAAAAAAAAAAAAAAAACTCACCCACTCCACTCCTTGCTTACTCCTGTCACTCTAGCACACACTTGATGTCCTCAGTACAGATGGCACTAGTTGGACCTGGCAGGTGGCACTGGTTTGGAACTGACAGATGGCACTGGCTGCCACTGGTTGGCATTGGCAGGTGGCACTGGTTTGAAACTGACAGATGGCACTATTGGCACTGGTTTGGAACTGTCAGATGGCACTGGTTTGGAACTGTCAGATGGCATTGGCACTAGCAGGTGGCACTGGTTTGGAACTGACAGATGGCACTAGTTTGGGACAGATGGCACTGATTGGCAGTGGCACTGGCAATTGGAACTGGCTGGCAGGGGCGGGTGGCACTGGCTGGCAGGGGCGGGTGGCACTGGCTGGTCGAACTAAGTGGCAGTGGCGGGTGGCACTGATTTGCGGTGGCACTGACAGATGGCACTGAGAGATGGCACTGATTGGCGGTGACACTGGCAGGTTTCACACTAAGCCGAGTGTAACTGTAACCAGTGCTGGGACAAGGTCATCCAGCGCCCAGGGCAAAGTGCGCCCCCTCGGGTTCGGACTTGGGCCCCTTTCACACAGGCTTTCCGATCAGGTCTGTCTGTCAGTTTTTCAGGCGGACCTGATCGGAACCTCCATTCACTCCTATGGAGCGGCGGATGTCAGCTGTGACATGTCCGCTGACACCCAATCCTGTCAGTGAAATCCAGACAGATGGAAAGCCTATCGATCCGTTTTCATCCGATCTCCCCATAGAGGAGAGCGGGCCTCTGACAGGTCCATCTCAGCACAGTGAGCGGAGACGGACCTGTCATTCGCCTGCTCAGCGGGGATCAGAGGAACGATCCCCCACTGAGCAATGTTTGTGACATGCACTATAATAGTACTTAAAGTGTTGCGCTGCAGCAACCTGAGAGTAATGGGTGCACACATATGGGGTAGTGGTCAGTGGTGCCAATTTGGAAATGTGGAAAGGAAGTCCAAGACCCTTTTCTAAAAATGTCCTGTACCAAACCACATGTGTGATGAGTGGGGGTGCCTTTAACTATCAATGGCACTGCTGTGTATCTACTAAAGGACAGTACGCTTCTGTGTTTGTCAAGAAAACCACAATTTTGTGCATGATCCTGACTGCGCGTGAACCTAGCTGTATAGCGGTTTCACACTGGTGCGCTTTGGTTTGACCACAGTGCGATTGTATGTGTGATTTACTTGCAGTTTTAGGTGTGCTCCTGATGAATTCTAGTGGACTGTGTGTTTTCTGATTGCGCATCAAAGATGCAGCACGCAAGACTGTAATTTGCTTTCGTGAAAACAGACAGTCTAATAGAATTGAATGGGAGCACACCTAAAACTCTGGGTAAACTGAATATACAAATCGCACTGTGGCCAGACCACAGCACGCCAGTGTGAACCTACTATTAGCCCCCGTTCACATTGACTGTGGCTTTGAAATTGTGCGACTTAACCTGAAATCGCACAATTTCAGAGCTGCATCTCAGTGCGACTTTGGGTTGCGACTTTGAAGACATCTGTGTGGCTATTGAAGTCACACCCTAAATCGCAGAAGTAGTGCATGTACTACTTTTTCAAATTTATGCGGCAACTCAAAGTCAGTGTCGCATTGATTTCAACAGTGCCTTGCCGGCAATAGGATGCGACTTGTCAAATTGCTACAATGTGAAGGGGGGGGGGGGGTTAAGATATTATAAAAGAGAGAATGGTGAGGAGGTTGGGGTGGTAAATGTAAGTGCTAATGTCTTTATTAGTGACAGAATGCAGGGAATGTCCTAGGCTGCATGGTGGGGACAGGACAATTATGAGAGCTAAAGGCAAACTGGGATGGAAAGGGTGTAAGATCTGTGTGTGTGGAATGCAAAGCTGAGACAGGACAGGAGGCAGCATGATATGTGTAGTGAAGATTTATGGAGAGGACAGCAGATAAGATACGAAAAATGAACTAGGCATGGGAGTGAGGAGAATGGTGCTGTGTGATCATGCAGCAAGGCAGAGAGATAAGTGCAGACGGGAGGAGCTGCCTGGACTGACCATAGTAAAAGTAACAAGGAAGTGAAGTGATCTGCTACACCGCCCCCCCCCCCCCGCTCCCCGACATCAAGCTGACAGCTTCTCTCTCCCTCTCTCTCTCCCTCCTCTCTGTTCACACACTCAGCGTGGCACTTGATGCTGCCAGAGCTGCTGAGTGTGGAGAAGGAAGGACAGGAGGGACGGCCAGTGTAAAATATCGGCCTAATTTTGATAATAATCGGCCCGATGCCGATTTATCAAAAATGGCCAAATATCGGCCGATATATCGGTCTACCTCTAATCAAGATGGCCGGCCCCTTTATACCCTCTCCCAGCAAGCATGGCGGGTTCCCCGCCCCACCATACCGCTGCCGAGACAGGCCAAAAAGGAGACTCAGCACACAGCGATATTCGTCCGTCAGCCCATGGCGACAGCGCCACCCAGTGGGCCGCCAGAACACACCACCGGTGTCACTGAAAAATTCAAAATTTACCCCGGGAAAGTAAGTACCCGCTACACCCTCCCCCCTGTTATTTGACACTGGTCCCCAGTGTCTGGAGTGAATCACGCCCTCAACGGCTGACACGACCCAATCCAGAAACCAACTAACAATTTTAAAAAACAAAAATTTTTAGGAAACTATCCTAACGGAGAAATTGTGTCTGAGCCCCTGTAACAAAAGAGGAGTGAAAGACAACATTAAACATGAACTCACATTTCAACCTTATACCTTTCCCTCCCATCCTAACTAAAAACCACCCCACGTTCCATAATCTTGACGGGATGCTCTCCTGCAGAGGGAAAAAAACAAACAAAAAAAAACAACACACAAAAACCCTGACACATGTATTCGTGTAAGAAGAAAATAACTTCTCCGAGAAGAAATTCCTTTCCTCCAAAGAGTGGGTGCATGAAAAGTGTTTAAAAAACGTTGCACAAGTGCGCATGTGCGTGGATCCCGGGATGGTCATGCTGTAACCGAGCTCCTCACACCGCCGGCACAAACAAAGCTATAATAAGCGCAGGACAGCAGAGTTAGAACAAACAAAGAGACAGCGGAAGACCGGAACCCGCGGGGAAAGCGATGAGACGCCAGAAACGGCAATATAAACAGGCTATCAAAAAGAATCAGCCGAAGCAGCTCACCTCCGCACAGTCTCCTTCATCCAAGATGGCGCCGGGTAAGCAAGACGCGCGAGGCAGCCAGGGCCCTGAGCAGCCTAACTCCCCACAGTGCTCACAACCCTCTCCACGAGCAGAGATTAGAGACCCCTTCTCCTCTCAATCCTCTGGGGACTTAGAGGAAGACAGACAGGGAGCGATTTCACCCTCCCTATCCTTATCCACAGGAGCATCCCTAGGGGGCCAGGGTCGGGCAGGATCACCAGGCTCATCCATGGATAGAAACATGGCGGAATTGGCAGATTCACTATTCAGCCAGGCCAGCCAAGCTAGCCCAGGCCTAGCAGATTCTCCTCTCCCACAGACCCAGCATACAGGAGACACAGCTTTACTGGCAAGATTTTCAGCCATGTTGCAGCAGGAACTCTCTAAAGCGTGTAGCATTATAACGCATGACATTAAACAAGATATACAGAGTTTTGGGGTACGGATAGATGCGATCGAGACTAAAGTTGATAAGTCAGTACACCGCATCAATCAAAATTCCAGAATGACAGCAGAAATGCAGGATAGACTGGAAGAGGCCTATGCGAAAATCGAGGACCTCGAGAATAGATCCCGCCGCTATAACATACGCATAAGAACAAACAGTGCTCCCCGGGCCGGGGAACAGAATTTCTTAAAGATGGGGTCCTCCCCCCTACCTAAGATGGAAGATTGACCTGCTTGATTCGAATTAAACCTATGGAAGAGGTCTCCCCCCCTTGGGGGACAAGTTCGGCACTTATGCCTTGACAGTTATCTTGGTTCTCGAAATTACTGGTTATACCAAAATCTGGTTTGTTGGTAAGAAGAGTTGAGAAGCGAAGTTCAACCCGTGAGTCCGGTCTCACTATGGGACAGCAGGGTCAGTTGACCCACCGCGGCTTTTGCATGAGGAACAAGTCCCTTTTTCTTTTTCTTTTTTGATGATTTTTTTACTTTTTCACCTTTTACTTTCATCTTTTATTTTTGCCTAGTGTTTGCTCAGCCGACTCACAACTATTGTTTCTATGTATTGAGATTTTACTGGCATGTAGTTTCCTTTTGCATTTTTGTTCATTTTGTCTCCATTATTTATTTCATTTTTTTTTTCTTTTTTTTTTTTCTTTCTCCCTTTCTTCTTTCTCTCAGTGAGTATAAGTCCTGCACCTGTTGAGATAAAAGTCAAGTTTGGAGCCGGGGTGGAATCACATGCCACCCCAGTGACCTTGTCCTCATCTACGGATTAGTGCAACTTCACACCCAATTCCCAGGTGTATTACCTGGAGAAAATCCTGTCCATACGGAGACAGGTTAAATAATTGTGATGAAGCTTAATGCATCTATGGAAGTGAGTACCAGCTTCCCTCTGAATCTACTAACATTCTCTATTTTCTTTTCTCCTCGTTTCTTCCTTTCTGGAGGGTTGACTCTTCCCCCCCCCCCCCCGGACCAGTGGCGCCTAGCGGGTTGATTGAAACTGCCTCACCCCGAGTAATCGTACCACCAGGGATAGAAAGTCTGGAACAGGGTAAGAGTGTTCTGCAGAACCATGATGGCGAACGACCACCACACTAAATACTCTATTATTACACATAATGTGCAAGGCTTTAATTCTCCTGCCAAGAGAACGAAGGCCTTCACATATTACTATAAACAAAAGGCTGGCATTCTGATGTTACAGGAAACAAATTTTTCTAAATCATCTACCCCGAAATATCTTAGTGCAAAATACCCAAAATTTTACACATCCTCTGGTCCTGATAAAAAGCTTGGTGTGGCAGTATGCTTCTCTTGCAAAGTACCGTTTGTACCCATTACCATAATTAGAGATAAACAGGGCAGATATGTCATGGCAGTGGGCCACATCAATGATCAGATAACATCCGTAATATCCTACTACGCCCCTAACACGGGTCAAATAGACTTTTTTCATAACATGTTCGTGACGCTACTCCCCAAAATACAGGGGCAGGTCATATTGGGAGGGGACAGTAATATGCCACTAGACCAATCATTAGATAAGTCTTCCCGAGACAAATTGTTGTTTAGACATGTACCAAAGAGCAGCAATAGACTGGCGAAGTTGTTACACGATAATGACTTTATAGACACATGGAGAGAGGATAACCCTTCAGCGAGGGACTATACTTTTTATTCTCATGTACATCACACATATTCGAGAATTGACCATATATTCATAAGAACTCCACTACTACCATATATCACTTCAGTGGACATACTAAATACCCCCTGGTCAGATCACTCACCAGTTAAACTTTCATTGTCCAATCTGTGGATGAAGCCTTACCCGTCCCCATGGAGACTGAATGCCACTATGTTAAATGACCCAATTACGGCTGTGGAGATAGAAAAAGAAATAGGCTTATTTTTTAAGGAAAACCTACCAGGGGCTACTTCCCCAGTAGTTAATTGGGCAGCACATAAGGCCACTCTAAGGGGTAAATTGCTCCAACTAGCAGCACGGAATAAGCGTTCTAGGGATAGCACGATAGCACAACAGGAACAACAGCTAAGCAACGCGCTGGCAGAACAAAGGCTGAATCCACAGGTCGATATCAGACATAAAATAAATGAGGCCAGGTTAGCACTAAACCTAAAGTCTTACCACACAAGCGGAAAAAAAAATAAGATGGGCAAGACACAAATACTACACGATGGGAGACAAACCTACCACACTACTAGCGAGAAAATTAACACCTCGTCCCTATACATCAGCATTACCCAAGCTACGGCTAAAAAATGGTCGACATAGCCAGAACCCAGAAAGAATAGTGAAGGTATTCACAGAGTTTTATACTAGGCTCTATAAAACATCAGACAAAGTAGGACGTGACAAAATGGATAACTTCTTTGAACACATCCCCTTGCCAACCATACAGAAAGAACACATGGAACTTATGGAACAGGAATTCACTGAGACAGAGGTATCACAGGCAATTAAAAACCTTAACCCATCTAAAGCACCGGGCCCTGATGGGTTCTTCGGACATTATTATAGGAAGTTCCAAGAAATTCTGACCCCACACCTTTGCATTTTTTTTAACGCGATCAGGCAGGGTACAGCCCTACCAAATCAAGAGAATAAAGCATTTATTCAGGTCATCCCCAAACCGGGAATGGACCATGGCAGTTGTGAAAACTACCACCCCATTTCATTGATCAATTTAGACTTAAAGATCATGACAAAGATACTGGCGGTCAGAATGAACTAATTTTTAGCTAAATATATCCACCCTGACCAGGCAGGATTCGTGCCGGGGCGTCAAACAACAGACCAGACGAGAAGGGTCATAGATATTATCTCAGCGGTACACTCTGATTGGGATGGGGGGGGCCCAAGACAGGGGATGTTGCTTTCATTAGATATACATAAGGCATTTGACTCCCTGTCTTGGGACTATCTCCTTTATGTCTTGGCTCGGCTGGGTTTCGGGAATCACTTTTTATCTACACTGCAAACACTTTACAGCTCCCCGACAGCAGCTCTAATGGTAAAGGGATATTACTCGGACCCCATTAACATTTACAGAGGTACACGACAAGGATGTCCTTTGTCACCACTTCTTTTTGTGCTAGCACTGGAACCACTAGCAATCAAAATTTGGGCTTCACAAGATGTCAAAAGGCATAGACTGTGGTAACATGGTGTCAGGGTCACCTGTGGCCAGGTGACAGATGCACACCGTAGGGGGACAGGAGTGCACCGCGAGGTAGTGAACCCTATGGCTGGCTTCTGTGGATAGGAAACTGGGTGGTTGTGGAAAGCGGGACCAGAGGAGCACAACCGGGATCCCAACGGAAGCGAGAGCCAAGATTCCCCAGGGCGCGGAGTCTAAGACCCAGCTGGTCTTCTCCAGGGCCTCTAGTGGTGAGGATGTTACGCTGCAGGCTGGGGCCAGGTCGCGGCCCCTGGAGTTTCCTAGCTCACGCCCCGTAGGATAAGGGGAAGCAGCAGCACACGATAGAGAGAACCGAATAACAAGCCGAAGGTCAGGGGCCACAAGCAGACAAGGATAACGAAGAACGAGCCGAAGGTCAAGGGTCACGAGCAGACAGGGATGGTCGGGGACAAGCCAATAACGTAACAGAGAGACAGACGTAGCACACGGCAGGCAGGAACCCAAACACACAATGCCTAACAAACACGTTGATCAGCAAAGCAGGCTTGCAGTGCACAGGTTAATATAGTGTTCAGTGATAGGGCCTGGGGTGGAGTCAGGCTGGGAGGAGATTATAAAGGAAGCCAGGTGAAGGAGGTCTGGTCTCTAGATGAACACATGAGGAGGAAGGTAAGATGGCAGACAGACATTAATGCATATCCATGACAGTACCCTCCCTCTTACGAGGCCTCCCCCTTCCCCGCCTGGGCCCAGGTTTAGAGGGAAACTTCAGATGAAACTCCTTTAACAGACGAGGTGCAAAGACCTCAGATGCAGTGATCCAAGACCTCTCCTCAGGACCAAACCCTTTCCAATGAACGAGGTACTGAAGAACGCCTTTACAGAGTCGGGAGTCCAGAATTTGACTGATCTCGTACTCCTGATTATCCTCCGAGACAGGCGCCACGGTAGGAAGAGGACGAGAGAATTTATTGAGGACTAAAGGCTTTAGAAGAGCAACATGAAAGGAGTTAGTGATTTTAAGGCTCTTAGGAATCTGGAGTTTGAAACAAACCGGATTCAGTTTAGCAGTTACCGTGTATGGACCGATGAATCGTGGAGCAAACTTCAGAGAAGGAACTCGGAGCTTGATGTTCCTGGTAGAGAGCCAGACTTTGTCCCCTGGCTGAAGAGAAGGCGGTTTACGCCTGCGGCGGTCGGCAAAGCCTTTGAATTTTTCAGCAGCTGCCCGGAGGGAATCATGAACGTGACCCCAAACGGAATTGAGAGACTCCTGAACCGAAGCCAAAGCTGGAATGTCTGGAGAACAGATCATAGGAAGAGGAAGTTGAGGGTGTTTTCCATAAACTGTGAAAAAGGGTGTCTTCTGCGAACTGGTATTCACATGATTGTTATGGGAGAATTCTGCCCACGGGAGTAGAGAGGACCAATCGTCATGGTGAGAAGACACAAAGGTGCGAAGAAAGACCTCTAACTCCTGATTAACCCTCTCAGTCTGTCCATTGGATTGGGGATGGTAAGAAGAAGAAAAATCCAAGACAATATTGAGGGATTTGCAAAAGGCTCTCCAAAAACGAGACGTGAATTGGACTCCCCTGTCGGAAACAATATGAGAAGGGACCCCATGTAGGCGGAGAATTTCTCGAATGAAAATGGGAACCAAGGCAGGGGCAGAAGGAAGACCAGGAAGAGGAACAAAATGAGCCATCTTGGAGAATCGATCGATTACCACCCAAATGACTGTATTATTCTCAGACAGTGGGAGATCGGTGATAAAATCCATGGCAATATGGGCCCAGGGTTCCTTAGGAATAGGCAAGGGCATGAGGAGACCAGCAGGAGCTTGTGTGGAGGATTTGGACTGAGCACAGACATGACAAGCTTTAACGTAGTCTTTGACGTCTGAGCGGAGATTAGGCCACCAGTAGTGACGACTGATGAGTAGGAAGGATCGGAGGAATCCAGAATGCCCTGCCACCTTGGAATCATGTCCCCAACGAAGGATCTTAGCTCTTAGCTCAGTGGGGACAAAGGTCTTACCAGGCGGAATTTTAGACTTCAGGGTGGTAGAGTGGGCAACAATGCATGAGGTGGGAATGATCGGCTCAGGTTCAGGGGCGGACTCCTCGTCCAAAGTGTCAAATGACCTAGAGAGCGCATCAGCCCGACCATTGCAGGAACCAGGTTTGTAGGTAATCGTGAAATTAAAACGGGCAAAGAAGAGACTCCACCTGGCCTGTCTAGGATTCAGACGTTTAGCATTCTGTAGATACTGTAAATTCTTGTGATCGGTAAAGATCGTTATGGAGTGAGGGGAACCCTCCAAGAGATGACGCCACTCCTCTAACGCCAATTTAATTGCGAGAAGTTCCCGATCACCGATGGCATAATTCCTCTCTGCCTGAGAAAAATTTTTGGAGAAGAACGCACATGGTTGGCGTCTCTTCTCAAAGATTTGAAGAAGCACAGCTCCCACCCCCATTGAGGAAGCGTCCACTTCAATAAAAAATGCATTCCCAGGATTTGGTCTCCTCAAGAGGGGGCCAGAAACAAAGGCCTGTTTCAGGTTGTGAAATGCAGAGACAGCTTCGGGAGGCCAGTCTCTGGCATTCACACCCTTCATGGTCAAAGCGATAATAGGCGCGGCAATGGAAGAGTAATTCCTTATGAACTGCCTATAATAATTAGTGAAGCCAAGAAAGCGCTGTGTGGCCTTGAGGCTAGCAGGAAGAGGCCAGTTGGTGATAGCCAAGACCTTCCCAGGGTCCATACGAAGCCCCGAACATGAGACAAAGCACCCCAAAAACAGGACCTCAGAACATTCAAAGGAACATTTCTCCAGCTTGGCATAGAGATTGTTCTCTCTAAGACGTTGAAGTACAGTGCGGACATGGTTTCTGTGGACGAGCAGATTTTCAGAAAAGATCAGAATGTCATCCAGATAGATGACAACAAACTGGTACAGCAGATCTCTGAAGATTTCATTGACAAAGTTTTGAAACACGGCTGGAGCATTACACAGACCAAAAGGCATCACCAGATATTCGTAATGCCCGTCTCTAGTGTTAAATGCAGTCTTCCATTCGTCACCCTCCCGTATTCGAATGAGATTGTACGCGCCTCTGAGATCCAACTTGGTGAAAATGGAGGCACCCTTCAACCTATCGAATAGCTCAGATATTAAGGGTAAGGGGTATCGATTTTTAATAGTAACCGCATTTAAACCCCGATAATCGATGCAGGGTCTTAAGGTACCATCCTTTTTGGCAACAAAAAAGAACCCTGCCCCTGCAGGCGATGAGGATTTCCGGATGAACCCTCTCTCCAGATTCTCTGCTACATACTCCGACATGGCCTGGGTCTCTGGGATGGACAGAGGGTAGGTACGACCCCTGGGTAGAGTTGCTCCGGGGACAAGATCAATAGCACAGTCAAAAGACCTGTGGGGAGGAAGCACCTCAGCTGATTTTTTACAGAACACATCCCGGTAATCGCTGTATGCGGCGGGAAGATCAGAAGAAACAGAAGTGGCAGCAACCGGAAGACTCTCCTTGGGGGTCACCTTGAGAAGACACGACGAGAAACATGAGGAACCCCAGGCCAGGATCTGCCCAGAGACCCAGTCCACATGTGGAGAGTGGAGCTGTAGCCAAGGGAGGCCCAATACAACTGGGGTAGAGGCCTTGGGTAGAATAAGAAAGGATATCCACTCCTGGTGGAGAATCCCTACCGACATCCTAATGGGTAGCGTCTGGAAGCGAATAGGGCCCCCTGGGAGAACAGTGCCATCAATTGCCGAGACTACCAATGGGGTAGTGAGAGGTGAAAGGGTAAGCTTCATAGAAGAAGCAGTTCTCCAATCCATGAAATTGCCGGCAGCCCCGGAATCCAGGTATGCAAGGGTTGACTGAGGAGAAGTGCCTACATGAAGGGACACCGGCAAGAGCAGGCGAGAAGGTGATGTTTCTGGGTCCAATACTCCACCTTCCAAATGTATTAGACCCGAGCGTTTCCCGGACGAAGCGAGCAGGAGTCACGAAAATGACCCTTGCCCCCACAATAGAGGCACAAGCCCAGAGTTCTGCGCCTAGCACGTTCTTCGGGGGTTAGTCTGGTCCGGCCCAGCTGCATAGGTTCTTCAGCAGGTAGAGGATGCTCCACGGAATGAAGGGAGGGGAGCTCAGACTGGCTAGGACCCAGAGAGTGCTGGCGTCTTTTTTCTAAGGACCTCTCTTGAAAACGAATGTCGATCTGGTTGCATAATGAAATTACATCGTCCAGACCGACGGGAATGGCTCTTCCCGCTAATTCGTCTTTCACTCGGTCAGAGAGGCCATGTAAAAAGGTAGCGACCAGGGCCTCATTATTCCAGCTCAATTCAGCTGTGTGGATACGGAACTGAAGAGCATATTGCCCCACTGAACTAGATTCTTGGCGAAGACGTAAGACAGCACTAGCCGCTGAAGAAGCCCGAGCCGGCTCTTCGAAGATATTACGAAAGAGCTTCAAGAATTCGGACAGACTGGAAACCACCGGATCGTTCCTCTCCCACAGGGGGGCAGCCCAGGCCAAAGCTTCACCGGAGAGGAGGGAAATGATATAGGCTACCTTAGCCCGGTCAGATAGGAAGCTTTGAGGCTGAAGCTCAAAATGAATAGTGCATTGGCTGAGAAACCCCCTGCAGGCCTTGGAGTCCCCAGAGAAACGGAACGGAGCTGGCAATCTTAGTGAGTGTGAGGCTGCGACTGGTGCGATAGGTACAGCCGCTGGTTGTACTTGGGGTTGCGGATTCGGGGTTCCCAAGGAGACCTGAAGCTGCTCGAATCGAGAAGCCAGATCCTGGAGGAATCGCATCACCTGGGTCTGATTTGATTCCTGGGTCTCAAGTCTGCGAACTATGCCCTGCAATGGATCATCCGCGGGAAGCGGCATGTCAGCCGGGTTCATGGCTGATCAAACTGTCAGGGTCACCTGTGGCCAGGTGACAGATGCACACCGTAGGGGGACAGGAGTGCACCGCGAGGTAGTGAACCCTATGGCTGGCTTCTGTGGATAGGAAACTGGGTGGTTGTGGAAAGCGGGACCAGAGGAGCACAACCGGGATCCCAACGGAAGCGAGAGCCAAGATTCCCCAGGGCGCGGAGTCTAAGACCCAGCTGGTCTTCTCCAGGGCCTCTAGTGGTGAGGATGTTACGCTGCAGGCTGGGGCCAGGTCGCGGCCCCTGGAGTTTCCTAGCTCACGCCCCGTAGGATAAGGGGAAGCAGCAGCACACGATAGAGAGAACCGAATAACAAGCCGAAGGTCAGGGGCCACAAGCAGACAAGGATAACGAAGAACGAGCCGAAGGTCAAGGGTCACGAGCAGACAGGGATGGTCGGGGACAAGCCAATAACGTAACAGAGAGACAGACGTAGCACACGGCAGGCAGGAACCCAAACACACAATGCCTAACAAACACGTTGATCAGCAAAGCAGGCTTGCAGTGCACAGGTTAATATAGTGTTCAGTGATAGGGCCTGGGGTGGAGTCAGGCTGGGAGGAGATTATAAAGGAAGCCAGGTGAAGGAGGTCTGGTCTCTAGATGAACACATGAGGAGGAAGGTAAGATGGCAGACAGACATTAATGCATATCCATGACACATGGAACATAAATGCATACTATTTGCAGATGATATATTGATGGCAATAACATCCCCTATTACAACACTCCCTAATCTATATGCCATACTCAAGCCGTTCTCCGTAATTTCAGGCTTAACCATAAATCATGAGAAATCACAGGCCATGAATATTTCTCGGAGCGAGTCCACAATCTCTACCCTGCAAAGATCTTATAAATTTACTTGGAAAATACATTCCCTTTCCTACCTGGGAATAAACCTCACTCCCTCATGGAACACACTATATTCCCAGAATTATCCTGTACTGTTTAGAACTATAATGGCAGATGTGTCGAGATGGTCACTCTGTCCGCCATCATGGTTTGGCAGACTATACTCGGTCAAAATGAATGTATTGCCAGGAATATTGTATCTATTTAGAGCACTACCAGTAGCAATAACTAAGGGGGACCTGAAAGCACTGCAAACTAAACTATTGTCCTTTATATGGGGAAACAAGCGACCTAGGGTGAACGTTTGCACGTTATATACTCCAAAGCATAAAGGGGGATTAAGTTTCCCGGACCTACTAAAATATTATCAGGCTGCACAACTAGCGAACGTCACCAGATTCCATAGTCGGGGATCTCATCCAATTTGGATGCAGATGGAAGCCAAAGCATGTAGGACACACCCAATCTCATCCATTCTTTGGCTACCCCCTAAGCAAAGACCCGCAATTTTATGCCCAGCACTTTCCATCTCCTTGAATATTTGGGATAGATTACGTAAAGCTCATAGGTTTCAATCCCAGCATACTCCTCTAGCCCCACTATTGGGAAATGAAAACTTTGCCCCGGGTCTCGCCCCCCGAGCATTTGCCTGGTGGACGAATAAAGGGTTAATGAGGATTGCAGACCTCTGTGACAGCGGAGGTATTATAACAAGAAAGAAACTAGAAGACGAGTACCAACTACCGACCTCAGAGTTGTTTAGGTATGGTCAGATTGCACATTTTATAAATACCATGTCCAGACACTCAGATATTACTACAATGACCCCTATGGAACATCTATGTGTACAATACGACAAAATTAAAGGGCACATATCGGCAATGTATACAACACTGACCAGCTGTAATAAAAAATTAGAATATATGAAGAGATGGGAGGCTGATATGGGTGAGAACATGGAAATAGATGAGTGGCACAGAATAGCAGAGGGAGCGACTAAATCCATTATGAATACATCATTAATTGAGGCCAATTTTAAAGTTATTATGAGATGGTATATGGTCCCAGCAAGGTTGGCGACTTTTATACCCGGAGCATCCCCGCTATGTTTTCGCGGATGTGGGCATATTGGCACTATGTACCATACATGGTGGCAGTGCCCCAAGGTGAGGAGGTACTGGATTAGGGTGTATAACTTTATATATACGCTTACCCAGGTGAACCTCCGTAAGTCTCCGACTCAGGCGTTGCTGGGGACCGAAATAAAACAGGTCACAAAACCCCTTAAGCAACTTATAAGATACATATTCATAGCAGCTAAAATTATAATAGCGAAGGCATGGAAACGGACAATAGTCCCATTCGATCAGATCAAGTACAAACTCTCCTGGATTATGCTTAATGAAAGGATGACGGCCTCACTTAATGATAGAATGCCACAATTTGATAAGGTATGGAATCCTTGGATCCAATACCTGTCTGAAGGCTCTAGAGGGGTGCTGATATAAATGGTTTCGGGGGGGGGGGCAGAAAGTGATTTACAAGAGTCTTCTCCTTCTTTACTTCTTCTTCCTTTCATCTGACTTAATTTCATCTCTTTAGTCTTTCCTTTACTTTCTACGGTACAATCAATGTTATAGATAGCCGATAGACTGGCTCCATGCCTTTAAAAGTTGACATCGAATGCAAATGTAGGGAGCCAGACATATAGTAATGAAACTGTTATATTAAGTATTAAATCGTGTTTATTTTGATAACGTGGAAATTTGTAAAAACTGAAATAAAAACTATTGAAACAAAAAACGTTGCACAAGACTGCCACCTGGTGACAGCCTCGTGGTACTGCACTCGTGGAGCTTCTTCTTCTCTTTGGCCCTATCTAACCCCAGAGTCTGTGATCTCTTTGCAGGAAGAGGGGGAAAGAAAAAAAACACAGGAATAGTTCCTCATTCCTTTGGGCATACACAACAACTGCCCCAAAAAGTTCAACAATATGACAAGAGCGGAGTCTCTGTCTCCTATAAGTAAAAGCGGGGATGCGGCAAAATCAGTGGCTTCAAGTGCTGATCCACGGTCTCCAGATGGTACTCCACATCTTCACCTTCTTTGCGTCGGATCAACACTTTATCTGCATGGATGTGTCTTCCTAACATCCATTCGGCCTTGCAATCTTTAAAACGCTGTGAAGCACTAGGAGAGCATGCCAGGTATCTGCGGGCGTGCGGAACTTTTAGGTGGGTCCACACAAAGTCGTTGTACCAGCGCTCTCTGTACAGCTCCACCTCATAGAGCAAGTCCTTCAATAAGTAGTGATACTCCCATCCGTACTCCTCTGCAACTTTTTGGCCAAATAGGCGTTGTAGTCTTGCTAAAGGAGGCATGGTAGCTCTGTCTCCTTCACCAGGCATAACTACCGAGTCTGGATGACGAGGCGCTTTGACCACCTCCAATCTGGGCATTGGTGCCCGCAGCAAAAGTCTCTTTACCCCAGCATCAGATGCAGGTTGCCCCGGGGATGTAGGGACAAGCTGGGAACGGGACCCCTCTTCCGGCACTGATGCCTCCACCCGGGGCGTACTTTCCCCTGTTGACATGGGTGAATTCCGAGGTCTGCGGAATGAGGCAAGCGGTACCTTGTCCCAGCCTTTCTCGGCAAACAAATCATCAATGATGGCATCATCTCCCAGGTCCGAGAGCGATTCCAGGTCGGAGGTGTCACACTCCTCCGCGGGTATGTAGCTCTTTGTAGAAACGGAGCCTCCACACTCCGCGGACTTACTAGGCCATGCCTTCCCGACACCTCCTCCCACACACCAAGTCCCTTCGCCTGGCTTACCTCGGCCTTTCCTTGAAGCGGGACGTCCGGAACCCTCGTCAACGGATCCATCCGGGCCTGGCGTAAGCGGGCGAGACGGTCCACCACCACCGCTGGTCGGGGCTACCACGCTGGTTCTTTTCTTCGGTGGCGGACACTGCGAGACAGTGGCGACCGAGTCAGCATCCTCGGATTTCTCCCGCGGAGTTTTAACGACCTCTTCCCTGGTCGCTGCAGTGTGCGCTGGGGTGACTCTCACAGCAGTGATTTCTCCTCTCTGAGTGGTGGTACCTGAAGCCCGGCCTGGGTAGATGGTTCTCGGCCTCTCTACTGCCGAATCCACCTCAAACGTGAACTCCCCACAGGCCTCACAACGTCCGAACGGCTTCAACAGGCACACCAGTCCCGAACACCCGGGACAAATCATACCCAGGGCCTCAACGTCCATACATGAGTATAGGGCGAATCGACCCCTTGGCTTCAGTCAAATCCCCGTATCCGTTATTGGAGCAGCAGCAGTCAGTGTCGTAGTGGAAGGATGTACCGGAATCCACGAGGTGTGTCCAAACATGGCGACCTGTTGCTGATCCATCGCACACTGCAGAGTTTTCGCGCCAATGGCCCACGTGTAGTCCCTTCACACGTATTGGACTCCCCCCCTTTGCTCCAGTTCGCGGACTTTCTTCACTTTTCCTTGGTTGAGCCACGCCCACGAACTAAGCGGCGCGGGTTGTGTCTGGTGGCGCAGTACAATTAGAAGCCCCCACGTGTACTACTTCACATGGCTGAGCTTCCCCCCGTTCACGGCTCTTCCTGCGCGTGCCTTTCCCTTCTTGGGGTCATGTCCACGGCTTCAAGCAGGGCTGCACTTTGGCCTATTCGTTTAACACTTCCAGCAGACACGTTCCATACAGTAATGCACAACACAATCCCGGACCCGAGCCCCCATGTGTAGCACACACCCTCTCCCCACTCCCCTCTATTAAAGTTTTCCAACTCGCACTGTCTCTGGTCTAGGGGTATGATAGGGGAGGGAGAGGGGTGAGCTACGCCAGGCTTCCACCACAGTTGTGTATGTGGTCTCAGCAATGTCTCTTGTTACCTTCGGGTCTGTGTTGTGCATTGGATCCTCCCTCCAAGAGTCTCCTTTAACCTTGTCCGCCAGAAATTGAGCCACACACCGTCAAAGTCCAACACTCCTTTATTTAAAACATAACATGGACTCCCTTGGCTTCAGAACAGAAAAGGAGGTGTGTGTACAAATAGGCCCAGACACAAGTTCTATCATCCACTCTCCTCTCTGAGAGTGATCTATGGTCTCCGCACGAGGGGAATTCTCCTTCCGGACGGTCTCCGACAAGAGACTCACCCGTCACCGGCAGTCTGCTGCACCGGGTCTTCAGATGAGGAGCTCTTCCCGGTCCATTACGCCCACCTCGGATTCAGGCATCCATCTCCGGAGTACCTTAGGATCCTTCCCTCGCGGAACTCAGTGTTGGGCACTGAGCTCCGGACCTCCATCCAAGTACCTCACCCCAGGACTAAAGGTGCCTGAGGTGGAACACGAACTCCGGTGGTCCTCTAGGCCTAGGCCGCCTAGAGGACGAACACGAACCACCGTCCGCAAGCTGAAGGTGCCTGGGACGAAGACCCCGTGATCAAGATGGCCGGCCCCTTTATACCCTCTCCCAGCAAGCATGGCGTGTTCCCCGCCCCACCATACCGCTGCCGAGAGAGGCCAAAAAGGAGACTCAGCACACAGCGATATTCGTCCGTCAGCCCATGGCGACAGCGCCACCCAGTGGGCCGCCAGAACACACCACCGGTGTCACTGAAAAATTCTAAATTTACCCCGGGAAAGTAAGTACCCGCTACACTTATGTAGCAGGTATGTACTATTTAAGGGGAGCATCTGGGTGGTAGCATGACCCAGATGCACTAATTGGAAGAATAGGGCTGTATTCTGTTCGGGTGAGGACATCAGTAGTGCACAGTTCCCTGTGGCTCAGTAGGTGGCGCTGTCACTCTGAGCCGGGGTTGAACCACTACTGTAGTGCCGTACCCTTTGTGACCTCTCGCAGCAGCTGTACTGCGGGGCAGGGAACCCGCTGTGCTTGCTGGTAGAGGGTATAAAGGGGGCGGACATCTTCACCAAGAGGTCCGAGTCCCAGGCACCTTCAGCCTGAGGGCTGCTGTCCGTGATCGGTGTCCAGGCACTCTCGGAGTTTGTGTTCTATCCCAGACACCTTCAGTCTGGGGTGAGGTACTCAACCGGAGGCCTGGGGCCCAGTATCTTCCACTGGGTCCCGTGAGGGAGGGATCGTCCTAAGGTGCCCCAGGTGTTGGGCATCTGAATCCAGGGCGTAAAGGATCGGAGAGGTGACCCTTCGTAGAGCTGGTGCAGCATATTGCCAGTGTCGGGTGGACCTCCGGAGACCGCTCGGATCGATATCTTTCCCCAACAAGGGCCTATTCATAAAGGAAGGTAATTCATGTTCTATGACCGGTGGCAGCGGTACATCTAATCAACCCAGGTCGGTGGCAGAGACCTGCTATTAGGCCTGTGGCAGGGGCCTCAACAGTTCACCCGGTCGGTGGCAGCGACCAATCTCACGGTCGGTGGCAGCGACCGTGCACCAAGCCTATTTGCAAGAAAAGGAATAGGAGAGTTCACTGTGCCTGGACCTACTCGTATCCACACTCTGTCTGTTCCTTTTAAAAGTTCAACTGATGCTGTTCATTTGTCAAGAAGAATAAAGGAGTGTTGGACTTTTTATGGTGTGGGGCTCTATTACTGACAGTCAAACTTCCCCTCTGCAGGAGGGCCAGAGGCTCCATCCAGAACACAGGCCTGAAGGTAAAATAAGTGTTGGCTTTCACCTCTACACAATAGAGGACATGGGCCGTAGTGAACCTCATCCTCCTCCCGCATACCCCTAGACAAGCCAGCCATTTATTTACAAAGGGGACGGGGGGTGAGGCCGCTACACTTATAGATGGGATCATCTCCACTCTCACCAAGGGGGATAGAAATATATTACTGCCTAGTCCAGGGGGGTTCGTCTCCCTTTGGTCACCAATGTAAGGGACCACTACGCTGACCAATAAAAAATCGCATTAGTGTGAATGAGAGCTAAGAGACTAGTACATTGACCACTGATATAAGGGGGTCCTTCTCCCATTGGTCACCAATGTAAGGGACCACTACATTGACCACCAGTGGCGTCACTAAGGTTGGTGTCACCTGGTCCGGTGAAATATGGTGATACCCCCCTCCCCGGTCACTGAGCAGTCCTGGGCACTGAGCAGGCTAGCGCATTAGCATAGCTCTCCCCCTGGCCTGCCCCAATGCTCTGTCCTGCCTCTGTGGAGTGACAGCAGGAGCAGAGCAGTAGACACTGGGCAGGCTAGTGCATCGGGCTCTCTTCTGTCTAGCCTGCCACAGTGCTCTGCAGGGAGCTCGGCAGGCTAGTTTGGGGATGGCAGCGCACGATCAAGATGCACACCCAAACCGGCCCCTCCAGCGCTGTGCCGGGTTTCAACCCTCTGGCGGGTGTCACCCGGGTGTGGCCCGCAACCCCCCTAGCAATGCCACTGTTGACCACTGATATAAAGGGGTCCTTCTTCCATTGATCAATGTAAGGGACCATTACACTAACCACTGATATAAAGGAGTTCTTCTCCCATTGGTCACCAATGTAAGGGACCACTACACTGACCACTGATACAGTATAAGGTTTTTTTTATCTCATTGGCCTGCAATGTAAAGGGCCACTACCCTGACCACTGAGATAAGGGTGCCCTTCTCCCATTGGTCACCAATGTAAGGGACCACTACACTGACCACTGATATTAAGGGGTCCTTCTCCTATTGGTCACCAATGTAAGGGGCCACTACACTGACCACTGATCTAAGGGGGTCCTTCTCCTATTGGTCACCAATGTAAGGGGCCACTACACTGACCACTAATATAAAGGGGTCCTTCTCTTATTGGTCACCAATGTAAGGGGCCACTACACTGGCCACTGATATAAAGGGGTCCTTCTCCTATTGGTCACCAATGTAAGGGGCCGCTACACTGACCACTTATTTAAAGGGGGTCCTTCTGCCATTGGTCACTAATGTAAGGGACCACCACACCGACCGCTGATAAAGTATCAGGGGGTTCTTCTCTCATTGGCCACCAATGTAAAAGGCCACTACCCTGACCACTGAGATAAGGGTGCCCTTCTCCCATTGCTCACCAATGTAAGGGGCTACTACACTGACCACTAGGACTGAGCTCTGGGCTCAAACTGAATCATGGCTGTTCAAAGGTTTGGTGAACATCTGAACTTAGTGTGGTGTTTATCCAAGCTGAACCTTGGGCTGTAGTGGGAAGTGAGACATTTTCAGCAGTGGTATTACTACAGGTGTTAAATGTGACAGCCTCCCGCTCAGGCTGGTTGCTAGGGAGCCAGCAGCTGCCAGCATCCTAACAACCAGTGACATATCCTTATCTGGCCTATTCAGATGTCAACTGGGGATTCTTGGCTAACAGATGAATGTTTTTACAGGGGCAGGGATGGTGTAAACTACAAAAGAAAAGTCATGGTGTGCCCCCCAAATTCATACTAGACCATCATCTGAGCATACAACCTGGTTTGCAAAAATGAAAGATAAGCATTCCTCCCCTTCCAAAACCATACCAGGCCCCATGTCCTCAGCATGGGAGGGTACCTTACTAAGTGTATTCGCTCCTGGTTGGAAAGTTGAACAAGTACAATGTATGAGCTTGTATAGGGGAACATGAGGAATATATACAACATAAGGCATCGGAAATGTATATCTGTTTGCAAAACACAGGGGAGATATTGGAACTCTAATTAATGTTAACCTGTGAATAGGGATGAGCAATGGTTTAAAGCAGTAGTAAACCACGGAAAAACAAAACAAAAAAAAACCTGCAAGACAATAGCATAATGTGCTGGTATGCCTCGCATACTAGCACATTATGAAATACTTACCTTAGAACTAGTGATGAGCCGAACACCCCCGGGTTCGGTTCTCACCAGAACCCGCGAACGGACCAAAAGTTCGCACGAACTTTAGAACCCTATTAAATACAATGGATGCGAAGGTTCAAAATCTAAAGTGCTATTTATAACGACTAATATGCATGTTATTGTCCTAAAAAGGGTTTGGAAACCCGGGTTCTGCACCAGGGGACATGTATCAATCCAAAAAAAAGTTTTAAAAACGGCCGTTTTTCTGGAGCAGTCATTTTAATAAAGCATAAAGTGAAAAAAAAAAAAAAAATCAAATATTCCTTCAAATATCGTACCTGGGGGGTGTCTAAAGTATGCCTGTGAAGTGCCACATGTTTCCCGTGTTTAGAACTGTCCCTGCACAAAATTACATTTCTAAAGGAAAAAAAGCCATTTAAAACTGCTTGCGGCTTTAATGTAATGTCTGGTCCCGGTAATATGGATGAAAATCTTTAAGAAAAATGGCATAGCTACCCCATCACACACCCCCCCCCCCTTACCCCAGCCCCTTTGGGTCTTGTATGGATATTAAGGGGAACCCCGCACACAAAATAAAAAAGGCCCTATATACTCTAAACAGCCGTATACAGGCGGTGCATACAAGACAGGGACTGTAGGTTTGTTATTATGTAGAATCTGTTTGTAATTTTGAACAGGTACATTGTTTAAGTGTAGCTCCAGCCCAAAAATCTATTTTTAAGCTTTTTGGAAAACATAGGGAAGGGTTATCACCCCTGTAACATTTGTTTTGCTGTCTGTGCAGTGTGCACCTGTTCAGAACAGTTCACCTCACTTTCCGTCCTAATGACAAATGTGTTTTGAAAATTTGGGGTTTTTATTGAAACAAGAATTGGTGATAAAGCATCAGTGGATAGGAGACACTTTTTTTTCCCATATTAACTCTTACAGGAGAGAATTTCCCTTCCTAGGGGTAGATTTCCTCTCACTTCCTGTTGTATCCTTCCGTTTGCAAGGAGGAGTCGTTTGTAAGTTGGATGTTTGAAAGTAGGGGCCTGCCGTATATACTCAGCTGAAATTTGCCCCTTACATGTTGGTGTTGCCACAACACTGTCCCCTCACAGTTACTCTTGGTGGGCGCATGAATGGGCCCTGCTGTGAATTATTAGATCAAGAATTGTAATTGCATGCCCCTGTTGAACAGGGGCTGAAAAATTGGGCCTTTGGTGGTGGTGGTGTTGACACAACACTGTAAGGCCTCACAGTTAGTCTTGGTGGGCGCAGGAATGGGCCCTGCTGTGAATTATTAGATCAAGAATTGTAATTACATGCCCCTGTTAAACAGGGGCAGAAAAATTGGGCCTTAGGCACTGGTGCCACAACACTGCAACCCCTCACAGATACTGTACTTGGAGCACAGCAATGAGCCCTGTTGCAAAGTATTGCATCAAAAATTGTAATTACACGCCCCTGTTAAACAGGGGCTGAAAAATTGGGCCTTAGCCACTGGTGCTGGTGCCGCGACACTGCAACCACTCCCAGATACTCTAGTTGGAGTGCAGGAATGAGCCCTACTGCAAAGCATTGCATAAAAAATTGCAATAACACGCCCCTGTTAAACAGGGGCTGAAAAATTGGGCCTTAGCCACTGGTGGCGGCACCCAGAAACAAAAATGTTCTTCCAAGCTATCATCATCAATCGGATCATTGAGGAGGAGGAGGAAAGTCAGTCAACATAACAGGACAGTCTCTCAGCATCAGCATCAGTCTTGAAGGGATGTGACATTTGAAAATAAATTAGTCTGTTATATCAGCTTCAGGTGTTTGGTAGCTGGTGGTGATCCAAGACTGGTTCATCTTTATGAAGGTCAGTCGATCAACAGAGTCGGTGGACAGGCGCACCCTGTGATCTGTGACAAATCCTCCAGCAGCACTGAATGTGCGTTCTGAAATAACGCTGGATGCAGGACAGGCCAGTAGCTCAATTGCATACTGTGCAAGCTCTGGCCAGTGATCCATCCTCAAGACCCAGTAAGCCAGAGGATTTTCGGTGGGGAAGGTGTCCAAGTCTGACCTTGCCCCTAGGTATTCCTGCACCATGTATATCAGACGCTGGCGATGGTTGCTGGAACCGATCATACCTTGGGGCTGCGGACTAAAGAAGTGTCTGAACGCATCGGTCAGACGGCCACCTTCCCCACCGCTCCTTCTTTGACTGACCGAAGCCTCAGCAACTCGTTGTCCAGGACCAGGAGTTTGTAACCTCCCAGTCTCTGGGAACGCGTTGCACAGACCTTTCTGCAAGGCCTCCCGGAGTTGTCTCATCCTCTGCTCCCTCTGCGACGGTAAGATAAGGTCAGCAACCTTACCCTTGTACCGTGGATCAAGGAGAGTGGCCAGCCAGTAATGGTCCCTCTCCTTGATCCGAAGAATACGAGGATCCTTCCGCAGACTTTGCAGGATCAGGGAGGCCATGCAGCGTAGGTTAGCTGAGGCATTCGGTCCGGAGTCCTCTGGGTCACTAAGGACGACATGATCCGCAGCCACCTCCTCCCAGCCACGTACAAGTCCACTGGTTTCTTGGGACTGTAAATCATCCCTAAAAGATTGCTGCTGATGATGCTGAGTGCCAGGCTCCACCTCCATGCTGACACAATCCTCCTCCTCCTCCTCCTCTTCTTCCTGTGCGATGGGTGGGACAGAAGGAACACTGTCTGGGTAAAGGGGGCCTTGAGAGGCAAGGAAGTCCTCCTCTTCCTGCCTCTGTTCTGCCTCAAGTGCCCTGTCCATTATTCCACGCAGCGTATGTTCCAACAGGTGGACAAGAGGTACAGTGTCACTGATGCATGCACTGTCACTGCTCACCATCCTCGTGGCCTCCTCAAATGGTGCCAGGACAGTGCATGCATCCCTGATCATGCCCCACTGGCGTGGTGAAAAAAACCTGAGCTCCCCTGACCCTGTCCTGGTGCCGTAGTCGCACAGGTACTCATTGATGGCCCTCTGCTGCGTGTGCAGCCGCTGCAGCATGGCCAACGTTGAGTTCCACCTGGTGGGCATGTCACATATAAGGCAGTTCTTGGGCAGGTTCAACTCCTTTTGCAGCTCAGCCAGGCGAGCACTGGCATTATAAGATCTGCGGAAATGCACACAGACTTTCCTGGCCTGCCTCAGGACATCCTGTAAACCCGGGTACCTGCCCAAGAACCGCTGCACCACCAGGTTAAGGACGTGAGCCACACAGGGCACATGGGTCAGTTGTCCCTGTCAAAGAGCGGAGAGGAGGTTGGTGCCATTGTCGCAAACTACCATTCCTGGCTTAAGCTGGCATGGTGTCAACCACCTCTCGGCCTGCCCCTGCAGAGCAGACAGAACCTCTGCCCCAGTGTGGCTCCTGTCCCCCAAACACACCAGCGCAAGCACGGCATGGCATCTTTTTGCCTGCGTACTTGCGTAGCCCCTTGAACGCCTACGGAGCACCGCTGGTTCCGAGGACAAAGCACAGGAAGAGGCCACGGAGGAAGAAGAAGAGGAGGGGGTGGAGGACAGAGGTGTGTCACAACCAGTAGTAGCATTTTGGAGGTGTGGCGGTGGAACAACCTCCAACACTACTGCACCTTGTCCTGCATCCTTCCCAGCTGCCAAAAGAGTGACCCAATGGGCCGTGAAAGAAAGGTAAAGTCCCTGTCCATGCCTGCTGGACCATGAGTCAGCGGTAATATGCACCTTACCGCTGACCGCCCTGTCCAGCAAGGCCAAGACATTGCCTTCCACATGCCGGTAGAGAGCCGGAATCGCCTTCCGCAAGAAAAAGTAGCGTTTGGGAACCTGCCACTGAGGAACTGCACATTGCACAAACTCACGGAAGGGGGCCGAGTCTACCAACTGAAAAGGCAGCAGTTGAAGCGCTAGCAATTTAGCCAAGCTAGCATTCAACCGCTGGGCATGTGGATGGCTGGGAGTGAACTTCTTTCGACGGTCCAGCAGCTGGGGCAGGGAAATTTGCCTGCTAGAATCGGACGTCGGTGTACTGCTAGCAGAGTGCCCGCAAGTACTTGGCTGTGACACACCTAATTCTACACCTTCATTCCTCTCAGAGCAGGTTTCAGAGAGGACTGAAGGTATAGTGGGGTTGGAGATCCCAGCTGATGCGGTGCAAGAAGAAGTCCGCTTTGTTCTTTGGTGTGGGTCTTTAAGGTAGGCTTGCCAACGAGCTGCATGGCAGGTCAACATATGTCTGGTCAAGCATGTGGTGCCCAAGCGGGTGATGTTTTGGCCACGCGATATACGCTTGAGACATATGTTGCAAACAGCAGCTGTGCGATCTGATGCACTCGACTCAAAAAAGGCCCACACCAAAGAACTTTTTGAATAACGGGCAGAGGCAGCGCCCTGCACAGGCGGAGCTCTGCGGTGTGATTCCGTCGGTGTGCTGCCCTTACGCTGGCCCCCCGAGGGCATCCTGCCTCGTTGGAGATGTGCCTCCTCCTCATCCTCCTCTCTCCTATTAGGCACCCACGTGGAGTCAGTGACCTCATCATCCCCTCCCTCCTCATCACTGGAGCCAATCTGGCAGTATGCTGCAGCTGCTGGAACATGACTGCCAGATTGGTGTCCTTCTTGAGCATCCCCTCTCTCTGCTCTCACGCTACTGCCTTCCTCTAGCTGGGTATCATCATCAGACCCTTCGAAACGCTGGGCATCCTCCTGGAGCATGTACCCAACACTGTGCTCAAACAGTTTGGGGGACTTCTCAGGAGGACATGGTTGGTCTAGGGAAGGAGTGACTGATGATGACATTGATACCAGGGAAGAGGACGCTTTGGCAGCTGCTTTGCCAGTACCCTGAGCCTGGGTGAGAGAGGATGAGGAGGATGAGGAGGGCTTGGTCATCCACTCTACCAAGTCTTCGGCATGATGCGGCTCAACACGTCCAGCTGCCGAAAAGAAGGACAAGCGTGTCCCATGGCCACGTGCTGATGGCGATGCACCGCGTCCACGACCAGCACTGTTGTCTCTAGACACAGAGCCTGCTTGCCCTCTTTTATTGGCTCCTGACTGTCTGCCTCTCCTTGTTTGCCTTCCAGACATTCTAATGGCCTGCAGGGAAATGGGAAAACCAGCAATAAGGCCTAGCTTCAGGAGTATATTTTGCAGGAATCACACTACGCCTGCTGTAGGTGCTGCAAATGCCTGTTGGTGTAGCACACCAGGAAAAAGCAGCAATACAGGCTAACTTCAGGTGTAATATGGTCAGGAGGCACACTCTGCCCGCTGTAAATTTTTATATATTTGAAAAAAACTGCTACCAATATTTACAGTATGTACAGTAGGAAAACAATATATACATTAACAAAATCCTGACACATAAAACTAACACATATTTACAAATTTACCACTACCACCCTTACCCATCCACATCCGACCAACCCACACGTGGGTCTCATTATTTATTTTTTCCCATTATCCTGGAAAAGAACAAACAGAACATATCACCCAAAAGAAATCAAACCACACAAACCCTAATACTACATATTAACCTAACACTAACACCACACCCTAATATATATACAAACCTACTACCTAACACCAACCACCCATCAGCTACTGACAGGCGAGAATGCAAGGTCTAGAATGCCTAAAGCCCTACTGTTCAGGAAAAAAAAGAAACCAAGAGACCTAAGGGGGGTGAAAAGGACAGAAAGAACCATCCCCCAAAGGAAGAAGGATTGGAGCCTCAGGGAGGTCGGAAGGAGAAACCCCTCCACAGCCGGGCACTCCTATTGGCCCCAACCCTCCCCCTCTCAAGACTCCTCACCTTCACCAGCTCCTGAAAAATATCACCCACCACCTCATGCGTGGACAGGACTTTGCCCCTAGTGGACACCAAACACCGAGTGTGCCATGTGTAATAGAGAGCCACTAAGCTGACTAAATAAAGTGACGACAACTCAAGCCCTCTGTGGACCCTGAAGTTGCCGTACACCACCTCAGAATAGGTCAAGGATGAGAGTCGGGGATAACCAATGGCTTCCCCTGCCCCCTCAAGAACCTCAATGTTGAAGGGGCATTCGACCAAAAAGTGGTCCATGGTCTCCAATGCCCCCCCACATTCTGCACGAGGACAACCTCTGTCCCCTAGGTTCTTATATTTTAGGTTTCCACGGACATAGAGGCGTCCGTGGAAATCCCTCCACGCAAGATCCCAAAACTTGCTTGGGATTCTTGGGGAATTCAGAAGGGCTAATCCCTTCTCGAGGACTCTCTCCAGGCAGTCCCTTAGAGACAGTGGCCTCAAAATGTCCGAGGCCATGACTCGAGTACAGCTCACGCCGACCCACAGAGCCCACCTCGAGGGCAGTTATCCGCCACTGCCTCAGTACCTTCAACGCTTGAGGGACATAGGACGGGAGATACCCGTGCGATCTACGAAGATCACCAGGCCGTCCCCCATTCTCCCACCTACTCAGGAACAACAAGAGCCAGTTCTTGCATGAGCACTCCCACAGAGTAGGCAGGTCCACAAAGATGGACTGCAGGTTGAATTTCACAAAAATGGTGATGAAAAACACCACCGGATTGATCATATCCAGCCCACCGTGCCTCCTCTGTCGGTACGTGACCTCCCTCTTGATCAGATTTAGCCTGTTTCCCCACAACAGGAAGAACAGGCCAGAAATCCGGGCATAGAGAGATGCAGGCAAAATACAGACGTAGCTGACATAGAGGAATTCTGGCAGCAAGTACGTTTTGACCAGGCTCACCCTTTCCCTCAGTGACAGCTTCCAACCCTTCCAGGCATTCACTTTCCGAGATGCACCGACCAGTCTGCGTTCCCAATTTAGCTTGGGGTAATCACCCGGGCCAAATAGGATGCCAAGAATTTTCACTTCTGGCTGGGGCTGGGGAAACACGTCCGGAAGAGCGAACTGCTCGCCTTCCCTCCCTAACCAGAGAACTTCGCTCTTGGCCCAATTGACCAACGAACCAGATGCCTCGGAGTAGCTCCCAATTTGCGTCTCCACAAAGAGGGCCTCCTCGCGGCTGGACACCACCACCGAGACATCGTCCGCGTAGGCCACCACCCTCACTGCCGGATCCAGACCAGTGCAAGGCTCCACCGGAACCCCCCCAAACGCTCACAGTCGAGCCTTCTCACGAAGGGATCGACGGCAAAGACGTAGAGAAGGGGGCTCAACGGGCAACCCTGCCTGACTCCAGAGTCCACAGCAAAGGCAGGACCCACCCAACCGTTGACAAGAGGGAAGCTCACCGCCCCTCTGTACAATACTTTCAGCCAATTCACAAATTGCTCCGGCAAACCGTACTTTCTCAGAAGAAGCCAGAGGTACTCATGGCTCACCTGATCGAAAGCCTTGGCCTGGTCTAATGCCAGCAGATACCGCCCATCCCCCGTTGCCCTGCACCTTTCCACGGCCTCCCGGACGTTCAGGACGGCACTAAAGGTGCCCCGACCAGGGATTGCGAAGTGCTGGGAGACAGAAAGCATCTTGTCAGCGACTGCTGACATACGTAAAAAGAGTATTTTTGCCAATATCTTCCTATCTGTAGTGAGAAGGGCGATCGGGCGCCAGTTCTCAATTACAGTCAGATCTTTACCCTTTGACAGCAGGATCAGAGCTGACCTTCTCATTGAGGGAGGGAGCAGGCCGTTAGCCAAACATTCATTGAAAACCTCCCCCAAATGAGGAGCCAACAGGCTCTTGAAGGTTTTATAAAATTCAGCCGTGAGCCCATCGGGCCCCGGCGAATTTTTCAAGGACAAAGAGTCGATGGCCTGCTCGACTTCTTCAACCGAGATCTCTGCTGTCAGAGAGTCTGGGAGACCAGGCCCCGCAAAAAGCGGGGTCTCATCAAGAAACACCCTGGCTTTCTCCATATCCAAAGGCTTCCTACGGAGGAGGTCTGAAAAATGGTCCCTGATGACACCCAGGATACCTGGTCTGGACCGGACCAGGGATCCCGAAGCGTCCCTCAGGCCATGTACGACCTTCGAACGCACCGCCTCACCACAGCTCTTGTAGGGATCCGGGGAGGAGAACTTCCCGTAATCCCTCTCAAGGACCAGGGAGGCGAGACGGTCATACTGACACCCCTTCATCTGAAGCTTCAGATCGGATATCTGCTCCTGAGGGCCCCCAGAAGAAACCAGGCGGTCTAACTGCCTGCGCAACTTCTGGTAGGCCAGGTACTTGGACGCCGCCCGGTACCTAGAGATCCTGCGGAAAAAGCCCTCCGACCTCTTCTTCGCCACTTCCCACCACTCCTGGCGGGAGCAGCCGCTCTCAAGGAGCGAGGCCTGATCCGCAAGAAAGATCTCATAGGCCTCCCTAACCTCGAGGTCCTCGAGTAGCGATCCATTGAGACGCCAGAGGCCTCGACCCTTCTGAGGAGTGTCGGCCACATTCAAAGTCACAGAAACCATACAGTGATCGGAGAACTCCATCGCCTGCAACACAGGTGCCGCAAAGGAAGAGTCCCCCTTTAAAAAAAAACCTATCTAACCTACTCCTACTGCTACCTCGGGCATAAGTGAACCCAGTGTGGTTGGGGAGGCACTGAACATGCACATCCACCAACCCGGCTTCCCTCACTACACTATTCAGAAAGATACTATCATATCCCAGGGGGCCTGAGGCGCCTGCCCGATCCTTTGATCTGGTGACCATGTTAAAGTCACCACCAAAGACCACCTGCTGGGACGTGAACAAGTAGGGCTTGACCATCGTGAGGAGGCTCTTCCTATCCCTCTTGGTCTGAGGGCCATAA
The DNA here is from genome assembly GCA_029206835.1 of Rana muscosa. Classification (NCBI taxonomy): domain Eukaryota; kingdom Metazoa; phylum Chordata; class Amphibia; order Anura; family Ranidae; genus Rana; species Rana muscosa. The sequence continues at coordinate 32,122,308 of JARGYO010000094.1, forward strand.
AAGTTGATGAGCCTAAGGAATTGCCCCCCCACGACGGCATCCACCACCAGGCACCTACCGACCTCCACCTCAATCACTCGTCGACAAGCCACCGGACCAGTCTTAAAAAGGACTGCAACTCCACTGCAGGGCTCGGCCGCAAGAGACCAGAGGGAGGGCCCACACCTCCACTCCCTCTTTGCTAGATGCATCTCTGCCACCGATGCCAGCCAGGTCTCTTGCAAAAACAAAATGTCAGCTTCAACTCGGCTGAGAAAATCGAAGGCCATGAAACGAGCCGCCGCAGAACGCACACTTGCGACATTAATGGTCGCAACGCGTATTGGAGAGGGTACCGCCATCCTTAGTGATTTTGGCCTGCATTCTCCTCTGCACTTTCACCTACACCCCAGAGTCCTACTCCGAATCGGTGAAGACCCCGAACATATTCCCTAGGATCACCGGGGGGGCCCCCCAGGGTCCCTATCAGGGACAACCCGGGGTCCCCTAACCCCCCCCAGGATCCTTCTTCCTCGTCCTCTTCCTCACCTTCCTCTGCAGCCAGCCCGCCTGGATCTGGCCGCCCACCTCGTCGCCGGAGTGCCAGCTAGAGGCCCCCATGGGCCTCTTGTGCAGGCCCCTCGACGACTCGGCCACCTCCATCTCCTCCCCCGAATCCTGGGGATACAAAGGAGGATCCAGGATGGGACGGAGGGAGGAAGGAGGTGGAGAGGAAGGGGGAAGAGGAACGGGGGGACGAGGGGAAGGGGGAGGAGGAAGGGAGGAAGAAGGGGAGGGATGGGGAAAGGGGGGGAAGGGGAGGGGGGAAAGGAGGAGGGGGGGAACAGAAGGAGAAGAGGAGGGGGAAAGAGGGGGGGTAGAGAGAGGAGGGGGCACAGAGGAAAGAGGGGGAGGGGGGCGGCCCCCCGCAGAGGGCCCCCCACCCCCCACCCCCACTGGGCCCGGTGCCGGCGCACCCGGCCCCCCAGAAACAAGTCCCGGGGGACCCGGCACATTCCCAGCAGGGGCCCCCACTCCACCACGCCTGCGCCTCTGCCGCTGCGGCAAAGGCCCCTCTGGGCCATCAGCCCCAGGCCCTTCACCTGGGCCTGCCTGGGGCGCCTGAGGTGGGAGACCCACCCCCTCCGGTGCATCATCTGGGCCTGGCCCATCCCCATCAGCCGCACGCCCCCTAAAAGCCTTGGGGCAGCGGCTGAATGGGTGGCCGGACACCCCACAGAGGTTGCAGACAATAAGTCTACAAGTCTCCGAGGAGTGCCCAGGCCTGTTGCACCTGACGCACCGGGATGTTGTGCAGTCTACACTTAAATGGGTGGGACTCCCACACTTAAAACAGCGACGGGGCTGACCGGAGTAAAAGACCAGGATCCTATCTCTCCCGATGAAAGCGCTGCCAGGGACATGGGTCACACTAGTTCCCTGGCGCTTGAGACGGATCCTGGCCGCCCACGCCCCGGTCCAGACCCCGCGCTCATCCAGGTTTTTGCGCAGGGGAGACTGCAGCTGCCCATACCTCCCCAACCAGGTGGCAATGTCCTCAGGTGGGAGGGATTCATTCCTGACCAGAATGGTCAGGGACTTGATGTCCTCCTGCCTGGACAGGGGGACCACCTTAAAAGACCTCCAAGGCTCCGACCTCTTCAGGAGCTCATACACAGTAAGGAAGAGCTCCATTAGCACCAAGGAGGAAAAACTCACATCAAACTTCTTGGTGCCCGTGGGATGGATCACTGCGAAGAGGTTGGCTACCTTACAGTTGGCCCCCTTCAGCAGAAGATCTACCACCTGCCCCCTGCTGGGGCACTGTCCAGGTCCCTCCCACCGCAGCTGCACAACATTGCGCCTGCGCCTCTCCGGACCCCCTGTACCCCTCGACCACGGGTTCACCCCCTGGAGCTGGTCTGCGGGGGGAACCCAGAAGTTTTGGGCACCAAACCGGTCGTACAGGGGTGCCAAAGGGACACTGGTCCCTGCCACCCGGGCAAAAGACCTGGATTCCCTGAGCGCCCCAAGCAGCTCTGCCTCCTGGACCTGATCTAACGCCCCCCCAGCCTGAATGCCAGAAGCACCCTCTGCCGCCTCACCAGGAGTACCCTCAGAGGGCACTCCAGCACCCTTGGCCGACACATCAACCGGGGGAACCCCCCGGCCCAATCCTGCCGGGGGGGGTCCCTCCCATCCACCGCCCCCCCGGAGCAAGCCACACCCACAACAACCCTCCTCCTAACACTGGGAGGAGGGTCTACCACTGGGGCCCCACTGGAGCAGCGGGCATGAGCCCCAGATGGCTCCTCCCCCTGCTCCTGCGGCTGTTCCTTCCCCTTTTCTAATTGTCCCTCCTGGGACTCCATACCCTTAATGAAGGCCAAGGCTGGGTGATCCCCAAAAAGTTCCCCAGCCTCGGCCTCACTCCACCTGCCCACCCTTTGAGCAGCACTCAGGTCCCCAGACGAATCCATGAGGTCTATCAAATCCCCTCCTGCCAATCCTCCACATACCTCGGCCATCTCCTGATCATTCAGGCCGCCCCCAACCACTTCCGGTACAGACCCTACTTCCGGGTCAGCCCGCCCGCCCGCTTCCAGTTCACGCTGGCCAGGGAAACCGGAAGTGGTCATAGAAGCACTTCCCGACCTTCCCGACTCCACCTCCCGCCCGGACTCCCGCCCAAACTCCTCCCCCGACCATCCAGCCCACCAGAGCCATGCCCCAAAGCCCCGCCCCTACTGTCAGCAAAGGTGGTTGTTTTTACTGGCGCCAAACCATCCCCTGGTTGTGCAGCAGTTTGTTGTTGCTCACTGCACTTTGGTAATGGCGTCCCCCCCTCCTCCCCACCGATCCTTGCAGCCTTCACATTCCCACCATCAATACATAGTCCTTCAACAATTCCTGCTTGGGTTTGTCCATATCCATGATTGCCAGACCCCTCTCCCTCCTCCACAGCATGAGCAGCACAGGCAGGACCCACCATTAGCAGTGGCCTGCCTTGTACCTGGCTGCATGCGGGAATCACAGGGGTCATTAGGGTCTTAACAACAGCAGCATGCTTAAGAGTCTTTCCAGCAACAGTCTCAGGCCTGATCCGTGGGAGCGGTGTGAGAACCACCACTGGGGTGCACCCCAGCTTTCCCATCCCCACTGTATTTCCCTCAGCATTCCCCCCGGTGTTCCCCTCGTGATTTCCACTGGCTGTATCCTCAGGTACCCTACCCGAGCCTGCCTGAGTGCTGGTAGCTTTTTCTGACCCGAGCACCGCAAGGTCCCGGGGACCCTCCACAGCCAGGTTACCAGGGACTACGCCTCCCGGGGGAAGGGAGGGGCGAAGGTTCCTCACCAGCTCTATTTCCAGCTCCACCGGCCAATCCTCCTGGGCATGATGTATTCATAGGTCTTTCCTCAGGCTGCTGTACTTGCTGGCTCCGCTGTTTGCTGCGCCTGACAGCCTGGGATCCTTCTCTGCTGGCCCTTTTCAACTCATCCCTTATTTCCAAAAGGAAGTCGGTCTCACCTCGCCCCCTCTCACAGAGGCCACCCAGCAGGCCCCAGAGTTCCCCACACTGGCCTTTCAGGGAGTTAATGGCCACACTGAACTCCCCCCTCCTGAAGCTGCTGGTCCGGTCCCTGCGATTCCGGAGGTCGGTCAGCACTGCAGACTTCCCACAAAAGGCCCGGCTGGCCTTCTGGATTAAATCCTTGATTCTTGCGATCCTTCGCTGCACCTTAGCCGGACCTTCCCCAGGCTGGGCCAGAGTCCAATCAAGCAACTCGTGCTGGGTCTTCAAAAATAATGTCTCCTCCCTGGACAGGTCTTTAATCCCCAGGGAGGAGGCAGCAACATCAGGCCGGGAAAGCTGCCCCGGTCCTGGAGGAGGCCATCACACCCACTCCTCCTGGAGCTCCTGCAGCAACTGAATCACCACGCCCGCTGTAAGTGCCGCAAATGCCTGTTGGTGTAACACACCAGGAAAAAGCAGCAATACGGGCTAAGTTCAGGTGTAATATGGTCAGGAGGCACACTCCGCCCGCTGTAAGTGCCGCAAAATCCTGTTGGTGTAACACACCAGGAAAAAGCAGCAATACAGGCTAAGTTCAGGTGTAATATGGTCAGGAGGCACACTCCGCCCGCTGCAAGTGCCGCAAAATCCTGTTGGTGTAACACACCAGGAAAAAGCAGCAATACAGGCTAAGTTCAGGTGTAATATGGTCAGGAGGCACACTCCGCCCGCTGTAAGTGCCACAAAATCCTGTTGGTGTAACACACCAGGAAAAAGCAGCAATACAGGCTAACTTCAGGTGTAATATGGTCAGGAGGCACACTCCGCCCGCTGTAAGTGCCGCAAAATCCTGTTGGTGTAACACACCAGGAAAAAGCAGCAATACAGGCTAAGTTCAGGTGTAATATGGTCAGGAGGCACACTCCGCCCGCTGTAAGTGCCGCAAAATCCTGTTGGTGTAACACACTAGGAAAAAGCATCAATACAGGCTAAGTTCAGGTATAATATGGTCAGGAGGCACACTCCGCCCGCTGTAAGTGCCACAAAATCCTGTTGGTGTAACACACCAGGAAAAAGCAGCAATACAGGCTAAGTTCAGGTGTATTATGGTCAGGAGGCACACTCCGCCCGCTGTAAGTGCCGCAAAATCCTGTTGGTATAACACACCAGGAAAAAGCAGCAATACGGGCTAACTTCAGGTGTATAATGTGCAGGAGGCTTAGCAACAATGACACTGACACTGTCCCCTGCCTATCCTTCTCTCTCCCTGCACACAAGGTTTATCAAAGTATATGACACTGACACTCTCCCTGCCTATCCTTCTCTCTCCCTACACACAAGGTTTGGCAAAGAATATGACACTGACACTCTCCCTGCCTATCCTTCTCTGTCCCTACACACAAGGTTTAGCAAAGAATGGATTTGACACTGTCCCTGCCTATCCTTCACTTTCCCTGCTCCGGAACACACTACACGAGGCCGCCGCGCTGGCGGTCTTTTATAGTGTGGGGCGTGTACTAAACCCCCTCAGCTATAATTGGCCACAGGCATCCTGCCTGTGGCCAATCATTGCTCTCCTCGCTGCCGGCGCTGTGATTGGCCAAGCATGCAGGGTCACAGTGCATGCTTGGCCAATCACAGCGCCGGGATTACACTGCGATGGCGCAGTGTATTGTGGGCCGTTCGCGTCACTCGAATTTGGCGCGAACGGCCCAAATCGTTCGTTGTTCGCCTAACGTGCGAACAGCCGATGTTCGAGTCGAACCTATGTTCGACTCGAACACCGAGCTCATCCCTACTTAGAACAAAGCTCCCGCAGCTCGTTCGGTCACCGCTGAGGGAGCTGACATGTTCCCTCTGCGTTTCTTCCAGGATCACTGGCTCCGGCGCTGTGAGTGTCCGGAGCCGTGATGACGTCACTCCCACGCATGCGCGCGGGAGCCCTTCGTCTCGTCAAGTTCCAGCATGGGCCACATGGATCTGCAGAGCGCATGCGCCGCTGACGTCAGCGGCTGCATGCAGGGTCAATATCTCCTAAACTGTGTAGGTTTAGGAGATCTTCTTTTTACCCAGGTGTGTTAGAACAGCGAATTAATATTCGCTGTCCTAACGCTAAACCACCTCTCCGCCAATCAGGTGCTTGGGTCTGTTACGTGATTGGTCTGAAACGACAGGTGCTGTGATTGGACACCTGACGGGAGGAGAGGACGGAAAGGGACACATGGAGGACACCGCTCACCGCCGTCGCCCCACCAAGACAGGGTAAGTGCCTGGTAGATGGCGGGGGGTCACAGTGGCGGCATTGGATGGCACAGTGGCAGCATTCAATGGGCAGAGTGACAGCATTCAATGGCACAGTAGCAGCATTCGATGGCACAGTGGCTGCGCTTGATGGCCACAGTGGCTGCGCTTGATGGGCACAGTGGCTGCATTTGATGGGCACAGTGGCTGCATTTGATGGGCACAGTGGCTGCATTTGATGGGCACAGTGGCTGCGTTTGATGGGCACAGTGGCTGCAATTGATGGGCACAGTGGCGGCATTTGATGGGGACAGTGGCTGCGTTTGATGGCACAGTGGCTGCGTTTGATGGCAAAGTGGCTGCAATTGATGTTTTTTTTCCAGTATTTTTCAGTTTGTTTGCGCCCCCCAAAAATTGTGAGCACCAGCCGCCACTGCCTAGTGGGCTCTTTGCAGGGCTGAAGTCCCATGCGAGGTGGAACAGTGTTTGTGAGTAGCGGTGAAAGCCTGGGACAGTAAGTGCCATCTGGGAGTGTGTTCAGCTGGACAGAGACATTGGAAAGTGACTGGTAGACCAATGAGAGAACCTTGATTTCCCCTGATCCTCAGCTGCGGGTCCTGTGACTTGGTGGTAGAAGCTAGATGCTGTGGACATAGTATACACGGAAGAGTGGCCCAAACTCTGTGGTGCTCCCTAAGAGAGGTATGAAGGTGCAAGCGGAAGATGGCTTAAAAGAGATGTGCTTGTGTTCCTTGCAGAAATAACAACTACAGAATGTCTACTCCTGCATGTGGCGTTCTGCGCAAAATAATTCTGATAGTATGTCAAATGTGATGTCAGATGTCACAGAAAGCTTCATGGAGTCATGAAGTTACAATAAAGAGTGGAAAATGCATTTTATGCGTGGACATTCCTTTATTCATGAATATTGATGCCTACAGGCGGGGAAGCCAGGCACAGGCCTATAGCCAAGGAGTATAACACAATATGGTGGAGAGTTCCATCAACAATAGGTAGGTGACTGACCTATCCAAGAAGAAGCAGTTTGGGGACTTGTGCAGTTTGGCATCAACACCTTTCCCAGTCGTAGTTACATGTAGTTGGCATAGTTGGCAGGATAGGACAACCCTCCTGTGCCATGTGTAGGGATCTATGAGTGGACACCAGGCAATAAGAGTGGGAACAAACTCTAGAACAGCGGTAGGCAACCTTAAAGAGGTCAAGATCTACCTGAAAAACATGGGAGAAGTCAAAGATCACCGGGCACAGTATCGTCTTCTCCCACCAGTTTTAAGCCTGTAATTGCCGTACTATTGTGTCTCAATCGTATGCATTGCACGGCAATCATGGGTTTAAATCAAGAGGTGAGAAGGCAACATATCTCCTCCTCACCACCTGTCAAACACACTCCGATCGCTTTTTAGAGGAGCAGCAGTGCTTGCTGCACTTGTAAATGAGCCCTTAGTTGCATTTGGCAGGGGAACTCTTATGCCGCGTACACACGAACGGATTTTCCGTCGGAAAAACCTTGGATGGTTTTTCCGCTGGAATTCCGCTCAAGCTTGGCTTGTATACACACGGTCACACAAAAGTTCTCTGAACTTTCGACCGTCAAGAACGCGGTGACGTACAACACTACGAAGAGCCGAGAAAATGAAGTTCAATGCTTCCGAGCATGCGTCAAAATGTTTCCGAACATGCGTCGGAATTTCGCGCGTCGGAATTGCTACAGACGATCGGAATTTCCGATCAGAATTTTTTCTGTTGGAAAAATTGAGAACCTGCTCTCAATCTTTTGCTGGCGGAAATTCCGACAGGAAAAGTCCGATGGAGCATACACACGGTCGGAATTTCCGACCAAAAGCTCACATCGGACTTTTGCTGGCGGAAATTTCCGACCTTGTGTACGCGGCATTAGGGCTCGTTCACCTGTAAAACCCTGTGATTGAGTTGCGGTTTTACTGCCCCAATCCCTACCCCCTTTAGCTGCTGAGGCAGCAGCCAAAAGTGTACACATGCTGAAGCAGGACTTAAGCCCCCTGTTGCTTTTGGTGCAAGCTACCGCCTGCCAATCAGAACCTATTCAAGTAAATGGGGCCATTCCGCATGGGACAGGAGCCAGCACTACAGAGGAGGCATCAACTTATGCGGCTCCTGCTCCCTACTACAGCTCCATCTTTACAAGTAGTCCCTCTGCAGTGCACTCTGTGTGATGCTCTGGCAGGTCAGCAAGTTCAGACCGCTATCTATCAGTCACCTGTCTGCGATCTACAGGTTGTTCACCCCCGCTCTAGAAGATGCTGTCAAACAACTGAGGAGTGTAGTTGGCAGGACCAGCACAATGTAGCCCTATTACTACGCTGAAGTGTAACACAATATGGCGGAAAATGTCATCAACATCTGGTCCATTATTCATAGTGAACTCTAAACTGATGACCTGTAAAGGCTTTTAAAGCATCACATACTGTATGAGCAATTTCTAGATATCAAAGTTTGTAGTCATTGCACCAGCACACATTTTTTTCTTTTTGTTCAGTAAATGTTTTATTAGTATTTTGTTTTTAACAAGATTGCAGTTAAAAAAAAAAACGAAACTTGTGTAGCGGGGTCTCCTTTAAGGCCCCACGGACTACATTACTCAGAACCCCGTTTGGCACTCAAGGTGAAACTGCCAACCGCAGAGACTCATGGGTGGGGTATAAAAGGAAAGGGCGAGGCTAAGCCCGGCCTCTTTGGACACAGCGCGGTTAGCAATAGGACTCCTGGTGCGGACCTGCTACAAGTGCAAGGCCCAAAGCCTGGGCCTTTCGCACTTCCAGGGAGCCTTCCACCCCACTGTGGAGCCTGTGTGGCACCTGATCTCTATCGGCTTGAGGGACATCAGTTGGACCGGATACCTGGCTGTCGCAGACCCTGTGTGCGGAGACACAGCGGTGGACGTCACTGACTAGGACTGAGTCCGGAGTGGGGAGAGAGCACCTGCTCACAATCATAGCAGAGTACTTTGTTTAGGCCTATTGACTACCTAGGCCCATCGTTCTATACTTGCTATCCTGATCGGAGACTAGTTCCAGAACTGAGTTATATAGTCTCCGGGGAGTTGTTTCTATTGCCATAAACTGTTACTTGGATTTACAAATTGTTGTTCCTGTATGTGCACCACCGATCATCTTGCATGCGAAGATTCCTCACTTTAAAACTGAGCTTTAACCAAGTCAGGCCTGACTGGAGGGTAGAACTGTACTGAGCGCCATATTGCTCACGGGGAGGACAGCTGCACGCAGTATATGATCTATTTCTATATAGTAGTTGAATAGTGTCATTATTATTGCAGGGCTCTGCATGTATGTGATGTATTGTATTTATGATTGACTTTTATAATCAAAGTAAATCTGATATAATAGGATTTTTATAACAGCTTACCTGTAAAATCCTTTTCTTGGAGTACACCACGGGACACAGAGCTAGTCATTACATAATGGGTTAAGGGTCACCAGCGGTGATTGGACACTGGCACAACCAATGGAAGACAGTTCCCCTCCATATAACCCCTCCCATCAGGGAAGTACCTCAGTTTTGTAGCAAAGCAGTAAGGTTCCCATAAGAAGGGGGGGACCTCTGTGTCCCGTGGTGTACTCCAAGAAAAGGATTTTACAGGTAAGCTGTTATAAAAATCCTATTTTCTTTATCGTACACCACGGGACACAGAGCTAGTCATTACATAATGGGACGTCCCAGAGCAATGCTCATATGAAGGGGGGGAGACACAGATCAAAACAGGCCGCTTGCGGACCAGAAGCCCTATACTGCTGCCTGCAGCACACTTCGCCCAAAGGCGGAATCCTCATGTCCTTTCACATCTATTTGATAGAATTTGGAAAATGTATGGACTGAAGACCAAGTTGCAGCTTTACAGATCTGAGCCATCGAAGCCTGGTGGTGCACTGCCCATGAAGCACCTATCGCCCTGGTAGAGTGCGCCTTAACAGGAAAAGGAGGAGTCCTGTTCTTTAAACCATAAGCTTGAATAATTACTTGTCTAATCCACCTGGAAATGGTGGATTTTGATACCGCTTGGCCCTTCTTGGGCCCATCTGGTAAAATAAACAAAACATCTGTTTTACGTATCTGAGCGGTTGCTTGCAGATACACCTTTACCGCTCTCAGTAGATCTAGAGAGTGTAATAATTTTTCCCCCGCCGTCCGCGGGTTTGGAAAAAAGGAAGGCAGAACAATGTCTTGATTCAAGTGAAAAGCCGACACCATCTTAGGTAGAAAAGCCGGATGGGGTCGTAGTACGATTTTGTCCTTGTGACAAATTAGATAAGGCTCTTTACAGGAAAGAGCTGCTAGCTCTGATACTCTCCTAGCAGAAGCTATAGCAATCAGAAAGGCCAACTTCCTACTTAATATAATTAAAGGAATATGGCGAATAGGTTCAAAAGGTTGCTTTTGCAACACTGACAATACCAAATTCAAATCCCATGGACACAAGGGAGTCCTAACTGGAGGATTTATCCTCAGTACCCCCTTAATGAATGTCCGAACTAGGGAGTGAGATGCCAATGGTCTCTGAAAGAAGACTGATAGAGCTGATATTTGCCCTTTGATGGTGCTAAGGGCTAAATTCATATCCACTCCTAACTGGCAAAAAGCAAGAATCCTACTTATTTCATACTTCTGAGGATTCCAACATCTGGATTCACACCAGGAAACGTATGCTCTCCAGACTCTCTGATAGATGAGTCTGGAGGCTGGCTTTCTAGCATTAATGAGCGTAGAAAGAGCCGGACCAGAGACCCCTCTCTTTTTAAAAATGTGGGTCTCAGCAGCCAGGCCGTCAACTTTAGCCTTTGTAAGGAAGGGTGGAATACTGGACCCTGTGACAGCAGGTCGTGTCGGAGTGGAAACTTCCAGGGCCTTCCTATCGCCATTTTTACAATCTCGGCGTACCAAGGCCTCCTGGGCCAGTTTGGGGCCACTAGGATTACTGGTATTCCCTCCTCCTTGATCCTGCGAAGCAGACTTTGTAGAAGAGGGATCGGAGGGAATGCATAGATCAGTGAGAACTGATTCCATGGAGTTATTAGAGCGTCTGTATTATTAGAGCGTCTGTCCCGTAGGCTAGAGGATCTCTCGTTCTGGACACAAAGTTGTCCAATTTCTTGTTGACCCTGGCAGCTAGCAGGTCTACATCTGGGTTTCCCCATCTCAGACATATGGCCTGAAAGATCTCGGGGTGAAGAGACCACTCTCCTGGTAGCAGCTGCTGACGACTCAGGTAGTCTGCTTGCCAATTTTCTATCCCTGGAATGAAGATTGCAGAAAGGCAAGGTACATGCTCTTCTGCCCATGCCAGGATCCGGTTCACCTCTCTTTGGGCTGCCCGACTGCGGGTGCCTCCTTGGTGATTGATGTAAGCTACTGCAGTAGCATTGTCGGATTGAACCCGAACTGGGTAGCCCTGTAACCTGTATGTCCAGGTTTTGAGGGCTAGATATACCGCCCGGATCTCTAGCACATTGATGGGCAGGATCCCCTGAGTCTTGGCCCAGGTTCCCTGGGTAGAAGCCTCCTCGAATACTGCACCCCAGCCCGATAGGCTGGCATCCCTAGATACCACCTTCCAGGCCACTGGGAGGAAGGACTTTCCCTTCCGTAAATTCCTGGCTTCTAGCCACCAATCGAAGCTGTGGCGTACTTGTGAGGACAGGCGCATGGGTATATCCAGAGCTTGGCTCTTCCTGTTCCAGGAAGCTAAAATATTGCCTTGAAGTAGTCTCGAATGAAACTGGGCGTAAGGGACCGCCTCGAAGGAGGCTACCATCTTTCCCAATAGTCTCATGCAAAGGCGAATAGACGGCCTCTTGTTTGCTTTGACCTTGTGGATCAGGTCTTTCAGAGACTGTATCTTCGGTTCTGGCAGGTATACCCCGTTTTGGGCTGTATCTATGATCATGCCCAGGTACACTATCCTTCTTTGGGCCTGGAGAGAGGATTTTTGTAAATTTATAATCCATCCTAAATGCTCCAGGTATCCTACTGTAGTGTGTACAGCGTGACCCAATCCGTCCTTTGACTGATCTATTACTAGTAGATCGTCCCGATAGGCTGTTACCGCAATGCCCCGTGTTCTTAGGTTTGCTAACAGAGGAGCTAGCACCTTTGTGAATACTATGGGCGCGGTGGCTACACCAAACGGCAGAGCCACAAATTGCAAGTGGCGATCTTCTACCGCAAACCTTAGGAATCTTTGGTGAGCGGGGAGGATGGGTATGTGTAAATGTGCGTCCTTGATATCTATGGGCGCCATGAATTTTCCGCCCTTTAAAGTGGCGGCCACGGATCGGATCGTTTCCATTCGAAAATGGCGATCGTTCAGGAACCGATTTAGGGATTTTAGATCCAGGATGGGTCTGACATCTCCATTTGGCTTTGGAATCACAAAGAGGTTTGAGTAAAAACCTGAACCTTGCTCTTTTTGGGGTACGTCTGTAACTACCCCTTGAGCCATTAAGTGATTCAAACCTTTGAAGAAGGATTCTCTTTTTTGTGGATCCTTGGAGAGTCTTGAACCTCGGAATTGAGAAGGTGGGATCTCTCGAAATTCCAGTTTGTACCCTGAGGATATTGTGGATACTACCCAATTGTCCTGGATTTCTGACCACCAAGTCGCTCAGAACTGACAAAGCCTTCCTCCCACTCGGCCGAGCGGGGGCGCCCCTTCACTGAGAGGCTTTGGGGGCTTGCTTATTAGCTCCTGCACCCCACGGCTTCTTGTTCTTCTGAGCTTGCCCCTTGACTTTTGTGGGCGGCTAAAACAGGCCGCCGCCACTGGTTGGAGTCAGATTTCCCGGGAGCTGGGGAGAGAGAGCGTTTAAAACAAGATCTCTTGTTTTTCTTTCTCTCAGGTAAAAGTCGTTTTACCACTTGATATCTTCTGTATATATTTTTCTAAATCTTGCCCAAATAGGCGTTCGCCATGGAACGGGAACTTGCCAACAGCTTTTTGCATGGGGTCTCCGCTGACCAATGCTTAAGCCAAAGTACTCTGCGCATCTGTACCAGCTGGAGTGTAAGGCGTGATGCCTGTATGATAGAATCTCTCATGGCATCCACTGTGAAGCATAAGGCTTTAGGCAAATTTTCCCAATTTCTAGCCTGCTCTGAAGGCAGTTCCTTCAGCCCCTGCTTTACCTGTTGGCTGATGACCTGACACATACCGACTGCTGCTACTGCAGGTTGGGTAATTGAGCCGGCCAAAAGGAAGGAGGATTTCAACTTCCTCTCAGAAGGATCTTTTAAACCCTTGTACATTATCCACCGGACATGTCAGGTTTTTATTTACACAAGAAATAGCCGCAACTACCGCAGGCAGGCTCCATTTCTTTAAAAAAAAAAATTCCCCCATAGGATAAAGAATGTTAAACCTTTTTGGAGGTGAGAAACGCTTATCTGGATGTTGCCAGTTTGCGTATATTAGATCCTCTAGTAACGGATGAACCGGGAAGGAGCATGCACCTTGCAGGGATCTTAATGACCCTAGGGAGGAGACAGGTAATTCCGTTACCTCCGCAGAGGTTAACTTAAATGCACTGCTATAGCATTGTACCTGTGACCTTAAAATCTGGCTCCTCATCCTCTGCTGATGTAGCCTCCTCCTCCTCATCCTCCTCCCTCAGGTACTTCTGAAGGGAGGTCCAATACTGGAAGAGACCTGCTTCGCTTATTGTCCCTTTTTAGAGGACTTAGCGATTAAGGTAGCAATTTTTTCCTCCAGATTATTTAGGGCAGCTGATAAAGTGTCCTCAGTGACATATACAGGCCCAGGCTTCACTGGGGAAGCCGCCATACCTGACAGAGGTAATGGCTCATCCTGAACAGGTGCATTTAGCAACACAGGAGAGAAAGGTACCGAGTCAGCACAGTTAGAGCCTCCTCTCAGGCGGTGGTGCTTTCTTATCTCTTTTTGTCCGTATTACTTCCCCTGGAAGGCTTACTGTTTAGACAAAATACAAGGTACCTAAATGCATATACTACCATGTTCAGTTTAGCAAATACATTAAGTATGCAACTTTTAACACATAACTATGCATAACATGGATGTCTTCTAGGAAGTACCCAATCCAACCACATGGAGTCTTACGTCCCTGTATAGCTGCTGTGTTTCTCTGCCAGGAACAAGAGAACTAACGAGCTTGCTTGCTGCTGCAGTGCTTCTCACACTGACAGTCTTTTAAATTTGGCGCCGTTTCTGTGCCTGCGCGCGCCACGTGCCCGCCTTCGCCCCCCCCCTCCGATAAAGCGCGCTCCCGCGCGCGCGCGGCCCTTAGCGCTATGGCGGTGGCCATAGTGAGAGAGGACTCTCATCAGCCCTTGTTCCCACTTACCTGCATCTGCAGGTGTCTGGTCGGCCACCGAAAGGAGGATCGGGGTGCCCCAGCAAGCTCAGCAGCGGAGGTGACGAGCAGTGTACTTCGCCGAAGCCGACACTGAACAGAGTGAGGTGAGTATATTCAGCTCTTTACTCCCCCCAGTGGTGGAAAAAAAGAAGACATCCACTTTTTGAAAAAGGTCCCAACCTAGTTATGGACCTTCTAATCTCACCTTATCCACGCCGCAGGTTTTTCTGCTGAAAGATTTCAGACAGATACCAAACTTCACCCTTCACGGTGGGCTATGTGTGCCAACCTTCAGGGATATGGGTTCCTATTTAAAGGATACCTCTCCCCTGGGCCTTGTACAAGACTCTTACCAGGACTTTATAGCGAAATAGCGAAAGTGCTGGATCTTAGAGCCCAGTCCTCCGAAGAGAGACATTACAGGCGACGCCTCATGGATGAGGCCCGGATCCCATCCAGATTCAGCTCATTTGTAGGCGTCTTGGATGGATCCGAAAGCATAGCTCTTTTACCCCCAGGGGGTCTCTTTGGTAGAGCTTTCCTTTAGCACCTCCTAACGCGTCCAACACCTTTCGACACTGGCGAAAAAACGGAGGTACTTCCCTGATGGGAGGGGTTATATGGAGGGGAACTGTCTTCCATTGGTTGTGCCAGTGTCCAATCACCGCTGGTGACCCTTAACCCATTATGTAATGACTAGCTCTGTGTCCCGTGGTGTACGATAAAGAAAGTTAATCATTCCGGTATTAGTGTCAATTACTATAATTTACCACCATTTGCATTACTGTGGGATTGCTCTTAGACTAGTACAGTTATACTAATACCTCATTCCCTAGACTAACTGTGCCAGAGGAGGGTCAAGTAGATTGCCGGGGGTTGGCAGTACTGTGTACAGGGCCCGAAACAAAACCAGCGGCTCTCTTAGTTTGGGGGTATCGCTACACGTGGGGGCTCGTCCGGGATCCTGTATACGGCAAGCAAACACGCCAAAAGTACCGGCATGGACCTGCAAGAAGTTAAAGCATGGTGCGAAGCAGCCGAGGCTAGCACAGACATGTTAGTGGTCATCAGTCTCCCGGGAGAAGAATGGCCGATGGATGCGGTGGAGCGACTTCTAGTGTCGTTATCCCCAAATCAAGAGCCAAGGGTGATGGACATGAAATCCAACCCAGAAGCTTCATTTCAGTATGTACTGCTACAGTGGAGGGATGGAATACGGGAAAACTTTACAGGCCGACGTGTGCGAGCGTTAGATAACAAAATTTATGGTTTGGCGCACGCAATGACCATAAAGACAGAATCACTTCCGCCATCCCCACCGGGATCACCACCAGGGACCTCCCATGCGTCAGAGAAGCGCAAAGGGATGATACCTCCGGCGGCACCCATTGCTACCATAGCACCAGAACTTTTAAATGCCCTAGGGGATCTGCTCGCAAAGTGTCAGAAAACCAACACGGTACACATAGAGGCTAGTTATCGGAAGCTAAGAATATTTTCAGGGAAGCTGCCCATCCCTGTAGGGGAGGAAGACTTTGATACCTGGATCGAGCAGGCCTTACTAGCAGTAGAGGCATGGGAAGTGCCTGAAGCGCAGAAGAAGCAGCGCGTGATTGAGAGTCTGAAAGGCGCGGCTGCGGAAGCAGTAAAAAGTCTCCGGTTTGGAAATGCTGCCTGCACAGCCTATGACTGTTTAGCCATGCTGCAAGAAGAGTTTGGTCAGTTAGAAAAGGTGACAGAACTAATATACCAGTTTGAACACACTTTCCAGCAGCCGGGAGAAAAATTGTCGGAGTATGTCAGAAGACTGAACAAGATGCTCTGTCAAATCGTACTAAAAAAGGGAATGGCACCCCAAGCCATAGAGGCGGCAAGGATGAAGCAGATCCTAAAGGGAGCATTACATTCAGATCCAGTCTGGCTCCATCTAAAAACCTCAGGAGGAGGTATGTCACTGAACTACCCTGATCTGGTAAAGATCATTAGAGACAAAGAGGCTCTACAGAAAGATCAGCAAACGATCAAGACGCACACCTCCTCTACACCCGTGGTGGTCAGATCAGCCATGACCCCCGAAAGAGACTCAGAAGTGGATACACTGAAATCACAGATGTCTCAGGTATTGGAGATGCTGACCTTTCTGATGACAAAGGATTCAAGGGTCTCAGAGGGAGAGAGACCGAAGAAGGAGTTGTTCCCAGACACCTCAGCGCCCGCTCCCCTACAAGATTGGGGGGATGCGATTTGTTTTAACTGTGAAGGAATTGGCCATATTGCAAAAGTATGTTCCAGTCCCAAGAAAAAGAAGCGAAACAATCGCAAGCCGGTGGAAAACTCCAGAGGGCCCCGGTGAAGGAGTCAACCGGGTGCCCATCATCTCCAGTAAGCTCCATTGGATCCAAACTGAATGAGAAGCCAAAAAGAAAGGGGGAAAACCCCCTCAGAAGGAGAACAGTGTCCCTCAGCGGAAACTTACACCTAAAAAGGGGGGGGGGATATCAATGCATACCGAGCCCAAGAGGGACCAAAGTCACCAGCTAATTGCAGAAAGGAAAGTCCCAAAGGAGAACGTAGGGATCAAAGGAAAGAGACCCCCTCCGAAGCCATACCCAGAAAAACTTGTAGGCCCCTCCCCCATAGTACCTATTCAAGTGGAGGGAGTCTACACAAGAGCCATCTTGGATACTGGGGCACAAGTGACCCTATTATATAGGGACTTCTATGACAAACATCTGAGTCCTCTATCCATCCAGAAAATTGAAGACTTGGAGATATGGGGGATCAGAACACAGAATGTTCCTTACGATGGTTACCTGCCCATAAAATTGACCTTTGACCCCTCAGTGGCCGGGAAGGCTGAAGTGTTCGATACCCTGGCAGTGGTATGCCCCCAACCACCTGGAGCCAACAAGAGCTCCCTAATAATAGGGACCAACACGGACTTGGTCCGGAGGCTCTTGGCCCCTCTAGCACGAGGGAAGAATCCCGCAGTCACCAGAATCCACCCAATGTTGAAGACAGCCTATCAGCGACTAGTCTTAGAACAGAAGGCCCCAGAAGAGGGGGTAGGGAAAGTCTGGAGACTGGAGAAGACAGGAATATTGTTGCAGCCCGGTGAAGTAACCTGTCTCAGAGCCACTGTGAAGCTTACTTGGGAGCAACCTGGCCCCTTTGTTATATTGGAACCGGATCCCCAGGAAAGACACTCGGGTTTAGTGATTCCCAAAGTGGTTCCGAGCTTTGAAGAAGGCACACTGTAAGGTGCCGGTGAGCATCCGGAACATTACAGGTACCCCCATGGAGATCCCAGCTAGGATGTTGCTGGGCCAGGTAAGCCCTGCTGCCCCAGTTGTCTTATCAGATGTGGAGAAGACAGAGGGAGAAAGGACTATCTGGGAGAAGCTCTGCATGGAGAACCCGAACCTGCCAAGGGCCTGGAAAGAAAGAGCAAAGGCCCAGTTGACCAGATGGAGGAAGATTTTCTCTTAAGATGAGTTCGATGTAGGGTGTGCAAAGAGTGCCACCCATCAAATCCGCCTCCAGGAGGACAAGCCTTTCAGGGAGAGGGTCAGGCGAGTCCGTCTAGCTGACCTTGAAGATTTGAGAGAACAGCTTGCCGAGCTCAAGCGAACCGGTGTTATCCGGGAATCTAGAAGCCCCTATGCCTCTCCAATAGTGGTGTTCAGGAAAAAAAATGGGTCGTTAAAACTGTGTATCGACTACAGGACCCTCAACAGGAGAACGATACCCGACCAGTATCCCACCCTGAGGATAGAGGACGCCCTACAGAGCTTGTCTGGAGCCAGGTGGTTCAGCGTCATGGACCTTAAGAGTGGATACTATCAGATCCCCATGCATCCGGAAGATAAGGAGAAGACAGCCTTCATAACCCCTGTGGGATTCTTTGAATTTGACCAGATGCCCCAAGGTCTGTCTGGAGCCCCTGCTACCTTTCAGCGCCTCATGGAGAAAACCGTAGGAGACATGAATCTCATCGAAGTCCTACTGTACCTAGATGATATTATCGTCTTTGGGAAGACTCTAGAGCAGTGTTTCTCAACTCCAGTCCTCAAGGCGCCCCAACAGGTCATGTTTTCAGGATTTCCGTAAGATGAAGCAGCTGTGGTAAATACTAAGGCAGTGAAACTGATCAAATCACCTGTGCAAAGTAATGGCAAGCCTGAAAACATGACCTGTTGGGGCGCCTTGAGGACTGGAGTTGAGAAACACTGCTCTAGAGGAGCATGAAGAGAGACTGGAAAAAGTCTTGAGAAGGCTCTGCGAGGAGGGACTAAAGCTTTCACCAGAGAAATGCCAGTTCTACCAGTCATCAGTCAACTATCTGGGGCACATAGTGTCCGAAGAAGGGGTAGCCACAGATCCCGAGAAGTTGGAGGCGGTTACTTCCTGGCCACGGCCCACCACTGTGACCGAACTGAGCCTTTTTGGGGTTCTGCTCCTACTATAGGAGGTTCGTATAGGGGTTCGCACGGATTGCCAGACCCTTGAATGAACTGTTAAAGAAGGAGGGAGAAGAGAATGACTCAGGCCCAGGAAGCCGGGAGAGTCAGTCGAAGATCAGTGGAATGGAAAGTGTAAAGAGGCATTCCAAATGCTGAAGAAAAAAACTTAACCACTGCCCCTGTCTTGGCCTATACAGACCCAAAGAAGCCTTATGAACTCCATGTGGATGCCAGTCATGATGGTCTGGGAGGAGTGCTCTATCAGGAGCATGGAGGGCAACTGCGACCCGTTGCATATGTGAGCAGGATAAAAGTCATAAATATGGTAGGGTGTGAAAAATATTCTAAATTTATTCAAAAACCCATATTGGTATATATTTCAAAATTGGTGAAAAAATATAAAAATATATATATAGCATAAATGAGTGTCTGTAATCCTTCTGTGATTACAAGTATTTAACCAACATATTACTGTACAACAAAAAAAATATAGTGCAAATATTATGTTGTTGAACATAAATAGCAATAGAGTGATAATCCTAAACCAGTGAGATTAAATTATATTTCTATCAGACATCACAGATGAGTATGTGTCCCTGTAGTTGTCTAACAATAGACAAAGTTCCAAAAAGACCAAAGTCCAATGTGGGATTGTAATAGAATGCGTAGATATAGATGTTCAATGTGGATATACGTAGTAACACCCGGGAGTGCCTTCACCTTGGGTCAATGGGGGAGAGATAAGGTACTCTTACCAACTGGGATGGATCCAACACACCGTACGGCGGTGGATCTTCAAGACTTTGTCCACTTCGTGGACGGATCAGACAGCCAGGTTTTGTAGAGACGACCAAGATCTATAGAACACCTCCTCCCAGGATCAGTGGCAATCCAACCAGGAAAAATCCGGGATTAGCGGGTAGCAGCTACCTTATCCAATCATAACCATGGAAAACAAAAAATTGCTCCACATGGTGTAAATCCAAAAAAGATTTATTAAAAAAATGTATCCATAAAAAGTTCACACAGTATGAACATCCAAAAAAAAACTCCAAAGCATATCAAAGAAATCCAAAAAATCCACACTCTAGAGTATAAGTAGACAGCGTGATAGGAACAGCAAGAGCTGGTGTATTTGTCCCGACCGGTTTCGTCTAATAAGACTTCTACTGGGGTATACAGAAACTCTCTGTCCCCCACGCTTTTATAGAGAAAGGAATGTAGTTTTAAAATTAGACACAGCTGATCACCCATTGTATTTCCCGCTTCCGGGATCACCATACCCTATTGCTAGAGCTGATACTAATGTGAATCCAGCCCCTAGTGGGATTAACCAATAGTGTGACTTGTACCATGGAAGAGCTCCGCCGCGTCATCCACCCTCAGTCTCTTGGCTGTCAGCGTGCCATTATGAAGGTTGTACAGGTGTAGTTCCTAATTCCGGGACACCAAGCCCATATTTTTAATTAATATATTTTAAATTTTTTATTTTATTTTATAATATCCATTAATCTCTGATGGTTGCCAACATTAGTGAACACTTTGATTTTTACTTCCAATTTCTGATTCCGAGATTGATTATAAAATCGATGTATGATAGAGGGTTGGCGGTCCTCTCCCCCTCTTTTTTACAAGTATTGCAGGATAGAACAACCGTATCTATCTAACTACTTTGCAAATATTAATTTCCTTCCGTTCTTACTTTAAACTACACTTCCCAACATGCCTCAGGGTGGAAGCTCGAGTAATCGAGACAGATGACGTACCAAAGACACACCTCCGCTGCGGCCGCCCTCTGTGCATATCACCATGACGACTGGAGCATTTGGATCCGTCCGTGAGCACATCTCGGCTTGCACTGCTTTGATGCCTGTTGCGAGATTGTGCACTCCGGTTCTGTCATTGGTGGGAATGAAGGCATGGGGGGTGGGGTCAATGCCGGATAATGTTGTGCGTGATTATGGCCTATGGCCCTCTCTGTGACTACATTTCCCAGACTGCTATGCAGATGATGTATTGCAAGAGACAGTCACATGGTACTGATGTATTCCCGCACGCTGACAGCCAAGAGACTGAGGGTGGATGACGCGGCGGAGCTCTTCCATGGTACAAGTCACACTATTGGTTAATCCCACTAGGGGCTGGATTCACATTAGTATCAGCTCTAGCAATAGGGTATGGGGATCCCGGAAGCGGGAAATACAATGGGTGATCAGCTGTGTCTAATTTTAAAACTACATTCCTTTCTCTATAAAAGCGTGGGGGACAGAGAGTTTCTGTATACCCCAGTAGAAGTCTTATTAGACGAAACCGGTCGGGACAAATACACCAGCTCTTGCTGTTCCTATCACGCTGTCTACTTATACTCTAGAGTGTGGGTTTTTTGGATTTCTTTGATATGCTTTGGAGTTTTTTTTTGGATGTTCATACTGTGTGAACTTTTTATGGATACATTTTTTTTAATAAATCTTTTTTGGATTTACACCATGTGGAGCAATTTTTTGTTTTCCATGGTTATGATTGGATAAGGTAGCTGCTACCTGCTAATCCGGATTTTTCCTGGTTGGATTGCCACTGATCCTGGGAGGAGGTGTTCTATAGATCTTGGTCGTCTCTACAAAACCTGGCTGTCTGATCCGTCCACGAAGTGGACAAAGTCTTGAAGATCCACCGCCGTACGGTGTGTTGGATCCATCCCAGCTGGTAAGAGTACCTTATCTCTCCCCCATTGACCCAAGGTGAAGGCACTCCCGGGTGTTACCACGTATATCCACATTGAACATCTATATCTACGCATTCTATTACAATCCCACATTGGACTTTGGTCTTTTTGGAACTTTGTCTATTGTTAGACAACTACAGGGACACATACTCATCTGTGATGTCTGATAGAAATATAATTTAATCTCACTGGTTTAGGATTATCACTCTATTGCTATTTATGTTCAACAACATAATATTTGCACTATATTTTTTGTTATACAGTAATATGTTGGTTAAATACTTGTAATCACAGAAGGATTACAGACACTCATTTATGCTATATATATAATTTTATATTTTTTCACCAATTTTGGAATATATACCAATATGGGTTTTTGAATAAATTAGAATATTTTTCACACCCTACCATATTTAGGACTTTTATCCTAAATTCTCATTAGCGCCACACTTATTATATATTTACACTTAATTAATTTTGTCTGATTTTGGTGTTTGGCTGCTGTTGTTACAATATTTTTGGGTTGGCGCAGTATTATATAATTTTTATATGTGAGCAGGAGTTTGACCCCATCTGAAAAGAACTACCCCACTCACAAGTTGGAGTTCCTGGCACTCAAATGGGCTGTGGTCGATAAACTGAAAGACTACCTGTATGGGGCAGAATTTACAGTGAAAACTGACAACAACCCCCTTACCTATCTTTTCACCACAGCGAAGCTGGGTGCCACAGGCCATCGATGGCTGGCTGCACTGTCTGGATTCAATTTCAGCCTGAAATACAGACCTGGGGCTGGAAATCGAGATGCTCTGTCCAGAAGGTTTCATGCTCCCACCAGCAGTACAGAAGACTGGACCGAAGTGGCACCGGACGGGGTGTGGGCCCTCTGTCAGGAAGCTGAACTCCAGGCCAGTGGTGGATCCAGAGCGGAAGAGATAGGGGTCACAGTGGTAGGAGTACCCAAACAATACCATGGAGTAACTCAGATAGAAAAAGATGACTTGCCAAAGCTGTCCAAAAAGGAATTGAGATGCAACCAATTGGAAGACCCCTTGGGGAAATTGGTCCTGGAGGCCAAGGAAAATCAGGATCCCAACAGACTCCTGCATCACCCTTCGATGGAGGCCCACCTGCTGCGGAAAGAGTGGGACAGGCTGCAGGTGCATCAAGGGGTGGTCTACCGAAGGGGCCCCTCTGATGACCTGGAAGACAAATGGCAACTGTTTCTACCTGAGAAACACAGAGAGACCGTTTTGGTTGCCCTACACGACAACCATGGCCACTTAGGAGCTGAAAGAACCTTTCAACTCTTCAGGAGTCGATTCTATTGGCCTTGCATGAGGGCTGAAGTAGAGGAATACTGCCACTCATGCGCACGCTGCATTCAGCGAAAGACTTTACCCCATCAAGTTGCCCCAATGGGCCACCTGCAAAGTCAAGGTCCATTGGATTTGGTATGCATTGATTTTCTCTGCCTCAAACCCGACTTGAGTGGACTAGGAAATGTTCTGGTGATAACCGATCATTTCACCCGCTATGCCCAGGCCTTCCCAACCAAAGACCAGAAGGCTTCCACCGTGGCCAAAGTACTTATGGAAAAATACTTTGTGCACTATGGGCTACCACAGCATCTTCACTCGGATCAAGGGAGGGACTTTGAAAGTCGGCTGATCCGGAAGCTCTTGGACTCCTTAGGGATCCAGAAGACCCGTACCACCCCCTATCATCCACAAGGGTATGCTCAGCCGGAGAGGTTCAACTGAACCCTACTTAACATGCTGGGGACTTTAAGTAGCGAAAAGAAGCAGCACTGGAGCAAGCACATAGCAGCAATTGTGCATGCTTACAACAGTACAACAAGTGACGCCACAGGCGAAATCGCAAAAAGTAGTACAGAATCTACTTTTTGAAATCGGTGCAGCGCAGCTGATGCGGCGTCGCACTGATTAGGACAGTGCCATTGCCTGCAATTTGCGGCAAATATCGCCGATTTGACATGTCACATCGCACCAGTGTGAACCAGGGCTTAGGCCTCGTACACATGGCCGATTTTCTCGGCAAGAACCAGCAAGAAACTTGCTGGCAGAGAGGTCTTGCCGAGTAAATCGGTCGTGTGTACGCGGCTATCGGGTTTCTCGTCGAGAAAACCGACAAGAAACCTCGACGAGAAAATAGAGAACCTGCTCTCTATTTTCTCGTCGAGATTCTCGTCGGCATGTTTCTCGACGAGAAAAGTGAGTGTGTGTACACTTACCTGTCCTCCCGGAAGCCCGCGCATGTTCGAAATGAATTCGACGCATGCGCGGTAGCTTCCTAGGCATACGTAGGGTATACCAAGATGGCGGCGACGGCATCGAATGCGACGAGCGCATGCTCGTCGTAGTCGATGACGTCACCGCGTACGCTCCATTCAAAGAACCGCGGGTTCTTTGAAACGAGCGTGTGTACACTCGGCCGGGACAAGTTTCTTGTCCAAGAATCTCGTCGAAAAAAACGACATGTTTTTTTCAACGAGAATCTCGGCCGTGTGTACGAGGGCTCAAGGTTTTTTTTTGTCAAAGCTTAATTGAACAAGCTGAAGTTAGAAGCCGATTGTCTACCATGCACAGCTGCACCAGATTTTGCACTCTCCAGTTTTAGTAAATCAATTCCAAAGCCAAGGCCTTTACAGACAGAGGCAATGAGCTTTTCAATGTTAGTAAGCATGTTGTGTGAAGCACCTTCTTCAACATAATGACAATGTGGGGTAGACATGTGCAGAATGGAAAAATTTGTTTAGTTAGATTAGTTATGTTACTAACTTTGTTTCAGAATTGTAGTTTTGTTTTATTTATAAATTTTCAATTTCTGGAACAATTCAAATTCTGATCAGTCGAAAAATGATCAACCAATTTGAATTCTATGTGAAGAATAGCTGGTTGTTAAGGAGCAGGCAGGGAAGCGGAAGACAGATAAATATGTAGGGGGGGGTTACTCGATGACATCACCCTGTGACCCCCACCTCATAATATCAACATGGGGACCAGGTACTTCGGGAGGCAGAGCCCCCTGCCCCCAAAGCACCCCTCCCCATGTTGACGGCATGTGGCCTGGTATGGTTCGGGGGGGGGGGGCACTTGCTTGTCCCTCTGTTTCCTGGCCTGCTAGACTGTATGCTCGGATAAGGGTTTGGTATTGATTTTGGGGAAGACTTCACGCGCCATTTTTTTTTAAACATTTTGTTATGGTGTTCCCCTTAAAATCCATACCAGGCCCTGGGGACATAACCGGGTGACCCCACCCCCATGTCCATCTGTCATTGGGCTAGTGTTATTCCCAAATGACAGATAAATATGTGGGCGGGGTTACCCCGATGACATCTCCGGGTGATCCCGCCCCATAGTGACATCAACATGGGGACAAGGTACTTCAGAGGGCAGAGCCCCCTTGCTTGCTTGTCCCCTCGTTCCTGAACTGCCAGACTGCATGCTCTGATAAAGATTTGGTATGGATGTTGGGGAGGGGGACCCCACGCTTTTTTTTTTTTATTTAGGCAGGGGGTTCCCCCTAAAATCTATACCAGGCCCAGGAGTGGCACTCGCCCCACTGACAGGTAGACATGGGGGTTGGGTCAACTGGTTACATCACCAGGGCCTTGTATAGATTGGGGGGCCGCACTGTTTTTTTTTCCGGAATTTTCTGAAACATGTTATACTTACCTGCTCTGTGCAGTTGGTTTTGCACAGAGTAGCCCCGACCCTCCTCTTCTCAGGTCCCTCTTTGCTGCTGCTGGCCCATCCCTCCTACCGAGTGCCCCCCCCCCCCAGTCAGCAGTTTTCTATGGGGGCACTGGAGCCGAGTCACAGCTCCATGTATCCATTCAGACACGGAGGCCCGACCCCACCCCTCTCTCCCCCGATTAGCTTAAGGACTTTGATTGACAGCCATGGGAGCAAATGGCGCTGCTGTGTCTCAGCCAATCAGGAGTGTTCCGGACGGCTTAGACGTTTGTGGACATCGCTGGAGAGAGATGGGGTTTAGGTAAGTAATTAGGGGGTGCCAGGTAGGCTGCTACGCACAAAAGGTTTATCCTAATGCATAAAATGCACTATGATAAAAAAAAAAAAAAAAAAAAAAAAAAAAAAAACCTTCTGCCTTTACAGCTCCTTTAAGACCGAAATCTGTCCAAAGAATTGTGACAGAAGATCTTCTTTTGTTAGGTAGTCCACATGTGTACCCGAGAGCTAGAATCTGATGTGGAATTTGGTGTTAAAAATGGGTCCTGCCCCCACTAGCTGCAGCCCGTTAAAAACATTGCTAGGAGATCTATTCATTTAGCTACTACATACTTCCCACTTAACGACCACCTCCTCCTGTAGATTTACCGCTACATGGTGGGTGTGCACAGAATCACGTATATATACACACGATTCTGCATTTGTGGGTAGGGGGCACGTGTGCACACCTGCCTGTGCCATGATTCGTCACAGCACATGCCGGTCACTGGGTGCTGGCCAACGATTGACCACCGGCACCCAGTGATTGGCTCTGAGCTTCACCAAACACAGCGCTGAATGTAAACAACATAGAGCTGTGTTCAGTGATGAGGGATCTCGTTGTTTGTTCATTCCCTGCTAAATAGGGAATTAAAGTATTCCCAGTAAAAGCAGCACACATGGTTAGGCACACATTTAACCCCTTGATCACCCTAGATGTTAACCCCTTCCAGCCCAGTGTCATTAGTACAGTGCAAATTATTGTCACTGATCACTGTATTAATGTCACTGGCAGTTAGTCAGTACCGTCCCCCCCCCCCCCCCCCCCAGCATCAGTCAGTGTAAGCATGCCCGCCGCACTATAGCAGTCCCACTATAAGTCGCTGATTGCTGACATTACTAGTATAAAAAAATTAATGAAAATTCCAGTATGTATCTTATAGTTTGTAGGTTCTATAACTTTCACACAAAGTTCAAATTTGTTGGTCTACTTTCATTTTATATAAGAAATAAAAAACACAGGAGGTGATCAACTACCACCAAAAGAAAGCGCTATTTGTGTGAATTTTTTTTTTTGGGGTACAGCATCGCATGACCGTGAAATTGGCAGTTAAAAGTAACCCAGTGTCGCATTGCAAAAAATGGTCTGGGGGTAAAACCTTCCTGGAGCTGAAGTGTTTAAATATCGCCTGATGTTTAGGGGTCTATTCAGAAAACATTTACATAGCCCCGTGAAAGTGCATGTACATTCCGTCTGTGAATTGGGGAAAAAAGAAAACAAAAAAAAAAACTGTGCTGTTTAAATGTTTTTTATTGATTTATAGATGGAAAATGTCTATAGGGGTCTATTCATACAAAAATTGTTGGACAAATGAGACAACCAACCATTCTCCCAGTCGTGACCATTTCTGGCCATATTTTAATTAAAACAGTGATTTCCTATGATCGTCAACGCCATCTAGTGGCATTACTACATTATTGCTACTGTAAGAAAAGCCCAGCTCGTATCCTGACTCTGCTTGGTGTTCCTGTGCTTTGTTGCCCATCTGATCTGTTGATGACCTTTCTGGCTTGTAATCTGGCTTTGCTTCTCTCTGCTGATCAAGTGTCAGTGTTCCGGTCTCTGGTCCCTGTCTGGAGATCAATGGCCATCAGTACCCTGCAACCAATAGCTGGCACTGCCCACTACATCAGCTCTTGTGCCACTCTGTATCCTCACACCTCCTGTTACCACTACCAGGGGTGCTGAACAAGAGCTGCATTGAAAGCCCCCTTTGCATTTTGATTTCCACCAGATACGTGACAGCCACTAGATGAATATGACGATCATAGAAAATCACTGTATAAAATAAAATACAAACAATATTTTAATATGTTACAATAATATTTCAAACAAAAATTTCTGATGGCTTCCCAGATCTACGCAATGTTGTTCCCTACCCCTTCCCCAGACAAAGACTGCAAATGCGGTATGGATTAGGGACTTAAAGCTAGATCTCACAGACGAAGACTGGTCCCCCATGAATATCAAACTTCTTAAAGTGGTTGTAAACCCAACCAGACAACTTGTACCTACAGGTAAGCCTAAATTAAGGCTTGGAATGAAGATGTAGCGCTAAGTGAAGAAATGAAGCCCAATGATTTGGGCCTCCAATCAAACCAAAGTGATAAATAATATCAATATAATGAGTCCATACAGTGTCCATAGAAAATTTTTCGTGTTGTGAAGAAAGAACATGTAGCACTGAAGGGTCATCACATAACTCTTGTAGAAAAAGAGAGGTAGAATACTCTTACCGGAACATTAGACCTGTGGTTTAGGCAGGTCAAATAGGCATACGAAATCCCAGTGGCACTCCTCATCAGTTAGTCTGGAAACTGGATCAGATGGGTCCCCAATGTAGACTGTCCGGTAGGCTCCCCGACTTGACAGCAGGCTCTGGGTTTCACACCAATCCAGGTGGTCCTCCGATGGAACTGGAACCGCCACTCAGCAAGGAGACTCTTTACCACGGTGAATATTAGTAACCAGTGGCCAAAGGAAGCTATTACTTGACCAACCACCCATGTGAGGAGAAAAGGGGAAGGAATGCTCCAATGGTGCAGGTCAATGAGGGTTTATTCAACCAACATAAAAGTGATCACAAACAATAAAAACGTTTAAAAAGGGGCAGTGAATGAGGTAGTGTACCAAGCCCTACGCGTTTCGAACAAATGTTCTTCAACAGGGGCTTACCTGTAGGTGCAAGAAAGATCTCCTTAACCTACACGGTTAAGATGATATTTGCAGAAAACACTGCACCACTGAGCGCGCCGGTTTTATCAATGGGATCGTGCCGGTCCCGTGCACATGCGCGGGAGTGAAGTCATCGCCGCTCCGGCCAGTCACAGCGCTGGAGCGGCGATACAAAGAAGACGCTCTGAGGGGACATAGCGGCGGCCACGGAGGGGAACAAGGAGCACTTCGATTTCAGGTAAGTGCCACATAATGAGCTAGTATGCTATGCATACTAGCTCATTATGCCTTTTTTTTTTACAGGAACATTTTTGTTGGGTTTACCTCCTCTTTAAAGGATCTCTTAATATTATTATCCAAGAAACCAACTATAAACTACGTAGTCGCTGGTACCGCACCCTCACACTCCTCCATGCCATCTTCCCTGCCACCACATGTTGGCATTGTCAAACCGACAAAGGGACGCTCTTACACATATATATGGTGGTCATGCCCTCGCATATGCCCTTTCTGGGAGGCCATCCACTCAGGGACGCTCTTACACATATATATGGTGGTCCGGCCCTCGGATAAGCCCTTTCTGGGAGGCCATCCACTCAGCGATCACAGACCAGGACCTACCTTTCGTACCAGCCACTTTTCTACTACACCGCTCAGACATGCCACCCCTCTAAATATAAAACGATCCCTTAACTATTCACCTGTTGAATGCAGCCAAAGCGCTTATTCCCAGGTACTGGTGTCCTAAGTCTCTGTTACTCACTGAATGGTTCCACCGTATGGGAGAGATGGAAGAACTGGTACACACAAGCAGAGAAACTATGACCTTGTACCTTTCCACTTGGACATGCTGGTTCCTGTTTAAGGACTCAGACCTTTATAAAGAGCACTGCCCTCCGTGAAGGCTCTATCTTGGTTATATGCTACACCCCCACTCGGGAAAATTCCAGATTAGCCCCACTAGCCAAACAGCAGGCAGGCCGGCCAATATCCCCCGAGGGCTTCCATGCTCCAAGTCTGCCCCCTGTCTACCTGATCCTATCTACAGTACACCCCCCCCTTTTTTTTTTTCAATCTTTTTCCACTCCCCCACTCCCCTCTACACCTGACTTCAATCGGACACTCTACTTAAGCCACATTTGTGACCATCAACCCCTCTACCTACCTACCCACAAACCTTGGCCTTCTAAAACTTGTTAGACCAACTACATGCGCCCAACCGATACCATGTATGTTTAGGTTCGTACGGTTGGGTGTTGACTAGTTTTCAAAGTTACTGTTGAGGCTTTGTTGGTGTTTTTTGTATTTTTTTCTTTTGTACTATATCATGACATTGTATTGAGGTCTCTTCTACTCATTTACGACACTGAGGTGTGTTTATGTACAATATATACGTAACCACATTGGACGGTTTTCTTGCTTTTGTACGGTTCTCCTGGTTATTTTATTAATAAAAGATTTATGGAACAAAAAAATTAATGAAAAATCTCTCTGATGGCTGACTGCTGGTCAATTTTTTTTTTTTTTAAACAGGCCTCTAAAGTTTAGTGAAAGCTCACACCACAAAAAGGTAATGACTCCATATTTTTCCTACTGCAATCAATGGCCACCACTTCATCCATGTCGTTGGTGATCTCTGATCTCCTTATGAACTGTTTCTTACATGATGAAGATCAGCCATGGAGTATATCTGAGGTGTATATCAGGGTGTGCTTCTTCCCCACATGAGAGCTGTGATGTCCAGCAACATTCATATAGAAGACATTTCCCACACTTAAGGCACTAATACACCTCGAGGGTTGTGTGGGACCTCTGATGTACAGGAAGACAGGACTTCACTGAGGAACAATTCCCTCACTCAGGACAGGAATGCGGCTTTTCCCCACATGAGATCTCTGATGTCTGTAAAGATTGGACTTCCGTGAAAAACATTTTCCGCACTCAGGACAGGAATACGGCTTTTCCCCCGTGTGAGACCTCTGATGTGTAATAAGCTCTGATCTTCGCATAAAACATTTTCCGCACTCAGAACAGGAATCCACCTTCTCACCTGTGTGCAATTTCTGATGTTTGTTAAGATCAGACTTATGTGAAAAACATTTCCCGCACTCAGGACAGGAATACGGCTTCTCACCTGTGTGAGACGTCTGATGTGTAAGTAGTACTGATTTGTGTACAAAACATTTTCCACACTCAGAACAGGAATACATATTCTCTCCTGTGTGCGATCTCTGATGATTAATAAGATTGGACTTAGATAAAAAACATTTCCCGCACTCAGGACAGGAATACGGCTTCTCACCTGTGTGCAATCTCTGATGCCTGTAAAGATTGCTTTTTTGTGAAAAACATTTCCCACAGTCAGAACAGACATAAGGCTTCTCATCCATGTGTAATTTCTGATGTGCGTAAAGATGGGACTTCTGTGAAAAACATTTCCCGCATTCAGAGCAAGAAAATGGCTTCTCCCCCGTGTGAGACCTCTCATGTCTGGCAAGTTCTGATTTTTGTACAAAACATTTCCCACACTCAGAACACGAATATGGCTTTACACCTGTGTGCAATCTCCGATGTCCATAAAGATTGAATTTCCTTGAAAAACATTTCCCGCACTCAGAACAGGAATATGGTGTTTCCCCCGTGTGAGACCTTTGATGTATGACAAGTTCTGCTTTTCTCATAAAACATTTTCTGCACTCAGGACAGGAATACGGCTTCTCACCTGTGTGTAATCTCTGATGATCATAAAGATATGACTTAGCTGAAAAACATTTCCCGCACTCAGTACAAGAAAATGGTTTCTCCCCCGTGTGAGATCTCTGATGTCTGGAAAGACGGGACTTTTTTGAAAAACATTTCCCGCACTCAGGGCAGGAATGTGGTTTATCACCTGTGTGGGATCTTTTATGAACATTAAGACTGGATTTATAACGGAAACTCTTCCCGCACTCAGTACAGGGAAACCTCTTGTCTGCTGGAAGGACGGCACCGTCCCTCACAGTCTGAGGTTCCTCAGGATAAGAGGAATACGATGGTCCGGCACCGTCCCGCACAATCTGAGGTTCCTCAGGATAAGAGGAATACGATGGTCCGGCACCGTCCCGCACAGTCTGAGGTTCCTCAGGATAAGAGGAATACGATGGTCCGGCACGGTCCCGCACAGTCTGAGGTTCCTCAGGATAAGAGGAATACGATGGTCCGGCACCGTCCCGCACAGTCTGAGGTTCCTCAGGATAAGAGGAATACGATGGTCCATCTACACTGTGTGGTGCCGGATGGACATTTGAGGTAGTCGGGTTTTCTCCTGGACTATACTGTGTGATGTCCTCATCTTCTACTTTACAATCTGGAGACAAAGTGAGACAATCCTCTGAGGTTTTCCTCATCTCCCGTCCATCTACTAAAATAGAAATAAAAAGATTATTACTAGACATGAGCTGATTGGTTTCCCTAAACCAGGACTCCGCCCACATCAGGCAGCTTTGTCTCTGAGGATCTTACAATTCCCCCCTCAAGGTAACTAGTAAATGGTGTGACAGACCTAACCAAAATAGGGGCTTCTGGAGAGGACTGGGAGCAAGCCTCTTACCCACGGACTATGGTTCAGAGAGAGCAGATCATTCTCTAATGATGGACCACCACTTAATGGACACTGAGAATGTGGTTTGGATTACTTCAGATGGGACAGTAATATTTACCCAAAATATCACACAATGGGTTAGATAACGAGGTAGGGCTGACTCATTGCTACCCCCCTCTAGCAACTACTAGATGACAATGATATAATTAACATGCCAATTAAAGCAGCACTTAAACCAGCCCAGGTGAACAGACTGCCCGGCAACAAGGGTAAAGCAGAGTACATTATCCCAAGTATAAACACAGATCACCTTATTAAAAACAGACAATAGCAGGAGACCCCAGTAGCAGACTGTTCGGCACCTACATTGAAGAGATCAAAGTGGCCAGTTCTTTCCATGTATAGTTCAGAATCAAACAAACCAGGAATAGTCTTTATACATTTCCTGGGAGATGTTGTAAATAACTATAATGCCCCATACACACAAGCGGAAATTCCGTTGGAAAAACCTTGGATGTTTTTTCCGACGGAATTCCGCTCAAGCTTGGCTTGCATACACACGGTCACACAAAAGTTCTCGAAACTTTAGACCGCCAAGAACGCGGTGACGTACAACACTACGACAAGCCGAGAAAAGGGAAGTTCAATGCTTCCGAGCATGCATCGGAATTTTGCACGTCGGAATTGCTACAGACGATCGGAATTTCCGTCTGAAAAATTGAGAACCTGTTCTCAAACTTTTGCTGGCGGAAATTCCGACAGCAAAAGTCTGATGGAGCCTACACACGGTCGGTGTTTACGACCAAAAGCTCACATCGGCCTTTTGCTGGCGGAAATTCCGACCGTGTGTACGCGGCATTACTGTCCCATTTGAAGAAATCCAAACCACATTCTCAGCGTCCATTAAGTGGTGGTCCATCATTAGTGAATGGTCTGCTCTCTCTGGGCCATAGGCTTGCTCCCAGTCCTCTCCAGAAGGCCCTATTTTGGTAAGGACTGTCACAAATGGGTCCTCTGAATCTCCTACCAGTTAATTTCTTTATTCATGGACCTTAGTTAGAGAGTGAGGAAACAACGAGAACTGTCTTTTATAGGAGTGACAGTGATGAGGGGATTATAAGACGAGTGTCCCCACCCCCTCTATCACTCATTTCCATCTTCCCAACACAAGAAGTGCTGCACTTCCTTATTTAGTCCATGATTTAGTCATGAATAACAGCGGGGCTGAGCCCCACCAGAGGTCAGAGAGTGGGGATGGGGGAGAACAACCAAGATGAAGACTGGACTGATCCTGAAGACCACCATCATTGGGTTATTGAATCCTCCCTCATTATCACTTTCTGTTTAAGGTTCCAAAGTTTGAGGATGTTATCACATCATTATCAACATATAAAAGTATGTGCTCCAAACATCAGATATAAAATGTCAAGCTGGTAGAAAATGGGTGTAACAAAAGAGAATACATATTATGATTATATAAAGCAGAGGGTAGAGAGCAGAAGTCAGGACTATGTAACATACAACAGTTAGGACTATATGGTATCAGAACTATGTAATGCACAAGAATATATAGTGCAGGGATCAGGACTAGATAATGCCAACATAGATTAGGCAATTAAGTGCAGTGTTGTAGAGTATGCAAAGTACAACATAGAGATAGTATGGCAGGGGGTCAGGACTACATTACATGCAATATAAACTATATAGTGCAATATAGTCCGGCCTCACAATTTTGGTATAAAGTAACTGGTGATAGCTTAAAATGTTTACTTAATTGAGACAAGCTGTAGAAGTCCCACACTGCTGCCTCCCATCTCCTGAGACTGCACTCAGTGACTTGGGTCTGAGACTATACAGACATATCCCTCCACCCGGCACAGCCAGCAGACAGCAGAGCAAGTAACCCTGGGAGAATTGTTTTTTCAGATATCTTTCTAGACCCGGGCAAGAGGCAGAAAACCCAAGGCATATTCCCCAGGTGCCAAGGTCAAGCTATGCCTATGTTGAAAGTCAACATTTCCCTGCCAGCTGAACCCCAGAATCTCCATAAATCCAGTCTAGATACATAAATTGTGTCTGCAGCACAGAGAAGGAAGATTATCCGAGAGGAATACAGGAATACAGGACGGGGAACACAGCCCAGGAAAGTGACCAGGGTATTACAGGCTGATATCACCCAGTCCCCGCCCTACTCTGGACCAATCAGTGAGCAGTATGGGTGGAGGAATGTATTTAGTGTTAATGACCCACCTGTGCTGATCTCTGTAGGAGTGTCCTCCTCTATAAATGTCCCCGTTATTCCATCCTCCTCCATAGACTGCTGATCATCCCTCACATACGTCTCTTCTTCTTCTTCTATTTTAACCTCAACTTTTATCTCTTTTAGATCTTCATACTAAATTAAGAGAATTAGAGAAAATATCAACTGTAAACTATAAGCTTCAATATTGTGACATCACATAAAAAAATCCACACATCGTCTCCACAAGTCCATGTTCTAAATCCCACCAACCTTGTAATGGTGAGGGATGGTGTGATCTTCCTGTGTGGAATCCCGGGAATACAGAGGACGGGGACATCTCTCTGGTGGGTTCCTGGTATTAGGTGGCTCCATCATATCCTTGTGTCCTTCTGAAAGCTCCTCCATCACTCCATACTCCTCATCCTCCTCTTTATACTCTTCTTTAACAACAATATTATAATCCCCGAGGTTTCCACCCTGAATATATAATAAAACATTCACTGTAACAAACATGCTGTGTATAGATCACAACTATCAATAATTGTCAATTATCTACCTGATCATGATGAGGGATGGTGTGATCTTCCTGTGTGGAATCCAGAGAACGGGGACATCTCTCTGGTGGGTTCCTGGTATTAGGTGGCTCCATCATAACCTTGTGTCCTTTAAAAAACTCCTTCATCACACCATACTCCTTATCCTCCTCTTTAACAACACTCCCAAGGCTTCCACTCTAAATATATAATAAAGAGTTCATTGTAACAAACATGCTGTGAATAAATCATAACTATCAGTGATTGTTCCTCATCTACCTGATAATGGTGAGGGACGGTGTGACCTTCCTGTGTGGAATCCCGGGAATACAGAGGACGGGGACATCTCTCTGGTGGGTTCCCATTACTGGATCCATCTGTAGGAAACACACACACTGACTGAATACATTGTTTCTATGTGTTTATCAGATGATGGGGGATCTAGGTGGACCCTCCGTACTGCTCTCTCCTTTACAATAAAGTCTCCTCTTACCCGGTGATGTGAGGGGCGGCTGATTGTCCATCATGACGTCCTTGTAGAGATCCTTGTGTCCTTCTAAATACTCCCACTCCTCCATGGAGAAATAGACAGTGACATCCTGACACCTTATAGGAACCTGACACACACAATGATACAGTCACCATTAGGGCCGAAACAACTAATCGATTAATCAACAACTAATCGATTAATTTAATAATCGATTACTATTTTCATAATCGATTAATCGGCCAGTAACATAATGGGGTTAAAAAAACTAAAATTAGCCCTTTGCAGTACAAAAAGAGAAAATCGCTACTGTAAATATTACTTTCACTGTCCCACAGTAAACAATGAACCCCTTACAGTAGCGATTATTTGCTCTTTTTGTACTAATTTTTATTTTATTTTTTTAAACCCCATTATGTTACTTAAAATCTCAGGCCTGGTTCACACCTTTTTTGGTGCTTTTTGCAGAAACGCACTACAGTTCATTTACATGGTGTCCTATGGGACACGTTCACATCCATGATTTTTTCAGCTGCTGCATATTTGGAAAGGGCGAATAGTTTTTTAATGCAAAACAGTGCTATTTTTTTTTTTTTTGGTTCAATATACATAGTTAAATAGTTAGTAAGGTTGAATAAAGACACCAGTCCAACCTGAGTGAGTGAGGGTGCGTGTCTACAATTCTCCCTATCCCTGTACATTGTATCTCATTAAGATATTATATTATTATTTATTTAAGGTACCCATTTAGGGCCGTCAATTTACACAGCGCTCCACACACACATCACTCACTCACTCACTCACATCGGTCCCTACCCTCAAGGAGCTTACAATCTAAGGTCCCCAACTCACATTCATATTCTGGGCCAATTTTTGACAGAAGCCAATTAACCTACCAGCATGTCTATGGAGTGTGGGAGGAAACCGGAGTACCCGGAGGAAACCCACGCAGACACAGAGAGAACATGCTAACGCCAAGGCAGGTAGTGTCTTGGTAGTGGTTGGGATTCGAACCAGCGACCCTTTTTACTGCTAGGCGAGAGTGCTACCCACCACACCACTGTGCCGCCCACTTCAATGGAGAAGCTGCAGAAAAGCATGGAATAATGCGTTTTTGCTGCAATTTGTGTTTTTTAATCTGCCCAACAACAAATTGGCCAAAAAAAAATGTAAAAATGCAAATCGCAGCAAAACTACCGTTTTTTTTTTCTTCTTAAGGTTATTAACCGATTAATCGAAACAATAAATCGGCCAACTAATCGATTATGAAAATAATCGTTAGTTGCAGCCCTAGTCACCATCCAGACACATCCCTTGTCTGTTACTGGATAATGTCCCAGAATTCCCGGCACCGCTCACCTCTCCTGTCAGCAGCTCAGTAATCGCTCTGGTGATTATTGGAATTTTCTTTGTATTTCTCTGGATTTTAGGATTCCTAGTAATGGGGAGCCTTATCACCTTACGACCCTCCTGTCATGACTCGGTCATGGTTGATATAACAAGTTGCAGATAGGGAGTGCCCCCCACCCAAAGACACAAACCCCCCCTCATTTCCAGACTGGCGCCTGCGTTAGTTCACTAGCGGTGAATGTCGCTGTGACCAAACAGAGCAATCTGCAGAGATGTGGCAAACAGATTTGGCAGGTTGAAGATAAGGCTGATAAAAGTGATCTAGCTGTGGCAAGACCCAACTCTCACTGCCGCTGCACTGTGTGTTGTAGTAGCTGCACTGGTAAGGGATGACTCCCCCACCCTCCACTTCTAGGGTTGCTACCTGTCCGGTTCACCCGGACAGTCCACTTTTTGAATTATGTGTTCAGGTTTCCATGTGCCTGAGACCTGGACACATTATTCAGACCAGACTGCACCAAGAGTGACAAGTGTGCTCGACCATCTAATGCAGTGGTCATCAACCCTAGCCAGGTTTGCAAGATAACTGAAATACATCAGAGGTGATATCATTTGCTGCTCAGTGATTGTAGTATTCATGTCTGCATCTCCCCAAGGTAATACATAAAACCTGGCCTGTTAGTGGGACAGGGTTGATGACCACTGATCGAATGTATGTCTCCCCCCAACTGCAGCCTGTCTCACTCACAGCAGAGTAGATCAATGCTGCCTCCTCTTCCTCGGCTCTGTTTACACATAAACACAGGAGGAGGAGGGACACACGCTGATCAAGGTCTGTAGAAAAGTTTATATGCGCTGTAGATGGACATGGGAGGGAGACAGAGTGGCTGGGAAGGAGAACAACTTATAATATAAAATGTGGAGTGAATAGGATATGTGATGGGAGGCGCTTTGGCAGGGGAGAGGATTAAAACCTAACAACCCCTTCTAGCAAAAGTCCTCTCCCTTCCCAAAGCGCCTCCCAGCACATATCCAACCCCTCTCCCCTCTCAAAGTACCCCCCAGCACATATTCGAACCCCCCCTGACTCCCCCGTGCACTAGCCCTCCCACAGCACATATCCGACCCCCCCACCCCCATCTTGCACTAGCCCTCCCAAAGCATCCCCCAGCACTTATCTGACCCCCTTGCTAGCTCTAGCTCTCTCCCCTCCCAAAAGCATCCCCCAACACATATCTGCCCCCCCATGCTAGCAAAAGTGCTCTCCTATGCCAAAGCGCCCCCCCAGCACATATCCAGCCCCCCTTGCTAGCTCTGTC
This sequence comes from Rana muscosa, assembly GCA_029206835.1. Classification (NCBI taxonomy): domain Eukaryota; kingdom Metazoa; phylum Chordata; class Amphibia; order Anura; family Ranidae; genus Rana; species Rana muscosa. The sequence continues at coordinate 32,159,852 of JARGYO010000094.1, forward strand.
CCTCTCCCCTCCCAAAGCACCACATAGCACATGTCTGACCCCCCCAGCACTAGTCCTCTCCCCTCTGAAAGCATCCCCCCAGCACACAGTCAACTTCCACTGCAAGCACTAGCCCTCTCCCCTCCCAAAGCACCACCAACCACATATTGAACTATACCCCCCCCGCCAAAACACTAGCCCTCACCCCCTCCCAGAGTCCCCCAAGCACATATATAACTTCCCCCTGCTAGCATTAGCCCTCTCCCTTCCCAAAGCACCCCCACCCCCGTGCTAGCACTAGCCCCCTCCTCGCCCAAAGTGCCCCCCCGCACATATTTGACCCCTACATTCCATGCATAACACTAACAATTCCGGCCCACCCGCACTGTTAACCGTGGTGTGCAATTCACGCCGCATTACTACCCTCCTTGAGGCCACCAGGTTTTTTACAATCTTATAGTGTATACTCAAAAAAAAAAAAAAAAAGCCATGCGCCGCTAGTGTTCAGGTTTGTCTTGAAGAAAAGGTGGCAACCCTACCAACAACAGCCTTGAATGGAAGAAAATACAGCAGGGGATGTTGAGGAAAAGTGTCGCCTGTGGTTCTGGCCCTCTGGCTCCACCTCCCCAGCACAATGTGACTAAGCTCCATGTCAGTATATTAAAGCAACAAACAAAAAAATACTCAATACAGCAGGAGTCTCCAAACTTTCTAAACAAATGGCCAAGTTTACTGTCCTTCATATATTAGGTGGGCGAGGCCAGTGAGAGTAGAATATGTCCTGGCATTGTTGGTGTCAGTGAGGGCAATAGTGCCCTATTGTTGATGTCGGTGGGAGCAATAGTTCCCCAAGAGCCGGAAAAATGCAAGCAAAGGGTCGCATCTGGTCCCCGGGCCAGAGTTTGGAGACCACTGCCCTACAACTTTCCAGCCCCTAAACCGCCAGAAAAAGGCAGGAAAGATAAATCAATATCAGACAACCAAGAGGAAGGGGGAGGGGTAAACACTTGGGGCAAGCAAATACCTGTGTGCAAATCCGATTACTCACAGTCCACCAAAACAAACCTAGGACTTGTAGTTCTCCATCCAGCAGTGGAAAACCACTTTTGATCCTCCTATGAACAATGGCCTAAGGCTCAGTTCACAACAATCGCACAGGAACCGCATTCTTGTGCAATTCACAGGCAAGTCAGTCCGGTGCGCTTTGAGCCCATTCATTTTGAATAGGCTCAAATTGAACCAAAGAAGTGCATACACCTTTTTTTGGAGCATCACCAATCCAAATCACATGGTTGTTTAGTACCATGCGATCCAGTGCAAGCAAACGCACTGCGTCTGCGACCTGCATTTGGAGTGTGGTTAACTTTGTATTGACACCAGCAGCAGATTGCAAGGGCAGTGCGATTGCAAACATGCACGGATCATAGCGTTTCCCACACCTCATAAGTGTGAACATGGAGTTACAAATGCCAGGTCTTACAGTGGTACGCGTCTGTCGAGGGGTCAAGCCCCATACAGACCACGCAATGTCGCAGTTAAGCCCACCATAGCAGGGAACTGCATACGTTCCATGACAGTGCTGGGGGGGGGGGGATACCTGAATCTATATGTATGCGTCCAAAGCCCTAAACATCTCCATTCCACCAGATTTGCAGGCACAGTTACAGAACTCCCTTCCATTCACCTGGTCATCGACACAACTTACATATTTAGGAATCACATTCACAGCGAATCCAGCCAATTTATATGCAGCTAATTACCCCCCCATGCTAACCCGACTCACTAAACTTATGAAGAGCTGGTCTTCCTTATCGTTAGCTTGGATGGGTAAAATCACAGTTATCAAAATGTCTGTCTTACCTAAAATTTTATATTTTTTTTAGAGTACTCCCGATACAGGTGCCGGCATATTTTCTACGTATATTACAAAGAAGAGCACACCAATTCATTTGGGGGGAAAATTAAACCCTGTCTTCCACTTCCTACATTGTATGCACCACGTATCAGAGGTGGATTAGGTGTCCCCAATTTCTCCAAGTATTACTATGCAGCCCAACAGGCCCAGCTACCAAAATACCATGCCACTAAAGAAACTCCCCTTTGGGTAATGATAGAAGCTGTCGACTGTAATCCCTTATCAGTAGCAAATCTCCTATGGCTTTCACCTGCACATCGCCGAACACTAACAAACCCCGTCACGAAGCTTAGTCTCTCAATCTGGGATAGATTACGATCTCGTTTTGGTCTTCAATCTATTCATAATCCCCTTCTTTCTTTCCTTAACATTCCTTCCTTTTACCCAGCTTGGACACTCCCTTCATCTATCAAAGTTTGGTCAAAAACAGAACTTACACGAGCCCATCACTTTTATAAATCCACAACCATTACTCCCTTCACTACACTTCAAGAAACACACTCTCTGCCACATACGGAAACATTCCGCTATCTACAAATTAAAAACTTTCTATCCCAGAATGTCCGCTCAGACTCACCTTCCCCAAGTTTGACAATTTTCGAACAAGCCTGTAACTCTGATCCTCACAGACGTGGACTTATCTCTGATCTCTACGCACTACTACTATCACACACATCTGCTTCCCCACTATCTTACATCACAAAATGGGAAGCTGATTTCAACCTTCAACCAGACACTCTAAATTGGACCCAAATATGGCAAAATACTAAAACGGCCACTCCAAATATAGTGGCCTTAGAGACCAATTACAAGGTGCTCACCAGATGGTACCTAGTACCGGCCAGGATCGCAAAGTTTTCTCCCCAATACCCCTCTCATTGTTTTCGAGGTTGCTCTGACCTGGGCACACATTTACATATTTGGTGGGACTGTCCCAAAGTCGGAACCTTTTGGTTTGAAATATTCAAGATTCTCTCCACCATTTTCAAAACTGACTTACCCCCTCATCCAACAGTAGCAATCCTGAATAATAAACCGCAATCACTGACACACCGCCAGTTCAAACTTTTACTCCACATAACCACAGCTGCAAAACAGACCCTTGCAAAAGCTTGGAAAACATCTTCACTATGCATAGTATCTGTTAAACATCGAGTAATGCAGGCAATGATCCATGCTAAAACAGAAGCACTCTTACTTGACAAAATAACCAAGTTTGAACTATTATGGCTCCCATTGATCAAGCACTATCTTCCACCTGATCTTGACTTTTCCTTCGTATTGTCCTGAGGTTATATATCCACCCCACTTGATGTCTCTTACCCAACACTTTTGATCTATTGTACCACTGACTCTATTTGAAGATACATGCCATCCCCCTTTCTTTCTCCAAGCCCTTCCTATACCTCCCCTCCCAACCCTCCTTATTACATATTGATTTTTTATATAAACTGTTATTTTAATTCAGATTTCATTTACTCACTATTTATAGAATATTTCAAGTTAAGAGATTTATGTGATAGATAGTTCGCTATTCTTTCTCACCAGGATAAGCCAAGCTACATGGTTAGATCTTGGCCCTGGATTAGAAACATGTTTTACCTCTATCCCCTTTACATGTAACAACTTTTTTTTCAAACTATGATAGACCCGCTCTCCTTAGCTTTTTACTAGGTAAATTATTTTATATGGTCTATATTTTGATATTACAATTGGCTTACTTAGTATATTGGTCTTAACCCACTACTTGTTTTTAATTTATATTTTGACCTATATAAGTATACATAATACATACTCTTTGTTATGCTTTTGAGAAGCCCTGTCTTTGAAATTAATATATCTTGTATTCATACAAAACATTGTATTAAAGCGGAGGTTCCGCGGCAAATAATTTTTTTGTTTTTGGTTGCATTCAATGTATTTTTAGATCACCAATTAGTACTCACGTGTTTGGTGACTTCAAACCTCTCCTGTCTGTTTTCGGGCAAAAGATGAACTTTTAAAATCAGCTATAGAAATTTTCCATTTTGCTTGTGGGCATTGTGAAGCCCACAAGCACTGACTTCCTGGAAGCGGTGGACGGTGTTCTGCCGAAGAAGGTCCCCCCGGCGGAAAAGGACCCCCCTGTACTGCGCAGGCGCGGCACGAACCTCAAAGGAGTTTCCGAAAGTAGCCGAACATGTAGAGCTGCGAGTTAGCTCTACACGGCGCCTGCGCAATGACTAAGAGCCGTGTAGAGCTGACTGCGCAGGCGCCGTGTAGAGCCGACTCACAGCTCTACATGTTCGGCTACTTTCGGAAACTCCGTTGAGGTTCGTGCCGCGCATGCGCAGTACAGGGGGGGGAACCTTATCCGCCGGGGAACTTTTTCTGCAGGACATGCGAACTCCCAGATTACATTGCGGGAGAATAGAAACGCCTACTCCCGCGGGAGTGAGTACCCGGAAGCCGAAATTGAAATAGCAATAATACGGTATGTACAACAGAAAAAAAAAAAAGATTTGGCTACTGGATATGTTAGTACTGTAAGGAGTGTGCTCGTATATAGATGTTATTTTGGGTGACACTCCGCTTTAATAACTTGTACTGAATTATTCTCAATAAAATATTTCAAAATAATTTATATGTATGCAACCTATCAGCCAGCACCGCAGTCGATTGAAGACAAAGAAATCAACCAGAACAAAAATTTATCTAACAGAAAAATAAAAAAAAATTCCAGGTCCTCACTCCTGGGTGCTAGGCAAAAAAACAAAGGGTTATGGCACAGATGGGGGCTGGCCACAAGCAGGGGGTCACCTCTAGGTTGTGTATTTGGTTTTGGTTGCACCTAGTGTCCTGCTCCTGCAGGCGGTGACAACAAACCCATTCATCATGAAGATCTGGCTGTGTCTTTCAATAAACAGAAGAGAAATAACATCTTATTACCTCCTTCCAGTTCCAGCAATGTCTTCTCTCCACTTGGTATCACATGGAACTTCCTGCCTATATTGAACTCACTTCCTGTGTGTACCTGACATCACTTCCTGTCTTCCATAGAGACTTCCTGTCTGAGTAGACGTGAGATCACCATCTTGTGGAAGTCAGAGGAACTTCAGCCCTGAGAAACATCTCAAAGTGTGAACACGGCCTTGTGCTGTGTGTGTGTGTACTGTATATACTTATAGATGGGTAATCTCCACTCCCACCAAGGGGGATAGAAACAGTGTTGCCAACCTAACAGGTTGAAATTTACTGACATGACACCCACAATTTACTGGCACAGCCACGTTTTTACTGACATATCCAAAAGTTACAAAATTACAGTTTTAAATATAAATTTCAGTATTTAGGTTACAAACAAGTACAATCTGAAATTAGCAATGCGAGTTAAGGTAGATACTAAGGCAAAACACATATTTCCTATTTTATTTTCAATATAATAAGTAGCTCAGGGACAGGAGGGCAAAAAACTAGAATGGGTGGCACACACACACACACATTAAACTGACTCTCACAGTGACACTGACAGCAATGTGCAGCAGCATAGATGATAATGATACCTCACCGACATGACACATCCCCTTCTGAGTCACAGTGACAGTCTCTATCCACACCAGGTGGTCCCTTCAGTCCTCTCCAGTCCAAACAGTACTGACAGTCCTGCTCCCAGCCAGCCTTGCTCCCATCCCGCAGACTCGCACACGAGGCTTTGGCAACTCCGCTTTGCTCGCTTGCACCATGACATCACACGAAACACTCAGACACCGCCTTTGCCAGACCCCCCCCCACCACCAGCGCTGCCAGAATACACTGTAGCAGGCACTCGGATGGACTCAGCTGGCTCACAGCAATATTTTCAATATTTTTTACTGGCAACCTTTACCTGTCACTGCCATTTACTGGCAGCAGAAAAGTGTCTGCCAGTAAAAATACAGACAGTTTTCAACACTGGATAGAAATATATTACTGCCTAATCCAGCCTTTCTCAGCCAGGGTTCCTCCAAAGGTTTCTAAGGGTTCCTTGAGCACAATGTTTGTCACTCGGTAACAACTGCCATCAATGATCTGTAAGGAGGTCCTTCTCCCATTGGTCACCAATCTAAGTGACCACTACACTGACCACTGATATAAGGCAGTCCTTCTATTGATCACCAATGTAAGGGACTATTACACTGACCACTGATATAAGGGTGTCCTTCTCCTATTGGTCACCATAGTAAGGGACCACTACACTGACCACTAATATAAGGGTGTCCTTCTCCCATTGGTCACCAATGTAAGGGATCTCTGCACTGACCACTGATATAAGGGGGTCCTTCTCCCATTGATCACCAATGTAAGGGACCACTGCACTGATCACTGATATAAGTGGGTCCTTCTCCTATTGAGCCCAAATGTAAGGGACCTCTACCATGACCATAATATAAGCGGGTCCTTCTCCCATTGGTCACCAATGTAAGGGACCACTACACTGACCATTGATAGAGGGGGGCCTGTCTCCTTTAGAGCACCAATGTAGGGGCCACTACACTAGCCACTAGGAATGGGCTCCAGGTTTCATCTCAGTTGAGGTTCAGATTGAATTTTGCTTGTTTGAAGACTTGGAGAATGGCCGAACTAAATGGGTATTCAGCCAAGTTGAACCTATTACTAGCACTGATTAAAAAGACTGCACACCTCTCTTTTCTGGCCAGCCAGGCTACATGCACGGATTGAGGGTCTGGTAGGGATTTCCTGAGGGGATCTCATGGGTCCCATAATGTTGAAACAGCCCTGTTTGGCCAGTGGGGAATTACTGCTATGATTGCCACGGTCTTTAGCAATAGACCCTAAAAAAATGTACATGGATCAGTCTGGAGGGAAAGCATATGGCTTGTGAGAGCTTTCCTGATCTGTCACAGCATCTGCACCCAGAGCTTGCCCCAGGCTTCTCTGAAAAAGGCTTGTAATAGTAAAGAGATGATAGCAGAACTAACTCCGAAATCTTGCCCAGAGATGAAATCCACTTGAAGGGACTTGTATGTAGGAACCATTTGTAGCCCAATTATGGATTCTTCCCAGAAGTTCTGAAATGTTAGAAAGATTTCACTCCACCCAGGTCACAATCATCTTTACCTCTCTCAGTAGACTGACCCTGTCGTTTCCGATCTGCCCCTTGATGTAGAAAACCACTGTGATGTTGTTCAGCCTCATCAGAGACTAAAGAGCCTACTGTCAGGTGACAAAAGGCACAGGGAGCAACTTCCAAACAAGGGAGTTCCACTGGCCAAAGCTCTGCAGCACATATTTACTACTGTACCAGCACCCAAGGCTTCATCTGACTTTTTGCAAGTGTAGCACCCTGGAGTTTATGCAGGGATGCTCCTCACAAATTTACTTGCCAGGAGTAGTTATCCTGGTTGATTGTTAGTGATCCATTTATTTCCTCCTAAGTTTGGCCTTGTTGCATTGTTCTACTCTACCATTAGATGATTGGTAGTGTCCAAAGTGGAACTTGTGTGCTGAGGATTCAGGCAAAAACTTAGTCAGGCAGATTAGGTTGGCAACAGATCAGGCAAAACGGTACACAATCGAAATCCAGAGAGTTGTCAGGCAGGCAAAGGTCATACACGAGCTGGCGGTGAAGTACAAAATCAGCAGGCTAGAGAGAAGTCAGGAATTTAGGCAGGAGTTCAACAAGATAATCAAGATCACAAGCAGTCAGAACACCCAGGGAGCTATTCCACACAAACGGGCACTGAGAGATAGCATCACTTCCTATTTATGGGCTGCTTTGATTGAAAATTGTCCACAGCTGGCAGCAGGTGGGGCTAGTGAGTCCAAGGTAATGCTTAAAGCGGAGGTTCACCCAAAACACAAGACTGTCTCCACCGCATCAGTGGACATGTAGGATATAAAATCGGACGTTTTTTTTTTTTTTATATGTAAATACCTTTTGTAATTGTGATTTTCATTAATCCCACTCCCGCGGGCGTAGGCATCTCCCCAGTGCCGCAGTGTTCTCTGGGAGCTAACCGCAGTGTGTACTGGGAGCCGATCACGTGACTCCATGATGCTCTGTCCCCATTCTGAGCTGTGAGAGTTTTGATTGCCATCTATGACGCCGCCTGTTGTGATGGCAATCAGGAAGTGTTGACGGCGAGCACTCGTACGCGAGAAGGAGCGGTGAATGCCGGGAGGCATTCCAGGAAGTCAGTGCTTGTGGGCTTCACAATGCCCACAAGCAAAATGGGAAATCCCTAGATCGATTTTTTAAAAGTTCATCGTTTAAACAAAAACGGACGTGGGATGGTTGTATTCGCCAAACAAGTGAGTACTAACTTGTGATGTTAACCCACATTGAATGCACAGAAAGAAAAAAAAACAATCGGCCGCAGAACCTCCGCTTTGATACTGAGAGGACATTTCCATAAGTCCAGATCTCCTCCGTAGCACAACAGGTAAGGCTGCAGCTGTGGGACCAGGAAGATCCCGGTTCAAATACGCCCAGGTACATGACAGGGCCCCCTCCCCAGTGGACCCCTCCGGGGGCCTAGCGGGGCTTAGTGGGAAAGGAGGCATGGAAGTCTCGAATAAGAGAAGGGGCATGCAGATCTTCGGCTGGAACCCAGGAACGGTCTGTGACGGGATATCCCTTCCAATGAACCAGATACCGAAGGCCATGACCCTGTCTTCTAGAATCAAGAATCTTGGAGACTTCAAACTCATTTTGTCCATCAACAAGAACAGGAGGAGGTAGCTGTTGCATTCTGGAGTAGCGATTGAAAATTGCTTTTTTGAGGAGGGAAACATGGAACACGGGATGAATCCGGAGAGAGGAGGGTAATATCAACCAATAGGAGACTGGCCCGACTCGAGCAATAATTCTATAAGGACCAATGAATCGAGGGCCCAATTTGGTAGAAGGTTGTTTCAGTCTCACATATTTGGTTGATAGCCAAACTCTGTCCCCCACCACATATGGAGGTATATGGCGTCTTCGTTTGTTGGAAAAAAGTGCATACTTGCCTGCTGACTTCCGTAGTAATAAGCAAATCTTTTTCCAACGTAGCAGAATATTTTGCACCCGCTGATCTGCTGCTGGTACACCAGAAGAAGACTGAAGTAGGGGAAAAGTCTGAGGGTGTTAGCCTAGGGCTGCATAGAATGGTGTGGTATGAAGAGCACTGTGCCAACGGGAATTAATGGCGAACTCAGCTAAAGGCAAATACTCAGACCAGTTGGAGTGTAAGGCATTGACATAATGTCGAAGATAGGTTTCTAGGGTCTGGTTCATGCGTTCGGTTTGACCATCTGTTTGAGGGTGATATGAGGTAGAGAGTGAAAGCGTTACTCCCAGTTTCTTGCAGAACGCTCTCCAGAATCGGGATTGGCGGTCTGAGACGACATTGGTAGGTATGCCATGATATCTCACAATATGGGAAAGGAAGAGAGTAGACAGTGCTTCCGCTGTAGGTAATCCTGGGAATGGCACAAAATTAGAAATTTTGGAAAAGCGATCCACTATGACCCATATAGCAGTCATGCCCTCGGACTTGGGTAATACAGGTTTTCTGAGGCTAGGGGCTACGAACAGGCGACCTGGTGGTATCTTCAAGCCTTGGGGAACACAATTCTGGGTTTCTTGTAACTGTTGGGAAAGAGCCGTAGAGATCTGCGCGACAATTTTGTGAGGTGGGATTATATACTGCTCGGTAGGTTTGTCTTCTGCAGAGGTAGCGAACTGTCTGGAAAGAGCATCGGCTTTCTTGTTTTTATGCCCAGGAACATAAGAATGAACAAAATTAAAAAATGGGAGAAAAACAGAGCCCATCGAGCCTGATGCGAGTTCAAACGTCTTGCAGTCTGAAGATACAGTAGGTTTTTATGGTCCGTGAGGATAGAAAAAGGCTTGGGAGCCCCTTCCAGAAGATGTCGCCATTCAGACAATGCCAATTTGATGGCCAGTAGTTCTCGATTCCCATGGGGCTGGAAAGGTAGAGAGTTGTGGGGGTGGAATCTGTTCCCTTCCCTCCAATAGGATACCAGTGTGGGTAGGAGGAGGAGAGCGGGGGGGGGGGAGGGGTATGGTTGACAAGTATACTGCAGTATCCAGGACATTGTACAATGTGACAATGGTTTATGGTGTTCTGAATTCCAGCACTTGGCACTGCCGAAGTCTGTGTCATTGGAAAGTATTGGACTGCCTCCCCCAGATGCACAGCACTGATCCCTGGTCACCCCTAACATGATGCTCTGCAAACAGACCTCCTCTAAGAATGAGTGCCCACCAAGGGGTGAAGAACTATCCTTCTTCTGTCCACTTAGTATCTTGGAAAAAAATTATTTGGCCAGTGAGATGGTGAAGGTTGCCTTCAATTCCTTGCAGGAGTTCTGTAAAGAGGTCTAAAAGCAAGTTCAGGTGGGAAAATAATCATAGACCAAGAGCCCCCTCCCTCCCTTAGCCCTACAGCTTCCTCTTCCCTCGAAGCCCTACTGCCCACCAACCCTATCAAGGGCACAGAGTCCTTCAGCTACACTGACATCATAGGGGCCCCAAAAACCTTCAACACCAATACCCCTTCAGAGTCCCCTCAGCTCCTCTTTTTTCCTCAGAACCTTCAGTATTTTCTTCCCCTTGACACCAATGATGGAACATATTCTTCATGGCAGGCTGAGGAATGTTTTATTCCTACTGACCAGCAATGTAAGGGGCTCTATGTTGCATACTCCTGACCCCTGCACTCCATCATTGTGTTGGCTGCATATTGTAATGATTGCCCATTGGCTGCCTGTGCATAGTTGCCAACTGTCCCGGATTGGCCGGGACATTCCTGGGATTCAAACCCTTTTCCCGGATTTATTTTGTCCCGGGAAATGTCCTGGCAAATCCGGTTTTTCCTGGTTTCCGCGATTTCTCGCCGCCGCCGCTAGAGGTCCACGGCCGGCGGAGATAATTTCTCCGCCGGCGCCATTTTGAAGAAGTCCAAAACACGGATGTAGTACAATAGGAAATAAAGCTGCTGCGGCGGCGCCCACACCCCGCGCCTCCCCGGGGGTGGGCGGCGCCGCAACAGCTTTATTTTCTATTGTACTACATCCGTGTTTTGGCTGCTATAGAAATTAAGCTGGCCGGCCACCCCCCGCCCCGCCCAGCTGCAGGTCCATCTGTTATGGAAAGGGGCGGCGCCACAGCTTAATTTTTTTTTGCAGCCACGCGGTCGGCTCCGCCTCTATTTTGTTCCCCCTCGGGGAAGGGGAAACAGTGATTGCGGCCGAGACAGGAGACACCTGGCTAAGGGGGGTTCCAATGGGGGGACACCTGATGTATGGAGGGACTCCGCTGGGGACGCCTGATGTAAGAGGGGACTCCGCTGGGGACACCGATGTAAGAAGGGACTCCGCTGGGGACGTCCGTTGTAAGGAGGGATTCCGCTGGGGATGCCTGATGTATGGAAGAACTCTGCTGGGTACGCCTGATGTAAGGAAGGACTCCGCTGGGGACGCCTGATGTAAGGAGGGACTCCGCTGGGGACGCCTGATGTAAGGAGGGACTCCGCTGGGGACGCCTGATGTAAGGAGGGACTCCGCTGGGGACGCCTGATGTAAGGAGGGACTCCGCTGGGGACGCCTGATGTAAGGAGGGACTCCGCTGGGGACGCCTGATGTAAGGAGGGACTCCGCTGGGTACGCCTGATGTAAGGAAGGACTCCGCTGGGTATGCCTGATGTAAGGACGGACTCCGCTGGGTATGCCTGATCTAAGGACGGACTCCGCTGGGGGCACCTGATGGCATCTGGTGGCAGGCAACGTGGGGCTAACACTGAATAGGCATTATGGTGAGTTGAATGATTTCATTTTATATTAAAATGTAATAATAGAAATAATGCGCTTCAATCTTCCTGACACCATAACAACCATGGTGACGGGATAATTGAAGAGCTAACACCAGATGTTTGTAGTATCTTTATCTGCTGATTGTTAAACTCTGGAATACACATATTTCTATAGTGGTGTAGGATCTGGGCCTGCTGTCCCTCCATCCTTCCTTCTCTCTCCTTCCCTCCCTCCTAATTTCTCCCTCCATCCCTCATTCATTTTAGAGACTCTAACCACACCCCCTTTGAGCCACGCCCATTTAAGCTACTCCCACTACCCACGTAAACCACGCCCTTCGCGCGCAGCATTTTTCTACTAGAGTGTGACACACCTACAAACGAATGCCCCGCCCCCTAATTATAGCAAGGCTCCGCCTACATGCAAAAAGTGTCCCGGATTTTTCTTTTTGGAATGTTGGCAACTATTCCTGTGTAGTGTAATAATTGCCCTTTGTAGTAAGGTGACCAGATTTTTAAAATGAAATCCGGGGACATATATATATATATATATATACTTTTTTTACTAGTAATGGCGGCAATCAGCGACTCTCTGCCCATTGCCGCCGGCCTCACAGCCTGTCAAGTCTTACTCTCCGGGCCCCGGCTACTACTGGGTGGGGAGCGGAGGAAGATCACTCTGCCAGGGAAGGCAAGGAGATAAGCAAGCAGGTGGCTGGTCGGGTCTTGAGCCAAGGCAGAAGAACATGCGAAGAGAGCAGAATGGGCATGCGCCCGAAACGGAAGAAATATCCCCTCCACTCAGACCAGCACATGATCATCAGAAAGGGGCACAGATAATGGAAAAAAATACACCCCCCCCCCACCTAAGCTAGTAGGAGCGCGGGGGGGGGGGGTGTAATTCATATTATTATTTATTTTATTTTATTCTGCACTGTATGTCTTTGAAATTGCCCCAGCCCCTGTTCAAATCCAATCCGGGGACAAAACCGGGGACAGACTTGGTCTGGGGACAGTGTCCTCAATCCGGGGACTGTCCCTGGAAACTGGGGATATCTGGTCACCCTACTTTGTAGGCCATGTATGGTCAGGATTGTCATGTCTATTTATTGTCGGTGCTGTTTGTGTAGAGGACCATATTACTAGAATTTAAGTTCCAAGTGAAGAGAATGTTCCGGTCCCGTAAGTGGGGAAATGGTCTGCCCCTGAAGGGGTTAATCTAGGTTTCCACACTATATATGTGTGTATCATCATCTGCTGGAGATAAAAGACGTCACAGTGACTATGGAGGAAGAGGACGGACATGACGGGGTTACTGGGTGTAAATAGAAAATAAGATCTTATTACCTTCTCTGCTACCCCTTCCAGCAATGTCTTCTCTCTACTTCCTCCCGACTCACCTCTCACCTGGAACTTCCTATTTATACCTGACATCACTTCCTGTCTGTATTCCATAGAGACTTTCTGATTTGGTAGAAGCGAGATCACCACCTTGTGGAGCTCAGAGGAGCTACAGCCATGAGAAGCATCTTATAGTGTAAACACGGGTCATCTCCACTCCCACCAAGAGGGATAGAATTACAGTGGAACCTTGGATTGCGAGTAACGCGGTTAACAAGCGTTTTGCAATACGAGCACTGTATTTCTAAAAATCCTAACTCGGTTTGCGAGTGTTGTCTCGCAAAACGAGCAGGATTCAGGCCAAAGCGGTGTGCAGTACCGCTTTTGGCCTGAGGTCGGGGGGCGCCGGAGGCGAACGCGCCGATCGCAGCCGTTCAACGCCGTTCGGAAATGCACGGAAAGGCCTGAGGACAGTTCGGCTGACCTCGGCAAACCTCGGAAAGGCTTGTGAACGGAGTCTTGCCGAGGTCAGCCGAACTGTCCTCGGGCCTTTCCGAGGCTCTCCGGCGCCCCCCGCCTCTGGCCGCATGTGGTATTACATGCCATTGAAGTCAATGCAGAACCAATTATATTCGATTCCATTGACTTCAATGGGGAAACTCGCTTTGATATGCGAGTACTTTGGATCACGAGCATTCTCCTGGAACGGATTATGCTTGTAATTCAAGGTTCCACTGTATTTTACTGCCTAGTCCAGCCCCTATCAGCCAGTAATCCTCCAAAGGTTTCTAGAGTTTCCTTGGGTAATGAACAATTTCTGTCTTCCCACTGATGGCAATGTATGAATGTCCTTCTTACATTAACTACTGATATAAGGGGGTCCTTCTCCCTAAACATGTGCACGCCTTAAATATTTGTTTAATTTTGGATGCATTCATAAATTAAACCAGTTCCTTTTCGGAATTAGCTTTTATCTAAATCGGTATCGGTATTTTCTTAATTTCATTTGGAATAGCTGGTTGTTAAGGAGCAAGTGACCGCTGAAAGCAAAATGTAAAGAAAACAAGTGCCGGCATTAGAAAAGAATTTTTGAAAAAAAACGGTGTGAGGGGGGACCAAAATCCATATCAGACTCTTAGCTCTGGTATGTATTTTATAGGGGAACTTCGAGACAATTTTTTTTGAAACGGAGTGGGGTCCCCCCCAAAATCCATACCATACCCTTATACGAACATGCAGGCCAGGAAAGGGGACAAGTGAGCGCCCACCCTCCTGAACCATACCAGGCCACATGCCCAATATAGGGGGGGTGCTTTGGGGGAGGGAGGCTCTGTTCCAAGCACTTTGGCCCCATGTTGATGAGGACAAGGGCCTTTTCCCTAAAACCCTGTTCTGGTGATTATGGGTGCGTGGGGAAGCCCTCCGAAAATCAAATTTTCATCCGAAAAATGAATCTGAACGAAATGCACGTTTACTTTTACCATTGGTCACCAATGTAAAGGACCACTACACTGACCACTGATATAAGGGAATCCTTCTCTCATTGGTCACCCACTACACTGACCACTGATATAAGGGAATCCTTCTCTCATTGGTCACCCACTACACTGACCACTGATATAAGGGAATCCTTCTCTCATTGGTTACCAATGTAAGGGACCACTACACTGACCACTGATATAAGGGAATCCTTCTCTCATTGGTCACCAATGTAAGGGACCACTACACTGACCACTGATATAAGGGAATCCTTCTCTCATTGGTCACCAATGTAAGAGACTACCACACTGACCACTGATATAAGAGGGTCCTTCTCCCATTGGTCACCAATGTAAGGAGCCACAATGATAACCACTGATATATGTTGATTCTTCTCCCATTGGTCACCAATGTAAGGGGCCATAACACTGATCACTGATATAAGGGGGTCCTTCTCCTATTGGTCACCAATATAAGGGACCACTATCCTGACCACTGATAAAAGGGGGTTCTTCTCCCATTGGTCACCAATGTAAGGAACCCACTGTTTGTCCCATCTCCACTATCCCAGCTCTTTACCCAGGGAGTAAAAACGGGCACATTGTTTACTTAAAAAAAGGACACAGTACATACACTAAACAATGTTAGGCACACAGTTATCCCCTTCCCTGCCAGTGTCATTAGTACAGTGACAGTTTATAGTATTATCACTGATCACCGTATTACAGTCGCTGGAGATATCAGTCTCAGTTAGTCAGCCCCCGCCCAGTGTCAGTGTGTTTTTTTTTTACTAAAGCTGGAGAGTGTCAAATCAGGCTCACTGCTGCATAGAAACCAATCAGCTTCTAACCTCAGATTGTTCAATTAAGCTTTGGTAATAAAATCTGGAAGCTGATTGGTTTCTATACAGACGTGAGCCTTATTTTGCACTTTCCGGCTTTAGTAAATAAACCCTGTTGGTGTCAGATTGTCTGTCACACCATCACAGTCCCAGATTATCACTGATTGTCGCCATTACTAGTAAAAAAGAAATAAAAATTCCAGTATATATACCATAGTTTCTAGACACTAGAACTTTCACACATATCAGTCAATATACACTTAATGGGTTTTTTTTTTTTTTTTTACCAAAGACACGCAGCAGAATAGATTTTGGACTAAATTTATGAAGGAATTAGATTTTTTTTTATTTTTTATTTATTGGATGTGTTTTATAGCAGAAAGTAAAAAATATTGTTTAAAAAAAAAAAAAAGGGTCTTTTTTCATTTATACAATAAAAAATAAAAAACCCAGTGGTGGTCGAATACCACCTAAAGAAAGATCTATTTGTGTGAAAAATAATGATACAAAATTTTGTCTGGGTACAGCTTTGCATGACCGCACAATTACCAGTTAAAGTAGCGCAGTGCTAAATAGCAAAAAAATGGCCTGGTCATGAAGGGGGTAAAACCAGGGCTATTTTTTTCAGTGGAAACTCTGTGGGGAACTCAGTTCTGGCCCCTCCAGCACTGAATGTATGTAATAGCAAGGGGTGTGGGGTGTGCTGGAGGGTCTATTGATGCTGGCTGCTGCTGGATCTATTGTCACTGGTGGGGATCTGTTATTGTGTGAGGGTCTATTGCTGCTGGTCGGTGATGTATTGTTGCTGGTAGGTATCTACTTTTGAGGGAGAGGTCTATTGTTTCTGGCTGCTGGGAGATCTGTTGTTGCTGCAGGGGGGGGTGTAATGCTGCTAGGGTAGATCTTTTGTTGCTGGGGGTGGTATTTTGATGTGAGTGGTCCATTGTTGCTGTTTGGGGGTGTCTTATTGTTGTGTGGGGGAACTGTTGTTGATGGGGTGGGGTCTATTGTTGCTGGGGGGGAACCTATTGTTGCTGGGGGGAACCTATTGTTGCTGGGGTGGGGTCTATTGTTTGTATTCCATTTTTTTCAATACGAAAACTGCGTTAATTTAACTGACAATTGCATGGACATGCAAAGCTTTATCCAAATAAAATTGATGTCTCCCCCCCCCCTTTTTACTAGTAATGGCAGCGATCAGCGACTTATAGCGGGACTGCGATATTGCGGCAGACAAATCAGATACACTTTTTGGGGACCAACAACACTAATACAGTGATAAGCACTAAAAAATATGCACTGTGACTGTACTAATGACACTGTCAGGGAAGGGGTTAACATCAGGGAAAATCAAAGGGTTAAATGTGTGCCTAGCCTGTGCTTTCTCACTGTGGGGAAGGTGCTTTTACTATGGGAAGGCATTAATCCATGTCCCTGCTTTGCAGGAAGACAAAATCAATACCTTCCCTACTGACAGAACGGCAATCTGCCTTGTTCACATAGATCGCCATTCTGAGGGAGTACTGTACAATCTGCGGGTGCCGGCGGACATTGAGTCCGCAGTACCTACCGCTGGGCTCCCGCTGTGTGTGATCACAAATGGAGTGGGTGGCCCCAGACCCAGGAGAGTCAGGTCACGTACTAGGTACATGATCTAGCACAGAATGGCCACCCTGCTGCAATATATCTGCTGGGGGCGGTCGGGAAGAAGTTAAGAAAATTAATTAGAACATGAATGGACGGTGTCAGTGTTTATTTATTTTATTTTTTATTTTTACAATTTAACCTTTTAAATATTTTTTTATTACAATTATTTATTTCTTTTTTATCAGCCACAATTATTTATTTCTTTTTTATCAGCCCTGTTGGGGGGCTTTGGTGAGATATCAGGGGTCTAAACACCTTTGAGACAGGGAAAGGGACTGAGGGCACAGATTCCCCAGTCTCTTTCTCTGCAGCCTCAGCTGCACTGAAGATGAATGGACAGAGACAGCGGCTTCTGTTCATTCATAAACTGAGACATCTTAAACACAGATTACGATGCTCAGTTATGATTGGACAGTCAGTGATTACTGACTCTGTGCATTCAGAAAAGGAAGAAGCCGGTACATGACATATTTACCGGCTCCTTCCTCCGCTCTCCATCCTGAAAAAGGACATGGAGGGGGATCACGGAGGAGAATACGGAAGGGGAGGACAGACAGAGGGGGACCAGAGGAGTATGGAGGAGTAACACAGCAGACTCAGGGAGCCGTTGGAGGAAACGGGGAGCAGCAAGAGGACACAGGAGACAGTCAGGACAATCGGTGCGGGCAGTTACAAGCACCAATCTCCCTGTATAGCTTTTAATAAAGCAGCTGAAAGCCGCGGGAGGGAGAGGAGGAGAAGCGGCTGTCAGCTTAAAATTTATATGGGGAGATTGGTGCTTGTAACTGCCTGCACCGATCATCTGTAAGGCTGCCCGCCCCCCCCCCCCCCCCCGCTACACTGAGGATGCAGATATCAGGTCAAGTATTTGCACGAGTACAAGTACTCATGCAAACAAATGCTTGGTATCGGCACCGATACCGATACTAGTATCGTTGCAACCCTAGCTATCACAACACCCCACTGATAGCTGGGGAAACGGTGATAACTCCTGTTGAAGCTGGAAGGCTCCAGAATGGCACAGGATGCCTCTTGTATCAGCTGTTACCGCAAGAGACCCGGCTGCTGATACTTCCAAAAAGGTAGGGAAAATGTCAATTATCAAGGGTCCTATGAGGAGGACAAAAAATGGAACACTGTCTCTTTCTTGAAATTTCCCAAAATTCATGGGAGTGAGGTCCTATAGGGTAGGAGAAAAGGCGGAGCTACCGAAACTATGTTGCCATGGAGTCTGTCAGAAAATATGGCCATCATTTCTTACGGCTGAGCAAATATGTGGCACTTTCATGCAACAATTTTTTTTTAAATAGACCTTTAAGCATTTGTAAAAGATTACACCACACAATGATTCAGCCAACAAAAGGGAATTTTTATTTTTTTTTCAAATATAAAGTTTTATTGTTTTTTTAAAGATTAAGACATACATAAAATAAAAACGGAAACATACATAAAATAATAGCATTACCGTACTAATAGAGTGTAACATGAGAAATTCACACATATTTATCTGGGACAGGGCTGGACATTCATTTGATTTGGACCCCGCTACAAGGAAAACTATAATCCCCGGGCTCTTGGCTATCCGTCCGCGAACCACCTCAGACGTGCAACATTACTCTAGGGTCGTTTGAGTAAAGGGTATCGTCCTTTCCCAACTAACCGGAGTCCGATTGCCCTGTCCAAGTCTCCTGACTCCTTTAATAATCAAAAAGACAAGAAGAAGGGAAAAAAAAAAAAAAGAAAATAAATTTGAAAAAGGAGAGATAAAGAGAGAAAGAAAAAAAAAACTAAAATCACTAGAGGGAAAAAAAAAAAAAGGAGCGAGGAAAAGAGAAAGAGCAAATGGGAGAGAGGGGGGGGGGGAATGGGGAAGGGATGAGAAAAAAAAAAAGGGGGGTGAGGGTGATGAGGGTGAGGGTGACCCGGGGCTGAGAGCGTGTCACCCGTCACAGTGGCTAGTCGGGCCGTAACCCCTCGCCAGGTTAAGAGTTGAGTAGGGCTGATCCTTCATCAGAGAAAATAAAGATGTTCCAGAGCCTCCATGCCTTAGAATGCTTCTCCTGTTTGTTTTGGGCAGTGAGGATCAAGTCCACTTTGCGCAACCACATCCCCACTGACGGGGGTGAGCTTTTCTTCCAGCGAAGGGGGATGCAGGATTTGGCTGCGTTCAGCAAGTGCCGAATGATTGACTTTGTGTAGCTCCGTGCCGGTATTGAGGAGGCGTGAAGCAAGAAGAAGGCGGGGTCGTCGCAAAGTACATGGTCGGTAAATTTCTGTGTGATAGTTCTAACTGCCGTCCAGAATTGATGCAAACGGGGGCATGACCAAAAGATATGCAGAAGCGTTCCCACCTCTGTCTGGCATCTCCAACATTTGTTTGTGGAGGTAGGGAAGTATCTATGCAAGACCTGGGGTGTGTAGTACCACCTGGTTAAAATCTTATAGTTAAGTTCTTGAACTTTTGTACATATCAATGTTTTCAAGGAGAATCTAATTATCATCTGTTTTTGAGTGTCGGTAAATGAGCACTGTAAGTCAGTTTCCCACTTCTGCAAGAAGGGTAAGTCAGGTCGTGTGGGGGGGGGGAGTTCAGTAGCGCATACGTCTTGGATAATACTCGAGGCAATGTCCCCTCGTCCCTGCAGTACTCCTCAAAGGTTGTCAGGTCTCGCTGATATTGTGCCGGGTTTGCTAACGAATGTAGGAAGTGATGTAGGCGAAACGCTTTCCAGAACGGAAGTTGGAAGTGACCCGCCTCGCTAGTCAGGGCTTGAATCGAGGGCCACTGAGTGCCCTCCAAAAAATGGGAGGCCCGGTCCCTCCCCATCAATGCAAGTGACCTGTACTCCGCTGATTCCAGCCCCGGGGGAAACGCAGGGTTCCCTAATATTGGGTACAGAGGTGAGTCACCCGAGGAGAGGTGTGTCGATAGTAAATTTGTCGCCCCTACACGAAGAGTGGTGCCAATAACAGGATGGGAAGTCAAGGCTGGGGGCAGTCGGTCAAAGCACCAAGTGGCGCCCCTCAATGGTATCATTGTTTGGGCTTGTTCCAGTTGAACCCAGAGTTTAGATGTCCTGTGTCGGTTCCAGTCTATGATTCTGCCTAGATGCACTGCCCCGTAATAATTACGTAGATCTGGCAGGGCCAGTCCTCCCAAGTGTTTCGGTAGTGTCAGAAGGCGTCTACGTAGCCTGGGTTTGGAGTTGGCCCATATAAAGTTAATGAAGAGGGAATTAACCTGTTTAAAGTACAGGGGTGCAATCCTGATTGGGAGAGCCTGGAACAAGTACAAGAACTTGGGTAGGATGGACATCTTAATAAGGTTACACCTCCCGAACCAGGAGTGCAATCCCCTGGTCCACTCCTGTAGCAGCAGCCGGGCCTTGGTCAATAAAGGTAGGAAGTTAAGGTCGAAGGTGCGCTGCAAATCGCCCGGGATCTGAGTACCTAGGTACGTCAGAGATCCGTCCGACCATTTAAATCTAAACTGGGATTTCAGTGCGTTCAGCCTATCGAGAGGAACGTTAACCCCCATTGCCATTGATTTGTCAAAATTAATCTTGAGATTGGAGAGGTTTCCATATCTATCGAACTCCCGGAGCAGGTTCGGAATGGACACTACCGGGTTAGTCAAGGAGAACAGTAAATCATCAGCATACGCCGAGATTTTGAATTGCGTCTCGTTCACGTTGACCCCCGTAATGTCGGGGTTCGCACGTACCGTGCACAGGAGTGGTTCTAATGTCAACGCGAAGAGCATGGGTGAGAGCGGGCACCCCTGTCTAGTTCCGTTCGTGATAGGGAAAGTTTCTGACAGGATACCGTTGGCTTTGACCTGGGCCGTGGGCTTGGAGTAAATACTGGAAATCCAATTGAGCATTTTAGGCCCCAAGCCAATCTGTTTAAGGACAGAGAACATAAAGGTCCAATTGACTCGGTCAAACGCCTTCTCAGCATCTGTGCTGAGGAAGATGCATGGAGTCTTTGACGTGGCCGCTATGTGGACCAAGTTGAGTACTTTGATGGTATTATCCCTAGCCTCACGGGCCGGAATGAAGCCCACTTGGTCCAAGTGAATAATATCCGGCATAAATTGGGTCAATCTGTTGGCTAGGATTTTAGTGAAAAGCTTGAGGTCAGTATTTAATAGGGAGATGGGCCTGTAACTGCCGCACGCGGTTGGGTCTTTACCTTCTTTAAGAATAAGGGAGACATGTGCTCGTAAAGTATCTCTAGGGAAGGAGCCCCCCTCCCCAAGGGCGTTGAACATCCTCACCATGTAAGGCCCCAACAGCGGAAGGAGGGATTCGTAGTACTGCAAGGTGAACCCGTCGGGACCCGGTGCCCTGCCGGGCTTCGTCCCTCCCAACGCCCGTTTCAGTTCTTCAACATTAATGGGGTCGTCTAAGATCGTTCCCGTCGTCGTAGGGAGTTGAGGCAGTTGTGAGGTGGCTATATAGTCTTCTATCGTCACGTCCGTAGGGGTTCTAGGCGAGAGGTTATAAAGAGAAGAGTAGAAATTCCTAAACTCCTGTGCTATGTGTGTCGGCATGGTTTTCCTTTGTCCCGAGGGAGATATTATGTGGGGTATAAATGTTTTAAGTCTTTGACTCCTTCCCACATTTATTTCCCGATTCGTATGCGAGCTTTCGGCAGTATTGTAACGCTGCTTTAGCTCTATAGTGGAGCAAGTCCACCGTTTGTCTCCTAAGGGAAAGCAGTTCAGCCTCCAGAGGGGGCGCCGGTGTTCGCTTGTGCTTAGATTCCACCACGCGAATCCTATCCAGAAGCTGCAGCAGTTGACGTTCCCGTTCTCTTTTAATGCGTGCCCCGTGCTTAATCAGTAAGCCCCTGATAACGGATTTATGTGCCTCCCACAAAATACCCGGGTCGCAGTTGTCTGTGTCGTTAGTTCTAAAATAATGGCGCAATTCACTTGTGACCTCTGCCATGACTTCCGGCGTCTGCAGCAAACTTTCGTTCAGGCGCCAGAACCTAGTTCTGGTCGCCGAGGCTGCTGATAGATCATAGCGCAAAGTAATGGGTGCGTGGTCCGACCATGTGATGTTGCCGATCGTCGGGTCGTGTACCGCCTCTAACTGGCCGTGGGGGATAAAAAAGTAGTCAATCCTCGAGTACACTTTATGAGGCGACGAGTAGAAGGTGTAATCCCTTTCTCCAGAGTGATGTAGCCTCCACACGTCAATCAGCTGAGTGTCGAGCAAGTCCCGGCCAATGCGTTTAAGTATCCCTGAGTGTACCGAGGATCGACCCGCTGAGGTGTCGACCGCGGGGGACAGAGGAACGTTAAAGTCACCTCCCACAATCAGCTGTCCCGCTTTGAACTCCATCAGGCGGTCTAGAGTGTCATGAAGGAAGGTGTCTTGATGGTCGTTGGGCGCATAAATAGTGGCCAGTGTCACCTCTGTCTCCCCTATCCTACCCTTCACAAACAAGTAGCGACCCCCGGTATCCACCAGAGTATCGCCACACGTCCATGGCACTGCTCCAGATATGAGTATGGACACTCCCTTGGTCTTTGCTGTCCTGTTAGTGGCATGGTACACCGAGGGGAAAAAGCGGTTTCCAAGACACGGAGGCTCCCCAGTCCTGAAATGAGTCTCCTGGATGAATGCCACATCAGCCCCAGCTCTTTTAAGATCGTTCAGGAGCATGCGACGCTTCTCTGGCACATTTAGTCCCTTTGCATTTAGCGAGAACAAGAGAAGGGAGTCCATCATCCCCGGGTCAAAAGTAGAGGACCAAAAGGAAGGGAGAAGGGGGGGGAGACAAAGGGGGGGGTCGTAGACTGAGAGAAAAGAAGAGAGGAAGGAGAAAGACAAAAAAAAAAAAGGGGGAGGGGGAGAGAAAAAACAGAGAATAGGATAGAGTCAGAGAAAATAGAATGAAGAAAAAGAGAAGAGGCAATAGAGAGAGAAAACGGTAAAACAGAGAAAAAAAAAAAAAAAAAAAACGTATGCAATATGCAGATATATACACCTCCACACACGCACTTATCCTAAAATACCAAGACTATATAGAACGGACAGTATTAACCGTCCAGCTTACTAAGAGATGTGAACGAATTCCGTTCGCAGGAAAAAAAAAAGCACACCAGGGGTGATGCTTCGGCCTAATGGGGAGGAGGTTAGAAAGGACCGAGGGAAACCACCCCAGCCCAACCCGGCCCCCCCAGCCCGCTGACATAAATTAACCGTGTAACTCCAGGAGAGAGGGAGAAAGAGAAAAAAAAAACATACATCTAATCAAAAGTGCATAACACAACAGAACAGTGAGCCATCGTAGTCATGGAAGGCAACCCTCCCCTCAATGCCAAGCCTCCCACCAGAGCCCCCACGCCGGACGTCAACGGCCGACCCCTTGGGTCAAACCCTGGGCCTCCCACTCCTGTCGTATCCCCCCGGTCGAGAGAGACCGCAGGGACTCACACCCACCCCCTCCCCTCAAGGATAACACCCTCCGAGAGTCCCCTTGTGTGAAGCGCTGTCCATCAGCTAACATACTGGTGAGACACCTAACATAGAAAAAACACAGAAATGTCAATCAGTCGTATACAGAAAATTACAACAGAAATCTCAACCGAGTAACCTAGGGTCTCGTTACCCTTCTTCTTCTTGGCATGTACTGTCCGCCGACGGCATACGGTAATGCGTTGTGGCCTCTCAAGGAGGGCCCCGAGCAGCCCCCCAGCTACCCTCCAGCGTGTTTCAACGTTCCTGCAGGGGGTAGGGTGGAGGGGGGGAGGACACAGCAGGAAAAAAAAAAAAAAAAAAAAAACCCCCAGGGAACTGGGTGCCGGCGTCCCCCCACCAACACGAGTCCAGAAAGTCCAATAGCCTGTTCCGGGGGTGCAAGGGGCTATGAGCCATGGCATAGTAGTGAGATTAGGGGTGATCGTGATTTAGACACCCAAGGGATGGAGGAGGTAACCCGGGGAGGGAGGAATAACATAAGAAAGTAAACCCCTCGAGGGGGGGGGTCAAATGGGGGAGAGAGAGACAAAAAAAAAAAAAAACTTCAAAACTGGGGGAGCAGGATCAAGTCGACATCCGATGGCTCACCTCATTGCCTGCCGCTGTCAGGCCTCCCTTGATTCCTCCGCGGAAGCGTAGCGCAATCGGCGCCGATCCCTCTGTGGCCTGGGTGACCGGCCTCTCCGTCGTCCCGGAAATCCAGAGCGGGGGGCCGAGCGCTGCAGTAGCTGTAGCCAGTCTGGTACAACGACGGGGTCAGCTTCCAGGAAGGTAAAGAGGTCAGGTAGATCCGAGGGGGTGCGCAGGGTAAACATCTGTTGGGACTTCTTGAACGTCACCGATATGGGGAATCCCCACCTGTAGGTGACTCCCGATTGGCGGGCCACTTCCAGTACAGGTTTTAGTATGGCTCGTCTCTGCAAAGTAGCCCTGGAGAGGTCGGGGAGGATTCGTAAGGAAGCAACATCAAAATCTACTTCCCCCTTCTCCCAAGCCTTCCGGAGCACCATCTCTTTGTGCGCATACTGATGGATGCGGCAGATGACGTCCCGCGGTCTGTCCGGGTCAGTCGAGCGGGGACCCAGCGCTCTGTGGATCCTGTCAAACGACAAGTTGGCTGGGAAATCTACCCCCAACATGTCTCGGAATATCGCCAACACAGATGCTGCTAGATCCTCTGCCTCCGTGGCCTCCGTGATCCCTCTCAGTCGCAGGTTGTTCCTTCTGCTGCGGTCCTCCATTTCCTCTAACTGAAGTTGTTGTGTGAGGACCGCAGCTGCCTGGGTTGATTGCATCGCCTCCACCGCCGCCATGCGCCTCTCCAGAGCATCCACCGATGATTCACCCGCTCCCATCCGCTCAGACAGCGACTTCACCTCCTCTCTCACCGTAGAGATCTCCTCGCGGTGAGCTGCCTCCAGCCTGCTAGCTAGCGCCTCGAAGTCAGATCTCGTGGGTAAAGCCTGGAGTAGTGCCCGTAGTTCGGCGTCGGCTCTCAAGGTAAGCGGGGCATGGTACGGGTGTAGTAGATCCTGGGGTCCTGAGGAGAAGACCGCTGGGGTGTCCAAGTCCATTTCTGGGGCCAGGGAGGGGGACGGTGCGGGAGGGGAGTCCCGCGGACGCTGTGTACCGAGAGGGCCCTGCCTCGTGGTATCCGCCATCTTGGTACCTGATGCGGCTCCGTAGTTCGTCTGCAAAAAACGGAGTATTTCACCGCTCGATTGCGTCTTTGGAGGGGTTGTTCTCTTAGGTTTCCCTCTCCGCTTCCCAGCAGAGTACATGCCGTGGAGTACCGGTATATATTTCTGGTGTAAAGGCTGATAAAGGCCGGGCCGGACCGGGAGCTCCTCTAGTGTGTGACTCTACTCAGCCATGTCCAGACCACGCCCCCGGAATTTTTATTTTTATACCGCCATCAATGGCCAACACGGTACCACACTTCATCCATGTGTTATATGTTTGCGTCAGGATTTGCCTGAACAATTAATTATGTTGAGAAGTTTTTAGACCAAAGCAGAAATTTTTAAGAACACAAATCAATATATATGGAAATAAATATTTATTCACTAAGACACGTATTTACAATAAATAGTTTGATTAGTGGATGGAGAGTAAAAAGGGTGCACTACTATAGCACAAAAACAGAAAATAATTTAAATTGAAAAAACAAAAATAGAATTAAAGAACAATTTGAACGGTTGTGATATTGGGGGAGAGCAATCTAGGTATCACAAGAAATCAATCAATCTGCATATCAAGCTAAGCAATGAGTTATTAAAATGTCAATGTATAATAGTTACCCTTTCAAAATGGCTGCTGGCTTACAATGGTCATTACCAGAGTCCCCAAAATTGTGAGGCTTCAGATGGGCACTGGTGAAGCTGCATTGATGGGCAATGGCGAGGCTGCAGATGGGCACTAATCAGGCTGCACTGGTAGCCAATTGTGAGGCTGCAGATGGGCACTGATTAGGCTGTAATGGTGAGGCTGCAGATGGGCGTTAATCAGGCTGCATTGATGGGCACTGGTGAGGCTGCAGATGGGCACTGATCAGGCTGCATTGATGGGCAATGGCAAGGCTGCAGATGGGCACTGATCAGGCTGCATTGATGGGCACTGATCAGGCTGCATTGATGGGCAATGGTGAGGCTACAGATAAGTACTGATCAGGCTGCAGATGGGTGCTGATCAGGCTGCATTGATTGGCAATGGCGAGGCTGCAGATGGGCACTGATCAGGGTGCATTAATGTGCACTGATCAGGCTGCAATGGTGAGGCTGCAGATGGGCGCTGATCAGGCTGCATTGAAGGGCAATGGTGAGGCTGCAGATGGGCACTGATCAGGCTGCATTGATGGCCACTGATCAGGCTGCATTGATGGGCACTAGTGAGGCTGAAGATGGGCACTAATCAGGCTGCATTGATGGGTACTGATCAGGCTGCATTGATGGGCAATGGCGAGGCTGGAGATGGGCACTAATCAGGCAGCATTGATGGCCACTGATCAGGCTGCATTGATGGGCACTAGTGAGGCTGAAGATGGGCACTGATCAGGCTGCAGTGATGGGCACTGGTGAGGCTGCATTGATGGGTACTGATCAGGCTGCATTGATGGGCAATGGCGAGGCTGGAGATGGGCACTAATCAGGCTGCAATGGTAAGGCTGCAGTTGGGCGCTGATCAGGCTGCATTGATTGGCAATAGTGAGGCTGCAAATGGGCACTAATCAGGCTGCATTGATGGGCAACCGCGAGGCTGCAGATGGGCACTAATCATGTTGCATTGATGGGCAATGGCAAGGCTGCAGATGGACACTAATCAGGCTGCATTGATGGGCAATGGTGAGGCTGCATTAATGGGCACTGGTGAGGCTGCATTGATGGGCAATGGCAAGGCTGCAGATGGGCACTGATCAGGCTGCATTGATAGGAAATGGCGAGGCTGCACATGGGCACTGATCAGGCTGCAATGGTGAGGCTGCAGATGGGCGCTAATCAGGCTGCATTGATGGGCAATGGAGAGGCTGCAGATGGGCACTGATCAGGCTGTATTGATGGGCACTGGTGAGGCTGCAGATGGGCACTGATAAGGCTGCATTGATGAGCACTGACCCTTATTTTGCTTCAAAGTCCTTTATTTAAAATTATTATTTTTTCCTGAAACTTCCCTCTTAAAATTAGGGTGCGTGTTATACTCCGATAAATACAGTATTTCTGATGCAGCATTATTTAACAGTAAGAATTTTTTTTTCATCAGGAGGGGAAATTCCATATTTAGCAATTGAATACATAAAATACCTATAACCCTAAAAACTATTAATTGAATATAGTTACATCACACACACATTGTCCTAATAATATAGATTACAAATAAACAAACTGTAGTCATATTAACAACCTTTTTCCAGCAATGGAATATCTTGCCAGTATAACATATTTTTGTACCCTTTCACCATGTATAATGTGTTCTGATTTACAATCATATGAATATGTCCATTATGCTTGTCAGGTAGAATCATTTATAATCCATTGGCTATATATATATATATATATATATATAGTGGGTACGGAAAGTATTCAGACCCCCTTAAATTTTTCACTCTTTGTTATATTGCATCCATTTGCTAAAATCATTTAAGTTCATTTGTTTTTCCTCAATAATGTACACACAGCACCCCATATTGACAGATAAACACAGAATTGTTGACATTTTTGCAGATTTATTAAAAAAGAAAAACTGAAATATCACATGGTCCTAAGTATTCAGACCCTTTGCTGTGACTCTCATATATTTAACTCAGGTGCTGTCCATTTCTTCTGATCATCCTTGAGATGGTTCTACGCCTTCATTTGAGTCCAGCTGTGTTTGATTATACTGATTGGACTTAATTAGGAAAGCCACACACCTGTCTATATAAGACCTTATGCCGCGTA
Organism: Rana muscosa; assembly: GCA_029206835.1. Lineage (NCBI taxonomy): Eukaryota > Metazoa > Chordata > Amphibia > Anura > Ranidae > Rana > Rana muscosa. Next base: position 32,187,781 of record JARGYO010000094.1, read on the forward strand.
CACACGATCGTTTTTCATGACGAGAAAAATGGCATTTTTTCATTTGGTCATTAAAAACGATGGTGTGTGGGCTCCAGAGCATTTTTTCACTACGTAAAAAATGGGCATTAAAAATTTGGAACATGCTCTAATTTTTCTCAATGTTTTTCTCGTCATGAAAAACGGCCGTGTGTAGGCTTTAACGACGTGAAAAAAACGCGCATGCTCAGAAGGAAGTGATGAGACGGGAGCGCTCGTTCTGGTAAAACTAGCGTTCGTAATGGAGATAGCACATTGGTCACGCTGTAACGGACTGAAGAGCACAAGGCTGAAAAGCGCAAATCGTCTCTCACCAAACTTTACTAACACAAGGATCAGCAAAAGCAGCCCAAAGGGTGGCGCCATCCGAATAGAACTTCCCCTTTATAGTGCCGTTGTACATTTCGTACGTCACCGCGGTTTGCTCTAGCATTTTTTTCATGATCGTGTGTAGGCTAGGCAGGCTTGAGAAGAATCACGTCGAGAAAAACGTCGTTTTTTTCAATGACATTAAAAACGGTCGTGTGTACGCAGCATTACAGCTCACAGTGCATGACAGAGCAAATGAGAATCATGAGGTCAAACAAACTGTCTGAAGAGCTCAGAGACAGAATTGTGGCAAGGCACAGATCTGGCAAAGGTTACAAAAAAATTTCTGCTGCACTTAAGGTTCCTAAGAGCACAGTGGCCTCCATAATCCTTAAATGGAAGACGTTTGGGACGACCAGAACACTTCCTAGAGCTGGCCATCCAGCCAAACTGAGCTATCGGGGAGAAGAGCCTTGGTGAAAGAGGTAAAGAAGAACCCAAAGATCACTGTGGATGAGCTCCAGAGATGCAGTCAGGAGATGGGAGAAAGTTGTAGAAAGTCAACCATCACTGCAGCCCTCCACCAGTCGGGGCTTTATGGCAGAGTGGCCCGACGGAAGTCTCTCCTCAGTGCAAGACACATGAAAGCCCGCATGGAGTTTGCTAAAAAACACCTGAAGGACTCCAAGATGGTGATAAATAAGATTCTCTGGTCTGATGAGACCAAGATAGAACTTTTTGGCCTTAATTCTAAGCGGTATGTGTGGAGAAAACCAGGCACTGCTCATCACCTGTCCAATACAGTCCCAACAGTGAAGCATGGTGGTGGCAGCATCATGCTGTGGGGGTATTTTTCAGCTGCAGGGACAGGACGACTGGTTGCAATCGAGGGAAAGATGAATGCGGCCAAGTACAGTGATATCCTGGACGAAAACCTTCTCCAGAGTGCTCAGGACCTCAGACTGGGCCGAAGGTTTACCTTCCAACAAGACAATGACCCTAAGCACAAAGCTAAAATAACGAAGGAGTGGCTTCACAACAACTCCGTGACTGTTCTTGAATGGCCCAGCCAGAGCCCTGACTTAAACCCAATTGAGCATCTCTGGAGAGACCTAAAAATGGCCGTCCACCAACCTTTACCATCCAACCTGACAGAACTGGAGAGGATCTGCAAGGAGGAATGGCAGAGGATCCCCAAATCCAGGTGTGAAAAACTTGTTGCATCTTTCCCAAAAAGACTCATGGCTGTATTAGATCAAAAGGGTGCAAATACTAAATACTGAGCAAAGGGTCTGAATACTTAGGACCATGTGATATTTCAGTTTTTCTTTTTTAATAAATCTGCAAAAAATGTCAACAATTCTGTGTTTTTCTGTCATGATGGGGTGCTGTGTGTACATTAATGAGGAAAAATATGAACTTAAATGATTTTAGCAAATGGCTGCAATATAACAAAGAGTGAAACATTTAAGGGGGTCTGAATACTTTCCGTACCCACTGTGTATGTGTGTGTATATATATATATATATATATATATATATATATATATATATATATATACACACACACACACAGTATATATCACACAGGGTCTTGATGATTTGCAATATAGAGATTGTGATGTGACTTTATATTATATGAATGTCTTTAGCTGGAGAAATTGTTACAAAAAAATAAATAGTTCCTTTCTGTGAGGGGGTCTCGCTCTGTGTTTATCTTTCTCAGAGCTGAGACAATGGCTGGTCACTATACCACACCGTGCAGCTATTACCACATTATGACCAACCACCTAATATTGAGTATGCAAATTGTGTTCTTATATAAATCAAACCATATGATAAATGTTAAAGTGCAATGTGCAAATGTTATCCATATAGTGTCTGTGCAGCCATACCATTATGACAACCCACCTAATATTGAGTATGGCCCCCTTTTGCTTAAACAGTCCTGACCCATTGAGGCATGGACACCAAAGTACCATCCACATGAATGGCAGGACCCAAGGTTTCCCAGCAGAACATTGGCGCTGCCAACTTGCCTTCTTATACCGCATCCTCGAGCTATCTCTTCCCCAGGTAAGTGACGCACACGCACCCGGCCATCCACATGATGTAAAAGAAAACGTAATTCATCAGACCAGGCCACCTTCTGCCATTACTCCGTAGTCCAGTACTGATGTTGATGTGACCGGTGTAGAAGCTTTTGGCTATGGACATGGGTCACCATGGACTTCACAGCCCCATACACAACAAACTGCGATGCCCATTTTTTTCTGCTTTCACCACATCAACTTCATGAACAACATGTTCACTTGCTGCCTAATATATCCCACCAATTTTTAGATGCCATTGTAACAAGATATTCCCTTACCTGTCAGTGGTCATAATGTTATAGCCGATTGGTGTATAACCACCCTTACTCATCATTTGTGTCCACAAGTCCATCTGAATATACATAGTGCCTTCATATTCCTCCTTCGTGTAAACATCAATCAGGGGTATCTTTACACTCTATTTGGACATTGTGTATTTTGCCATGGAAAGTCAGTTGATGTTTACTGGTTTCAAGGCTTATTACCAAAGTTCTATTTGTAAATAATAAAACAGCTTCTTCGAGACTCCAGGTGGGAAAGAAAGTACACACTCATTGATCTTCTAACCAGCTCTGCAAACAGGCTTGTTTACAGACCCCCAGCAAATTGTGAAAAACCAGAATGTCTTTGTGTGGCCTTGCATGACTTCAGACCTGGAATTAACCCCTTTAATATTTTGGCCTGTCCACAACTTAGATCAGTCAGTATTAAATCCTGAATCCTAAAAATTTAATGTAGGAGGGAAGAGCCCGATGTGGGCATCATGCAGGTGCAGCTGCTAAGCCTGAGGCCTGCGAAACCCCCCCTCGAAATGTAACTCAGAGATGATTTCTCCTCACCCCTGGCCAGTTCCCAGCCAGTTCTCCTAGTTCCACGCTAGTTCCCCCGCAAGGTGTCCCAAGCGTCCTTTGGGAAACGGCACGGCTGAATATTTTCCTCGGCACTCCCCTCTGCTGAAGGAGAAACGATCGGCTTGGAGCTAGCAAGGAAGGCAGAGCAGCATGGACCGGTCCGGCCCAGTCTGACGGGGCAGTGAGGTGACCGAAAGCGAGCAACAGTGGGAGCCCTAGCACCAGCGCACCCCCCCTGAGCGGCGGACACAGCCTGTATGCAGAGGGGGTGAGTCACAGTCACAGAACATGTAATTTGTTTGAACTGAGTTTCCATTGTGTACAGGACTGGTTTATGCTCCCCCTAGTGGTTTAAAAGGAAACTGCCTGAAGTACTAAAAGACTGTAAACTGGCTACAGGGGGTCCCCGACTTACGAACAGGTTAGGGACTTTCCCCTTGTTTGTAAGCGGGAAATGTTCGTAAGTCGGGCCGCGCATGCGCAGAACGACAATTACGGACATTTCCGATGTTCCGTCGAATGGCTGCGCATGCGCAGAACGACAATTACGGACATTTCCGATGTTCTGTCGAATGGCTGCGCATGCGCAGAACGACAATTACGGACATTTTCGATGTTCCTTTGAATGGCCGCGCATGCGCAGAACAATTACGGACATTTCCGACGCTCCGTCTGGCCTCGCATGCGCAGAACAGCAGATGGTCCCCGGAGCGTCCCGTTCGTAAGTAGGAGTTGTTCGTAAGTCAGGCGTTCGTAAGTCGGGGACCCCCTGTATAGCAGAATGTAATGGCAGGAGGTACTGCATTTACACCAGGACACTGATATAATTGCCCACCCACTGTGAGAGGATTTTATGAGAGGACACAGTTTCTTAAAGGGGGCACTTAATATCTGTATGCCAAGTTACTTGTATGAACTGAAATGATCAACACTTGAACAACATTTTGATAGTATACCGCCCAGTTTGTATCTTTGCTTGAATTTAAAAAAAAGGACTGCAAACTGGCCAAAGCATATTGAAATGGCGTGGTATTTTTGCAAGTATACAAGGACACTGATTTAACTGGCTTCTGATTGGAGAGGATATTGTGAGAGGCTACACTTTCCTAAAGGGGCACTCAAAAGAGATTGGGGCTCGAATATTCGTACGCCAAATTATCTGTATGAATCAAACTGACTTATCGATGAACATCATTCTGATTGTATACTGCTCAAAATACACGGCCAGGTGGTGGAGCAAAGGGGAGAGGGACATACAAAAACAACTGTCATCAATAGCAGAGTGTTCTTCCTGGAGGGGCAAAGAATAGAAACTGCCGTTCTGCTCTTTTTTTTTCCTTTCTTCAGCCCCCCTTCTGTCCCCCTTTTTTTTTTGTATCCCGACGTATACCCCTAGCCCATATACAGTATGAGGGGCAGGTCGGTAAAGGGTGCCGGAGCTAACCCCCCCCCCCCCCAAAGTAAGTGCCAGTCCCAGGACAATCAGGAAATACATGACACAGGAAAATGGTAAAGACAGCCCGGGTAAACGGTCTGGTACTAAAAGTAAAATGCCAGAAGCAACGCCTAAATTTGGGCAGAGAAGATCTTTAGCAGACACCAATACACCATCACAAGCCATTGAGGAGACCGCCGAAGATAGCGAATCTGGACTAAGACAGGAAAAGCACCTACCAACTAAAGATGAGATGGCGGAAACGTTTGCAAGGCTTGAAAAGTTCATACAGGGAAAACTGGTGACCATGCACGATGACATGAATCATGTACTCAAAAGAGTCGAAGAAGTTGAAGAAAAATTGGACTCCCAGGCGGCTGCCATGATAGAGCTCAAGGAACAGTTGGAGGGGATGCAGAGAGACCATAAGTACATACGATACAAAATGGAAGATCAGGAGAATCGTGGCAGGTGGAAAAATCTAAGGATCAAGGGGTTACCAGAGCTGCCAGGCGAGGATTTACAGGAAAAAATTTACAAAGTATTTGGCCCACTGCTGGGGAACGAAGAGACAGTAAAGATTAAATTTGAAAGAATACATAGGATTAGAAAACCAGCAGAGATGGCAGGTGAAATCCCAAGAGATGTGATTGCAAGATTCCATAATTATAAAGACAAAGAGCAGGTATGGATAAAACTTAAAACAACAGCAGCCAAGTACGAAGAGTCTTAATTACAGATATTTCCTGATCTGGCACCCGAAACCCTCATGAGGAGAAGGTTGTTGATGCCCCTGTTGGAATTACTGAAAACTAATGATATACAATACTTTTGGGGCTTCCCAGCCTGCCTAATAGAAAGGAAAGAGGGCCGGTCGGCAACATTAAGATTTCCAGAAGATATTGAAAAATTCTGCAACAAATGGACATTCCGCTAGTTGAGATACCAGTCTGGCGGGATGCACATGAGAAAACATCTAACTTGGTGGACCAACAGCAGTGGCACCTGACTGAAAAGAAGAAACCACTCAAGAAGAAGCTCGAGAGAGGATGAAAAAGAGAAAGAGGATTGGACATGAGGGTTGGGGGAGGACAGAGAGGACTGGGGGCTGGAAGAGGGAGAGCGTTGCAGGTCGGGGGGCGGGGCAGTTATGGGCACCCTTAACAGGGGGGCGGTAGCCTGTCGAGGGTAACATAGATGGAGCTCAACCTCCCAGGGGGGGGGGGGGGTGATCCGGTGGGTAGGAAGGATTGGGTGGGCCACGGATCCCAGGGCCATGGGAAGGCCAAAGTTTGGGTGGGGTATCTCTCCAATACAAAGAAAGCGGGATATAAGAAGTGCCAAAATCCCAGGGTCCAGAAGAGTTAAAACATCAATGTCTATTGAATGCCCATAATGATAGAAAACATGGATGATAGACAAATAATAGGGGTTCTAAAGATGAGATGGTTATTTAATGACGGAAGTGGGTTGAGGGAATGTCGTGATACAGGTCACATTAAAAATAGTATCCTATAATGTATGTGGGCTTAATACCCCCCTTAAAAGGTTTAACATCTTGAGAGATGTTAAGCCTTTTAGCATCTCTCAAGATGTTAAACCTTTTAAGGTTTAACATCTTGAGAGAACTAAAGCACCTTAAAGCCTATGTAGTTTTACTACAGGAGACGCACATCTCTCAGGACTCAAGCCTTAAAATTTGGTCATATGACTACCCAGTGTGGTATTATGGGGACTCCCCAACCAAACGAGCTAAGGGCGTCGCTATAGGATTTGCTAGAGGAGTAAGGTTCACCCCAGAAGAGAGAATGGTGGACAGGGAAGGGCGCTATTTGCTTTTAGGGGTAGAATAAATGAGGTGGAGTATTCCATAGCAAATATATACGGACCTAATACAAACCCAATAAAAATTTTAAATGGGGTGGTAGAGAAGTTTGTGGAGTTTAAGATAGGTGGAGCTATCATGACTGGGGATTTTAATTTCTGTCTGGATCCTGACGTGGACAGTACGTCCCATGAACAGCGGACTGGGATGGCACAGTGGAAGTCACTTAAAAATAAATGATATCAACATCAACTAATGGACATATGGAGAATACAACATGCAAAAGTACGTGACTATACGTTCCACTCCGCTGTACACGGTACGTACTCGAGAATTGATTTATTTTTGGTAGAGCATAGGATGCTGAACGTGGTGACAAGCTCAAACACATTGTGACCTTCTCGATCACGCCCCAGTATCAATAAAACTAAACATAGAGGGTGTACAAAATAGGTCCAATTTATGGAGACTTAATGAAGAACTGATACAGGATGTAGAGGTCGCGGATAGAATTAAAAAAGAGGTTTATTTTAAAATAGTTCAGACGAGATATCAGAAGCCACAGTATGGGAGGCCCATAAGGCCTACATCAGGTGGATCTTGATCGCGATAAGAGCAGCGAAAAAAAAAGGAGAGTAGGCGCAAAGGGGAAGAATTATATAAAGATATTCACAACCTTGAACAGTCATAAAAATACAGGAGACCACGGAGCTGAACTGGCAGTTATCATAAAAAGAGAGGAACTAAAAGATCTTATTGAACAGGAAAACAGAACGCTTTTTTATCGGCTCAAGAAAGAGAGGTACCAATGGGGAAATATGTCGTGTAAATATTTATCCAAAATGTTAAAAAAGAAAACCAGGGCCAATTTTATTGAATGTATACAAACTGGTAACGGGGAAAAATTATACTCAACCCCAGATATAGCGCAGGCTTTTCATGATTATTACGGGAAACTATACTCGATAACTCAAAAAGATCCCCCAGATAAGGTTAAAAAGAGGCTTGATAACACTAGAGCTCTGTTAAATTAAACAGGCCTAAAAAAAATTCCCCCGGATAAATTTAGCTCTTTAGAGGATCCCATAACGGAAGCAGAGATACTTAAAATTTTAAGAGTCACCAGCCGGGAAAAGTCCAGGTCCCGATGAGTTGTCGACCGTATACTACAAAAAGTTCAGTGACATTTTAGTCCCCAAGATGTGTTCCTATTTGAATGGGATAGGTGCCAAATGGGAGATACGATGTGAAGCAATAGAGGCCGCAATTAGCATCATCCCAAAAGAAGGAAAGGATCCCTCATTGTGGTCAAGCTATAGGCCCATTTCCCTATTGAATGCCGACGTGAAGTTGTTTGCAAAGATACTAGCAGGCAGAATGAAGACAGTAATGAATGACATGGTGCACACAGACCAAGTGGGCTTCATCCCAGGCAGGAAAAGTAGGGATAATGGCATTAGAACTCTTTTACTAGTACAAAAGATAAAAGATAGCAAATCCCCAGGACTGCTACTGTCTATAGACGCCGAAAAAGCATTTGACAGAGTAGACTGGGGATTTATGCAGAACACACTGGAGGCATTTGGAGTGGACCCTACGATGACTCACAGGATAAACACCCTATATAATCACCCTGCAGCAAGGGTAAAAATTAATGGGACAGTATCAGGGTCCTTTGAAATGTATAATGGGACCCGACAGGGTTGCCCCCTGTCCCCGTTACTGTTTATCCTATCATTAGAACCATTGTTGGCAAGGGTTAGACAAAATCCAGATATTAGGGGGATACAGATTGACGAGGAGGAACATAAACTAGCAGCTTATGCCGACGACATCTTGTTTTACATTACAAGCCCAAGGATAACCCTCCCCAACCTTCTGAAAACTTTAAAAACCTACGGCGATGTAGCAAATTTTAAAATGAACTCCTCAAAATCAGAAATCCTTAACCACTTGCCGCCCGCCCTATAGTGGATTGACGTCGGCAAAGTGGTTGCAAAATCCTGACAGGACGTCATATGACGTCCTCAGGATTTTGAGCCGCTGCGCGCCCCCGGGGGCGTGCATCGCGGCGATCGTTGCTGCGGGGTGTCAGTCTGACACCCCGCAACTCCGATCTAGGTAAAGAGTCTCCGACGGAGACTCTTTACCACGTGATCAGCCGTGTCCAATCACGGCTGATCACAGTGTAAACAGGAAAAGCCGGTCATCGGCTTTTCCTCACTCGCGTCTGTCAGACGCGAGTAGAGGAGAGCCGATCGGCTGCTCCTCTGACAGGGGGGGGTTTGTGCTGATCGATTATCAGCACAGCCCCCCCGAGGATGCCCCCACTGGACCACCAGGGATGCCACTGGACTACCAGGGATGCCAGCACCAGGTATGCCACCCTAGACCACCAGGGATGCCAGTTAGTGCCCCCTAATGGATGCCAATCAGTGCCCACAATGGATGCCAATCAGTGCCCACAATGGGCATCACTGATTGGCAGGCATTTTTGTTTGGCACTGATTGGCATCCATTACAGTACATCAGTGCCGCCTATCAGTGCCCTGCTGTGCCACCTATTAGTGCCCATCCATGCCACCTATCAGTGCCCATCCGTGCCCCCTATCAGTGCCCATCCGTGTCGCCTATCAGTACCCATCCGTGCCGCCTATCAGTGCCCATACGTGCCGCCTATCCGTGCCCATACGTGCCGCCTATCCGTGCCCATCTGTGCCGCCTATCCGTGCCGATTATCCGTTCCACCTATCAGTGCCGCATATTAGTGCCCATCATCAGTGCCCATCAATGCCACCTCATCAGTGCCACCTCATCGGTGCCCGTCAGTGCAGCCCCATCAGTGAAGGAGAAAACTTACTTATTTAAAAAGTTTTGTAACTGAAACAAAAAAAATACTTTTTTTTTCAAAATTTTTGGTCTTTTTTTATTTTTTTTAGCAGAAAATAAAAATCCTAGAGGTGATCAAATACCACTAAAAGAAAGCTCTATTTGTGGGGAAAAAATGATAAAAAATTCGTTTGGGTACAGTGTAGCATGACCGTGCAATTGTCATTCAAAGTTGCAACAGCGCAGAAAGCTGAAAATTGGTCTGGGCAGGAAGGTGTTTAAGTGCCCAGTATGGAAGTGGTTAACATAAGCGTTAAGCCACAGGAGGAACGAATATTCAAACAGGACTTCCCATTTATTTGGAGGGACACCGAGTTAAAGTATTTAGGAGTCAAAATAACACCCTCACTGGAGACCACTTACCAACAGAACTTCATCCCTCTGTTGAATGACATCAAACCCGATTTAAATAAAATCGCCTCTAGACAAAAGTCAGGAATTGTTAGGATAAACAGCTTCAAAATGATAATCCTCCCTAAAATATTATATAAGATGCAAATGTTACCAAACTCAATCTCAGAAACATATTTCAAAATACTAAACACTCTACTTCGTAGGCTTATTTGGCAGAACAAAAAAGCCTGGTATGAGTTTGGAGGTATTAACGAGAGATAAGGCACAAGATGGTTTGGGGGTACGGGAACTAAAAACTTATTATACTGCTATTCTTATGTCACGGGTGGATGAATGGGTAAAAAAATAAAAATAAAAGTAAAAAAGGTGGGTCAAATTGGAAAGTAAGATGAGTAAGGTTACTCTAGGGAAAGTGATATGGATTCCGACACATATAAGAGAGATTTAGATGAGCACACTCACACGATTAGACGTATAGCAATGGCAATGTGGGACACGGTACACAAAAGGGAAAAGTGGAGATATAATTCCCCTATGATACCATTAAGCGACACATATTATTTTGCACCAGGGAAAAAAAGTTTGTTTGGGAACTGGATTAAGCAAAAAGACGCACAATTAAAAGATATTACAGTACTTGGCAAAATATGCACTTTTCAGGAACTGACTAATAAAAAAAGATGTAATGAAAGTGAACAGGTGGAGTTATGCACAGTTGAAACATTTTGTGGAGTCCCTCCCCAACCGATCAGGTCGGAGGACAGCCTGCTCCCACTAGAGCGGCTGTGCTCAGCGACAGACGAAAGGAAAAGGGATTTCGAGGATCTATAAAATTTTGAATGGATTAAGGATATCGGGGCCCCCGCCATTTATTAAAAAATGGGAGCAAGATATGGGAATAGGAGACATGGAGGTAGATGTTGGTAAAATTTTACGGTTGACACATGCTACATCATCGGACTGTAGTTAGACAGAAATGAATTACAAGTGCTTGGCACGCTGGTACTTAACTCCAGATAAATTACACTGGTACCAAAGGGACACCTCTAACTTATGCTGGAAGGGATGTGCGGAAATTGGAACTATGTCCCATATATGGTGGACATGCCCTAAAATAAAAGTATACTGGAAAGAAGTAATATCAATAATAGAAGGAATTACTGGTACTAAAATACCTGAGGAGCCATGGGTTTGTCTGTTCCATGGGGTCAGTATGTCCATCAAACAATATAGGAGAACATTGCTGCTCCATCTTCTAAATGCAGCAAAAAGTTTATTCCCCAGACAGTGGAAGGATCCCGAGCCCTTCGTTGAGGAGTTGGTTATGTAAAATCAATAAAACCTATAATATAGAGTTCCTTAGGTTCAGTGGTGAAGTAGGAGAAGAAGAGTTCGTTAGGAGATGGAATGATTGGTTAAAGTACAAGCTATCACCAAGATATGCCGAAAGGATGGCAGAGGGAAGGTTGGGGGGGGGGTGAGAGTGAGGGGGCGGGACTGAAAGACAGGTACTTGGAGAGATTAGGGGTGGGTAGGGGGTATCAATTTTAGACTCTTGGTATTTGCATAAGTGGGGTTCGGTAGTGGCAACCCGGCTCTGTCTGAATTTGTTTTGTATGGATTTTTGTCTAAGAAAAAAATCAAATAAAGAAATTGAAGAAAAAAAAAAAAATCCTGAAATGTATGTCATATTTTTAATTAGTTCACTGATGCTCTGACACGTGTCTTTGGTGATCTCTGATCTCCTTATGAAGTGTTTCTTACATGATGAAGATCAGCCATGGAGTATATCTGAGGTGTATATCAGGGTGTGCTTCTTCCCCACATGAGAGCTGTGATGTCCAGCAACATTTATATAGAAGACATTTCCCGCACTTAAGTCACTAATACACCTCAAGGGTTGTGTGGGATGTACAGGACAGGACTTCAGTGACTAACAATACCCTTTCTCAGGACAGGAAAGTGGCTTCTCCCCCGTGTGCAATTTCTGGTGTCTATAAAGATTGAATGTTTTTGAAAAGCATTTCCCGCACACAAGACATGAATATGGTTTTTCTCCCGTGTGAGACCTTTGATGTTGGACAAGCCGTGTTTTTTGTACAAAACATTTCCCACACTCAGGTCAGGAATAAGGCTTCTCCCCTGTGTGCGATTTCTGATGTCTGTAAAGATGGGACTTCTGTGAAAAACATTTCTTGCACTCGGAACAGGAATATGGCTTTTCCCCTGTGTGAGACCTCTCATGTTTGACAAGGTCTGCTTTTTGTACAAAACATTTCCCACACTCAGGACAGGAATAAGGCTTCTCCCCTGTGTGCAAGCTCTGATGTCTGCAAAGATTGCACTTCTGTGAAAAACATTTCCCGCACTCAGAACAGGAATACAGCTTCTCATCTGTGTGAGACCTCTGATGTTTGCAAAGACGGGACTTCAGTGCAAAACATTTCCCGCACTCAGGACAGGAATATGGCTTTTCTCCTGTGTGAAACCTCTGATGTGTGACGAGTTCTGATTTTTGTACAAAACATTTCCCGCACTCAGGACAGGAATAAGGCTTCTCCCCTGTGTGCAATCTCTGATGTCTGGAAAGATGGGACTTCTGTGAAAAACATTTTCCGCACTCGGAACAGAAATATGGCTTCTCACCCGTGTGAGAGCTCTGATGTTTGTAGAGACGGGACTTCAGTGAAAAACATTTCCCGCACTCAGGACAGGAATATGGCTTTTCTCCTGTGTGAGACTTTTGATGTTGGACAAACACTGATTTTTTTACAAAACATTTCCCGCACTCGGAACAGGAATATGGCTTTTCCCCCGTATGATACATCTGATGTGTGACAAGTTCTGATTTTTGTACAAAGCACTTCCCACACTCAGGACAGCAATAAGGCTTCTCCTCTGTGTGCAATCTCTGATGCCTGTAAAAATTGTACTTCTGTGAAAAACATTTCCCACATTTAGAACAGGAATACAGATTCTCATCTGTGTGAGATCTCTGATGTTTGTAGAGACTGGACTTGAGTGAAAAACATTTCCCGCACTCAGGACAGGAATATGGCTTTTCTCCTGTGTGAGATCTCTGATGTGTGTAAAGACGGCCCTTCTGTGAAAAACATTTCCCGCACTCAGGACAGGAATATGGCTTCTCCCCTGTGTGAGACCGCTGATGTGTGACAAGTTCTGATTTTCGTACAAAACATTTTCCGCACTCAGGACAGTTATATGGTTTCGCTCCTGTGTGACATTTCTGATTCATGTAAAGGGAGGAATTGTCTGAAAAACATTTCCCGCACTCAGGACAGAAATATGGCTTTTCACCCGTGTGAGATCTGTGATGTACGACAAGTTGTGATTTATGTACAAAACATTTCCCACACTCAGAACAGGAATACGGCTTCTCACCTGTATGAGTTATTTCATGCACATTAAGACTGTATTTAGAACGAAAATATTTCCCGCAATCAGGACAGGAATATGGTTTCTCCCCCTTGTGAGATCTCTGATGTGTGAAAAGATTGGACTTCTTTGAAAAACATTTCCCACACTCTGGACATGTATGTGGCTTCTCCCCTGTGTGAGATCTGTGATGCTCATTAAGAGTGCATTTAAATTGGAATCCCTTCCCGCACTTAGTACAGGGAAACCTCTTATCTGTTGGAAGGACGGCACCGTCCCGCACAGTCTGAGGTTCCTCAGGATAAGAGGAATACGATGGTCCGGCACCGTCCCGCACAGTCTGAGGTTCCTCAGGATAAGAGGAATACGATGGTCCGGCACCGTCCCTCACAGTCTGAGGTTCCTCAGGATAAGAGGAATACGATGGTTCGGCACCGTCCCGCACAGTCTGAGGTTCCTCAGGATAAGAGGAATACGATGGTCCGGCACCGTCCCGCACAGTCTGAGGTTCCTCAGGATAAGAGGAATACGATGGTCCGGCACCGTCCCGCACAGTCTGAGGTTCCTCAGGATAAGAGGAATACGATGGTCCGGCACCGTCCCTCACAGTCTGAGGTTCCTCAGGATAAGAGGAATACGATGGTCCGGCACCGTCCCGCACAGTCTGAGGTTCCTCAGGATAAGAGGAATACGATGGTCCAGCACCGTCCCTCACAGTCTGAGGTTCCTCAGGATAAGAGGAATACGATGGTCCGGCACCGTCCCTCACAGTCTGAGGTTCCTCAGGATAAGAGGAATACGATGGTCCGGCACCGTCCCGCACAGTCTGAGGTTCCTCAGGATAAGAGGAATACGATGGTCCATCTACACTGTGTGGTGCCGGATGGACATTTGAGGTAGTCGGGTTTTCTCCTGGACTATACTGTGTGATGTCCTCATCTTCTACTTTACAGTCTGGAGACAAAGTGAGACCATCCTCTGAGGTTTTCCTCATCTCCCGTCCATCTACTAAAATAGAAATAAAAAGATTATTACTAGACATGAGCAGATTGGTTCCCCTAAACCAGGACTCCGCCCACATCAGGCAGCTTTGTCTCTGAGAATCTTAAAGGATAAGTTCACCCATATTCGGGGTGTGACATGTAATGAATGCACCGGCCCCAGCACCTCCCGCTCCCCGCTGTGACAGCTCCCCTCACCCCCCCCCCCCCGTCAAAATAAATAAAATAAAAAAATTGCTGTGTGGGGCTCTGCCTGGCCGCGTCACTCATTCACAGCGCACTGTGAATAGAAAACTACAAGGTCCAGCAGTCTTAGCGGCTATCAGCTTGCAGTTTTCAATGAACGACCACGGTGCTGTGAGCGCCATTGTAGTTCATTCATTCTTCCTTTCAGATTTTATTGGCTTGCTTGTATGAGGCATGAGCAAGCCAATACACTGAAAGCTCTGCAGGAGACCTGCATGGCATCAGCAATCTGCTGATCACGTGTGCAATACTTTATAGGCTCCTGCAACAAAAAATTATAAATGCAAATTTTTTCCCCTGCAAAGGTAAACGTATCCTTTAATATTCCACCTGCAAGGTAAATAATAAATGAATCTTATGAATCAACTACCAGTTCATTTCTTTATTCATGGACCTTAGTCAGAGAGTGAGGAAACAATGAGAACTGTCTTTTATAGGAGTGACAGTGATGAGGGGATTATAGGACGAGTGTCCCCACCCCCCTCTATCACTCATTGTCATCTTCCCAACACAAGAAGTACCGTACTTCCCTATTTAGTCATGAATAACAGCGGGGCTGAGCCCCACCAGAGGTCAGAGAGTGAGGATGGGGGGAGATCAACCAAGATGAAGACTGGACTGATCCTGAAGACCACCAGCACTGGGTTATTGGCTCCTCCCTCATTATCACTTTCTGTTTAAGGTTCTAAAGTTTGAGGATGGACATGTATCAATAAAAAAAGTTTTAAAAAAACATAATTTTTAAATGAGCAGTGATTTATTGATGCTTAAAGCAGAACTCCACCCAATTTTAAAACGGTTGCTCAATGACATCACAGCAATGTATTCAGTGATAAACTGAACTTTTTTTTTTCTTGTGTACCTGTGTTTATGTGCTGTTCCTCTCTGCTTCCTGTCTGTATCCACTGCGGATATTCGGTCATTTCCTGTTAGCCGCACTGTCTCCTGGGAGCTCGTGGCATTGTTCCCAGGAGTCATTGCGGAGGCCTGCCAGGAGTTATCGCGGGATTTCTAAACAGGAAGTGAATTCTTTTTTATTTGTATTCGTGTGGTTGCCATCACAACGGGGCGGAAACTTCCAACACCGCCCATTGTGATGACAACCCTGAAGTTTACGGCGCCGCTCGCTGTAAACACTGGGCATGCACGTCAAAGATCGGTGATGCTGGGAGCACAGCATTTACCGCATCCCGGAAATCAATGCTTGTGGGCTTCACATGCCCACAAGCAAGATGGGAACAGCCAGGATCGGATTTTATAACATCTTCATTGCAAACGAAAACGGACAGCAGCTGATTTAAAACACCAAAAAAGTGAGTAGTATTTAATGATTGGGAAAGTGTCAGAATGACTTAAAAAAAAAAAAATATGGTCGCCGGACCTCCGCTTTAAAGTGAAAGTATAAAAATGAAAAATTGCTTTCAATATAGTGCCTGGGGGGTCCCCTTAGTCCACCTGTAAAGTGGCACATTTGTACTGTGTATAGAAGCTGCTGCAGCAATAATTGCATTTATAAAGCCCAAAAAATGACATTTTCCCTGAAGCTTTCTTTATTTTGTAAGCAACGGCTTGGGGAGCCAGTCTGTATGATGAGGCCACAATGTAGTGCTCTGGGAACAAGATTAGAGATTTTCTGGATAAATTCTGCTGTCTCTTCCACAGATTTTGGATTTCTACTTGTGTAACAGGTGCGGAAATGTTTTTCTTTGGGTGTCGGTGGCGCCTTCACACCGTAACCCCACAGAGGTACTCTTGACTAAAGCAAGAAATGGCCTTGCTATCAAAAATTGTAATGATATGCACCTGTCAAACAGGTGTGGAAAAATTGATCTTTGGGTGTTAAAGGGGTTGTAAAGGTTTGTGTCTTTTCACCTTAATGCATCCTATGCATTAAGGTGAAAAAACACCTGGCAATGAATGACGGCCCCCCAGCCCCCCCCCCCCGTTTACTTACCTGAGCCCGTTCACCTGCTGTGTGCATCCCCCGACATCCTCTTCTCCACGGAGTCTGGCCGTTGATTGGATAGATTGATAGCAGCGCAGCCATATATGAGAGGCAATAAGATCTGGTGAGTTACACTGGATTGGGGTGATTGGTGGTAGTCACTATTGGTGAAATATGTTTAAAGTGGAAAAAAGACACAGGAGTGTACTTTGTGTTTATAAAATAACTTCAAAGTTCCTTAGGACTGAATACAATGGATTCTTATGCTTTGTTTAACCACTTTCTTCCCACACTAAAGACGGCTACAGCGCAGGCTTACTTTGTCGGGAGGGCGTACATGGACATACTCCCATGATCGTGTGGCACGCTCTGTGATCGCTGAGTATGAAGGATTCAGCTGATCACAGATCAGGGTACAGGGCCAATCACAGCAGCCCCTTACCATGTGATCAGCTGTGTCCAATCACAGCTGATCACAGATGTAAACACAAGTCGGCTATCGCCTTTCCTTTCCTCACACTGACAGCATGAAAAGAGGAGAAGAGAGCCGATGACCCACTTGTGTTAAAGGGATATCTACACTGATAATCAGGGAACTGATTAACAGTGCAGTCCCAACATTGCGCACCAGTGCTGCCTATCAGTGCCAACCAGTGTTGCGAATCAGTGCCTCCTCATCAGTGCAGCCTTATAAGCACACATCAGTGAAGGAAAAAAGGTACCTGTTTTAAAACAAAATATATTTTTTTTTGCAAAATACCACTAGGGATGAGCCGAACACTGTTAAAGTCTATGGGACACGAACGTGAAAAATCAAAAGTGCTAATTTTAAAGGTTAATATACAAGTTATTGTCAAAAAAGGGTTTGGGGACCCGGGTCCTGCCCCAGGGGACATGTATCAATGCAAAAAAAAGTTTTAAAAACGGCAGTTTTTTCTGGAGCAGTGATTTTAATAATGCTTAAAGTGTAACAATAAAAGTCATACCTGGGGGGTGTAAAGTATGCCTGTAAGGTGGCGCATTTTTCCCATGTTTAGAACAGTCCCTGCACAAAATGACATTTCTAAAGGAAAAAAGTAATTTAAAGCTACTCGCGGCTATAATGAATTGTTGGGTCCCAGCAATACAGATAAAAGGCATTGAAAAAAATGGCATGGGTTCCCCCCCAGTCTATTACCAGGCCCTTTGGGTCTGATATGAATATTAAGGGGAACCCTGAACCAAAATGTAAAAAAAAAATTGCGTGGGGGTCCCCCCAAATTCCATACCAGGCCATTCAAAGTGTGACAGCGCTGAAAGCTGAAAATTGGCCTAGTCAGGAAGGGGGTGAAAGTGCCCGGTAGGCAAGGGGTTAAAAACATTTTTTCGCTATGAGCACAGTGGAATTTATTTTATATATATATTTTTTCAAATATATATATTTTTTTGTTTATATGTTTTTTACAGCGCTACTAGTGATTTGAACACTATATTCTTCGATTACTTTATGATATTTATATAGTGTAATGGTCAGCACTTACATTTTTACATAACTGAAGCAAACTGCAGGAGGTCCCAAAATGCTGCCTCCCATCTCCTGGGACTGCATTGACTATACCTGCCGTACTCTGGACCAATCACTGAGCAGCACTGCCACGAAACACACGCAGTGGCTAGCCAACTCGGGCGTGGTCCTTGACTTGGGGTATGAGGGAGAACTTATTCTGAGCAATAAGACTGTCCGTGATACACGTTCACAGCCCGCACTGCCTCTGGCCACCACTAGAGGCTACGCCGCCAGCCTGGTCACGTGCTCTATGCCCAACGTCCCATCCGGTTCCTCTGGCTACAGCGAGCAGCTGCTGGAATGCACGCCGCCACGGAGGTGGAGGAGCTTTGAGCTATACTAACAAGCCTGCAGTCCCAGTGCCGGGATGGGCACCTTTTAATGTAAGAGGCCAATCGGCCAAACGTTTTTTATTCAAGTTTTTTATACCAATAAATGGGTTGCACTATGGAAGTTTCCTATTTGTGTTCCATGTCCTATCCCTGATATCGGAGGAAAGAGGTCACTGCATTTCACCCCTGTCTATCGAATGTGTGTAGGCACTATCCTGCTAAAGCAGTTGTGACCATCTTTCTAATTAA
This sequence comes from Rana muscosa, assembly GCA_029206835.1. Taxonomy (NCBI): domain Eukaryota; kingdom Metazoa; phylum Chordata; class Amphibia; order Anura; family Ranidae; genus Rana; species Rana muscosa. The sequence continues at coordinate 32,206,269 of JARGYO010000094.1, forward strand.
AGAGGTCCACACAATCTGGTAAGCACAATCTACTACCTGTGCACTTTGGGTGTCATAATCTTTAGTGGTATGGTGAAGGAATAAGATTGCACTTTTTTTGAGAATTCATCCATTACAGTAAGACTTTGTTGTTGGTGGCTTTTCACATTGTATTTGAAGCACTCCAATTTGTTTCATCTGACACAAGTTGGGACTATATATGTTGATATATGCTTTTCACATTGGATCTGAAGCACTTAATTTTGTTTCATTTGACACAAGTTGGGACTATATACGTTTAATGATCCAGCCACCAATTGCTAATTGGACTGTATCTGATCATTACAAAAAAAAAATTGTGTATCTCTCACAGGATGCACTACTGTTTTGTTGCATTTTTGAATTTTATATTTTATATTGTGTTATTTGCTAATAAATAGGAATTAATACAACTATAGCTATATTCAAACAGCGCCCCCTACCACTCACAGTGTCCCATCAGTGCAGCCTCATCAGTGTCCCATCAGTGCAGCCTCATCAACTCTTATGGGAAGGCTCTCCACAAGGTTTAGGAGTGTGTCTTTGGGAATGTCTGACCATTCTTCCAGAAGCACATTTGTGAGGTCAGGCACTGATGTTGGAGGGGAAGGCCTGGCTCGCAGTCTCCGCTCTAATTCAACCCAAAGGTGTTCTATCAGGTTGAGGTCAGGACTTTGTGCAGGCCAGTCAAGTTCCTCCACACCAAACTCGCTCATCCATGTCTTTATGGACCTTGCTTTGTGCACTGGTGCGCTGTCATGTTTTAACAGGAAGAGCCATTTCCAAACTGTTCCCACAAAGTTGGGAGCATGAAATTGTCCAAAATGTCTGGGTATACTGCTGCCTTAAGAGTTCCCTTCACTGGAACTAAGGGGCCAAGCCCAACCCCTGAAAAACAACCCCACACTATAATCCCTCCTCCACCAAAATGATTTGGAGGAGTGGCCCAATACGTTTGGCAATATATTGCAGATGAGCGAGTTTGGGGTGGAGGAACTTGACTGGCCTGCATACAGTCCTGACTTCACCACGATAGAACACCTTTGTGATGAATTAGAAAAGAGACTGCGGGGGCGTGGCTTAGCGGCAGATGTAACAGGCAGCAAGGTCACGCTGCTCCGCCGTACATCCGCTCAAATATCCTGCAAAAAGCCAGAAACACCGCTCGTTCTGCATCCCCGGTTACCGGCATAGATAGCCGCCGTCCCCGGACACATGGAGGTATCTTTAGCTTCACTGGGCACAATGTCAAAGCGGGGACCAGCGTCCCGCTCCGCTCCGGACCAAGCTGGCGGCGGGCCACCTTGTGCTGCAAAAGAGACCTACAAGGCTGCAGCTATGAAGCTTCTGGGCGAAATGGCACCTAGAGACTCCCCTCAGCCAGCATTCATCCACCCTGACCCAGATGATGACCGCAATGAGGCTGATAACACCATACCACTAGAGCAGTGGTCATCAACCCTGTCCTCAGGGCCCACTAACAGGCCAGGTTTGCAAGATAACTGAAATGCATCACAGGTCATATCATTTGCTGCTCAGTGATTGCAGTATTCTAGTCTGCATCTCCCCAAGGTAATACATAAAACCTGGCCTGTTAGTGGGCCCTGAGGACAGGGTTGATGATCACTGCACTAGAGGACCCAGCTACACCTCGTCTTCCATGGGACAGTGTGAGTACTCCAGTATGTGTGTCAGACGAGACCTCAGCCCATGCCCCTGACCAGGACAGTCCAGCGCCCACTCTCAGAGACATTATTGCAGCAGTGCTCTCATGCAACACCTCTATAGCAGCCATAACCTCAGAAACTAAAGGGGTTAAAACTGCACTCTCTTTTGTTAGACAAGACATGCAAAAATTGCGGGACCGCACTACATCACTGGAGGGCAGACTGAGCACATTGGAGGATGAATGGGCCCCTATGCAATGGGAGGTGCACTATAATACAATGGCGGTAGACAAGCAGGCTGCCCGCATTGACGACATGGAAAATAGAATGAGGAGAAATAATGTCCAGGCGATAGGCATTCCTGAAAAGACTGAAGGAAAGAACCCGGTACAATTTATTGAACAGTGGCTTCTACAGATATATGGGAAAGACGCCTTTACTCCCATGTTCTGCGTCGAAAGAGCCCATAGGGTACCCATGAGACCATTACCACTGGGCAACCCGCCTCGCACGTTCTTGTTCAAACGACTCAATTAAAAAGATAGAGACGTTATACTCTCAAAAGCCAGAAATCTGGGAGATGCCCTAAAAATGTCTGACTCCAAAATCTCACTCTTTTTCCCCCCGACTTCTCTGCGGAAGTGCAGAAGCAGAGAGCGCAATTCAACAATGTAAAGAAACGATTGAGGGCCCTCAACGTACAGTACTCTATGCTATACCCCTCCCGACTCCGGTGGTGGCCAGAGACAAGGTCCATTTCTTTGACAGACCACAATCGGTGTCGTAATGGCTGGACAGAGAGGAACGCTCCATCCGAGGAATGGCAGCAGATCGCAGACTGGCTGTATGATGCACATAAGCTCACGGTATGCAGACCACAAACCCCGACACTGTATATCCTTCCCTACTGCTACTACATTTTTGGCATGGCGGATGCCCTACACAATGACAGAAACTGACGCTATCAACCTCATTTTACCTGGTGCGCCATATAGGCTTACGAACCGCATCAACGACAGCCCAAAAGTCACGTCTCCCCACACTCAGGACACCTTGACAGTCCCATGGGGACGAAGATTTTTCTTACAGTTTTTTTTGGGCCCTGTTGGCCTGTTGGGTGCTTTTCATGGACCAGGACCCCATACAGAACTCCAGAGGGATGACCCTTCTGTTTATTGCTGATCCCGCAACAAAACCTGACCTTCAACGCGCTCAAAAAATAAAAATGTATTTAACTTTTTTTATATTTTTTTCCTATTTGCATACAATGGTATGGCACACATGGGAGTTATGCGAGTGCAGTCTATACCCTCTCTGGACCCCCTTTTTTTTCTGTCAGTTGGACACTTTATAATAATATGACATGGCTAGATCTCATGTAGTGCTTAGTTGGAATGTGCGGGAGCTGAGTAGCGGAGTGAAAAGGCTGGCTGTGACACATGTGGCTAAGCGCTTACGGTCCTCCGTACTTTGCTTACAAAAAACGCATATGCCTACAGACCAATCCTTACAATTCTCAGCTCGTATGTTCGGCCGGCAGTTTCACTCTGCATATTCCTCGTTTTCTTCGGGGCGTTAGTATACTGATCCCCCAGGGGATCCCCTTTACATGTGCACTCTCAGTGATAGATGACAAGGGGAGGTATAATTTTCTCAGGTGCAACCTGGAGAGCTTAGAATGTATATTAGCAAATGTGTATATACCCCCCCTTTTCTGCAGAAGTTCTTAACATCTTGGCAAGCTTTCAGGCTCATCACCCTAATGTTCCGGCTCTTATCGTGGGCGACTTTAATAATTATTTAAACTTCCAACTGGATAAATTTTCGATAAATTTTCCTGATAAATTTAAGACGGGTGGTGGCCTGACACCATTTGCCCATCTACTGAAGGAGATGGGACTGCATGATGTCATCTACTAAGACATATTCCTGCCACTCTGCATCACACACCTTGGTCTTTGTAATGAGGAGATGTTACCATACATTGCTGATACTCAGTATGAACCGAGGACGGTCTCTGACCATTCTCCATACTGGGCTGAGATAAATACAGCTGGTCCCAGCAAACGGAAACACTGGAAAATAAATCAATTTTGGATATCCTTGTTCCCCACACCGGACCCAGTGACTACCCCTCTTGCGGACTTTATCACCATTAATAAAAATACTGCCCCCTCGGGTATGTTCTGGGACGCTCTTAAGGCCTTTCTCAGAGGCCAGTTTATTAAAGCAATCTCCTCCATAAAGACCAGGACCAAGACTTGGGAGATTTCTGTCCTACAGGAACTAAGGGAGGCGGAATAGGGGTTCATTGCAAACCCGACTGACCATACCGAAAGGAGATGGTTGGAGGCACAAAAGTTGGCTAATAATATGACAACATCGAAGGCAGAAAACAAGCGTTTTTTTTTTTTGCAACAAAAATACTATGAGGAAGGGGAGAACACCGGACATATGTTGGCCATGATGGCCAAGTACGGTAGGGACCCCCTCATTCATAGTGTCTGTCGAAGATGCCACCGGCTGGGTAGTAAATGCTCATCCGGAGGTTATCACGACATTTCAGACGTTCTATGAAGACGTATATTCCTCTAAGGTCTCCTCTGCTCCCACTGATATCCGGGACTTTTTCCTGGGGTGTAATTTGCCACGTCTTGAGCGGTCTGATAGGGACATGTTGGGGGCCCTTCTCACGAACAACGAACTCTCGGAGGCCCTGTCCCTTTCACCTCCGGGCAAGTCCCCGGAAGCAGACGGACTGCCGACGGAGGTATACAAAAAGTATGCTGACACTATGCTACCACAGCTAATGCAGACCTAGGTCAATTGCCCCCATCCATGTCAGAGGCCACCATAATCCTGATACTTAAGCCAGGCAAAGATCCCCTTCTCCCAAACTCCTATAGGCCCATCTCCCTGCTCACAACGGATGTGAAACTACTGGCCAGAGTGCTGGCCACTCGTCTAGCGTCTGTCATTCCAAAGCTCATCCACCGTGACCAATCAGGGTTTATCCCCTCCAGATCTATGGCACTAAACATAAGACATTTTTTTTCACTCAAAAAAAGGGTTTTATTGAGTACAGGTACATAATAGTTACAACATGAATGTACACGTTATTGGGACTAAATCACAGGTATACATCATACACAAAAGGATGAATAACGTCATTCTATTCCTTTCCCCCCCTTCATTTAATCAACAAAAAAAAAAAAAAAAAGGAATATTACATTTTTATTAACTTTTTCACCACCTCAGGTGCATGTACCCGAATCCTGGAGCCACCGATCCCAGATCTTGTAATACTTTTCCGGGCAACCCCTGTTTATATATAGAATTTTTTTGTATGGGAGGGAAGCATTCGCCTCCCTCAGCCATTCTGAAAAGGTAGGTGGTTGAGGCCTCATCCACCTCTTCGCCAGCACCTTCCTGCCTGAAAAACAAAGTCTCTTGCAGGAATGTCCTGGTGTGCCTATCAATCCCAACTGGGAAAATCCCCAGGAGGCATTGTTTAGAGTCCAATGCCAGCGGGGAGCCCATATTGTCATGGAGGAACGTCACCAGCTGTTGCCAGTATCCCTGCGATTTTGGGCAAGCCCAAATGAGATGGAAGAAGGTTCCATTGGCCGCATTACACATGGGGCAGGTGATAGTTTGATCTTTTTTGTATTTAGCTACCCTAAGTGGGGTGAGGTAGGCCCGATGTAAGATGTATAATTGAGACAACCTGTCAGAAAGCTTGGGGGACACTTGCTTACTAGTTTCCATGGCCTCTTCCCACTCCTCATCCTCAAGTGGACCCAGATCCCTTTCCCATCTAGGTTTCAATCCATATGCTATTTTAGCTAAGGATAGTGCGCCGAGCATGCTGTAGAAGCAAGAAATGAGTTTTTTGGGATCCTTTCCTTTAACCACAGCAATGATAGGATTGGGGGTAGGTGTCGGAAGAGACTGCTGGAACTGTGCCCGTGTCACATGTCGTAGTTGAATGTATCTGAATAGCATGTGGTCTTGTACTGCAAAATCAGTTTTTAGCGTGTCAAATGATTTAATCAACCCATTTTCAATAAGGTGGTGTACGTAAAAAATTCCCTGTTTAATCCAAAGACTTGCCTCATGAAAATCAAAAAAATGTTGCAATGTCCTATTATACCATAATGGAGTGTAGTCGTTGAGGAGGGGGACGTTCAGTTTGGACATTGCTAAGTCCCATATTCGTTTATAGTGACCGGTGAGGGAATCCCTGTCCGGTTTCGTTCCTCCCCCAATGATGACAGAGTATATCGGGTCGTCTGTCGGTTGAGTCTTTTTGGAGTTCAAAAGTTGGAGAAACCTGTCCTTATCTACTTTGTCAATATGATAGAGTTGGGAAAGTTGGGATGCTATGTAGTATCTATTCAGGTCAGGTAGTGCCGTGCCCCCCATATCCGTGGGGTTTATAAGTGCATGCCAAGTGAGTTTATGTCTACTCTTCCCCCACACGAAGGGTTTAAGAAGTGTTTCGATTATTTTAAAGTACTTAAGCGGTATGTAAATCGGGGCATGCCAAAGTGCGTAAAGGATTTTTGGAAGTAAAATCATTTTTATAAGGTTGATACGACCCCAGACCCCCAGTGGTAAGCGGGACCACACCTGTATCTTATTTTTAATTAATGGAAACAGTGGTTCTACATTAAGCTTAATATAGTCCGCTGGGTATTTAGAGGTATGTACTCCTAGATATTTAATTGTCTCAACCCTTTGCAACTGTAGATTAGCTTGGGATTCAGGGGGGGGGGGGGGGACTGTCAATTGGAAGAATTTGGGACTTACCCCAATTGATTTTAAGTCCCGAGAATTGTCCGAATCTTTCAATCGTGGTGAGGGCATTGGATAGTGAGGGGCCAGAATCCACCAAATATAGAAGAGTGTCATCCGCGTACATACTTATTTTTTCAATAAGAGGACCCATTTGAAGGCCCTCAATTTCCTCGTCTGCCCGGATAGATATGGCCAAGGGCTCTGCAGCCAGGGCATACAATAGGGGGGACAACGGGCAGCCCTGTCTCGTACCTCTGCCGAGGTCAAACTGCGAGGAGGGCCATCCATTAGCCACCACCCTGGCTTTCGGGTTTTGATATAAGAGCTGTATCCACCGAACAAATCTCGGGCCAAAGCCATATCCCTCCAGGCATCTCCAGAGATAAGTCCATTCTAAGGAGTCGAACGCCTTGGCTGTATCCAGGGTGACTACCACCCTGGATCCAGCATTAGCATGGGGAGCTTGGAGGTTGATAAACAATTTCCGAAGGTTGAATGAAGTATTGCGGCCTGGCATGAAGCCTGCTTGGTCTACATGTACTAGAGAGAGGACTACCTGGTTAAGGCGGAGCGCGAGTATTTTGGCCAAAATTTTTGCATCCGCCTGGAGAAGAGAAATGGGGCGATAAGAGTCTGGGATACCTGGGTCTTTACCGGGTTTAGGTATAAGAACTATCGTGGCTTCTGTCATAGAGAGGGGGAGAGTGAATGCTTCAAACATATCATTGTATAGGGAGAGTAGTTTGGGCGAGATCGTGTCGGAGAAGTGTGAGTAGAACTCTATGGGTAGGCCATCCGAGCCCGGGGCCTTAGAGTTGGCGAAACTCGCTATCGCTCCTACTATTTCCTTCAGAGTGAGGGGGGCTTCTAGCATATCTCTCTGTTCCTGGGACACTTGAGGGAATTGGACCGATTCCAAGAACTGGAACATTGAAGACAAATCCCCCTGGGTCGTGGATGTGTATAATTCTTTGTAGAACTCTCTGAATTTAGAGGCGACAATGTTGGGGTCAGAGACCGGCCCATCCTGTGAATCCTGTAATGTGATGACCACTGGTGGCCTATCCTCACCATGAGCGAGATAGGCCAAGAGTTTACCTGCCTTTTCCCCATTTTCAAAATACTTCTGTTTGCTGAAAAACAGCTTCTGTTTAGCTTTCTCATACTGTAATTGTGTCACTACTCTGTTTTGTAGTTTTATTATGTCAGCGTGGTGAATGGATGGGTTTTCCCTATATTTCTGTTCTGACTGGGCTAGTGCTAAGATTGCCTTGTCGTGAGCTGCCGAGGAGGTAGATTTAATTTGGTTTATATGTGTTTGTAGGGCGGAGCGAGCAAATAGCTTGAAAGAGTCCCACACTGCATCAAAGGACGCCGAATTCATGTTTTCTATAAAAAATCTGCCTAGCTCTCCGTCCAGTGTACTGTCCTCTGGCAGTAAGGATAACCAAAAGGGATTCAAGCGCCACGTCCTAATTGGTTTGTCTAAAGGCATACTAATAGTAATGGTGTATGGGTTATGGTCTGATAGCAGCCTGGGACCAAAAGATGCCTCCACGAGGCGTGGGGCAAGCCTCTGTGATACAAAAATAAAGTCTATCCTCGACATTGAGTTGTGTGTGGAGGAGAAACAAGAGTAACAGCGCTTCTGCGGGTATTTAAATCTCCATGAATCTGTTAGATTGAATGAGGAGATAATCTTGGAGAGTCTGGAGTCGCCCCTTGCCCCTGATGTAGTCAGGGTAGTCCTTAGCCTATCCCAGTCGTCGTTTAACGTGGTGTTAAAGTCTCCCATCCATACCACCTGAGCAGTCGGGTATCTAGTTATGAATTTGAGGCCTTCTGTAATGGTAGTGGTGGATAATGGGGGAGGGACATACGAGGCCAGAATAAGGAAGGGTTCCCCATACATTTTTGCAGAAGCAAATACATACCGCCCCATAGGGTCTGTGCAGACCTCACTCAACTCAAAATGGACTGATTTAGCGATCAGCACAGACACCCCCCTAGAGTGGGATGAATACACAGAGTGGTAAATCCATCCCACCCATGGCCTCCTAAGTGCCCGTTGTAGGGAACCCTCGATGTGGGTTTCAACCAGGGCAACAACATCCGCCCTCTGATTTTTCAGGAACGTGAGGGCCGCCGAGCGTTTAATGTTGCCTCGGAGACCCCTCACGTTCCAGGTAAGAAACTTAAGTGATGCCATTTAAACAAGAACTAAATAAATATTGAAGGATGAATATCAAAAATACAGTATAGTCATAACGTGTATCAAGGAAGCAGTTCTGGATTACCTGTGAGTCCTCTGTACTCTGAGTTTTTGAGTGCATAAAAACCGTTAACTTCCCCTCCCCGCCCTGCACCCTCCCCAACTGGCGCGGGCATTTTCCCAAACCAAAACTTGACCTGCAGCCCAGCAAAAACCATTGCGTGGGTCTAACTTGTCTTCAGGGTATTTTGACAGCTTGAGTACTCCCTTGTCATACTCAGAATGTTCTCCCGACCTCAACACGATCCTCACGCTGCGTATACGGGTGTGCTGGTTCTTTAGACCATAAGTAGATATGGATTCGCTCAGACCCAAAGACCAAGGGCTGCATGTCACAACAATGCGCGGGGGCAACTTCCGCTGCACTTTACATTTGGAAGGTAGGACTCCTACAGTCCCGAGCTCCAGCTACCATTGTAGCTATGCGTATCGCGTCTCCCATTGGGGGACGAAGGTAGGTTAATCAAGAAGAAAGGGGTGTTAACCCACATTGTCAGGAGTGTGTCAGAGATGTATTCTTTCAGGTAATAACAGTCTAGGTGTAGGCTCAACGCATTCAGGGGGTCTGGTGTGAGAGTTACACAGATGCATCAATAGGTGAAATTAGCCAGACTTTGCAGGCCGCTCACATACGGCAATGTGGACAGGGTTAGAATGTCAGTATTAACATGCGATAGGAGCTGCAACCGTGGCAATAGTAATGTACTCACAGCTTGGTCAGTCCGCCTCTTCTGGGGCCGCTCTGCGTTCAATCCATGCTATCAGCTCCTCCGGGTCTTCAAAGAAGGAGACTTTACCATCATGCTCCACTCGCAGTTTTGCTGGGAATAACATGGCGTATTTTATGTGTAGCAGGCGCAATCTCTTTTTAGCCTCCATAAAATTCTGCCGTCGGCGCTGTACTTCAGCCGAGAAGTCTGGGAATATGGCAATCCTGACATTTCCAAAGGGAATATTGCCTCTTTCTCTGGATAGCCTCAACACCGCGTCTTGATCTTTATAATTAAGTAACTTGGCAATAAAGGTGCGAGGGGGTGCACCCTGCGGCGGAGGTCTGGCTGGCATGCGGTGTGCGCGTTCAACAGCTAGCATGGGGGAGAAGGCTTCCCTGCCATATGTAGTAATGAGCAATTGCTCCAGGAACGTAGTTGGATCCTTCCCCTCTGCCCCTTCTGGGAGACCGATCAGGCGCAAATTACATCGTCTGATCCTGTTCTCCATATCGTCCTGCTTAGTAAAAAGCTGATGTATCTGCCGCTGCATGCGGTCCGTGCAGGCCTGGATTGGTGGTAGTGCATCCTCCATGAGGCCTACCCGGGTTTCCGTCTCCTTAACCCTGCCGCGCAGCTTCTGGAAGTCCTGTCTGATGAGGGATATGTCCACCTTCACCTCCTCTATTTGAGCTGTGAGCGAGGTGCGACATAGCGTTATTGCTTCTAGGAGTTTGTCAGTGTCTCCCACCGCGCGCTCCTCGCTGACCTTATCCTGTCCGCCATCTTCCTCCATCGCTGTCTTCTCCTGTCGGCGGTATTGCTCGAGCCTGGCAGCTGCCGATTTCTGCGCTTTCGTCAGCGACATGTAGTGTGGGATCTAGGGTGACCCCGGGGATGGTTCCTGAGGCGAAACAGCGTTTGTGGGATGAAGGATGCCGTGGATAGTAGGATTAATGAGCGGAGCTCTTCTGCTTGCGTCCTACTCCATGTAACGCCAGGCAACGCCCCCCAAACATAAGACATTTATTCCTCAATCTGCAGATCCCAGTGGACAATCCGGGTAATAGGGAAGTCCTATCCCTCAACGCTGCCAAAGCCTTTAACAGCGTTGAGTGGCCATGTTTGTGGGTGGGAGGTCCTGGAGAGGTTTGGTCTGGGGAAGAATTTCATTAGATGGGTCCAACTACTATACACAATCCCCACCGCCAGGCTGCGTGTTGATGGTGATCTCTCTGACCCTTTCCGCCTTTACAGAGGCATGAGGCAGGGGTGCCCTTTGTCGCCCCTGTTGTTTGCCTTATCCCTGGAACCTCTGGCGGAGACAGTGAGAGCGTCGCCATTGATATCTGGCTTTGTGAGAGGCCCTACAGTTGATAAAATATCACTGTATGCAGATGACACTCTCCTATATCTGGGTGATACTTCCACTTCACTACTAAATGTGATGTCTCTAATCACACAATTTGGCACCTTTTCTGGCTTCTCCATTAACTGGAGCAAGTCAGCCCTCCTGCCCTTGGATGGACTTACAGCACCACTGCCAGAGTGCGCCCAGTCTCTCCAGGTTGTCTCCTTATTCAAGTATTTGGGAGTACAGGTTACTCCGGATAACTAACCCTGAACTTGCTCCCTATGATCACTAAGATACAAACCAAATGCAGCGCCTGGTGCAAGTTACCCATTTCTTTCACCGGTAGAACCAATCTTATAAAGATGGTATGGGCGCATCAGCTATTATACATACTACATAACTCCCCACAATGGATCCCACGTAGGTGGTTCACACGCATTGACACTATCTTTAGAAGCCTCCTTTGGAAAAAAAGATCTCTAGAATCAAATTATCCACATTGCAGTACAAAAAAGACCAGGGGGGGTTGGCAGTCCCTAACATACGACTCTATTTCCTGGCCTCGCAGCTGCAGCACTTGGGTGGTTGGGGAGAAGTTGATATGACAGACCCTATCCGTAACATACTATTTCACGACACATTGGGCCTCCCCACCGCTTCACACCTTGAGGCAGATCTCCCCCACTACCCTACATCGATGCCTACCATAAACTTACTGTCCAAACTACGGGGCCTCATTAAACATAGCTTGGGTATGCGGGGCTTCACGATACACACCCCGATGTGGCGTAATCCTTGCTACACGGAACTGCAGAAATTAGAGGGGTTCCAGTCCTGGGAGGCTAAGGGCATTAGATACATATCACAACTCTATTCACAGAACATCTTTAAATCCTTCTCTGACTTACAGGAGGAGTTCGGGCTACCAAGACATAACTTTTATAGATACCGTATTTTCCGGCGTATAAGACGACCTTTCACATCTAAATTTCACATCCAAAAACGGGGGGTCATCTTATACGCCGAGGGGAACAGCCGCCAGATTGATGTCAGCCGCTCGGGATTACTGTATGCATAGTTTGCACCACTCAGCCAATCCCGGCTGGCGATGCAGCCTGTTTATGAATACAGAGCCTGCTAAGCCTGCTCGGATTGGAGACAACCTCTGCCAATCCGAGCAGGCTACATTACAGTGAGTCAAAGCAGCACTGGCTGATGATGTCACAGCCTCTGCCAATCCGAGCGGGCTTTGTATTCAATAGAGTACATCGCTCACCGCGATTGGCTCAGCGCCGTATGGCTCTATCTTCGAACGAGAAGAAGGAATTCCAGGCAATATGAAGCCTCAGAAGGGGGGTCGTCCTATACAGTGAGTATAGGCTAAAAACTTAGGGGGTCGTCTTATACGTCCGGTCGTCTTATACACCGGAAAAATAGGATTTTTATAACAGCTTACCTGTAAAATCCTTTTCTTGGAGTACATCACGGGACACAGAGCGACATAGTCATTACTAATGGGTTATATAGTTACCGTCAGGTGCTGGCACTGGCAACTTCCAAAACCGGAAGTACCCTCCCCTATATAAGCCCCTCCCATCCGGGAGCACCTCAGTTTTGTAGCAAAGCAATAAGTGTCCCCAAAGAGGGGCGGGAGCTCTGTGTCCCGTGATGTACTCCAAGAAAAGGATTTTACAGGTAAGCTGTTATAAAAATCCTATTTTCTTTCTCGTACATCACGGGACACAGAGCGACATAGTCATTACTAATGGGATGTCCTAAAGCAATGCCAAATGAGGGGGGGGATACACCATATATAAGCTGAGCGCTATCAGACATGAGGATCTTTTGCGGCCTGCAACACACTGCGCCCAAAGGCGACATCCTCCTGACTTCTAACGTCCACCTGGTAGAACCTAGTAAACGTGTGTACTGAAGACCATGTGGCGGCCTTACAGACTTGAGCCAGGGAGGCCTGGTGATGCACTGCCCATGAAGTTCCAACTGCTCTCGTGGAGTGCGCTCTAACTTTGAACGGAGGCGGTCTACTTCTCAAGCTATAGGCTTGTATTATGACCTGTCGAATCCACTTGGCTAAAGTAGATTTTGACGCTGCCTGACCCTTTCTGGGGCCTTCCGGCAGAATAAACAAAGTATCCGTTCTGCGAATCTGAGCAGTGGCTTTTAGATAAGCTTTAACTGCTCTTACTACATCCAAAGAATGCAATAACTTTTCCTCTACCGAAGTAGGTTTGGGGAAAAAAGAAGGAAGAACCACATCTTGGTTCAAATGAAACCTCGATACCACCCTAGGAAGAAAGGCTGGATGAGGACGTAACACTACTCTGTCCTTATGGATAACCAGATATGGCTCCTTACAGGACATAGCTGCTAATTCCGATACTCTTTTAGCCGAACAAATGGCTACTAGAAAAAACAATTTCCTGGTGAGAAGCACTAAGGAAATATGCTGTAATGGTTCAAATGGTTGTTTCTGTAGAACCGACAGAACCAAGTTTAGATCCCATGGACATATGGGAATATTAACCGGAGGACTAATACGCATCACTCCTTGTATAAAGGCTTTGACTAGTGAATGCGAAGCCAAGGGCCTTTGAAAAAATATTGACAAGGCCGAAATCTGACCTTTGATAGTACTCAAGGCAAGCTTCCTATCTACAGCCCATTGTAGGAAGTCCAGAATTCTACCTATTACGTATTTACGTGGATGCCATTTCCTGGCCTCACACCAGGCGATGTACGCCTTCCAGATTCTATAGTAGATCTGCCTGGATACCGGTTTCCTGGCATTGATCATGGTAGACACCACAGCATTAGAGAGCCCTCTCCTTTTTAGAATGTGGGCTTCAATAGCCAGGCCGTCAAACCTAGGGCTGGTAAGGAAGGGTGGTATATCGGTCCCTGCGAAAGCAGGTCCGGACGATGTGGGAGGGTCCAAGGACTCCCCACAGACATTTTTACAATCTCCGCGTACCATGCTCTTCGGGGCCACGCTGGAGCCACCAGAATCACTGGTTTCTTTTCTACCCTGATTCTGCGGAGTAATCGAGGTAACAATTGTGGCGGTGGGAATGCATCTATCAGCTTGAACTGATCCCAAGGGAACAGTAGGGCATCCGAGCCGCACGCTAGGGGATCCCTTGTCCAAGAGACAAACCTGTCCACTTTCGTGTTGAATCTGGATGCTAGCAGATCTACATCCGGTGTTCCCCACCGCTGACATATTGTCCGGAAAACCTCGGGATGAAGGGACCATTCCCCTGGGCATAATTGTTGGCGACTTAGAAAGTCCGCCTTCCAATTCTTCACCCCTGGAATGAATACCGCAGATATGGCTGGGACATATCTTTCTGCCCATCTCAGGATGTAATTTACTTCCCTTTGGGCTGCACGACTCCTGGTGCCCCCCTGACGATTGATATATGCCACTGCTGTGGCATTGTCTGACTGAACTCTGACAGGGGACCCTTGGAGTTTGGATGTCCATGCTACTAGGGCATACCGGGCTGCTCGTATCTCTAAGAGATTGATGGGCAGGGCCTTTTCCGCATCCGACCATCTGCCCTGGAGAGACCATTGCTCCAGTACTGCTCCCCAGCCTAAAAGGCTGGCATCTGTAGTGACCACCTTCCAAGAAATCGGACTGAAGGATTTCCCTCTTTCCAGATTCCGGGGAACCAACCACCAACGGAGGCTTCTGCGAACGGAAGGGGACAAGGACATTGGTACGTCCAGAGCCTGAACTTTTTTGTTCCAGGCTGACAGTATGGCCCTTTGCAACTTCCTTGAATGGAATTGACCGTAGGGTACTGCTTCGAATGATGCCACCATTTTTCCCAGCAGCCTCATGCACAGGCGTATGGATGGCTGTCTTTTTGAACCCACTAAGTGGATCAAATCTCTCAAAGACGACACCTTTTCTTGAGGCAAGAAAATTTTTCTCTGGTCTGAATCCAGCCTTAGCCCCAAGTATTCCAGACTTTTGACTGGTTTTAGGGCTGACTTGTCTCGGTTGATAATCCAACCGTGATATTCCAGATACTTGATTGTCTCGTGAACAACCACTTCTAGTTTTTCCACTGAGTGGTCTATCAGCAACAAGTCGTCTAGATATGCCATTATCGTTACACCTCGTGTTCTTAGATTGGCCAATAATGGGGCCAGAATTTTTGTGAACACTCTTGGTGCTGTGGCCAGACCGAAGGGTAAGGCTCTGAACTGAAAATGGCGCCCTTCTACTGCAAAGCGTAGAAATTTTTGGTGGACTGGAAAGATGGGAATGTGCAAATAAGCATCTTTGATGTCGATCGTGGCTAACCAATCCTCCCCTTGTAGGGCAGTGGCCACCGATCGGATCGACTCCATCGGAAAGTCCTGATATACAGGAATTTGTATAGCCCTCTTTGAATTAATATGGGCCTCCCGTCCGCGTTTGCTTCGGGACTGTAAAGAGGTTTGAGTAAAACCCAAACCCTCATTCTTCCAGGGGAACTTCCATAATTACTCCTTGGAGCAATAGTTGTTCTAGTGCCAACAGGAGGGACTCTCTCTTCCGGGGATCCCTTGGCACGTTTGACCTTAAAAATGGGAAGGAGGAGAGTCTTTTAACTCCAAACTGTATCCCAAACCTACTGCGGAGAGCACCTATCTGTCTTGATCGTGTCCCGCCAGGTCTCTTTGCGAACAACTGGAGTCCTCCCCCCACCCGACTGAGTGGGGGCTTCAATGAATTTAACTTTGGGGGAGGTTTTGTACCTCCCCTGACCCAGGGTTTCTCATTACCCTGCTACTGTCCCTGTTTTTTACCCCCGGGATTTGACCGAGGAGGCCGTCGGAACTGTTACACAGCCGATGCCCCAGGGACTGGAGAAGCAGGCCCCTTAAAGAGGGACCTCTAACTCTGCTTTTAACCGGCAAGAGCGTATTTTTACCGCTGGAAATTTTCTGGATATATTTGTCCAGGTTTTCCCTGAATAAGCGTTCACCATGAAATGGGACGCTAACCAGCCATTCTTTACAGGGAGCTTCAGCAGACCAGTTTCTGAGCCATAGGAGCCTACGCATATGTCTATAGACAGCGTAAGGCGGGAGGCCTGATGGACTGAATCCTCTATGGCGTCAACCGCAAAGCCTAAGGCTCTAGGTAGATCAGCTAGGGCAAAGCCTGCTGATCTGTCAAGTCCCTCAAGACCTGTTTCAACTGATCCTTCACTGCTTAGCAGACCCCAATAGCTGCTACTGCTGGTTGTATCACCAAGCAGATTTTCATAAGGACTCCAATCTTTTATCTATTGGGTTCTTGAACATTTGGACATTATCCACTGGACATGTCAGTGATTTATACATACAAGAGATGGCTGCGTCCACTGTAGGGACCTTCCATTTTTTTTTTTTTTTTTTTTTTTTTTTGATGAACCTATCCTCCATGGGATAGACCACCGGAAATCTCTTGGGGGAATAAATATTTTCTCAGGACGTTCCCAATCCTGGTAAATGAGCCCTTTCAGTAAAGGGTGAAGTGGAAAAGAACAAACAGTCTGGGGGCTTCTAGCGACCCCAACGAGGATACAGTAGTGGTTGATGGTTCCGCAAGGTGCATTTTTAAATGCTGATCGGACCATGTTAGTCAGAGACTGAACCCATAATCTTTCAGCTTGAGATGCTGAGAAAAGGTTCCCCCACTGTTGATTCCTCTATAACAGAATCAACCTTATCCTGATCCCCTTCAGGCAGGTCGATCCCTGTATGGGACTGTTGCTCTGCTAACAGGCACTCTGAAGGAGGAGACGGAGATCGGGCGTGCTTTCCCTGACAGGGAGGCAGCGATAAATTTTGACAACCTCTCTCTAATCCTCCCAGAGCTGAGGAAAAAACCTCCTCTGTTACATACACAGGAGCAGGTGACTGAGGACAGCCACAGTACCAAGTACCCCTGCGGGGTCTCTACGGTCACTTACCTCTGAACTTCAGGGGAGACTGGTGCAGCAGGAGTATGCCCAAGATCCTCAGAGCCCGATGAGACCCCCTTCGCTTCCTGGAAGATTCAGTTCCGGAGCTACTGGACGGCATATTCCTAAGCCTAAAGCTGAGGTATTCCAGCCGTAATACACCACTTTTACTGAGAATAGTCTAGCACAATTGCTGCTATATCACAGTTGGTGTCTACTAATGTGCCTTTCTAGGGGATGCCTGTATCAACCGCTTGCTGTATGCCTTTAAATGTTGCCAGCTCTGTCTCTGTACTTCATAGCCAGCTTACTGCAATAATGTGGCTTTTTAAAAACCTGCTGGGACGCCCGCACATGCGCAGAAGCGCTGCGGCGCGCACAGAGCGTCATCCCCCAGGCCCCGCCCCTTTTCCCGGCCACCTCTATATATAGAGGTGCGTGCACGCGCACGCGCGCGGCCACGTGCGCTTCGGCGCTAATTTTCAAACATGGAAACCAGGGACAGGAGCCAGGGCCCCCTTTGCCGCAGGCCGGGGGATAGACAAACACTGCAACATGGCAGAGGAAACAGTTTCCTGTAGGAGAACTCACCAGCTGCCTGGACTTTGCTCTCTGAGAAGAAACTAGTCCATATGACAAGAAAAACATTCCACAGCGGCCTCTAGTGGACAACACAGGTACCGCAGTTTAATATACTAAACATATATAAAAAAACTTTTTTTTTTTTTTTTTTTTTTCTTGACCACCATTAAAAATTATTACATTTTTTTTTTTAGTAGTTACAGGCATGCACAGATATTAGCGGGAATACCGTTAGGTAACAGACAGAAAGACAAATTAGGCTTGGGGGTCCCCCAATAGAACCAAGTTCCTGGGGGCCCCCACTTACCTGTTCCCCGCCGCAGGACTTTGTTTGGTCCACAAAAGCCCAAACTTCACCTATCACGGCAGGCATTGTAATCAAACCTTCAGGGACCGGGTTCCCAAGGATTCCACTCCCCTGGACCTGTATAGCACCCTGCACAGAAAACATCTTGGTCGTGGGTATGACCAGAGCTCTGGATCCCAGGGTCCAGCTCTCCTAAGAGAAGCATTACAGGCAGAACCTTGCTCTTCTCTGCAAGGCCCGGGTACCGACCGTTTAGCTATGAAGCTTTTTTGGTCGGATCCGGAATAGCTTACTGAGGCCCAAAAGAACCTGTACGCAAGCTCAGTGAAAAACACATGTTTCTTCTTGGCCAACACCTTAGACACTGGCAAAAAACTGAGGTGTTCCCGGATGGGAGGGGCTTATATAGGGGAGGGTACTTCCGGTTTTGGAAGTTGCCAGTGCCAGCACCTGACGGTAACTATATAACCCATTAGTAATGACTATGTCGCTCTGTGTCCCGTGATGTACGAGAAAGAAATACGGTACCTTCAACTCCGGCATGCTGTGCAATCACAGACACAACTGTCCATGTTGGAACACATTGAACATCCGATAATAACTTACATACTTTAAACACAGAATAAAAAAAAGGTATGATCTCACAAATATATAACACACTCATCTAGAACGCAGGATGCAGTAAAACTTCTGTGTAGACAGAGGTGGGAGCAGGACCTAGGAGAGATTGGGGGCGAGGACTGGGAGCTGTGCTTACAGTCTCTGCCAATCGTCTCAGTGTCTCCATCGTATAGGCTCTCCCAACTCTTTATTTTACACAGAACCTACCGTACCTCGGTGCTGCTTCACAGATGGGGTAGGAGGGATTCCCCTCTGTGCCCCATATGTTGGGGGGCTAACGGGGATCTTATACACCTGATGTGGCACTGCCCCAAACTATTCAGATATTGGAGTACGGTAACTAATACCATATCATATATATATCAATCCACTGTTCCGCTACACCATGTTACATGCTTGCTCGGTGCAGTGGACGAGGAACTTTTCATCCCCCCATCTCAAAATTGCTGAATATTGCACGCAAGCAGATAGCTCATCTATGGCTATCATCCCATAGCCCTACAATGAAGCAGTGGATAGAACAGGTTAATAATACTCGAATTAAAGAAAAACTGATGTATCAACACAGAAATGGGGTTAATAAGTTCTATAAAATCTGGCAACCTTGGCTGGACACTCCGGGTTTGGCACCCACTCAGCTAGTTCTCGATAGACTGCTCCAAATATAAACTTCTAGACCCTTCTAAATATTGGCCAACGGTTTGTGCCATGTCATGATAATACAATGCCTTGAGCCAGGTCAAGGAATCAGGGATCATTATTAATGTTTCCTTTCTTAGTGGTCAACCAGCGGTATGGACTGCTGTAACCTAGCAGGGTCCTGTTTGGGATGAGAAGCTTCAGTTAGTTTCACCTTCCCGTTGGAGGGTAGTTAGTTCAATCACAGTTCCCCTTTTGTTTATGACTACCAGTGTGTCATGTACATTGCTACCAACTTACTAGTGAAGTATACGGAACTGAAGGCAGTGACGGAACACACCTGTAATAAGTATAGTATTAGAGATGTCATGTCTGAGTTCTATGCTTTAGGCCAACAACTGAATGTAATACTGTTACTAATGTACACCCTGACGTTACTACGATATATCTGTTTATATAATGTACATTTGCTTTTGTGACACAATAAAAACCTTTCTGATAAAAATAAATAAATAAAGGAGACTGCGAGCCAGGCCTTCTTGTCTAACATCTTCTGGAAGAAAAGGTAA
Source organism: Rana muscosa (assembly GCA_029206835.1). Lineage (NCBI taxonomy): Eukaryota > Metazoa > Chordata > Amphibia > Anura > Ranidae > Rana > Rana muscosa. The sequence continues at coordinate 32,225,774 of JARGYO010000094.1, forward strand.
AACATTCCCATAGACACACTACTAAACCTTGTGGACAGCCTTCCCAGAAAAGTTGAAGCTGTTATCGCTGCAAAAGGTGGGCCAACTCAATATTAAACCCTCCGGACTAAGACTGGGATGCCATTAAAGTTCATGTGCATGTAAAGGCAGGTGTCCCTTTTCTACTTTTGACAATATAGTGTATGTCTATGATTGATTACCGATTAATACCATAGAATTAAACTCTTTCTACAATTACACTACACTTTTACAGATCACATCTCAGCTACTGGCAAAACTGCCCTACTGTTACATCTACATTTACAGGTACAGACAGAGGAATGCATTAAGTGTTAATGACCCACCTGTGATGATCTCTGTAGGAGAGTCCTCCTCTATAAATGTATACGTTATTCCATCCTCCTCCATAGACTGCTGATTATGCCTCACATACCTCTCTTCTTCTTCTGCTTTAACCTCAACTTTAGAATCTCTCAGGTTTCCACTCTGAATATATAATAAAAATGACATCAATTATAACAATGCAGATAATGTACAGATCCTAATGATACTATTAGTGATTGTTCCTCATCTACCTGATGATGGTGAGGGATAGTGTGACCTTCCTGTGTGGAATCCCGGAAATACAGAGGATGGGGACATCTCTCTGGTGGGTTCCTGGTATTAGGTGGCTCCATCATTTTCTTGTGTCCTTCCGAAAACTCCTCCATCACTCCATACTCCTCATCCTTCTCTTTATATTCTTCTTTAACAATAATATTATAATCCCTGAGGTTTCCATCCTGGAAGATATAATAAAACATTCTTTGTGACAAACATGCCGTGTATAGATCAGAACTACCAGCAATTGTTAATCGTCTACCTTATCAGGATGAGGGATCGTGTAATTTTCTTGTGTGGAATTCTGAGGATGGGGACATCTCTCTGGTGGGTTTCTGTAGCTGGATGACTCCACCATGTTGTCCTGGTACAGATGTTTGTGTACTTTTAGAGACTCTGACTCCTCCATCACCCCATCCTTATCATCCTCTTCTTTTATCTCTTCTTTAACCTCAACTTTAGAATCTCTCAGGTTTCCACTCTGATTATAGAATAAAAATTACAGAAATTGTAACAATGCAGATAATGTACAGATCCTAATAATACTATAAGTGATTGTTCCTCATCTACCTGATGATGGTGAGGGATGGTGTGATCTTCCTGTGTGGAATCCCGGGAATACAGAGGACGGGGACATCTCTCTGGGGGGTTCCCATTACTGGACCCATCTGTAGGAAACACACACACTGACTGAATACAGGTAGGTTGATTTACTAAAGGCAAATATACTGTGCACTGCAAGTGCACTTCATGTGCATTTGCTCTAGATCTGAGGGGAACTTTTGAAATGAGGGGAAGCTCTGCTGATTTTTATCATCCAATCATGTACAAGCAAAAATGCTGTTTTTTATTTTCCTTGCATGTGACTGAGTATTCTTTGCAAAGTGAAACTTTACCTCGTTTACTAAGCTCTGGAGCAAATGCACTTGCAGTGCTCATTATATTTGCCTTTGGTAAATCAACCCCATTGTTTCTATGTGTTTATCAGATGATGGGGGATCTAGGTGGAGCCTCCATACTGCTCTGTCCTTTACAATAAAGTCTCTTCTTACCCGGTGATGTGAGGGGCGGCTGATTCTCCATCCTCATTGGTGCCGTCACTTGATCTATACAGGTCTCCTTGTAGACGGATAACTTTGGGAAATGAAAGTAAGAATTATTTGGATGGTGTTGGTCACACAATAATAGGATGTGTATATGAGGGGGTAACAGGAAGGTTGCTGTAAATTTAAGAACTTCTGTCCTTATTGGAATTGTTTGGTATTTGCTACATTTTCGAGAACCTGGGACTCTGGTGGCCTGCTGGATCAGAAATTCTCTTTTTTCTGTTCAGGATAATTGCCAGAACTTGGTCTGTGAGGCTCCAATATCCAGCAACCTGCTGACTGATAGGCTTTATATCACTGTCACTCTCTGCAATAAGGCTACATTCACACCTAAGTGCTGAATGCGCTGTCGGTATAGCAGTGCTATTTTTAGCGCTGCTATACCGTGGTTTTTGCAGCGATTTGCGGGCGCTAGCAGGGTGATTTTAACCCCCACTAGCGGCCGAAAAAGGGTTAAAAACGCCCGCAAAAACGCCTCTTTGCAGCATTTTGCAGGCGTTTTGGAGGCGCTACCCCATTGATTTCAATGGGCAGGGGTGCTATAGGAGTGGTATTTTTACCGCTCCTACCGCGCCGCAAAGATGCAGCTTGCAGGAGTTTTTTTTACCCTCCTGCAAGCGCACCGTTCCAGTGTGAAAGCCCTTGAGCTTTCACACTGGATACAAAGGAGCGACTTTTTCGGGGCGCATTGCAGACGCTATTTATAGCACCTGCAAAGGGCCTCAGTGTGAAAGTGGCCTTAGAGAAGAGATTGGATTGGAAAGCAGGAGGATGGGGCTAGTGGAGTAGAGACCTGTGGGGGATAAATCTGTTCTCTTCCCTCCAATGGCGGCCCAGCGTGGGTAGGAGAAGGACAGTAGCGGGGGAGGTTTGGTTGCCAAGTATGCTGCTGTATCCAGGACATTATACAGAGTTACAATGGTTTATGGTGTTCTGAATTCCAGCACTGGACACTGCCAAAGCCTGTGTCATTGGAAAGTATTGGACTGCCTCCCCCAGATGCATAGCACTGATCCCTGGTCACCCCTAACATGATGCTCTGCAAAAAGAATGAGTGCCCACTCCCCACCAAGGGGTGAAGGACTGTTCTTCTTCATTCCACTTAGTATCTTGTAAAAAAAAATATTTGACCAGTGAGATGGTGAGAAGGTGAAGGTTGCCTTCCTTTCTTGGCAGGAGTTCTAAAAGTAAATGCAGGTGGGAGAATCATCATAAACCAAGAGCCCCCCCCCCCTCCCCCCTTAGAGTCCCCCTGAGCTCTACAACCTCCTCTTTCCTCAGAGCACTTCTGCCCACCAACCCTATCAAGGGCCCAGAGTCCTTCAGCTACACTACCTCCTCAGGGGTCCCAATATCCTTCAACCTTAATACCCCTCAGCTCCCCTACTTCCCCTCAGAACCTTCAGTATTTTCCTCCCTCTGACATCAGTGATGAAACATCTTCTTTTTCTTGCAGGCCGGGGAATGATTTCTTCCTACTGACCAGCAATTTATGGGGCTCTATACTTCCTACTTCTGCACTCCATCATTGTGTTGGCTGATTACCCATTTGTTGACTGTGTAGTGTAATAATTGCCCTTTGTAGGCCATGTATGGTCAGGATGGTCATTGTCTTGTCTATTAATTGTCTGTGCTGTTCGTTTAGAGCAGTGGTTCTCAACCTGGGGGGTCGGGACCCCCTCGGAGGTCGAATAGCGATTTTCCAGGGGTCACCGAATCCTGGGCTGTTCCTGAAGCCCGCTCCACTCTCCCAGGCTTTTCGCGACCGAGCCGGAAACACATTGGGTAACACTACCTGTGATTATAGTTGCCATTAAAAGTCTCCACTACAGTTCTCAGATCAGCAGATGACCTTGATCAAGAGCACCTAAGCTGGCCGATCAGAACTCCCCCCAGCACTTCCACTGATCCCACCCCCCACCAGCACTGCCACTGATCCCTCACCAGCACTGCCACTGATCCCTCACCAGCACTGCCACTGATCCCTCACCAGCACTGCCACTGATCCCTCACCAGCACTGCCACTGATCCCTCACCAGCACTGCCACTCATCCCCCACCAGCACTGCCACTCATCCCCCACCAGCACTGCCACTCATCCCCCACCAGCACTGCCACTCATCCCCCACCAGCACTGCCACTCATCTCATTCCCTCCACCAAGGAGTAAGAGAAGAAATACAAATAGAGAATACATGGACAGGAGAGAAAAAGAGGGAGAGGAACAAACAAAAAAGGGAGATAAAGAATAATAGAAAGAACAAGAAAGAAAGCTAGAGAGGAGGAAAAATCAAGAAATTAGGATAGAGAGAGATAAAAGGGAAAGAAAGGAGAACAAACAGAAAGATTGGTACATCCTAAAATGTACCATAAGGGGTTTTCAATACTGTACGAGTGGAAGGGACTCAGGGATCGCAAATTACTTGGCTTGCCTTGGATGCTGACAACCAACGCTACAAAAATAATTTTACTGTTAGGGGTCCCCACAACTTGGAAAATGTTTTAAGGGGTCACGGCACTAGAACGGTAGAGAACCACTGGTTTAGAGGAACATATTACTAGAATTTAAGTCCCAAATGAAGAGAATGTTCCAGCTCTGTAAGGGGGAAAGTCCTGCCCCTGAAGGGGTTAATCTAGGTTTCCACACTATATATGTGTGTATCATCATCTGCTGGAGATAAAAGTCATCACAGTGACTATGGAGGAAGAGGACGGACATGACGGGGTTACTGGGTGTAAATAGAAAATAAGATCTTATTACCTCCTCTGCTGCCACTTCCAGCAATGTCTTCTCTTTACTTCCTACCGACTCACCTCTCACCCGGAACTTCCTGATTGTACCTGACATCACTTCCTGTCTTCCATAGAGCCGTCCTGACATTAGCAGAACTGAGATCACCACCATGTGGAGCTCAGAGGAACTGCAGTCCTGAAAAACTTCTCATAGTGTATACACGGCCTTGTACTGTGTGTGTACGTACTGTATATCCTTATAGATGGGGTCATCTCTGTAGTTATATGACTGACTCCATCTTTATATAAGTTCATATAATATTAACTTTTGTTAATCTGCTAGTTAGTTTAAGTTCTGTATTTTCAGACTAACAGTTTCTCTGCAAAGCACACACGCATAAAAGATTGCTGAAATAGGCACTTTTTGCATTCGCGGTCTAAAGTAAGGTGACCAGATTTTAAAAATGAAATCCGGGGACATATTTTTTTTTTTACTAGTAATGGCGGCAATCAGCGACTATCTGCCTGTCACCGCCGCCGCCGCCCGCCTCACAGCCTGTCAAGTCTTACTCTCCGGGCCCCGGCTACTACTGGGTGGGGAGCGGAGGAAGATCACTCCGCCAGGGAAGGCAAGGAGATAAGCAGGCAGGCGGCTGGCCAGGACTTGAGCCACGGCAGAAGAACATGCGAGCGGAGCTGAATGGGCACCTGAAACTGAATAAATATTCCCTCCGCTCCGACCAGCACATGAAAATAAAAAACAACCCCTAAGCTAATAGGAGTGGGGGGGGGGGTGTAATTCAGATTTTTTTTTAAATTCTGCACTGACTGTCTTTGAAATTGCCCCAGCCCCTGTTCAAATCCAATCTGGGGACAAAACCAGGGACAGACTTGGTCCGGGGACAGTGTCCTCAATCCGGGGACTGTCCCCTGAAACCGGGGATGTCTGGTCACCCTAGTCTAAGGCCGTCTGAGCTATTTTCCTGTGTATAAGAGGAACATGGCCAGATGGACTGACTACTCTAAGTGACCTATGTTGGCCATCTATAAGAGGTCAATCACCTAAATATTAATATGTAATGATATGAAATGTACCTCCTTTTACTAACCACTCCCCTCTCCCATACTATGATTGGTTAATGATAACCATATATAAATTGTACACCCGCCTAGAATAAACCAGATAGCTTTGAACATAACTTCTGCTTCGTCTCTTTGTGTTCACAAGAAGCTATCTCCAGTACTGACCGGGTCTTTTGAGTGTGGTAATTACTGGATTATACCTAGCTGGTCCGCTTTATTTTCCTTTCAATCTCCACTCCCACCAAGAGGGATTAAAATATATTACTGCCTAGTCCAGCCTTTCTCAGACAGGGTTCCTCCAAAGGTTTCTAGAGGTTCCTTAACCACTTCAATACCATGCACTTATACAGCTTCCTGCCCAAGCCAATTTTGAGCTTTCAGCACTGTCGAAATTTGAATGACAATTGCGCGGTCATGCTACACTGTACCCAAACAAATTTTTTATCATTTTGTTCCCACAAATAGAGCTCTCTTTCGGTGGTATTTGATCGCCTCTGCGATTTTTATTTTTTGCACAACAAATACAAAAAGAGCGAAAATTTTTAAAAAAACTAAGTTTTTCTTTGTTTCTGTTAATTTTTTTTGTAAATAAGTACCTTTTCTACTTCAATGACAGGCACTGATAAGGTGGCACTGATAAGGCGACACTGATGGGCACCGATGAGGTGGCACCAATGAGGTGGCACTGATGAGGTGGCACTGATGATGGGCACTGATAGGCGGCACTGATGGGCACTGATATGTGGCACTGGTATGCGGCACTGATGGGCACTCATAGGTGGCATTGATTGGCACTCATAGGCGGCACTGATTGGCACTCATAGGCGGCACTGATTGGCACTCATGGGCGGCACTGATGGGCACTCATGGGCGGCACTGATAGGTGGCATGGACGGGCACTGATAGGTGGGCACGGATGGGCACTGATAGGTGGCACTGATGGACACTAGTAGGTGGCATTGGTGGCACTGGTGCCCAGCAATGCCAGCCACCACACATTGTGAAAGTGCCAGTCAGTGCCCATTTGTGGGCACTGATTGGCATATTTTTTTTAATGTTTTTATTTTATTTATTTATTTTTACTACATGTGGATGGCCATGGGGGCCATCCACATGATTGGGGCTTCCCTGGTGGTCCTGGGGGGCTTCCCTGGTGGTCTAGTGTGGGTATCCGAGGGGGGGCTGCGCTGATAAACAATCAGCGCGAACCCCCCCTGTCAGGAGAGCCGCCGATCGGCTCTCCTCTACTCGCGTCTGTCAGACGCGAGTGAGGAAGAGCCGATCAACGGCTCTTCCTGTTTACATTGTGATCAGCCGTGATTCGACACGGCTGATCACGTGGTAAAAAGCCTCCGACGGAGGCTTCTTACCGAGATCAGTGTAGCGGTGGGTCAGACTGACCCACCGCTCCACCGATCGCCGCGATGCGCGCCCCCCCCGGGCGCGCGGCGGCTGTTATCCCGCAGGACGTCATATGACGTCCAGGGTGGATAACAGAACCACTTCCCGGACGTCAATCTGCTATTGACTGGGCGGGAAGTGGTTAAGTAATGAACAATTTCTGTCTCTCAGTAACAACTGACATCAATGATCTGTAACGGGGGAATCATCCGACTAATGGCGTTGTATGAATTTCCTTCTTCCAATAGCTACTGATATAAGACGGTCCTTCTCCCTAGACATGTGCACACCTTAAATTTTTGTTTAATATCGGATGCATTCGTTAATTGAACTAGTTTGTTTTTGGAATTAGTTTTGTATCTTCAGCATTCGTTTCATTTAATTTGGAATAGCTGGTTGTTAAGGAGCAGGTGACCGCTGACAGCCAAAAATAAACAAAATAAGTGCCGACATAATTTTTTTTTCACAAAGACAGTGTGGGGGTCCCCCCAAAATCCATACCAGACCCTTATGCCCCGTACACACGGTTGGGATTCCCGACAGAAAATGTCAGATGGGAGCTTTTGGTCGGGAATTCCGACCGTGTGTATGCTCCATCTGACTTTTTCTGTCGGGAATTCCGACAGAAATAGATTAAGAGCAGGTTCTCAATTTTCCCGTCGGAATTTCCGACGGACTTTTCCGTATGGGGCATTTATTTTAAGGGGAACCTCAATCTATTTTTTTTTTAAATGGCGTAGGGTCCCCCCCCATAATCCAAACCATACCCATATCCGAGCATGCAGCCCAGCAAGCCAGGAAAGGGTGTGGGACAAATTTTCTGAGAGAAAAAAGCATGGGGTAAAACCTTCTGCCGCTCACGTGGATAATGCATGCAGATCTGGAGGGACTTAATAGCAAGCGCCCATTAGTCAGTTTCCCATACACCTGAATTAAAAGACTTACCTGACAAAACGCCCCTTACCTTCTTGGGGATGGCTGACCACGAAGATAAAGTGACAATCCTTGGTTCTAAACAGTAAGCACGCGTCTTGGCAAAAAGATGGCAGTAAGAAAATGCAAGAAGATAAGAAGTGTACAGCTTTAAGAGGCCCACAGAAGGACGGACAATGCGCACAAAAGGTACAGTAAGGATACTGCCCTCTACAGCAATAACCTGCATAGAGCAGCCACAGCACAGAAGCTGGAAGGCTCCTGGATTCCGCAGGACCTGGCCGCTGATACTTTCAAAAAGGTAAGGAAAGCGCCAAGCATCAAGGGTCCTAGGAGGAGGACAAATAAAGGAACACTGTCTCTTTCTCAAAAATCTCATAGGAGTGAGGTCCTATAGCATGGGTGCTCAACCTGTGGCCCTCCAGCTGTTGCGGAACTCCAATTCCCATCAAGTCTCTGCTTTTGGGAGTCATGCTTGTAACCGTCAGTCTTGCAATGCCTCAAGGGACTTGTATTTCAGCAACAGCTGGAGGGCCACTGGTTGAGTACCCATGTCCTATAGGGTAGGAGAAAGGGCAGAGCTACCGAAACGTATGCTGCCATAGAGTCTGTCAGAAAATATGGCCATCATTTCTGATGGCTGGGCAAAGTTGTGCCACTTTCCTCCTCCAAAGTTTCGTACACACGATCGGAAATTCCGTCAGCAAAAGTCCGATGTGAGCTTTTGGTCGGAAATTCCGACCGTGTGTATGCTCCATCTGACTTTTTCTGTTGGGAATTCCGACAGAAATAGATTGAGAGCAGGTTCTCTCTATTTCCGACGGAAAAAATTCCTATCGAAAATTCTGATCGTCTGTAGCAATTCCGACGTGCAAAATTCCTATGCATGCTCGGAAACAATTCGACGTCTGCTTGGAAGCATTGAACTTCATTTTCTCGCCTCGTCGTAGTGTTGTACGTCACCGTTTTCTTGACGGTTGAAAGTTTAGAGAACTTTTGTGTGACCGTGTGTATGCAAGCCAAGCTTGAGCGGAATTCCGTCGGAAAAACCATCCAAGCTTTTTCCGATGAAAATTCCGATTGTGTGTACGCGGCATAAGCATTTGTAAAGATTACACCACAACAATGACTCAGCCAACAAAATGTAATGACTTCATTTTTATATTTTTACTGCTATCAATGGCCAACACGGTACAACACATCATCCATGTGTTATGTGTTTGCATCAGGAATTGCCTGAAAGATTAATTATGTTGAGTAATTTATTTTTAGACCAAAGCAGAAATCTTTAAGAACACAAATCGATCCATATGAATACAGACTAAATATGGAAATAAAGGGATTTTTATAACAGCTTACCTGTAAAATCCTTTTCTTGGAGTACATCACGGGACACAGAGCGACTTAGTCATTACTAATGGGTTATATAGATTACCTTCAGGTGCTGGCACTGGCCACTTCCAAACCGGAAGTACCCTCCCCTATATAAGCCCCTCCCATCCGGGAGCACCTCAGTTTTGTAGCAAAGCAATAAGTGTCCCAAAAAGAGGGGTGGGAGCTCTGTGTCCCGTGATGTACTCCAAGAAAAGGATTTTACAGGTAAGCTGTTATAAAAATCCCTTTTTCTTTTTCGTACATCACGGGACACAGAGCGACTTAGTCATTACTAATGGGACGTCCCAAAGCAATGCCAAATGAGGGGAGGGATACATAAGCTGGGCGCCATCAGGCATGAGGATCTTTTGCGGCCTGCAACACACTGCGCCCAAAGGCGACATCCTCCTGAATTCTAACGTCTACCTGGTAGAATCTAGTAAACGTGTGTACCGAAGACTATGTTGCGGCCTTACATACTTGAGCCAGGGAGGCCTGGTGATGCACTGCCCATGAAGTTCCAACTGCTCTTGTGGAGTGCGCCCTAACTTTGAACGGAGGCGGTCTCTTTCTCAAGCCATAGGCTTGTATTATGACCTGTCGAATCCACTTGGCTAAAGTAGATTTTGATGCTGCCTGACCCTTTCTGGGGCCTTCCGGCAGAACAAACAAAGTATCCGTTCTACGAATCTGAGCAGTGGCTTTTAGATAAGCTTTAACTGCTCTTACTACATCCAAAGAATGTAATAACTTTTCCTCTACCGAGCTAGGTTTGGGGAAAAAAGAAGGAAGAACCACATCTTGGTTCAAATGAAACCTCGATACCACCTTAGGAAGAAAGGCTGGATGAGGACGTAATACTACTCTGTCCTTATGGACAACCAGATATGGCTCCTTACAGGACAAGGCGGCTAATTCCGATACTCTTTTAGCCGAACAAATGGCTACTAAGAAAATCAATTTCCTGGTGAGAAGAACCAAGGAAATGTGTTGCAATGGTTCAAACGGTTGTTTCTGTAGAACCGACAGAACCAGGTTTAAGTCCCAAGGACATATGGGAATACTAACCGGAGGGCTAATACGCATCACTCCTTGTATGAAAGCTTTGACTAGTGAATGCGAAGCCAAGGGCCTTTGAAAAAATATTGACAAGGCCGAAATCTGACCCTTGATAGTACTCAAGGCCAGCTTCCTATCTACAGCCCACTGTAGGAAGTCCAAAATCCTCCCTATCACGTACTTACGTGGATGCCATTTCTTGGCCTCACACCACGTAATGTACGCTTTCCAGATCCTATAATAGATCTGCCTGGATACCGGCTTCCTGGCATTGATCATGGTAGATACCACAGAATTAGAGAGCCCTCTCTTTTTCAGAATGTGGGCTTCAATAGCCAGGCCGTCAAACCTAGGGCTGGTAAGGAAGGGTGGTATATCGGTCCCTGCGACAGCAGGTCCGGACGATGTGGGAGGGTCCAAGGACTCCTCACTGACATTTTTACAATCTCCGCGTACCATGCCCTTCGGGGCCACGCTGGAGCCACCAGAATCACTGGTTTCTTTTCTACCCTGATTCTGCGGAGTAATCGCGGTAACAATTGTGGCGGTGGGAATGCATATATCAGCTTGAACTGATCCCAAGGGAACACTAGGGCATCCGAGCCGCAAGCTAGGGGATCCCTTGTGCGAGACACAAATCTGTCCACCTTTGCGTTGAATCTGGATGCTAGCAGATCTACATCCGGTGTTCCCCACCGCTGGCATATTGCCTGGAAAACCTCGGGGTGAAGAGACCATTCCCCCGGGCATAATTGTAGGCGACTTAAAAAGTCCGCTCTCCAATTTTCCACTCCTGGGATGAAAACCGCGGATATGGCTGGGACATATTTTTCTGCCCACTCCAGGATGCAATTTGCTTCCCTCTGGGCTGCACGACTCCTGGTGCCACCCTGGTGATTGATATATGCCACTGCTGTGGCATTGTCTGATTGAATTCTGACAGGGGACCCTTGGAGTTTGGATGTCCATGCTACTAGGGCATACCGGGCTGCTCGTATCTCTAAGAGATTGATGGGCAGGGCCTTTTCTGCTTCTGACCACTTGCCCTGGAGAGACCATTGCTCCAGTACTGCCCCCCAGCCTATGAGGCTGGCATCTGTAGTGACCACCTTCCAAGAAACCGGACTGAAGGGTTTCCCTTTTTCCAGATTCTGGGGCACCAACCACCAATGGAGGCTCTTGCGAACGGAAGGGGACAGGGACATTGGTAAGTCTAAAGCCTGAACTTTTTTGTTCCAGGCTGACAGTATGGCCCTCTGCAAGTTCCTTGAATGGAATTGACCGTAGGGTACCGCTTCGAATGAAGCCACCATTTTTCCCAGCAGCCTCATGCAGAGGCGTATGGATGGTTTTCTTTTTGTACCCGCTAAGTGGGTCAAATCTTTTAAAGACGACACCTTCTCTGGAGGTAAGAAAATCTTTCTCTGATTTGAATCCAGCCTTAGCCCCTAAGTATTCCAGACTTTTGACTGGTCTTAGAGCTGACTTGTCCCGGTTGATAATCCAACCGTGATATTCCAGATACTTGATTGTCTTGTGAATAGCTACTTCCAGCTTTTCCACTGAGTGGTCTATTAGTAGCAGGTCGTCTAGATATGCCATTATCGTTACACCTTGTGTTCTTAGATTGGCCAATAATGGGGCCAGAATTTTTGTGAACACTCGTGGTGCTGTGGCCAGACCGAAAGGTAAGGCTCTGAACTGAAAATGGCGCCCTTCTACTGCAAAGCGTAGAAATTTCTGGTGGGCCGGAAAGATGGGAATATGCAGATAAGCATCCCTTATGTCGATCGAGGCTAACCATTCCTGCCCTTGTAGGGCGGTGGCCACCGATCGGATCGACTCCATCCGAAAAGTCCTGATATTTAGGAACTTGTTTAGCCCTTTTAGATTTAATATGGGCCTCACGTCCCCATTTGGTTTGGGGACTGTGAAAAGGTTCGAGTAAAACCCGAATCCGCTTTCTTCCAGGGGAACCTTCATGATTACACCTTGGAGCAATAGTTGTTCTAGTGCCAGAAGGAGGGATCCTCTCTTCTGGGGATCTCTTGGCACGTTTAACCTCATAAATTGGACAGGAGGAGTGCCTTTTAACTCCAGCTTGTATCCCAGACTTACTGCGGAGAGCACCCATCTGTCTCTGATGGTGTCCCGCCAGGTCTCTGTGAACAACTGAAGCCTTCCCCCCACCCGATTGAGTGGGGGCAACGCTTCATGACTTGGGGGGAGGTTTTGTACCTCTCTTGATCCAGGGCTTCTTGTTACCCTGTGATTGTCCCTGATTTCTGCCCCCTGAATTTGACCGCGGAGGCCGTCGGAACTGCTTCACAGCCGATGTGCCCGGGACTGGAGAAGTAGGCCTTTTAAAAGAAGGACTTCTACTCTTGTTCTTAACCGGTAAGAGTGAACTTTTACCGGCAGAAATTTTCTGGATATATTTGTCCAGATCTTCTCCAAATAAGCGTTCTCCATGAAATGGGAAGCTAACCAGCAGTTTCTTACAGGGAGCTTCAGCAGACCAGTTTTTGAGCCACAGAAGCCTACGCATATGTACTATAGACAGCGTAAAGCGGGAGGCCTGTTGGATTGTATCCTTTATGGCGTCCACCGCAAAACACAAGGCTCTAGGCAGGTCAGCTAGGGCAAGAGCCTGCTGATCTGGTAAGTCCCTTAAGACTTGTTTCAACTGATCTTTCACTGCTTGGCAGACTCCAATCGCTGCTACCGCAGGTTGTGTCACCATGCTTGCTGTAGAGAAAGCAGATTTTAGTAAAGACTCCAATTTTTTATCTATTGGGTCTTTGAACATTGGAACATTATCTACTGGACATGTCAGTGATTTGTTCACAGAAGAGATGGCTGCGTCCACTGTAGGGACCCTCCATTTTTTTATGAACTTATCCTCCATGGGATAGATCACCGGAAATCTCTTGGGGGGAGCAAATATTTTATCAGGATGCTCCCAATCCTGGTAAATAAGCCCTTCTAATAAAGGGTGGATTGGGAAGGAACAGACAGCCTGGGGAGCTTTTAGCGACCCCAGTGAGGAAACCGTAGTGGATGGTGGTTCCGCCAGAGGCATTTTAAATGCTGATCGGACCATGTTAGTCAGAGACTGAACCCATAATCTTTCAGCCTGAGATGTTGAGAAAGGTTCTTCCGCTGTTGATTCCTCCATAACTGAATCAACCTCATCCTGATCCCCTTCAGGTAGGTCGATCTCTGTGTGGGGCTGTTCCTCCACTAACAGGCACTCTGAAGGAGGAGACGGAGATCGGACGCGCTTTCCCTGTGACAGGGAAGCAGCGATCAATGCTGTTAATCTCTCTTCCAATCCTCCCAGAGTTGAGGATAAAACCTCCTCTGTTATATATACAGGAGCAGGTGGACTGGGGACAGCCGCAGCACCAGGCATTCCTGCGGGGTTTCTACGGCTACTGACCTCTGAATTCTCAGGGGAGATTGGTGCAGTACAAGCATGCCCAATATCCTCAGAGCCCGATGGAGACCCCTTTGGCTTCCTGGAAGACCTATTTCCGGAGCGTCTGGACGACATATCCTTTAAGCACAAAGCTGAGGTATTCCCGTCGTCATACACCAATTTTGCTGGTAATAGTCTAACACAGTTGCTGCTATATACCAGCTGGTGTCCACTAAAGTGCCTTTCTATGGGGATGCCTGCATCAACCGCCTCTGTGTGCCACTGTTTGTTGCTAGCTCTGTTTGCATCCAGCTGACACTTGTACTGTGTCTTTATACAAGCTGGGACGCCTGCACATGCGCAGAAGCACCGTGGCGCGCATCGAGCGTCATCCACCCGCCCCGCCCCTTTTTTTTCATAGGAGGCGCGTGCACGCGCCCACGCGCGCGCCCGTGCGCCACTGGCGCCCTTTTCGAAACCAAACAGGGACTAGGAGCCAGGGCCCTTTTTGCCGGAGGGCCTGTGCGGTGGATGAGCGCAGCAACAGGGCAGAGGAAGTGGAATCCCACAGAGAAACTTACCAACTGCCTGGATCTTTTGACTTGAGAAAAACCAAAGATCCACATGACAAGAAAAATGGACCACAGCGGCCTCTAGTGGTTTAACACAGGTACCGCGGTCCTCTTTTCTTTTTTTTTTCTTGACTACTATTAAAATTTTACATTTTCAGTAGTTACAGGCATACACAGATATTAGCGGGAATACCGTTAGGTAACAGACAGAAAGACAAATTAGGCTTGGGGGTCCCCCAATAGAACCAAGTTCCTGGGGGCCCCCACTTACCTGATCCCCGCCGCAGGACTCTGTTTGGTCCACAGAAGCCCAAACTTCACCTATCACGGCAGGCATTGTAATTAAACCTTCAGGGACCGGGTTCCCAAGGATTCCACTCCCCTGGACCTGTATAGCACCCTGCACAGAAAACATCTTGGTCGTGGGTATGACCAGACTCTGGATCCCAGGGTCCAGCCCTCCTAAGAGAGGCATTACAGGCAAAACCTTGCTCTTCTGCTGCAAGGCCTGGGTACCGACCGTTTAGCTATGAAGCTTTTTTGGTGGGATCCGGAACAGCTTACTAAGGCCCAAAAGAACCTGTACGCAAGCCCAGTGAAAACACATGTTACTCTTTGGCCAACACCTTAGACACTGGCAAAAAACTGAGGTGCTCCCGGATGGGAGGGGCTTATATAGGGGAGGGTACTTCCGGTTTGGAAGTGGCCAGTGCCAGCACCTGAAGGTAATCTATATAACCCATTAGTAATGACTAAGTCGCTCTGTGTCCCGTGATGTACGAAAAAGAAAAATATTTATTCATTAAGACACATATTCACAATAATTCGTTAGATTAGTGGATGAATATAGACAACAATTTTACATAAAAATAACAAAATCGTATGCAACACTCGCTAATATGTATATCGCTATGTATTTAAATAAGAATTAATTTTTTGCTTAAACGTGCATCCTCACAGGGTGATACTGTGGATGCACAAGTATAAGTGTGCCAACGTCCCAATAATATGGAGAGAATGTGCTAGTCAAACTAAGAAAATTTACTTTTGGTGGCACACAGGTAAGTCAGGTAAAAAAACTAGGGGTATTTTATTAGTAGAAAAAGGGTAGCAAGAAATACATAAGTACATTCACAAATGTTGTAAAATACTAATTTTTTGTATATGACCTGAGGTAATACTCAAATACTGCTTCGGAATGTTATAATGACATAGGTAGCCTCAATGTATAAAAAAATACAGAGAATACAATATTCAAGTGAATAAACAAAAATTAGACAGTATACGTATGAAGCGTAAGGTATTTAACCAAAGGTCCAATATATAAGAACGTGGTCTGACTTGCTCTACATGTTTCACGTACGGCAACGCTTCTTCAGGAGCATAATCTGTCGAGCATATACATGAAAAATATTGGTGACCATAAATTTTAATACATCAAAACAACAGTGAACATGAAAAATAAAAAATGAATGAAATAAGTAAAATACAAAAATAAAATAAACAAAAAATATGGAAAATAAATAAAAATTGGATTAAAATAACATATGAACAATTGCTGAACCCATGTGGCATGAGAAATGGAGCCTCCCACCTGGTGACACCCAGAGCCAATAGACTAGACAATCCAAGGGATGGGGCAAAATAAGGGAAATAAAATATACAATAGAATTCTATGTCCTGGATAGAGGAGGGGAGGAAAAAGGGGGAGGGGAGGAAAAAGGGGGAGGTTTGGGAAAAGAAAGAAACTCCTGGGTGTTAATAGACTTGATAGGAATGACAAAAAGCTATACTTACAAACAGGTCGTGTTCAAGGATGTAGCACTGACCTGGGTATAAACCAATTGACAGTATGTCTAAAGCAGATAGCCAGTTAGTTTAGTGGTAATCTGAAATGAAGGAACAATATGTAGAAGGAAAGGTGTATACTAATTTCCATAATATAGGAGGGGGAAGGGGGGGGAGGAAAGAGGAGGAAAGAGAAAGAGGGGAGAGAAAAAAGGTGAGGACTAGGGAGAGGGGAGGGAAAAGGGGAAGGAAAAGGGGAAGAAAGAGGGGGAAAAAGGGGAAGGAGGGGGGGAGAAAGGGGGGAGGGGAAAAAGGAGATATTGTATTTGAATAAAACCAATGATTATTTTGTCACCATGGACAAAATAACCATATATATGTAACTATCAGACTGTGTTTTACAAAGTCCAACAGTTATTTTCCTGCAGGAGGAGTAAGTATTAAACTAGGTAAAATGGGTACAATACTATAGCGCAAAACAGAGAATAATTAAAGTTGGAAAAACAAAAATAGAATTAAAGAAAAATTTGAACGGTTATGATATCGGGGGAGAGCAAACAAGGTATCACAAGAAATCAATCAATATGCATATCAAGCTAAGCAATGAATTATATAAAGTATAATAGTTAGCCTTTTTAAAATGGCTGCTTTTTCAAAATGGTGTCTCGTTAGGGTGAAACCGCGTCTTGGCGTCCCTAAAGGTGTCAGATGGTGAGGCGTGATGATGAGTGTCTCTTTGGATGGATGTGTGATCTGTCTGTCTTGGATGAAGAGTGATCCCAATGGCTTCCTACACTTGTCCTATATACAGTTCTGAATAATATGCTCATAACATTTTTAATAAGCCTAGCCTAGAAGGTGGAACTTCTTTTCATTGGTTCATGCAGCAAAATATTTACTCGTTGTTTGTTCAAGCATTGCCTCTCTTAGCCACCAGGTGTCATTCTAGCACAAGGAAGGGTTTGTTTTAAAATTTGTAAAATGATTTGGTATTAGAATGTTTACTTTCTCATGATAACAGGCGTGGCCATGTGATATTTCTAATTATATATATATATATATATATATATATATATATATATATATATACACATACATACATACATACATACACAGTTGTGCTCATAAGTTTACAAACGCTGGCAGAATTTATGATTTCTTGGCCATTTTTCAGAGAATATGAATAACCCAAAAACATTTCTTTCACTCATTGATAATAAATGGCTTCAGCCAAACACTAACCTTCAACTGTGTTTACTCTTTTTAAGTCATGACAACAAAAACTACTCAAATAACCCTGATCAAAAATTTACATACCCTAGTTCTTAATACCGTGTATTGCCCCCTTTAACATCAATGACAGCTTAAAGTCGTTTGTGGTATTTGTGGATGAGCCTATTTATCTTCTCAGATGGTAAAGCTGCCCATTCCTCTTGGTAAAAAGCCTCCAATTCCTGTAAATTCTTGGACTGTCTTGCATGAACGGCACGTTTGAGATCTCCCCAGAGTGGCTCAATGATATTGAGTTCAGGAGACTGAGATGGCCACTCCAGAACCTTCACTTTATTCTGCTGTAGCCAATGACAGGTCGACTTGGCCTTGTGTTTTGGATCATTGTCATGTTGAAATGTCCAAGTACGTCCCATGCGCAGCTTCCTGGCTGATGAATGCAAATAGTCCTCCAGTATTTTTGATAACATACTGCATTCATCTTGCCATCAATTTTGACCAAATTTCCTGTGCCTTTGTAGCTCACACATCCCCAAAACATCAGTGATCCACCTCCGTGTTTCACAGTAGGAATGGTGTACCTTTCATCATAGGCCTTGTTGACTTCTCTCCAAATGTAGTTGTAGCGGGCTCACCCCCCTCTCTTCTTTATCGGTTATGCGGCTGTTGTCTAGGGGTACCTGGGAGAGAGAGATGAGATACACCACGGCCCATGTCCTCCATAGCTAAGAGGTGAAAGCCAGCAAATTGGGTCTTGTGTAGGTGTCCTAGAGTCAAGTCCAGTACTTCGTTCCTGACTCTTTTGCTCCTAGTAACCAGAGTTCCACACAGTGAATAGATCCAACTCAGTTTTATTCTTCTTGCCAAGCAATAAAACAGTTTCTTACTTTGGAAAATGGGGACAGATCGAGGCACAATCCTTTCCCTTCTGATGCCGACCACTGTGCTGTCACCAGTGGTGAATAGTCACTGCCACTGACTAGGTGATGTAGAACGTGAACTACCTTCGCTCGCTCTGTCCCTGTCAGGGAAAGAAATCCGTCCAAGGGAGAAATGGAGGCCTCTCCATCACCAGCGATACTGCGCCAGACTCTTCAGAGAAGTTACTGCACACCAGTCCTCACAAACTCAGACACGGGCACCCAAGGAGTTAGGGCCCCCTCGGATTCCTCCACCCTCGCGGAACTCAGTCGAAGGTATTGAGCCCCAGGCATCCACCATAGTACCTCACCTCAGGCTAAAGGTGCCTGAGATGGACTCCATCTCTGCTCCGGCTAGGTCAAGGGCACCTAGGCCTGGAACACCGGAACGCCAGCACCCAGGCTGAAGGTGCGTGGGTGCGGCCGCATCTTCTGGCTCCGGACTCTAACCCCGCGATCAGGGCGTCCGCCCCTTTTATGACCTCTCCCTTCGCGCCACAGCGGGTTCCCCGCCCCGCTGTACCAGCTCCAGGGGAGGACAAAAAGGCACAGTCTTGCGGTGCGAGCCCAACCCCGGTCCAAGGCAACAATGCCACCTATAGGCCGACGGGAACTTCACACCACCAGAGTCCTCCAAGATTCACAAAGGGAACCTTGAATTTCCTAACAATCAAGACATCTGGGTTACACTATCACCCAGATGCTTCCCCTAAATTCAAGTACCCGCTACATAGTGTTTATGGTTGTGGCCAAAAAGCTACATTTTGGTCTCATCACTCCAAATGACTTTGTGCCAGAAAGTTTGAGGCTTGTCTCTGTGCTGTTTGGCGTATTGTAAGCGGGATACTTTGTGGCACTTGCGTAGTAATGGCTTTCTTCTGGCGACTCGACCATGCAGCCCATCTTTCTTCAAGTGCCTCCTTATTGTGCATCTTGAAACAGCCACACGACATGTTTTCAGAGAGTCCTGTATTTCACCTGAAGTTATTTGTGGGTTTTTCTTTGCATCCCGAACAATTTTTCTGGCAGTTTTGGCTGAAATTTTAGTTGGAATACCTGACCGTGGTTTGGTTTCAACAGAACCCCTCATTTTCCACTTCTTGATTAGAGTTTGAACACTGCTGATTGGCATTCTCAATTCCTTGGATATCTTTTCTTTTTATACAGTTCAATTACCTTTTCCCGCAGATCCTTTGACAATTCTTTTGCTTTCCACATGACTCAGAATCCAGAAACGTCAGTGCAGCACTGGATGAAAGATGCAAGGGACTGTCAGGAGTCCAGAAACTCATTGACCTTTTTTACACACACACACACACACACTACTTAGAAGCAAACAGATCACAGGTGAGGATGGTTACCTTTAATAGACATTCACACCCCTTTGTGTCAACTTGTGTGAATGTTATCAGGCCAAAATCACCAGGGTATGTAAACTTTTGATCAGGGTCATTTGGGTAGTTTCTATTGCCATTATGATTTAAAAAGAGTAAACACAGTTGATTGATAATAAATGGCTTCAGCCAAACACTAACCATAAGCGAAAGAAACGTTTTTGTGTTATCAATTATATTCTCTGAAAAATGGCCAAGAAATCATAAATTCTGCCAGGGTATATAAACTTATGAGCACAACTGTATATGTAATGTTTAGGAGATCTGGTAACTGTCACTGTATGAGCACATATTTCTAATGCAGCAAAATTTAACAGTAGGATTTTTTTTTTCATCAGGAGGTTGAATTCTATATATATAGCAATTGAATACAAAAAATGCTTATAACCCTATAAACTACCAATGGACTATAGTTACATCACACACATTTCCCTAATAATATAGATTACAAATAAACAAACTGTAGTCATATTAACACCCTTTTTCCAGCTATGTAATATTTTACCAGTATAACATACTGTATTTTTGTACCCTTTCACCATGTATACCGTGTTTAGAATCCATTGGCTTATATATATATATATATATATATATATATATATATATATATATATATATATATATATACTGTGAGGGGGTTAGCTCGGCAGCGGGTGTGTGTGACCCCCGGGATGGGCTCCCCACACAAAAACAGGCCCAGCAAACGGAGGTTGTGGTTTTCAAAATCAAAAAGGTGCGGTTTATTTTCTATTTACAGTGACAAAACACAGCAAAGCAAAAGAAACATAAATAAAATAAATCCTGGTCAACTTGACCTCTGAGTAAACATACAGGTTTCCTAACTAACAACTGGGATCAGCCTAGTGCTGTCCTAGTCCCTAAGTCCCTGGTTTTAAATGTCCAAGCAAATAGCCACACAGGCTTTGTCTCACCGCACAGGGGTTCACTCTCCCTAGACAGTCCACACAGGTCTGGTTCCAGGCATGAGCAAACACCTAATGAATCTGGGAGTTCTTATAGAGGCCTAAATGAGCTGACAAGCTTCAGCTGGTCTCATCAACTCCCTGTCTGCACGACGCCCCACACTCTCCCTAGAGGTATGAGTCATCCATGAGCCCACTAGCCTCAGCTGGGCTTATACAACTCTCCACCTAGTTGTATAAGTCGGCGTAAAGCCTGAATCTGGGCGAAATATATCTACCCCCCTGGATGCAACCAGGTGACTTTACCTTCCTGCTGTCACATACCCCCCCCTCTTGTTTTAACCTCGGGGTTGGAACACCAGCAATCAGGCATTCATGTACTCGAGACAAAGCATCCACATTCCCCATTTGAACGCCAGGGCGATGCTTTACTGTGAAGTTGAATTCCTGGAGGGCCAGGAACCACCTATTCACTCTTCTATTTGTTTCCTTGTTTTGAGCCATCCACTTTAACGGAGCGTGATCCGTAACCATGTCAAAGTGCCTACCTAGCAGGTAGTACCGAAGGGAATCTAGAGCCCACTTCACCGCTAAACACTCCTTTTCAACGGTGGCGTAATTTACCTCATGGGACTTCAACTTCCTGCTGAGGTAAATGACTGGGTGCTCTTCCCCGTTCCAGACCTGGGACAATACTGCTCCTAACCCCACATCTGACGCATCACTTTGTACGACAAAGTCTTTAGAGAAGTCGGGTGAGTACAACACTGGCTGGCTACATAAGGCTTGTTTCAAGAATTGGAATGCTGCCTCAGCCTCGGGGGTCCATTTAATCATGACCGACCCTTTCCCCTTCGTCAGGTTGGTTAGGGGCACAGCCTTAGAAGCAAAGTGGGGAATGAATCGCCGATAATACCCAGCGATTCCCAGAAAGGCTCGTACCTGCTTCTTGCTGTTGGGACGTGGCCAACTCTGGATGGCCTCGACTTTGTTGAGTTGGGGTTTTATTACTCCCCTCCCAATGGTGTACCCAAGATATTTGGCCTCCTCCTGCCCAATGGTACACTTCTTGGGGTTAGCCGTAAACCCCGCTTCCCGAACAGAGTCCAGGACTGCTTGCACTTTTGGCAGATGTGAGGCCCAATCTGTGCTATGGACAATTACGTCATCCAGGTAAGCCGCAGCATACTTCCGATGGGGCCTCAGCATCTGGTCCATTTTCCGCTGGAATGTGGCCGGCGCATTCTGTAACCCGAACGGCATTCTTTTATATTGGAACGCCCCGTCTGGGGTTACAAATGCGGTTTTCTCTTTGGCCGACTTGGCCAGGGGGATTTGCCAATACCCTTTTGTGAGGTCAAGAGTCGTCATGTATCGGGCTGTTCCCAGCCGGTCGATCAACTCATCTATACGTGGCATGGGGTAGGTGTCAAATTTTGTAACTTTGTTCAACTGACGAAAATCGTTACAAAATCGCCAGCTCCCATCCGGTTTAGGCACCAACACAATGGGACTAGACCAATCACTTTGGGACTCCTCTATCACCCCTAAGTTCAGCATTTTCTGTACTTCCTCCCGTATTGCCTCCCGTCGGGCCTCTGGGATCCGATAGGGTTTTAACTTCACCCTTTCACCGGGCGGGGTAATGATGTCATGCTCTACCCCAGATGTTTGTCCCGGCAGCTCAGAGAATACCTCCTTGTTGCGAAGCACAAACTCCTTAACCTCCTGTTGTTGGGGTTGTGACAAGGTGGCTGCTATTCCAACCTCAGGAATCACGCAACCAGTTTGAGCTGGTGACCAAGTGTCTGCGACTAGGGACTCTCTATCCCTCCAGGCTTTCAACAGATTAACGTGATAGATCTGTTCGGGCTTTCGCCTTCCTGGTTGTCTGACCTTGTAATTCACTTCGCTCACTTTTTCCATTATCTCATAGGGGCCTTGCCATTTGGCAAGGAATTTACTTTCAACCGTAGGGACAAGTACCAGTATCCTATCCCCCGGGGAAAAGGTACGGGTCTTGGCTCCACGGTTGTACACTCTCTGCTGTGCTAACTGCGCTTGGGCCAAATGTTCCTTCACGATGGGCATTACCTGTGCAATTCGGTCTTGCATCAGGGCGACATGCTCAATCACACTCCTGTGGGGAGAACTCTCACTTTCCCAAGTTTCCTTGGCAATATCCAACAGCCCTCTTGGGTGTCTCCCATACAGTAACTCAAAGGGGGAGAATCCCGTAGAGGATTGGGGCACCTCCCTAATAGCAAACATCAGATAAGGAAGTAGACAGTCCCAATCCTTTCCATCTCTATCCACCACTTTCTTCAACATTTGTTTTAGGGTTTTGTTGAATCTTTCAACCAGCCCATCGGTTTGGGGGTGATACACAGATGTACGTAATTGCGTCACTTTGAACAATTTACACAGCTCCTTCATAACCCGGGACATAAAGGGTGTACCTTGGTCCGTAAGCAGTTCTTTACAAATACCCACCCGGCTAAACACAAGAGATAGCTCTTTGGCTATGGTTTTGGCCGAGGTATTTCGGAGAGGGATCGCTTCTGGATAACGGGTGGCATAGTCCATTATAACTAATATGTACTGGCGCCCCCTAGCGGACTTGATTATAGGCCCTACCAAATCCATGGCGATCCTCTCAAACGGGACCTCAATGATGGGTAGAGGGACCAGCGGGCTACGGAAATGTGGCATCGGGGCCGACCTCTGACACACAGGGCAGGAGGAACAATAATTTTCTATGTCCTTCATCACCCCCGGCCAATAGAATCTCTGTAATACCCTCTCTCGGGTTTTCTCTGTCCCCAGATGACCTCCAAGAATGTGCCCATGGGCCAACTCCAACACCAACTTCCTGTAAGGTTTTGGCACCACAAGCTGCTCAACGGTTTCTTCTGCCCTTTTTGCCACCCGATACAGTAGGTCCTTCTCTACGCTGAAGTATGGGTAAGTGCAGGTATTATCTGGGTTCACTAACTCGCCATCTATTTTCACTACGTTTTCCCGTGCCTTTATTAGGGCGGGGTCTTTCAACTGTTCTGTGGCAAAGTTTTCCCTGTGAACCTCAAGATCAGAAAACTCCACAGACGGTAGGTTTTCGTCTGAGGAGGTGGGCTCCTCTCCAGTTTCTTGAGTCTCCCCTGCCAATACTGATAAGGGAAATTCCGGAGAGTCCTCACCACTCTCAGGGGAGTTCTGGCTATCACATTCCTGGTACATAGGGGCACCAGTGGGGGGCTCAGGATCATCCCACAGTTCCCAGAACTTCGGAAAATCCCTTCCCACAATGGCGTCATGCGGTAACTGAGATACTAAGCCCACTGGATGAGAGAGGGTACCTTTGGGGGTCTCGAAACACACTGTAGTCACTGGATACTCTCGGGTGTCCCCATGCACACAAATAACAGCTACCTTGCTATTCCCAAAGACCTCTGTTTTAACTAACTCAGCCTTTATCAGGGTCACAAGGCTACCTGAATCCAGCAATACCACAACATTTCTACCATTAACACACATTTTGCATAAATGTTTCTCAGTTCCTCGAATGGCAGTGCATGCGACTGTCGCACACAGCGACTGACGTCTGCCCGTCAGAAAGTCACACTGCATGGGTTCCTCCACAACCGGGCAATTGGCTGCAATATGTCCCGCTTGCCGGCAGCGGTAGCAAACGATCCTTCTTGCCGCCTCTTGAGCCGCTGATTTCCCAGGCTGTTCTCGCCAAACTTGGGGTACAGCTCCCACCCTCTCACTCTCTCCACCCTCACCCCTTGGAATCCTCTTATCCGCCCCTGGGGATGGTCTGGTCTTAGGGTGGAAAGTCAGAGTGTCTCTGGAAGAGGCCGTCAGGTTCTCTGTAGCCAAGTATTTCTCCACACGATCCACAAGACCATCGGCCGTCTCTGGGTCTCCATGGCTTACCCACTTTTGGATGGCAGTAGGAAGAGCTCTCAAAAACCGATCCATTACAACACGTTCCACAATCTTTGGTGCGGACAAAGTCTCTGGCTGTAGCCACTTTCTGCTCAGGTGAATGAGATCATACATTTGAGACCTGGGGGGTTTTCCAAGCTGGAAAGTCCAGTTATGCACACGCTGAGTCCGGACAGCCTGGGTGACACCCAGCCTTGCCAAAATTTCAGCTTTTAGCATCACATAGTCTTTTGCTTGGTTAGGCTCTAGGTCATAGTAAGCTTTCTGCGATTCACCAGTTAACAGAGGAGCCACCAGTCCAGCCCACTGCTCCTCAGGCCACTTTTCTCTTTCAGCGGTCCTTTCAAATGTGGTCAAAAATACCTCTGGATCATCCTCTCCAGTCATTTTTGTCAATAAACGACTCACCCCAAAGGACGCGGTATTAGTGGGACGGCTTTCCTCACTGGTCTGCGGACGTTGCTGCATTACTGCTTCCATTTGTTGTAGTCTCTGCTCTTGCTTCTGTAACAGGTCTATGAAGCGGGCCTCAGATTGCTGCTGGGCTTGTTGCTGAGCTTCCAGACTCTGTTGGTGAGCTTGCTGCTGGGCTGCAAGGCTCTGTTGATGAGCTTGCTGCTGGGCTGCAAGGCTCCTTTGCAAACCTGCATTTGTCTGCTGTTGATTGGCATTTGCTAGAGCCAGCTGTTTCAGTATCTCCTCCATGCTGGCTTAAAAAAAACTGCCACTGGTTCTCCACCAACTGTGAGGGGGTTAGCTCGGCAGCGGGTGTGTGTGACCCCCGGGATGGGCTCCCCACACAAAAACAGGCCCAGCAAACGGAGGTTGTGGTTTTCAAAATCAAAAAGGTGCGGTTTATTTTCTATTTACAGTGACAAAACACAGCAAAGCAAAAGAAACATAAATAAAATAAATCCTGGTCAACTTGACCTCTGAGTAAACATACAGGTTTCCTAACTAACAACTGGGATCAGCCTAGTGCTGTCCTAGTCCCTAAGTCCCTGGTTTTAAATGTCCAAGCAAATAGCCACACAGGCTTTGTCTCACCGCACAGGGGTTCACTCTCCCTAGACAGTCCACACAGGTCTGGTTCCAGGCATGAGCAAACACCTAATGAATCTGGGAGTTCTTATAGAGGCCTAAATGAGCTGACAAGCTTCAGCTGGTCTCATCAACTCCCTGTCTGCACGACGCCCCACACTCTCCCTAGAGGTATGAGTCATCCATGAGCCCACTAGCCTCAGCTGGGCTTATACAACTCTCCACCTAGTTGTATAAGTCGGCGTAAAGCCTGAATCTGGGCGAAATATATCTACCCCCCTGGATGCAACCAGGTGACTTTACCTTCCTGCTGTCACAATATATATATATTGTAATGTTCGGGGAACCCGCTAGATCGCAGGACACAGGCTTTTCAAACAAAAGGACGTTTATTTAAACTTAAATGGCTTCACAGCAGCAAAACAAAAGAAATGACAGTCTCACCAACTTGTAGAGTTTATAACTGCTGTCGCAGTTAAACAGTCCTTGCTTGGTGTTGCAGGTAAGTTTCCCAGATAGCAGGCTTCCATGCAGGCCACTGCCATGTACATTCACAGCTTCCCAGAGCTTTTCACAGCCTCCACAGCTTTTGCAGTGTCCACCATTCACCATGCAGACTTCACTACACTCCTTCACTCTCTCACCTACAACTTCCTGTCTCTCTTAAACCACTTCCTTGGACAGGTGTGTTAACCATTGCTGTTCCCTTAAAGGAACCACAGCCCAAACAGAGGGGAAATATAGCGTCCTTCCAGGACCCAGCCACGGCGTCCTGTACATATCCCCCCCCCTGTGCCCCAACACCAAGGAGGTGGAGGCAACAGTGGAGCTAAAACAATGGACTCGGGAGAGGGCATCTGCATTTTGATGCAGTCTCCCGGGCCTATGCTCCACTACAAATTTAAATTCCTGGAGCGCCAGGAACCAACGTTTAATTCTGGCATTAGTCCCTTTACCTTGCCTCATCCATGTTAAAGGGGCATGGTCAGAAATTAACCTAAACTTCCTTCCCAAGAGGTAATATCTGAGGGATTCCAGAGCCCACTTAATGGCCAGACATTCTCGTTCAACTATAGCGTAGTTTTTCTCCGCTGGTGTCAACTTCCTACTGAGGAAGACTACTGGGTGCTCCTCACCATGAACAACCTGTGACAACACAGCTCCCAATCCTACATCGGAAGCATCAGTCTGGACAACAAACTCGTTTGAAAAATTGGGTGCTATCAGGACAGGGTGTTGGCACAGTGCTGACTTGAGCTCCAAAAAAGCCTTTTCAGCATCTGCATTCCATTCCACCATGACCGATTTCCATCCCTTAGTCAGATCGGTCAATGGAGCCGCCAATGTGGCAAAGTTGGGTACGAATCTCCTGTAGTATCCCACCATGCCCAGGAATGCACGTACCTGCTTTTTTGTGAGGGGGCGGGGCCAATTCTGTATAGCCTCTACCTTGTTAACCTGAGGTTTCACCACCCCTCTACCTACAATATAGCCCAGGTATTTCACCTCCTCCATTCCCAAAGCACATTTTTCAGGGTTTATTGTAAACCCCTTCTTCCAAAGAGAGTCCAGTACTGCCTGGACTTTGGGCAACTGTGATTCCCAGTCTCTGCTAAAAATGACTATGTCGTCCAAGTACACTGAGGCATACTCCCTGTCAAGGTCACCTGTGGCCAGGTGACAGATGCACACCGTAGGGGGACAGGAGTGCACCGCAAGGTAGTGAACCCTATGGCTGACTGCTGCGGATAGGAAACTGGGTGGTTGTGGAAAGCGGGACCAGAGGAGCACAACTGGGATCCTAACGGAAGCTAGAGCCAAGATTCCCCAGGGCGCGGAGTCTAAGACCCAGCAGGTCTTCTCCAGGGCCTCTAGTGGTGAGGATGTTATGCTGCAGGCTGGGACCAGGTCGCGACCCCTGGAGTTTCCTAGCTCACGCCCCGTAGGATAAGGGGAAAAGAGGGGAAGCAGCAGCACAAGATATGAGAGAACCGAATAACAAGCTGAAGGTCAGGGGCCACAAGCAGACAAGGAAAACGAAAGAACGAGCTGAAGGTCAAGGGTCACGAGCAGACAGGGATAGTCGGGGACAAGCCAATAACGTAACAGAGAGACAGACGTAGCACACGGCAGGCAGGAACCCAAACACACAATGCCTAACAAACACGTTGATCAGCAAAGCAGGCTTGCAGTGCACAGGTTAATATAGTGTTCTGTGATAGGGCCTGGGGTGGAGTCTGGCTGGGAGGAGATTATAAAGGAAGCCAGGTGAAAGGGCTCAGGCCTCTAAGATGAACACATGGGAAGGAAGGTAAGCTGACAGACAAACACTACTGCATATCCATGACAGTACCCTCCCTCTTATGGGCCCTCCCCCGCCTGGGCCCAGGCTTAAAGGGAAATCTCTGATGAAACCTTCTCAACAGATGAGGTGCAGCGACATCAAATGCAGCGATCCAAGACGCCTCCTCAGGACCAAAACCTCTCCAATGCACAAGGTACTGAAGAATGCCTCTGCAGAGCCGAGAATCCAGAACTTGTCTAACCTCATACTTAAGATTATCCTCAGAGACCGAAAACGAGGTAGGGAGATGACAAGAAGATCTATTGAGGACCAAAGGCTCTCTAGGAATAAGCAAGGGCATGAGAGGATCAACAGGAATCTGAGGAGGGTCCCCTAGACCCTTAAAGGGGAACTGGTCATCTTGCACAGGACCATCAGACTGGGCAGATGTCAGTGGAACCCTGAAGTCAGGTTGGTTAGAAGGTGACATGTCGCCGGAGTCAAGCTGAATAGCTGAAGGACAAGCAGAATGTCCCGAACAAGAAAAAGTAGGAGGCTCACTGGGCATGGGCTGGACTGGCATAACTAGTACAGAGGCAGAGTGAATAGCTGAGTCAGGTGTAGCGACTACCTGAATCGCATCGCAAGACGTAGCGACTGCAGGACTTGTAGACAAGCTAGCCTGGCTGTGCGTCCAAGGGTGGTTAGGGACAGAGAAATGTAAATGGTTATGCAACCTGGAATGAATGACCGGCTCAGATTCACAGGGGGCAACCTTGGGTAGGCAGGACGAGGAACAGGAGGGACCCCAAGCCAGGATCTGTCCAGTAGTCCAGTCCACATGAGGAGAATGGACCTGTAACCATGGGAGACCCAAAATTATAGGCGTTGAGGCCTTGGGTAAGATAAGGAAGGATATCCACTCCTGGTGGAGTGTCCCTACCGACATCTTAACAGGGAGGGTCTGGAAGCGGATAGGTCCCCCTGGGAGAACAGTACCATCAATCGCCAAGACCACCAATGGTGTGGTGAGGGGCAAAAGAGTAAGTCTCATGGATGATGCGATTTCCCAGTCCATGAAATTACCAGCGGCTTCGGAATCCAGATATGCTGAGACCGAATGAGAAGAAGCACCAACATGAAGGAACACAGAAAGCAGAAGACGAGAAGGGGAAGGTGATATTTCTGGGTCCAATACTCCACTTTCCAGATGAAGTGGACCCGAACGTTTTTCTGGACAAAGAGAGCAAGTGTCACGAAAATTACCTTTGCCCCCACAGTAAAGACACAGACCAAGAGTTCTGCGCCTAGCACGTTCCTCGGGGGATAGCCTGGTCCGACCCAGCTGCATGGGTTCCTCAGCTGGTAGGAGATGCTCTACAGGTCGAAGAGAGGGGAGCTCAGGCTGACTAAGAACCAAGGAGTGCTGGCGTTGCTTTTCTAAGGTCCTCTCCTGAAAGCGAATATCGATCTGGTTACACAAGGAGATAACGCCGGCCAGATCAGTGGGGATGGTTCTTCCTGCTAATTCATCCTTCACTCTATCAGACAGGCCATGCAAAAAGGTTGCGACTAAGGCCTCATTGTTCCAGCTCAACTCAGCCGACAGTATGCGGAAATGAAGGGCATACTGTCCCACAGAAGCAGACTCTTGGCGGAGACGTAAAAGGGCGCTGGCCGCTGAAGAGACACGAGCTGGTTCTTCGAAGATATTCCGAAAAAGTTTCAAGAAGCCAGACAGGCTAGAAACCACTGGATCATTCAGTTCCCACAGAGGGGCTGCCCAGGCTAAAGCTTCACCAGAGAGGAGGGAAATGATATAGGCTACCTTAGCCCGATCAGACAGGAAGTTTTGGGGCTGGAGCTCAAAATGAATTGTGCATTGGCTAAGGAACCCCCTGCAAGCCTTGGAGTCCCCCGAGAAATGGGACGGAGCTGGCAGTTGTAGTGAGTGTGTGGCTGCGACTGGTGCAATAGGTGCAGCCGCTGGTTGTATTTGAGGTTGCGGATTCAGGGTTCCCAAGGAGGCCTGAAGCTGCTCGAAGCGAGAAGCCAGATCCTGGAGGAATCGCATCACCTGAGTCTGATTCGATTCCTGGGTTTCAAGTCTGCAAACTATGCCCTGCAACGGATCATCCACGGGTAACGGGATGTCAGCCGGGTTCATGGCTGATCAAACTGTCAAGGTCACCTGTGGCCAGGTGACAGATGCACACCGTAGGGGGACAGGAGTGCACCGCAAGGTAGTGAACCCTATGGCTGACTGCTGCGGATAGGAAACTGGGTGGTTGTGGAAAGCGGGACCAGAGGAGCACAACCGGGATCCTAACGGAAGCTAGAGCCAAGATTCCCCAGGGCGCGGAGTCTAAGACCCAGCAGGTCTTCTCCAGGGCCTCTAGTGGTGAGGATGTTATGCTGCAGGCTGGGACCAGGTCGCGACCCCTGGAGTTTCCTAGCTCACGCCCCGTAGGATAAGGGGAAAAGAGGGGAAGCAGCAGCACAAGATATGAGAGAACCGAATAACAAGCTGAAGGTCAGGGGCCACAAGCAGACAAGGATAACGAAAGAACGAGCCGAAGGTCAAGGGTCACGAGCAGACAGGGATAGTCGGGGACAAGCCAATAACGTAACAGAGAGACAGACGTAGCACACGGCAGGCAGGAACCCAAACACACAATGCCTAACAAACACGTTGATCAGCAAAGCAGGCTTGCAGTGCACAGGTTAATATAGTGTTCTGTGATAGGGCCTGGGGTGGAGTCTGGCTGGGAGGAGATTATAAAGGAAGCCAGGTGAAAGGGCTCAGGCCTCTAAGATGAACACATGGGAAGGAAGGTAAGCTGACAGACAAACACTACTGCATATCCATGACACTCCCGGTAAGGTCGTAAAATCCTATCCATTGCTCGCTGGAAAGTGGCTGGAGCAGTTTGTAGTCCAAAAGGCATTCTTTTGTACTGAAAACTCCCCTCTGGGGTAGAAAAAGCAGTTTTCTCTCTAGCAGCCTTAGTCAACGGGATTTGCCAATACCCCTTGGTAAGGTCTAATGTTGTAATATACCTGGCTGGACCTAGTCTCTCAATAAGCTCATTTACCCGGGGCATGGGGTAGGCATCAAACCGTGAAACCTCATTACGTTTCCGGAAATCATTGCAGAATCGCAGAGTCCCGTTGGGCTTTGGTACCAACACAATCGGGCTCGACCACTCACTCTGCGACTCCTCAATGATCTCCAGGTCCAGCATCTTCTTTAGTTCCTCTGAAACGGCCTTCCTTTGAGCCTCTGGGATGCGGTAGGGCCGGACAAAAACTTTGACTCCAGGTTCCGTGATAATATCATGTTCTATGACACTAGTTAGCCCTGGCAAGTCTGAAAACTTTTCTTTATTTCTCTGCAAGAACTCCTTTGCCTGCTGACTTTGGATTTTAGACAGGGAACTTGCTACTTGGACACTCTCCACCCCAACCTGAGGCTCAAGTCTTGCACTAGCCAGGGAGGTCACCGGTTCCCCATCTGTCCAGGGCTTTAACAAGTTGACATGATATATCTGATACGGTTTCCTCTTGCCTGGCTGGTGGACTCTATAATTTACCTCTCCCACTTTTTCCACAACTTCAAAGGGACCTTGCCATCTGGCCAAGAATTTACTTTCCACAGTGGGAATTAGCACCGCTACTCGATCCCCCACTTGGAAGTGCCTTATTTTAGCAGCCCTGTTATAGACCTGTCGTTGAGCCTCCTGGGCTTTTTGCAAATGCTCTTTGACTAGTGGCATCACAGTTTGGATCCTTTCCTGCATTTGGGAGACATATTCAAGAACACTCTTATGCTGAACAGGTTCACTTTCCCATTCCTCTTTAATAAAGTCAAGTAGTCCGCGAGGTCTCCGCCCATATACCAACTCAAAGGGCGAAAACCCAGTGGAGGCCTGGGGCACTTCCCTGATAGCAAACAGGAGAGCTGGTAACAGGCAGTCCCAGTCTTTCCCATCCCTTTGTACCACTCTCTTTAGCATAGACTTAAGGGTCTTGTTAAAGCGTTCCACTAACCCGTCCGTTTGGGGATGGTAGACCGATGTGTGCAGCTGTTTAATCCGGAACAGCTTGCACACATCGGCCATAACTCTCGACATAAATGGGGTGCCCTGGTCTGTGAGTATTTCCTTGGGAAAACCAGTCCGTGTAAACAACTGGAATAATTCCCGGGCAATAGCCTTAGAGGAGGTATTCCGCAGTGGAAGCGCCTCAGGATATCGGGTGGCATAGTCAAGAATCACCAATATGTAGGAGTAACCTCGAGCCGACTTTACCAAGGGACCCATTATATCCATGGCTATCCTCTCGAATGGGGCCTCAATTATGGGCAGAGGGACCAAAGGGCTCCGGAAGTGGGTCACCGGAGCGGTCAACTGACAGGTGGGACAAGAGGCACAGTATTTCTTTACCTCTGCTTTCAGACCTGGCCAGTAAAACCGGTCGGTGATCTGTGCTTCCGTCTTCTCAACTCCCAGGTGTCCCCCTAACACATCATCATGGGCCAGGTCCAGAACCTTTCGTCTATATTGTTGGGGTACCAACAATTGTTCTACCACATTTTCCCTCACCTTGGTAACCCGATACAATAACTCATTATACATTGCGAAGTGTGGCCACCGCTCATTTGCACCTGGCTCTTGGGGAACCCCATTTACTACTACAACTTGTTCCCGTGCACGGGCCAAAGTGAGGTCCTGCATCTGAGCAGTACCAAACGCCCCCTGGGGAACACCCAAATCTGGCAGGGCAGGGGTAGAGGCCACTTCCTCGTCCTCTTCCCCCAGCATTACCTGAAGTGGGGAAGATCCTCCCCCCTCAGTGTTTTGGTAGGTCTGTGGACCACATATCTTGACATTATCAACAGTATCAGCTCTACTTTCATCACCATTAACCCAACCATTAGCAATTTCATCATTTGGATCCACATTAAGAACATTTGGCAGTTCAGGGTTATTCCTCTCAGCAGCAGGAACAGGGAGGCTAGTTTCTCCCCAATCTCTGAACTGTTCTCCTTGTTCCCACAGTTTTGTAAACAACGGACAGTCTCGTCCTATTATAACATCATGTACCAAGTTCTTTACCACCCCCACCTCTTGAGTACCAGTGCCACATGCTGAGGAGATGGTCACCGAGATGAGAGGGTACTCTCTAGTGTCCCCGTGAATGCACACCACCCGTAAGGTTTTTCTTACCAGACCGATCTTCCCAATTACTCTAGGATGAACCAGGGTTACCATGCTTCCGGAGTCCAACAAAGCCCGGCAGAGGCGGCTCTCTAATTAGGCAAGTTAGGCGGTCGCCTAAGGCTTCGCACTCACAGGGGCCTCGCGGCCGCCTAATTTACCTGTGATCAATACTAATGTCGGCATCATTGGATCTCTCTATTACCCCTCTCTCTTTTTCACCTCCCCCTCTCTCCCCCTTCTTGCATTGGCTGAATATGTCTGATGGGTGAGGAGGGTGCCCTGGAAGTGTTGCTGATCACCTGTGTGCCAGATCCGTGCATTTTCTGCAGCTATTTTTACTTGTTTGAATTATTTTTCCCATTATGGGCGTGAGTGGGGCCTCGTGTCTAAGTTTTGCCTAAGGCCTCACAAAGCCTAGAGCCGCCTCTGAAGCCCGGGCAGGGAGGTGGTTCACTTGGACTTCACACTCAAATTTTTCCTCACCCAGGTCGAGCTGTGTGGTGCATACTTTATGGGCATAAAAAGACCCCCTCCGAAGAACCCCGCATTCCATGGGCTCCTCTTGCAGTGGGCAGTGTGCCCGGGTATGACCCCAGGAATGACATCGCCAACATTGTACATCCCCTCCTCTCCGAACAGGAACAGAACGCTGAGGAGGTACCGGGAATGACTCTTGACCTTCCGGGGTGTTTGCTCCAGGACTCCTTGGAACATCCTTTCGAAGGGCAGCAGTTGGTCGAACAGGCCGTGGTAGACTGGGGCCTATGCGCTTGGTAGGTCCGAGCAGGTCCTCCACCACTGTATATCGTTCCACCATCTCGACAAGGAGGTTTGCTGTTTTGGGGTCTCCATGGCTGACCCACCGTTGAAGGTCGTCTGGCAGGGATCGCAGGTATCGGTCCAGCACAACCCGTTCCACGATTTGGGGGCCCGACAACACCTCAGGCTGCAGCCATTTTTTTACCAGTTGCACCAGGTCATGCATTTGAGACCGAGGTGGCCGATCTGGATGATACTTCCATTGGTGCACTCGTTGGGCCCGAACGGCCGTAGTCACCCCCAGACGAGCCAGAATTTCTGCCTTTAACTTTTGATAGTCTTTAGCATCATCGGGTGGCAGGTCAAAGTAGGCTTTTTGAGGATCTCCGGTGAGAAAAGGGGCAATGAGGCCGGCCCACTGGTCCTGAGGCCACCCTTTTCTCTCTGCCGTCCTCTCAAATGTAGCAAGAAACGCCTCTACATCATCGCTCAGGGACAATTTCTGCAAAAAATGGCTTGCCCTCACAGTCACCTGGTTGCCAGGGGCAACAGCCGCTTGCTCCCGAACCTGAGATAGCTGCTGCACTGCTTCCTTTAAGACAGCCACCTAAGCCTGCATAACCTCTTGCTGGGCTGCTTGCTGGGCTGCCAACTGGGTCACCAACAGGCGGGTATTTTCTTGCTGCAGCTGATTTGCTTCCTCATGGCGAGTTTGCGCTTGCATATTAGCCAGGGACAGCTGTTTAATTAGCTCCTCCATTGCTTCAGCTTTCAACGTTTGTACAGCTTTAACCCAGGACATAAATCCAATGTACTGTCCCTTTAACTGTCAGTTCAATGTCAAGTTCAATGCAAAAAAAAAAAGTGTTTTTTCTTTTCTTCTTATGCCTGTTATTCTGTCCTGCCCGCATTCGAGCACCAGTGTAATGTTCGGGGAACCCGCTAGATCGCAGGACACAGGCTTTTCAAACAAAAGGACGTTTATTTAAACTTAAATGGCTTCACAGCAGAAATGACAGTCTCACCGACTTGTAGAGTTTATAACTGCTGTCGCAGTTAAACAGTCCTTGCTTGGTGTTGCAGGTAAATTTCCCAGATAACAGGCTTCCATGCAGGCCACTGCCATGTACATTCACAGCCTCCACAGCTTTTGCAGTGTCCACCATTCACCATGCAGACTTCACTTGACTCCTTCACTCTTTCACCTACAACTTCCTGTCTCTCTTAAACCATTTCCTTGGACAGGTGTGTTAACCATTGCTGTTCCCTTAAAGGAACCACAGCCCAAACAGAGGGGAAATATAGCGTCCTTCCAGGACCCAGCCACGGCGTCCTGTACAATATATATATATATATATTGTGACAGCAGGAAGGTAAAGTCACCTGGTTGCATCCAGGGGGGTAGATATATTTCGCCCAGATTCAGGCTTTACGCCGATTTATACAGCTAGGTGGAGAGTTGTATAAGCCCAGCTGAGACTAGTGGGCTCATTGATGACTCATACCTCTAGGGAGAGGGCTGGGCGTAGTGCAGACAGGGAGTTGATGAGGCCAGCTGAAGCTTGTCAGCTCATTTAGGCCTCTATAAAAACTCCCAGATTCATTAGATGTTAGCTCATGCCTGGAAGCAGACCTGTGTGGACTGTCTAGGGAGAGTGAACCCCTGTGCGGTGAGAGAAAGCCTGTGTGGCTACATTTTGCTTGGACATTTAAAACCAGGGACTAGGACAGCACTAGGCTGATCCCAGTCGTTAGTTAGGAAACCTGTAAGTTTAGTCAGAGGTCAAACTGACCAGGATTTATTTTGTTTGTTTCTTTTTGGCTTTGCTGTGTTTTTGTCACTGTACATAGAGAAATAAACCGCACCTTTTGATTTTGAAAACCACAACCTCCGTCTGCTGGCCCTGTTTTTGTGTGGGGAGCCCAACCAGGGGGTCACACACACCCGCTACCGAGTTAACCCCCTCACAGTTGGTGGAGAATGCGGGCAGTTTTTTTTTAAGCCAGCATGGAGGAGATACTGAAACAGCTGGCTCTAGCAAATGCCAATCAACAGCAGACAAATGCAGGTTTGCAAAGGAGCCTTGCAGCCCAGCAGCAAGCTCATCAACAGAGCCTTGCAACTTTACAACAGAGTCTGGAGGCTCAGCAACAAGCCCAACAGCAATCTGAGGCCCGCTTCATAGACCTGTTGCAGAAGCAAGAGCAGAGACTACAACAACAGATGGAAGCAGTAATGCAGCAACGTCCGCAGACCGGTGAGGAAAGCCGTCCCACTAATACCGCGTCCTTTGGGGTGAGTCGTTTATTGACAAAAATGACTGGAGAGGATGATCCAGAGGTATTTTTGACCACATTTGAAAGGACCGCTGAAAGAGAAAAGTGGCCTGAGGAGCAGTGGGCTGGACTGGTGGCTCCTCTGTTAACGGGTGAATCGCAGAAAGCTTACTATGACCTAGAGCCTGACCAAGCAAAAGACTATGTGATGCTAAAAGCTGAAATATTGGCAAGGCTGGGTGTCACCCTGGCTGTCCGGGCTCAGCGTGTGCATAACTGGACTTTCCAGCTTGGAAAACCCCCCAGGTCTCAAATGTATGATCTCATTCACCTGAGCAGAAAGTGGCTACAGCCAGAGACTTTGTCCGCACCAAAGATTGTGGAACGTGTTGTAATGGATCGGTTTTTGAGAGCTCTTCCTACTGCCATCCAAAAGTGGGTAAGCCATGGAGACCCAGAGACGGCCGATGGTCTTGTGGATCGTGTGGAGAAATACTTGGCTACAGAGAACCTGACGGCCTCTTCCAGAGACACTCGGACTTTCCACCCTAAGACCAGACCATCCCCAGGGGCGGATAAGATGATTCCAAGGGGTAAGGGTGGAGAGAGTGAGAGGGTGGGAGCTCTACCCCAAGTTTGGCGAGAACAGCCTGGGAAATCAGCGGCTCAAGAGGCGGCAAGAAGGATCATTTGCTACCGCTGCCGGCAAGCGGGACATATTGCAGCAAATTGCCCGGTTTTGGAGGAACCCATGCAGTGTGACTTTCTGACGGGCAGACGTCAGTCGCTGTGTGCGACAGTCGCATGCACTGCCATTCGGGGAACTGAGAAACATTTATGCAAAATGTGTATTAATGGTAGAAATGTTGTGGTATTGCTGGATTCAGGTAGCCTTGTGACCCTGATAAAGGCTGAGTTAGTTAAAACAGAAGTCTCTGGGAATAGCAAGGTAGCCGTTATTTGTGTGCATGGGGACACCCGAGAGTATCCAGTGACTACAGTGTGTTTCGAGACCCCCAAAGGTACCCTTTCTCATCCAGTGGGCTTAGTGTCTCAGTTACCGCATGACGCCATTGTGGGAAGGGATTTTCCGAAGTTCTGGGAACTGTGGGATGATCATGAGCCCCCCACTGGTGCCCCTATGTACCAGGAATATGATAGCCAGAACTCCTCTGAGAGTGGTGAGGACTCTCCCGAATTTCCCTTGTCAGTATTGGCAGGGGAGACTCAAGAAACTGGAGAGGAGCCCACCTCCTCAGACGAAAACCTACCGTCTGTGGAGTTTTCTGATCTTGAGGTTCACAGGGAAAACTTTGCCACAGAACAGTTGAAAGACCCCGCCCTAATAAAGGCACGGGAAAACGTAGTGAAAATAGATGGCGAGTTAGTGAACCCAGATAATACCTGCACTTACCCATACTTCAGCGTAGAGAAGGACCTACTGTATCGGGTGGCAAAAAGGGCAGAAGAAACCGTTGAGCAGCTGGTGGTGCCCAAACCTTACAGGAAGTTGGTGTTGGAGTTGGCCCATGGGCACATTCTTGGAGGTCATCTGGGGACAGAGAAAACCCGAGAGAGGGTATTACAGAGATTCTATTGGCCTGGGGTGATGAAGGACATAGAAAATTATTGTTCCTCCTGCCCTGTGTGTCAGAGGTCGGCCCCCATGCCACACTTCCGTAGCCCGCTGGTCCCTCTACCCATCATTGAGGTCCCGTTTGAGAGAATCGCAATGGATTTGGTAGGTCCTATAATCAAGTCCGCTAGGGGGCACCAGTACATATTGGTTATAATGGACTATGCCACCCGTTATCCAGAAGCGATCCCTCTCAGAAATACCTCGGCCAAAACCATAGCCAAAGAGCTATCTCTTGTTTTTAGCCGGGTGGGTATTTGTAAAGAACTGCTTACGGACCAAGGTACACCCTTTATGTCCCGGGTTATGAAGGAGCTGTGTAAATTGTTCAAAGTGACGCAATTACGTACATCTGTGTATCACCCCCAAACCGATGGGCTGGTTGAAAGATTCAACAAAACCCTAAAACAAATGTTGAAGAAAGTGGTGGATAGGGATGGAAAGGATTGGGACTGTCTACTTCCTTATTTGATGTTTGCTATTAGGGAGGTGCCCCAATCCTCTACGGGATTCTCCCCCTTTGAGTTACTGTATGGGAGACACCCAAGAGGGCTGTTGGATATTGCCAAGGAAACTTGGGAAAGTGAGAGTTCTCCCCACAGGAGTGTGATTGAGCATGTCGCCCTGATGCAAGATCGAATTGCACAGGTAATGCCCATCGTGAAGGAACATTTGGCCCAAGCGCAGTTGGCACAGCAGAGAGTGTACAACCGTGGAGCCAAGACCCGTACCTTTTCCCCGGGGGATAGGATATTGGTACTTGTCCCTACGGTTGAAAGTAAATTCCTTGCCAAATGGCAAGGCCCCTACGAGATAATGGAAAAAGTGAGCGAAGTGAATTACAAGGTCAGACAACCAGGAAGGCGAAAGCCCGAACAGATCTATCACGTTAATCTGTTGAAAGCCTGGAGGGATAGAGAGTCCCTAGTCGCAGACACTTGGTCACCAGCTCAAACTGGTTGCGTGATTCCTGAGGTTGGAATCGCAGCCACCTTGTCACAACCCCAACAACAGGAGGTTAAGGAGTTTGTGCTTCGCAACAAGGAGGTATTCTCTGAGCTGCCGGGACAAACATCTGGGGTAGAGCATGACATTATTACCCCGCCCGGTGAAAGGGTGAAGTTAAAACCCTATCGGATCCCAGAGGCCCGACGGGAGGCAATACGGGAGGAAGTACAGAAAATGCTGAACTTAGGGGTGATAGAGGAGTCCCAAAGTGATTGGTCTAGTCCCATTGTGTTGGTGCCTAAACCGGATGGGAGCTGGCGATTTTGTAACGATTTTCGTCAGTTGAACAAAGTTACAAAATTTGACACCTACCCCATGCCACGTATAGATGAGTTGATCGACCGGCTGGGAACAGCCCGATACATGACGACTCTTGACCTCACAAAAGGGTATTGGCAAATCCCCCTGGCCAAGTCAGCCAAAGAGAAAACCGCATTTGTAACCCCAGACGGGGCGTTCCAATATAAAAGAATGCCGTTCGGGTTACAGAATGCGCCGGCCACATTCCAGCGGAAAATGGACCAGATGCTGAGGCCCCATCGGAAGTATGCTGCGGCTTACCTGGATGACGTAATTGTCCATAGCACAGATTGGGCCTCACATCTGCCAAAAGTGCAAGCAGTCCTGGACTCTGTTCGGGAAGCAGGGTTTACGGCTAACCCCAAGAAGTGTACCATTGGGCAGGAGGAGGCCAAATATCTTGGGTACACCATTGGGAGGGGAGTAATAAAACCCCAACTCAACAAAGTCGAGGCCATCCAGAGTTGGCCACGTCCCAACAGCAAGAAGCAGGTACGAGCCTTTCTGGGAATCGCTGGGTATTATCGGCGATTCATTCCCCACTTTGCTTCTAAGGCTGTGCCCCTAACCAACCTGACGAAGGGGAAAGGGTCGGTCATGATTAAATGGACCCCCGAGGCTGAGGCAGCATTCCAATTCTTGAAACAAGCCTTATGTAGCCAGCCAGTGTTGTACTCACCCGACTTCTCTAAAGACTTTGTCGTACAAAGTGATGCGTCAGATGTGGGGTTAGGAGCAGTATTGTCCCAGGTCTGGAACGGGGAAGAGCACCCAGTCATTTACCTCAGCAGGAAGTTGAAGTCCCATGAGGTAAATTACGCCACCGTTGAAAAGGAGTGTTTAGCGGTGAAGTGGGCTCTAGATTCCCTTCGGTACTACCTGCTAGGTAGGCACTTTGACATGGTTACGGATCACGCTCCGTTAAAGTGGATGGCTCAAAACAAGGAAACAAATAGAAGAGTGAATAGGTGGTTCCTGGCCCTCCAGGAATTCAACTTCACAGTAAAGCATCGCCCTGGCGTTCAAATGGGGAATGTGGATGCTTTGTCTCGAGTACATGAATGCCTGATTGCTGGTGTTCCAACCCCGAGGTTAAAACAAGAGGGGGGGGTATGTGACAGCAGGAAGGTAAAGTCACCTGGTTGCATCCAGGGGGGTAGATATATTTCGCCCAGATTCAGGCTTTACGCCGATTTATACAGCTAGGTGGAGAGTTGTATAAGCCCAGCTGAGACTAGTGGGCTCATTGATGACTCATACCTCTAGGGAGAGGGCTGGGCGTCGTGCAGACAGGGAGTTGATGAGGCCAGCTGAAGCTTGTCAGCTCATTTAGGCCTCTATAAAAACTCCCAGATTCATTAGATGTTAGCTCATGCCTGGAAGCAGACCTGTGTGGACTGTCTAGGGAGAGTGAACCCCTGTGCGGTGAGAGAAAGCCTGTGTGGCTACATTTTGCTTGGACATTTAAAACCAGGGACTAGGACAGCACTAGGCTGATCCCAGTCGTTAGTTAGGAAACCTGTAAGTTTAGTCAGAGGTCAAACTGACCAGGATTTATTTTGTTTGTTTCTTTTTGGCTTTGCTGTGTTTTTGTCACTGTACATAGAGAAATAAACCGCACCTTTTGATTTTGAAAACCACAACCTCCGTCTGCTGGCCCTGTTTTTGTGTGGGGAGCCCAACCAGGGGGTCACACACACCCGCTACCGAGTTAACCCCCTCACAATATATATATATATATATATATATATATATATATATATATATTACACATACATACACACAGTGGGTACGGAAAGTATTCAGACCCCCTTAAATTTTTCACTCTTTGTTATATTGCAGCCATTTGCTAAAATCATTTAAGTAAATTTTTTTTTCCTCATTAATGTACACACAGCACCCCATATTGACAGAAAAACACAGAATTGTTGACATTTTTTGCAGATTTATTAAAAAAGAAAAACTGAAATATCACATGGTCCTAAGTATTGAGTATGGCCCCCTTTTGCTTAAACAGCCCTGACCCATTGAGGCATGGACACCAAAATAACATCCACATGAATGGCAGGACCCAGCAGAACATTGCACAAAACTTTACACTGCCGCTGCCGACTTGCCTTCTTATACCGCATCCTGGTGCTATCTCTTCCCCAGGTAAGTGACGCACACGCACCCGGCCATCCACATCATGCAAAAGAAAACGTAATTCATCAGACCAGGCCACCTTCTTTCATTGCTGAGCGATGTATAACCACCCATATGCCGCGTACACACGACCGTTTTTAATGGCGAGAAAAATGCAATTTTTTAAAATGATCATTAAAAATTATCGTGTGTGGACTTCAGAGCATTTTTCACAACGTGAAAAATGGCCATGAAAAAATTGGAACATGCTCTAATTTTTCTCGTCGTTTTTCACGTCGTTGTTTTTCTCGTCATGAAAAACGGCCGTGTGTAGGCTTTAACGACGTGAAAAAAAATGCGCATGCTCAGAATCAAGTATGAGACGGGGGCGCTCGTTCTGGTAAAACTAGCGTTCGTAATGGAGATGGCACATTCGTCACGCTGTAACAGACTGAAAAGCACGAGGCTGAAAAGCGCGAATCGTCTCTCAACAAACTTTACTAACATGAAGGGTGGCACCATCCGAATGGAACTTCCCCTTTATAGTGCCGTTGTACGTGTTGTACGTCACCGCTAGTGATGAGCCGAACACCCCCGGGTTCGGTTCGCACCAGAACCCGTGAACGGACCGAAAGTTTGCACGAACTTTAGAACCCTATTAAATACAATAGATGCGAACGTTCGAAATCTAAAGTGCTAATTATAACGACTATTATGCATGTTATTGTCCTAAAAAGGGTTTGGGAACCCGGGTTCTGCACCAGGGGACATGTATCAATGCAAAAATAAGTTTTAAAAACGGCCGTTTTTCTGGAGCAGTCATTTTAATGATGCATAAAGTGAAAAAAAAAAAGTCAAATATTCCTTTAAATATCGTACCTGGGGGGTGTCTAAAGTATGCCTGTGAAGTGCCACGTGTCTCCCGTGTTTAGAACTGTCCCTGCACAAAATTACATTTCTAAAGGAAAAAAAGCCATTTAAAACTGCTTGCGGCTTTAATGTAATGTCTGGTCCCGGTAATATGGATGAAAATCTTTAAGAAAAATGGCATAGCTACCCCAACACCCCCCCCCCCCCACCCCAGCCCATTACCAGCCCCTTTGGGTCTTGTATGGATATTAAGGGGAACCCCGCACACAAAATAAAAAAGGCCCTATATACTCTGAACAGCTGTATACAGGCGGTGCATACAAGACAGGGACTGTAGGTTTGTTCTTATGTAGAATCTGTTTGTAATTTTGAACAGGTACATTGTTTAAGTGTAGCTCCAGCCAAAAAATATATTTTTAAGCTTTTTGGAAAACATAGGGAAGGGTTATCACCCCTGTAACATTTGTTTTGCTGTCTGTGCAGTGTGCACCTGTTCAGAACAGTTCACCTCACTTTCCGTCCTAATGACAAATGTTTTTTGAAAATTTGGGGTTTTTATTGAAACAAGATTTGGTGATAAAGAATCAGTGGAGAGGAGACACTTTTTTTCCCATATTAACTCTTACAGGAGAGAATTTGCCTTCCTAGGGGTAGATTTCCTCTCACTTCCTGTTGTATCCTTCCGTTTGCAAGTTGGATGTTTGAAAGTAGGGGCCTGCCGTATATACTCAGCTGAAATTTGCCCCTTACATGTTGGTGTTGCCACAACACTGTGAGCCCTCACAGTTACTCTTGGTGGGCGCATGAATGGGCCCTGCTGTGAATTATTAGATCAAGAATTGTAATTGCATGCCCCTGTTGAACAGGGGCTGAAAAATTGGGCTTTTGGTGGTGGTGGTGGTGTTGACACAACACTGTAAGGCCTCACAGTTAGTCTTGGTGGGCGCAGGAATGGGCCCTGCTGTGAATTATTAGATCAAGAATTGTAATTACATGCCCCTGTTAAACAGGGGCAGAAAAATTGAGCCTTAGGCACTGGTGCCACAACACTGCAACCCCTCACAGATACTGTACTTGGAGCACAGCAATGAGCCGTGTTGCAAAGTATTGCATCAAAAATTGTAATTACACGCCCCTGTTAAACAGGGGCTGAAAAATTGGGCCTTAGCCACTGGTGCTGGTGCCACGACACTGCAACCACTCCCAGATACTCTAGTTGGAGTGCAGGAATGAGCCCTGCTGCAAAGCATTGCATAAAAAATTGTAATAACACACCCCTGTTAAACAGGGGCTGAAAAATTGGGCCTTAGCCACTGGTGGCGGCACCCAGAAACAAAAATGTTCTTCCAAGCTATCATCGTCAATCGGATCATTGAGGAGGAGGAGGATAGTCAGTCAACATAACAGGACAAACTCTCAGCATCAGCATCAGTCTTGAAGGGATGTGACATTTGAAAATAAATTAGTCTGTTATATCAGCTTCAGGTGTTTGGTAGCTGGTGGTGATCCAAGACTGGTTCATCTTTATGAAGGTCAGTCGATCAACAGAGTCGGTGGACAGGCGCACCCTGTGATCCGTGACAAATCCTCCAGCAGCACTGAATGTGCGTTCTGAAAGAACGCTGGATGCAGGACAGGCCAGTAGCTCAATTGCATACTGTGCAAGCTCTGGCCAGTGATCCATCCTCAAGACCCAGTAAGCCAGAGGATTTTCGGTGGGGAAGGTGTCCAAGTCTGACCTTGCCCCTAGGTATTCCTGCACCATGTATATCAGACGCTGGCGATGGTTGCTGGAACCGATCATACCTTGGGGCTGCGGACTAAAGAATTGTCTGAACGCTTCGGTCAGACGGCCACCTTCCCCACCGCTCCTTCTTTGACTGACCGAAGCCTCAGCAACTCGTTGTCCAAGACCAGGAGTTTGTAACCTCCCAGTCTCTGGGAACGCGTTGCACAGACCTTTCTGCAAGGCCTCCCGGAGTTGTCTCATCCTCTGCGACGGTAAGATAAGGTCC
The DNA here is from genome assembly GCA_029206835.1 of Rana muscosa. Taxonomy (NCBI): domain Eukaryota; kingdom Metazoa; phylum Chordata; class Amphibia; order Anura; family Ranidae; genus Rana; species Rana muscosa. The sequence continues at coordinate 32,269,796 of JARGYO010000094.1, forward strand.
GCAACCTTACCCTTGTACCGTGGATTAAGGAGAGTGGCCAGCCAGTAATGGTCCCTCTCCTTGATCCGAAGAATACGAGGATCCTTCCGCAGACTTTGCAGGATCAGGGAGGCCATGCAGCGTAGGTTAGCTAAGGCATTCAGTCCGGAGTCCTCTGGGTCACTAAGGACGACATGATCTGCAGCCACCTCCTCCCAGCCACGTACAAGTCCACTGGTTTCTTGGGACTGTAAATCATCCCTAAAAGACTGCTGCTGATGATGCTGAGTGCCAGGCTCCACCTCCATGCTGACACAATCCTCCTCCTCCTCTTCTTCCTGTGCGATGGGTGGGACAGAAGGAACACTGTCTGGGTAAAGGGGGCCTTGAGAGGCAAGGAAGTCCTCCTCTTCCTGCCTCTGTTCTGCCTCAAGTGCCCTGTCCATTATTCCATGCAGCGTATGTTCCAACAGGTGGACAAGAGGTACAGTGTCACTGAAGCATGCACTGTCACTGCTCACCATCCTCGTGGCCTCCTCAAATGGTGCCAGGACAGTGTATGCATCCCTGATCATGCCCCACTGGCGTGGTGAAAAAAACCTGAGCTCCCCTGACCCTGTCCTGGTGCCGTAGTCGCACAGGTACTCATTGATGGCCCTCTGCTGCGTGTGCAGCCGCTGCAGCATGGCCAACGTTGAGTTCCACCTGGTGGGCATGTCACATATAAGGCGGTTCTTGGGCAGGTTCAACTCCTTTTGCAGCTCAGCCAGGCGAGCACTGGCATTATAAGATCTGCGGAAATGCACACAGACTTTCCTGGCCTGCCTCAGGACATCCTGTAAGCCCGGGTACCTGCCCAAGAACCGCTGCACCACCAGGTTAAGGACGTGAGCCACACAGGGCACATGGGTCAGTTGTCCCTGTCGGAGAGCGGAGAGGAGGTTGGTGCCATTGTCGCAAACTACCATTCCTGGCTTAAGCTGGCGTGGCGTCAACCACCTCTCGGCCTGCCCCTGCAGAGCAGACAGAACCTCTGCCCCAGTGTGGCTCCTGTCCCCCAAACACACCAGCGCAAGCACGGCATGGCATCTTTTTGCCTGCGTACTTGCGTAGCCCCTTGAACGCCTACGGAGCACCGCTGGTTCCGAGGACAAAGCACAGGAAGAGGCCACGGAGGAAGAAGAAGAGGAGGGGGTGGAGGACAGAGGTGTGTCACAACCAGTAGTAGCATTTTGGAGGCGTGGCGGTGGAACAACCTCCAACACTACTGCACCTTGTCCTGCATCCTTCCCAGCTGCCAAAAGAGTGACCCAATGGGCCGTGAAAGAAAGGTAACGTCCCTGTCCATGCCTGCTGGACCATGAGTCAGCGGTAATATGCACCTTACCGCTGACCGCCCTGTCCAGCGAGGCCAAGACATTGCCTTCCACATGCCGGTAGAGAGCCGGAATCACCTTCCGTGAGAAAAAGTGGCGTTTGGGAACCTGCCACTGAGGAACCGCACATTGCACAAACTCACGGAAGGGGGCCAAGTCTACCAACTGAAAAGGCAGCAGTTGAAGCGCTAGCAATTTAGCCAAGCTAGCATTCAACCGCTGGGCATGTGGATGGCTGGGAGTGAACTTCTTTCGACGGTCCAGCAGCTGGGGCAGAGAAATTTGCCTGCTAGAATCGGACGTTGGTGTACTGCTAGCAGAGTGCCCGCAAGTACTTGGCTGTGACACACCTAATTCTACACCTTCATTCCTCTCAGAGCAGGTTTCAGAGAGGACTGAAGGTATAGTGGGGTTGGAGATCCCAGCTGATGCGGTGCAAGAAGAGGTCAGCTTTGTTTTTTGGTGTGGGTCTTTAAGGTAGGCTTGCCAACGAGCTGCATGGCAGGTCAACATATGTCTGGTCAAGCATGTGGTGCCCAAGCGGGTGATGTTTTGGCCACGCGATATACGCTTGAGACATATGTTGCAAACAGCAGCTGTGCGATCTGATGCACTCGACTCAAAAAAGGCCCACACCAAAGAACTTTTTGAATAACGGGCAGAGGCAGCGCCTTGCACAGGCGGAGCTCTGCGGTGTGATTCCGTTGGCGTGCTGCCCTTACGCTGGCCCCCTGAGGGCATCCTGCCTCGTTGGAGATGTGCCTCCTCCTCATCCTCCTCTCTCCTATTAGGCACCCACGTGGAGTCAGTGACCTCATCATCCCCTCCCTCCTCATCACTGGAGCCAATCTGGCAGTATGCTGCAGCTGCTGGAACATGACTGCCAGATTGGTGTCCTTCTTGAGCATCCCCTCTCTCTGCTCTCACGCTACTGCCTTCCTCTAGCTGGGTATCATCATCAGACCCTTCAAAACGCTGGGCATCCTCCTGGAGCATGTACCCAACACTGTGCTCAAACAGTTCGGGGGACTCCTCAGGAGGACATGGTTGGTCTAAGGAAGGAGTGACTGATGATGACATTGATACCAGGGAAGAGGACGCTTTGGCAGCTGCTTTGCCAGTACCCTGAGCCTGGGTGAGAGAGGATGAGGAGGATGAGGAGGGCTTGGTCATCCACTCTACCAAGTCTTCGGCATGATGCGGCTCAACACGTCCAGCTGCCGAAAAGGACAAGCGTGTCCCATGGCCACGTGCTGATGGCGATGCACCGCGTCCACGACCAGCACTGTTGTCTCTAGACACAGAGCCTGCTTGCCCTCTTTTTTTGGCTCCTGACTGTCTGCCTCTCCTTGTTTGCCTTCCAGACATTCTAATGGCCTGCAGGGAAATGGGAAAAGCAGCAATACAGGCTAAGTTAAGGTGTAATATGGTCAGGAGGCACACTCCGCCCGCTGTAAGTGCCGCAAAATCCTGTTTGTGTAACACACCAGGAAAAAGCAGCAATACAGGCTAAGTTAAGGTGTAATATGGTCAGGAGGCACACTCCGCCCGCTGTAAGTGCCGCAAAATCCTGTTTGTGTAACACACCAGGAAAAAGCAGCAATACAGGCTAAGTTAAGGTGTAATATGGTCAGGAGGCACACTCCGCCCGCTGTAAGTGCCGCAAAATCCTGTTTGTGTAACACACCAGGAAAAAGCAGCAATACGGGCAAACTTCAGGTGTATAATGTGCAGGAGGCTTAGCAACAATGACACTGACACTGTCCCCTGCCTATCCTTCTCTCTCCCTGCACACAAGGTTTATCAAAGTATATGACACTGACACTCTCCCTGCCTATCCTTCTCTCTCCCTGCACACAAGGTTTAGCAAAGAATATGACACTGTCCCCTGCCTATCCTTCTCTCTCCCTGTACACAAAGTTTATCAAAGTATATGACACTGACACTCTCCCTGCCTATCCTTCTCTCTCCCTGCACACAAGGTTTAGCAAAGAATATGACACTGACACTGTCCCCTGCCTATCCTTCTCTCTCCCTGTACACAAGGTTTATCAAAGTATATGACACTGACACTCTCCCTGCCTATCCTTTGACACTGTCCCTGCCTATTGACACTGATTTGACACTGTCCCTGCCTATCCTTCACTTTCCCTGCTCTGGAACACACTACACAAGGCCGCCGCGCTGGCGGCCTTTTATAGTGTGGGGCGTGTACTAAACCCCCTCAGCTATAATTGCTCTCCTCGCTGCCGGCGCTGTGATTGGCCAAGCATGCAGGGTCACAGTGCATGCTTGGCCAATCACAGCGCCGGGATTACACTGCGAGTGACGCGAACGGCAATACACTGCCACACCCAGGCTGCGCAGCCTTGTCACGTGATATACACACGCAGCGCTCCATCCTGGGTCCCTGACTGCAGCGAACGGCGGCTTCGGTGCACGCCGCTTCTAGGAGTCCATGAGCCGTGAGCTCCCTATTGTCTGCCTGCAGCCGCAGTGCCGGGATGGGCACTTTTTAATGTAAGAGGCCACCTAGGCCACATACGTTTTTTACATTATTTTTATTGCCTTTTTATAAATAAATACGGGTTACACTATGGAGTTCTTTTGCTTGTATTTCACATGTTCCGCCTAATTAACCGAGGGAGGAGTTTCCAACATTTCTCTACCAGCATTGTCCATATGTGTGCAGGCACAATCCTGCTCAAGCTGTTAAAGACCTTCTTTTTAACTAAAGAGGTCCACATCCTTTGGTAAGCGCAATCTACTATTTGTGCACTTCGGGTGTTAGCTTCATATGAAGATTTGGTGAAGGATTAACTCTTTGCACTACTTTGAAGAAAACAATCACAATATATCATGAACATTATTTGTTGAAGATTAGTTCTAGCTTCACATGAAGATTTGGTGAAGGATTAACTCTTTGCACTATTCTGAAGAAATTAACCTCAATTTATTATGAACATTATTTGTTGAAATAATTTTTCACTTTTTGGATTTGTTACACATTTGATTTTTCATTAACTTAATCTATGAGACTTTTCTATAATTGAGTGCTATAGATTTCTTTGATTGTTGTGGGCTTGACAGCACGCTATTATTACAATTGGGACTAATCGATTTATATATGGTGACTTTCAATTCACCTTTTTGTACATAGGCATCACAGGATTGTGTTGGTGTTTATATTTAAGAATTATTCACACAATAATTTATTAGATAAGTTATCACTTATTAATTAAGTTTAAGAGTATTTGAGCGCCCCCTTTTTTCATATATATACACTCATTCAGATAGGAGCATAAGACTCCATCCGCAGGGGAGCAGCCGTTATATATAATTTGTATATTTATTTATATATAACTTTTTTTCACATAATTTTGTATATATTAATTGGCGCTGAATCACAGCAATAGAAACATAGAGTATATAATGCAGGGGTCAGGAGTAGGGAAGGCCCAAACGACCCCCTGTTCAGTTCGCACCAGAACTTTCGAACATCGAATACCGAATAACGAACCCCATTGAAGTCTATAGGACCCGAATGTCAAAAATCAAAAATGCCCATTTTGAAGGCTTATATGCAAGTAATTGGGCATACAATGGTTATGGGGGTCCAGGAACTGCCCTGGGGGACATGTATCAATGAAAACAAAGTGTTGTGGAGATTTTTATGGAGATGTATTTAATATGTATTGTCATAGTGTCACCCAGTGTTAGTACTTCCGCAACCCGCTCTAAAAGAGCTGATTGGGGTAGTCTGAGGCTGGTTGAATCCCGTCTGATAGGGGAAAACGTCTTGAGGTTGGAGTGTGATGTTTGCAGGGTACAGATATGTCCACCGACGGGGGCCCTCTGTGCATTAGCACGGATGATCGTTGAGGAGGGGATGTCCTCGCTCTGCAACAACATCATTGGTTATGAGCAGATGCGTGCTCTTGTCTCTGCTGTGTCTGATCAACATTGATTGGGATTCGTAGTGCGCGTCTGCAGATAGCCTTCCTCCCCCATTCAATAATAGTATAATCTTAATATGCGTTATTCTATGTAATAGCGCAGAATAAGAATTCCTATCAACGGTAACTTTAGCCATCATACGTTATTGTATTCATTGTATGTATTATTGTATTGAATCCTTTAATCTATATTTCTTGAGTGGGATTCATGTAAGGCAACCTGTTGGAAGGGATGTCCTTGTATTGTCATTTTCCCTGTGTGAAGGTCACATGCTGTGACCTCACTTCCTGTTGGTAACTTCTTTAGTGAGGATCACATGTTGTGACATCACTTCCTGTTGGGATTTTAATCCTGTGGGGATTTCAAAAAAAGGAGAGACACACAGCTCCCAGACACACTATGCTGGTATGCTGAGATGAGAACATAGCTTTTGTGGTGCTGCCTTCCTGGGATGAATGGGAATGAGCGGTGAGTGGATCTTAGCAAACTTAACCTAAAGATAGCATTATTGCAAAAAGATGAAATCTGATGTGTGCTTAGATAGCACAGGAATTATAGGCTGTGTGCTCTGCAGACAACCAATAATTCCACGACACAAAGTAAAAAAAAAAAAAAAAAATTATTTTCAATATAGTGCCTGGGGGGTCCTCTTAGTCCACCTGTAAAGTGGCACATCTGTACTTTGTATAGAAGCTGCTGCAGTAATAATAGGATTTTTATAACAGCTTACCTGTAAAATCCTTTTCTTGGAGTACATCACGGGACACAGAGCGACATAGTCATTACTAATGGGTTATATAGATACCTTCAGGTGCTGGCACTGGCAACTTCCAAAACCGGAAGTACCCTCCCCTATATAAGCCCCTCCCATCCGGGAGCACCTCAGTTTTGTAGCAAAGCAATAAGTGTCCCTAAAGAGGGGTGGGAGCTCTGTGTCCCGTGATGTACTCCAAGAAAAGGATTTTACAGGTGAGCTGTTATAAAAATCCTATTTTCTTTCTCGTACATCACGGGACACAGAGCGACATAGTCATTACTAATGGGATGTCCTAAAGCAATGCCCAATGAGGGGGGGGGATACACCATACATAAGCTGAGCGCTATCAGACATGAGGATCTTTTGCGGCCTGCAACACACTGCGCCCAAAGGCGACATCCTCCTGACTTCTAACGTCCACCTGGTAGAACCTAGTAAACGTGTGTACTGAAGACCATGTTGCGGCCTTACAGATTTGAGCCAGGGAGGCCTGGTGATGCGCTGCCCATGAAGTTCCAACTGCTCTCGTGGAGTGCGCTCTAACTTTGAACGGAGGCGGTCTCCTTCTCAAGCCATAGGCTTGCATTATGACCTGTCGAATCCACTTGGCTAAAGTAGATTTTGACGCTGCCTGACCCTTTCTGGGGCCTTCCGGCAGAATAAACAAAGTATCCGTTCTGCGAATCTGAGCAGTGGCTTTTAGATAAGCTTTAACTGCTCTTACTACATCCAAAGAATGCAATAACTTTTCCTCTACCGAAGTAGGTTTGGGGAAAAAAGAAGGAAGAACCACATCTTGGTTCAAATGAAACCTCGATACCACCTTAGGAAGAAAGGCTGGATGAGGACATAACACTACTCTGTCCTTATGGATAACCAGATATGGCTCTTTACAGGACATAGCTGCTAATTCCGACACTCTTTTAGCCGAACAAATGGCTACTAGAAAAATCAATTTCCTGGTGAGAAGAACCAAAGAAATATGCTGTAATGGTTCAAATGGTTGTTTCTGTAGAACCGACAGAACCAGGTTTAGATCCCATGGACATATGGGAATATTAACCGGAGGGCTAATACGCATCACTCCTTATCTAAAGGCTTTGACTAGTGAATGCGAAGCCAAGGGCCTTTGAAAAAATATTGACAAGGCCGAAAACTGACCTTTGATAGTACTCAAGGCAAGCTTCCTATCTACAGCCCACTGTAGGAAGTCCCGACTCCTACCTATTACGTACTTATGTGGATGCCATTTCTTGGCCTCACACCACGTGATGTACGCCTTCCAGATTCTATAGTAGATCTGCCTGGATACCGGCTTCCTGGCATTGATCATGGTAGATACCACATGATTAGAGAGCCCTAGAGAGCCCTCTCTTTTTTAGAATGTGGGCTTCAATAGCCAGGCCGTCAAACCTAGGGCTGGTAAGGAAGGGTGGTATATCGGTCCTTGCGAAAGCAGGTCCGGACGATGTGGGAGAGTCCAAGGACTCCCCACTGACATTTTTACAATCTCCGCGTACCATGCTCTTCGGGGCCACGCTGGAGCCACCAGAATCACTGATTTCTTTTCTACCCTGATTCTGCGAAGTAATCAAGGTAACCATTGTGGCGGTGTGAATGCATATATCAGCTTGAACTGATCCCAAGGGAACACTAGGGCATCCGAGCCGCAAGCTAGGGGATCCCTTGTCCGAGAGACAAACCTGTCCACCTTTGCGTTGAATCTGGATGCTAGAAGATCTACATCCGGGGTTCCCCACCGCTGACATATTGTCCAGAAAACCTCGGGGTGAAGGGACCATTCCTCTGGGCATAATTGCTGGCGACTTAGAAAGTCCGCCTTCCAATTCTCCACTTCTGGAATGAATACCGCAGATATGGCTGGGACATATCTTTCTGCCCATTTCAGGATGTAATTTACTTCCCTCTGGGCTGCACAACTCCTGGTGCCCCCCTGATGATTGATATATGCCACTGCTGTGGCATTGTCTGATTGAATTCTGACAGGGGACCCTTGGAGTTTGGATGTCCATGCTACTAGGGCATACCGGGCTGCTCGTATCTCTAAGAGATTGATGGGCAGGGCCTTTTCTGCATCCGACCATCTGCCCTGGAGAGACCATTGCTCCAGTACTGCTCCCCAGCCTATAAGGCTGGCATCTGTAGTGACCACCTTCCAAGTAATCGGACTGAAGGATTTCCCTTTTTTCAGATTCTGGGGAACCAACCACCAACGGAGGCTCTTGCGAATGGAAGGGGACAAGGACATTGTAAGTCTAGGGCCTGAACTTTTTTGTTCCAGGCTGACAGTATGGCCCCTTGCAAATTCCTTGAATGGAATTGACCGTAGGGTACTGCTTCGAATGATGCCACCATTTTTCCCAGCAGCCTCATGCACAGGCGTATGGACGGCTGTCTTTTTTGTACCCACTAAGTGGATCAAATCTTTCAAAGACAACACCTTTCCTCAAGGCAAGAATATTTTTCTCTGGCCTGAATCCAACCTTAGCCCCAAGTATTCCAGACTTTTGACTGGTTTTTAGGGCTGACTTGTCTCGGTTGATAATCCAACCGTGAGATTCCAGATACTTGATTGTCTTGTGAACGACCACGTCTAGTTTTTTCACTGAGTGGTCTATCAGCAACAAGTCATCTAGATATGCCATTATCATTACACCTTGTGTTCTTAGATTGGCCAATAAAGGGCCAGAATTTTTGTAAACACTCGTGGTGCTGTGGCCAGACCGAAGGGTAAGGCTCTGAACTGAAAATGGCGCCCTTCTACTGCAAAGCGTAGAAATTTTTGGTGGACTGGAAAGATGGGAATGTGCAAATAAGCATCTTTGATGTCGATCGCGGCTAACCAATCCTCCCCTTGTAGGGCAGTGGCCACCGATCGGATCGACTCCATCGGAAAGTCCTGATATACAGGAATTTGTTTAGCCCTTTTAGAATTAATATGGGCCTCCCGTCCCCGTTTGCTTCGGGACTGTAAAGAGGTTTGAGTAAAACCCGAACCCTCATTCTTCCAGGGGAACCTCCATAATTACTCCTTGGAGCAATAGTTGTTCTAGTGCCAACAGGAGGGACTCTCTCTTCCGGGGATCCCTTGGCACGTTTGACCTCAAAAATGGGAAGGAGGAGAGTCCTTTAACTCCAATCTGTATCCCAAACATACTGCGGAGAGCACCTATCTGTTTTGATCGTGTCCCGCCAGGTCTCTTGTGAACAACTGGAGTCCTCCCCCCACCCGACTGAGTGGGGGCAACCCTTCAATGAATTTAACTTTGGGGGAGGTTTTGTACCTCCCCTGACCCAGGGTTTCTCATTACCCTGCGATTGTCCCTGTTTTTTACCCCCGGGAATTGACCGAGGAGGCCGTCGGAACTGTTACACAGCCGATGCCCCAGGGACTGGAGAAGCAGGCCTCTTAAAGAGGGACCTCTAACTCTGTTTTTAACCGGCAAGAGCGTATTTTTACCGCTGGAAATTTTCTGGTTATATTTGTCCAGGTCTTCCCTGAATAAGCGTTCACCATGAAATGGGACGCTAACCAGCCATTCTTTACAGGGAGCTTCAGCAGACCAGTTTTTTGAGCCATAGAAGCCTACGCATATGTACTACAGACAGCGTAAGGCGGGAGGCCTGATGGATTGAATCCTTTATGGCGTCAACCGCAAAGCCTAAGGCTCTAGGTAGATCAGCTAGGGCAAGGGCCTGCTGATCTGTCAAGTCCCTCAAGACCTGTTTCAACTGATCCTTCACTGCTTAGCAGACCCCACTGCTGGTTGTGTCACCAAGCTTGCTGTAGAAAGAAGCAGACTTTCATAAGGACTCCAATCTTTTATCTATTGGGTTCTTGAACATTTGGACATTATCCACTGGACATGTCAGTGATTTATACACACAAGAGATGGCTGCGTCCACTGTAGGGACCTTCCATTTTTTGATGAACTTATCCTCCATGGGATAGACCACCGGAAATCTCTTGGGGGGAATAAATATTTTCTCAGGATGTTCCCAATCCTGGTTAATGAGCCCTTTCAGTAAAGGGTGAAGTGGAAAAGAACAGACAGTCTGGGGGCTTCTAGCGACCCCAACGAGGATACAGTAGTGGTTGATGGTTCCGCAAGGTGCATTTTTAAATGCTGATCGGACCATGTTAGTCAGAGACTGAACCCATAATCTTTCAGCTTGAGATGCTGAGAAAAGGTTCCCCCACTGTTGATTCCTCTATAACAGAATCAACCTCATCCTGATCCCCTTCAGGCAGGTCGATCCCTGTATGGGACTGTTGCTCTGCTAACAGGCACTCTGAAGGAGGAGACGGAGATCGGGCGTGCTTTCCCTGACAGGGAGGCAGCGATCAATGTTGACAATCTCTCTCTAATCCTCCCAGAGCTGAGGAAAAAACCTCCTCTGTTACATACACAGGAGCAGGTGAACTGAGGACAGCCACAGTACCAAGTACCCCTGCAGGGTCTCTACGGTCACTTACCTCTGAACTTCAGGGGAGACTGGTGCAGCAGAAGCATGCCCAAGATCCTCAGAGCCCGATGAGACCCCCTTCGCTTCCTGGAAGATTCAGTTCCGGAGCTTCTGGACGGCATATTCCTAAGCCTAAAGCTGAGGTATTCCAGCCGTAATACACCACTTTTACTGAGAATAGTCTAGCACAATTGCTGCTATATAACAGTTGGTGTCTACTAAAGTGCCTTTCTAGGGGATGCCTGCATCAACCGCCTCTGTGTGCCTTTATACTGTTGCTAGCTCTGTCTGTGCACTTCAATAGCCAGCTATGATTGTGCTTTAAAACATGCTGGACGCCCGCACATGCGCAGTAGCGCAGCGGCGCACACCGAGCGTCATCCACCCGCTCCGCCCCTTTTTCCAGATCGCCTCTATATATAGAGGCGCGTGCACGCGCGCGGGCACGTGCGCCTTCGGCGCCTTTTTTGAAGAAAAAAAAATAAGGAGCTAGATGGGAGCCAGGGTCCCTGCCGCAGGGCCCGGGGATGGATGAGCGCAGCAACAGGGCAGAGGAGACAGCTTCCCAGCAGAGAACTTACCAACTGCCTGGATTTGATTTTAGAAGAAAAAAATCCACATTACAAGAAAAAGAACCATAGCGGCCTCTAGTGTCTAACACAGGTACCGCGGTCTTACTTTTTTTTTTTTTTTTTTCTTGCCTACTATTAAAATTTTTACATTTTCTCAGTAGTAACAGGCATACACAGAATATTAGCGGGAATACCTTAGGTAACAGGCAGAACGACAAAATAGGCTTGGGGGTCCCTCAATAGAACCAAGTTCCCGAGGGCCCCCACTTACCTTTTCCTCGCCGCAGGACTCTGTTTGGTCCACAGAAGCCCAAACTTCACCTATCACGGCAGGCATTGTAATTAAACCTTCAGGGACCAGGTTCCCAAGGATTCCACTCCCCTGGACCTGTATAGCACCCTGCACAGAAAACATCTTGGTCGTGGGTATGACCAGAGCTCTGGATCCCAGGGTCCAGCCCTCCTAAGAGAGGCATTACAGGCAAAACCTTGCTCTTCTCTTGCAAGGCCCGGGTACCGACCGTTTAGCTATGAAGCTTTTTTGGTCGGATCCGGAATAGCTTACTGAGGCCCAAAAGAACCTCTACGCAAGCTCAGTGAAAAACACATGTTACTTCTTGGCCAACACCTTAGACACTGGCAAAAAACTGAGGTGCTCCCGGATGGGAGGGGCTTATATAGGGGAGGGTACTTCCGGTTTTGGAAGTTGCCAGTGCCAGCACCTGAAGGTATCTATATAACCCATTAGTAATGACTATGTCGCTCTGTGTCCCGTGATGTACGAGAAAGAAAATTGCATTTATAAAGCCCAAAAAATGAAATTTTCCCTGCAAGCTTTCTTTATTTTGTAAGCAATGGCTTGGGGAGCCAGTCTGTATGATGAGGCCACAATGTAGTGCACTGGAAACAAGATTAGAGATTTTTTGGATAAATTCTGGGGTGTCTACCACAGACTTTGGATTTTTACTTGTGTAACGGGTACGGATAAAATGTTATTTGGGTGTCGGTGGCGCCTTTACACCGTAACCATATAGAGGTACACTTGATGAAAGCAAGAAATGGCCTTGCTGTTAAAAATTGTAATGATATGCACCTGTCAAACAGGTATGGAAAAATTAGTCTTTGGGTGTTAATTGTTCCCATGAAACCTACACCAAAAACGTTCTTCCAGATGAAAACAACACCCAAAACGCTAGGCAGCCTTGCAGAGATTCCACATCCAAAAACAGTTAATCGGTATCAGGTGCTTCATAGCTGCTGGTTATCCAGGACTGATTCATTTTGATAAAAGTCAGACGGTCCACAAAGTCTTTGGACAAACCCGTTCTATGATCAGTAACAAAACCTCCAGCAGCACTCAATGCCCATTCAGAAAAGCACACTGGATGCAGGGCAGCCCAGCAGCTTAATAGTATACTGGGCAAGTTCTGTCCAGTGGTCTATTCTCATGACCCAGTAAGCCAGTAGATCGTTGACTGGAAAGCTCTCCGTCTCTGTTTTCGACCCTAGATAATCATCCACCATGTGATGCAGACGCTGCCGATGGGATGTGGAAGCTGACAGCTCTGGGCGGCGAGGACTAAAAAATCGAGAAATGCATCACTTAGATGGCCGCCTTCTCCACCACTCCTCTCTTGACCAACAGAAGCCTCAAAACTAAATTGTTTCACGACCCTGTAACTTACCAGAGTCGGGAAAAGCGTTCAATAAACTTCTCTTTAAGGTGTCATCAAGAGATTTCATCTTCTGCACTCTGTGGGGATCCCTTATAATGGTGATCAAGAAGGGTTGCCAACCAATAGTGATCCTTTTCCTTTATGCCATGTATTCTTGGGTCCTTTTGGAGGCTTTGAATTTGTGGAAGCATGAGAAGCAGACTCTTTGGGGTCACTAAGGATTATAGTATCTGGAACTGCCTCCACCCAGCCACATACTACTCCCAAGGGTTCTGCGGATGAAAAAATAGGATTTTTAAAACAGCTTACCTGTAAAATCCTTTTCTTGGTGTACATCACGGGACACAGAGCTCTATAAATTACATAGTGGGTTAGATAGTCACCATCAGGTGATTGGACACTGGCAAACCCTAATTACAAGGCGAGTTCCTCCCCTATATAACCCCTCCCATATGGAGAGTATCTCAGTTTTGTAACAAAGCAATAAGTATCCCAACGTATAAATCCATAACTTCATAAATCCCGAAGAGGGGCGGGGAGCTCTGTGTCCCGTGATGTACTCCAAGAAAGGGATTTTACAGGTAAGGAGTTTTAAAAATCCTATTTTCTTAATCGTACATCACGGTCCCAGAGCAATGCCCAAATTGAGGGGAGGGAGACACAGATCAAAACAAAACCGCCATTGGACGTGAGGACTTATACTGCTGCCTGCAGTACACTGTGCCGAAAGCGGCATCCTCATGCCCTCTTAGATCCACCTGATAGAATCTAGTGAATGTATGGACCGAAGACCAGGTTGCAGCCCTGCAGATCTGAGCCATGGAGGCCTGGTGATGCGCTGCCCATGAAGCACTTACTGCTCTAGTCGAGTGCGCTTTTACATGAAAAGGAGGACTTTTCTTTCTTAGACCATAAGCCTGAATAATAACCTGACGAATCCACCTAGCGATAGTGGACTTTGACGCTGCCTGGCCCTTTTTGGGACCCTCTGACAGCACAAACAGAAGATCAGTCTTTCGTATCTGAGCAGTTGCTTCCAGATAGATCTTGACTGTTCTTACAACATCTAAAGAGTGTAACAATCTTTCCTCCGCAGACTGCGGATTTGGAAAAAAGGATGGTAGGACCACATCTTGGTTCAGATGGAATCCTGATACCACCTTAGGCAAAAAAGTCGGGTGAGGACGCAACACCACCCTGTCTTCGTGAACAATTAAATATGTCTCTTTAAAAGAAAAAAAGACGCCAATTCCGATACCCTCCTAGCAGAGGATATGGCAACAAGAAAAACCAACTTCCTGGTTAAAAGAACCAAAGAAGCATGATGCAATGGTTCAAAAGGCTGCTTTTGTAAAACAGACAAAACCAAAATTCAAATCCCATGGGCACACAGGCGGCTTGACTGGCGGATTTAAGTTCAGTGCCCCCTGAATAAAAGCCCAGACCAGGGAATGAGAGGCAAGCGGTCTTTGGAAGAATACCGACAAGGCCGAGATCTGACCCTTGATAGTGCTCAAGGCCAGCTTAATTTCTACTCCTAACTGAAGAAAGGCGAGATCTTTGCTAATGGCATACCTTCGAGGATGCCAACCTCTGGATTCACACCAAGAAACATATGCCTTCCAGATTCTGTAATATATAAGCCTGGAGGCCGGCTTCCTAGCATTAACCAGAGTGGATAGGACTGGACCCGAAAGCCCACGAGTCTTCAGGACATGGGTCTCAACAGCCAAACCGTCAAATTCAGACTTAGTAAGAAAGGATGGAATATTGGCCCCTTTGAAAGCAGATCTGGACGTAGCGGAAGAATCCATGATTTTTCCTACTGCCATCCTTACGATCTCTGTATACCAAAACCTTCTGGGCCAGGCCGGGGCCACTATTATCACCGGCTTTCCTTCTCTCTTGACTCTGCGAAGGAAACGCAGGAATAGCGGAACTGGAGGGAATGCATAGATTAGAGAAAACTGATCCCAAGGAATTATCAAGGCATCTGACCCTTGTGCTAGCGGATCCTTTGTTTTTGACACAAAGTTGCCCAGCTTCTTGTTGAACCTGGAAGCTAGCAGGTCTACATCTGGGGTACCCCATCTCTGGCATATGGCCTGTGTCATAAACCAGGTGTGACCAGACTGTGTGGATTGCAAAGAGGAAACCAAAACGCATGTAAGGTGAATAATATAAAGTTTATTAAAGATAAGTGGTAAATAAGTAAACACCCTAAATACAAATAGTGCTCAACCAACCAACAGAAACCCACAGACAACAGATAATTATATACAGCCAAAGGGAAGTACCAAAATCATACACGTTAGCCAGGCCAGGGTCATACACAGCAGATCAGCAGGTGAACAAGGGCAGGACAGGAGAAGGAGAGGATGGATGGGATCAGGCTACAAGGGAACAGGAACACAGGAGGGACAGGATCAGGATAGGATCGGGTACAGGCTCAGGTTTAGGTTGCAGGGTTCAGGTTACAGGATATAGGCCAACAGGTTAGGGCACAAGGACGATACCAAGGCGATGAGAGCAATCATCAGCCGGGTATTTATATGAAGGCCTGTAATTAGCTTCAAGTGACACCTGAACACAGGAGGTGCTGTCTGCTCCACACTGCCGGGAAACACCCGCTGGTGGACACCGGTATTACAGCCAAAGGATCCAACAGTGCCACTAGCAGGTGAATCCCTCCACTACAGATCCAGAGAGTTGAAAGACACCCGCTGGTGGACATTGGTACTGCGATCCAAGAGACCGACGGAGCGACCAACGGGTGAACCCTTTCCCGACAGCCTGAAATATGGTGGGGTGTAGAGACCATTCTCCCGGACTGCTGGCAGGTTAGATAACCAGCCTGCCAATTTTCCACCCATGGAATGAAGACTGCAAATAGACAAGGAACATGCCTCTCTGCCCAAGCCAAAACGTGGTTCACCTCCATCTGGGCATCCAGACTCCTGGTGCCCCCTTGGTGATTGATATAGGCTACTGCTGTAGCATTGTCGGACTGAATCCGGACAGGACAGCCTTGCAATCTGTATGTCCAGGCCCCGAGGGCCAGACGAACTGCCCGGATCTCCAGAATGTTGATGGGTAGGAGCCTTTTGGTTCTGGACCACCTTCCTTGGACCGAAGCCTCCTCCAGAACTGCTGCCCAGCCCAAGAGGCTGGCATCTGTAGTTACGACTTTCCAAGTAACTGGCACAAAGGATTTTCCTTTCTCTAGATTCTTGGCTAGTAACCACCAATTGAGGCTCTGGCGCACCTCTGGTGACAGGCGCATTGGAAGATCCAAGGCTTGGACTCTTTTGTTCCATCCAGACAGAATTCTGCTCTGTAAAGGCCTTGAGTGATACTGGGTGTAAGGAACAGCCTCGAATGAGGCTACAATCTTCCCCAACAACCTAATACAGAGACAAATGGAATGATTTTTCCTTGCCTTGACTACCTGGACCAAATCTTTTATGGCTATGGCCTTTGACTTGGGTAAGAATACCCTGGTTTGGACTGTGTCTATGACCATGACCAGATGCTCCAGCCTCTTTAGTGGCTGTAAGGATGATTTTTCTAGGTTGAGGACCCAGCCTAGGTGCTCTAAGTACTTCACTGTTCTGAACACATTGTGGTCTAAGCGTGCTAAGGGCTACGGACTGTTCCACATTGTGGTCTAAGCATGCTAAGGGCTACGGACTGTTCCACTAGCAGCAAATCATCTAGATAAGCTGTTACTGCTATGCCCGAGCCCTTAGTTTTGCCAGGGGTGGAGCTAGAACCTTTGTAAACACCTGAGAAGCAGTAGCTAGACCAAAAGGTAGGGCCACAAACTGGAAGTGGCGCTGTTCCACCGCGAACCTTAGAAATTTCTGATGAGCGGGAATAATTGGCACATGTAGATATGCATCCTTGATGTCTATCGATGCAAGGAATTCTCCCCCCTGAAGGATGGAGACCACTGAGCGGATTGACTCCATGCGGAATGAGCGAATGTTTAAGAACTGATTCAGGTCTTTTATATCCAGAATGGGTCAACTTCTCCATTTTGGAACCGTAAAGAGGTTTGAATAAAACCCTGAGCCTTGCTCCTCTGGAGCTACCTCTATAATTACCCCTTGGGATAACACGCAATCTAAAGCCAGAAGCAAGGGCCTTCTTTTTTCTGGATTTTTGGGAACACTTGACCAAAGAAAACAGGATGGCGGAAGCCCCCGAAATTACAGCTTGTACCCCAGAGATACCGTGGAGATTACCCACTTGTCCTGAATCTCTTCCTGCCAATGGCCTGCAAACCGCAGAAGCCTTCCCCCCACTCAGCCGAGCAGGGGCACCTTTTCATAAGGAGGCTTTGGGGCTCTGTTTAGCTGATTTTTGACCCCAAGATTTTTTACCCTTGGCCTTGGCCCTTTCCTCTTGTATTGGACTGGGGAGGCAGTCGCCACTGCCTGGAGGCCGACGCTCCCGGGGCCGGGGAAAGAGAACGTCTAAAAGAAGGACGCTTACTTTTCTTCTTAACCGCCAATAAAGTGGTCTTGCCACCGGAAATCTTCTGGATATATTTTCCCAGGTCCTCCCCAAACAAGCGTTCCCCATGAAACGGGAACCCAGCTAATACCGTATATACTCGAGTATAAGCCGAGTTTTTAAGCACAATTTTTTGTGCTGAAAATGCCCCCCTCGGCTTATACTCGAGTCACCTTTTTGTGCCTGATCTCCCGTAGGTCCCCTGGGCCCCAAACTTGGCACACATATAGCCCCACTCTTCCTCTACAAGTGTGCAAAGCTTCTTGTCCGGGGGACCTACGGCCGGGGAGCACCAATTTTTCAAAACCGGGCACCCCTTCCATAGACTCCCATGTTAAACGGTCATTTCTCTGGTGACTTTGGGGACCCGGTACTGGCCAGTCGTAGGTCCTCTGGACCCCAAACTTGGCACACATGTAGCCCCACTCTTCTCCTACAAGTTTGCAAAGTTTCTTGTCCGGGGGAACTAATGGCCGGGGAGCACCGATTTTTTAAAGCCGGGCACCCCTTCCATAGACTCCCATGTTAAACGTCAGACTAGTCATGGACACAGTGAGGCATGGACACAATGAGGCAAAGTGAGGCACACCCTCGGCTTATACTCGAGTCAATACGTTTTCCCAGTTTTTGTGGTAAAATTAGGTGCCTCGGCTTATACTCGAGTATATACGGTAATCTTTTGTATGAAGCTTCAGGTGCCCAATGAGTAAGCCAAAGGGATCTGCGCATGTGCACCAATAGGAGAGTAAGGCGGGATGCCTGCTGAACAGAATCCATAATAGCATCTACCGCAAAACATAAAGCCTTGGGAAGGTCTGCACAATCCTCAACCTGCTTAGCAGGGAGGAAGTTAATCACCTGCTTCAT
This sequence comes from Rana muscosa, assembly GCA_029206835.1. Taxonomy (NCBI): domain Eukaryota; kingdom Metazoa; phylum Chordata; class Amphibia; order Anura; family Ranidae; genus Rana; species Rana muscosa. The sequence continues at coordinate 32,287,986 of JARGYO010000094.1, forward strand.
CTGCTCCTTTAAGAATTGACACATACCAATTGCTGCAACTGCAGGTTGGACCACAGCGCCAGCCATGGCAAAGGAGGCTTTAAATAAAGATTCCAGCTTTTTGTCAGTTGGATCTCTAAATCCCTGAGCATTGTCCACAGGACAGGTGAGGCTCTTATTCACGCAAGAAACAGCTGCATCTATTGCTGGCACACTCCATTTCTTGGTCAATTTCTCCTTTACTGGATAAAGCAGGGAAAACTTCTTGGGAGGAGTAAACAGCTTATCTGGGTGAACCCAGTCATCATACATTAGCTTTTCCAGCAACGGATGGATCAGGAAAGTATACGCAGCTTGTGGGAATTTCCGAGACCCCAAGGAGGAAACAGGGGACATGGCTGACTAAGCAGAGGGCAATTTGTATGTGGTACGCACCATCTCTGTATAATATTGCATCTGCATTTTGAGAGCCTGAGAGGCAGAAGAGAGATTCTCCTCAACCCCTGATTCGTCCGACTGCTCCTGATCCCTGTCCCCAGATGGTGTTACATCATCATCATCAGACTGCTGATCATCCGATAGGGAGCCCAGAGCAGAGGAAGGGGACTTACCCCGCTTTCTGCATGCCTCGCGAGTGCGGCCGCGGGTCTCGGGAACTTGATGTTCCCGGGAGTCCCGCGATTGCGGTCGGCAAGGGCAGAACAGGGGAATGCCTTTGTAAACAAGGCATTCCCCTATTCTGCCTAGTGACACTGTCACTGATGACCGTTCCCCGTGATCGGGAACGGTCATCAGTGACATGTCACGTGTAGCCACGCCCCCTATCAGTAAGAATCACTCACTAGGTCACACTTAACCCCTGCAGCGCCACCTAGTGGTTAACCCCTTCACTGCCAGTGTCATTTTTACAGCGATCAGTGCATTTTTATAGCACTGATCGCTGTAAAAATGACAATGGTCCCAAAATGGTGTCAAAAGTGTCCGATGTGTCCGCCATATTGTTGCAGTCACGAAAAAAATTGCTGATCGCCGCCATAACTAGTAAAAAAAAAATATTAATAAAAATGCCATAAAACAGTCCCCTATTTTGTAGAAGCTATAACTTTTGCGCAAACCAATCAATAAACGCTTATTGCGATTTTTTTACCATAAATATGTAGAAGAATACGTATCGGCCTAAACTGTGGAAAAATATAATGTTTTCTTATATATTTTTTGGGGATATTTATTATAGCAAAAAGTAAAAAATATTGAATTTTTTTCAAAATTGTCGCTCTATTTTTGTTTATAGCGCAAAAAAAAAAAAACCCGCAGAGGTGATCAAATGGTGATCAAATACCACCAAAAGAAACCTCTATTTGTGGGGAAAAAAGGACGTCAATTTTGTATCGGAGCCACGTCGCACGACCGCGCAATTGTCAGTTAAAGCGACGCAGTGCCGAATCGCAAAAAGTGGCCTGGTCATTGACCACCAAAATGGTCCGGGGCTGAAGCGGTTAAATACCACCAGAAGAAAGTTCTATCTGTCATAAAAAAAATGTCATGTGGGTATAGTGTTGCATGAGCGTGCAATTGTCATTTAAAATGCGACAACGCTCTCCCCCTGACCCCAGTAGGCAGGGTTAACCTGATAAAAATGATTTATCTCCCTAAATTCTTGTACTTCTTCAGGAATAGCCCGCTCTTGATCCCGGCATAATTTTTTCAAAAGCTACAATTCATAGCCACCTCCTTCATTTGGCTGGGCAGGGTGCCCAGACTAGCATTGTCCACGCTGCAGCTGTCGGTAGGACAGGGCGGGCTGGCCCTCTCCAATTTCCAACAATACTATTGGGCGGCTGTCCTGGTGACGCTCTGCTGATGGTTTTAGCAGCCTAAGGACAACCCGGCAGTGACCTTGGAGGCAGCGCTCCTGGGATCATATGCTGCACTTAGCAATCTAGTTTTCCGCGGAGTTAAAGCCCATCCGGAATTGACAACACTGATGCGTACAACAGTCACAGTTTGGCATAGGGCTAGGGCATTTTATCGTTCCCCGGACACCCTCTCCCCCCACACACCTCTATGGGGCAATCCTAACCTCCCTCATATGCGCAGTGTGCCTGACCCACAGGTATGGGCAGCTAGGGTAGGGTGACCAGACATCCCCGGATTGAGGGCACTGTCCCCAGACCAAGTCTGTCCCCGGTTTTGTCCCTGGATTGGATTTGAACAGGGGCTGGGGCAATTTCAAAGACATTCAGTGCAGAATTAAAAAAGAAAATCTGAATTACACACCTCCGCTCCGCCGCTCCTACTAGCTTAGGGGAGGTGTATTTTTTTCCATTAACTGTGCCCCTTTCTGATGATCATGTGCTGGTCGGAGCGGAGGGAATATTTCTTCAGTTTCGGGCGCATGCCCATTTAGCTCCGCTCGCATTTTCTTCTGCCTTGGCTCAAGACCCGGCCAGCCGCCTGCCTGCCTATCTTCTTGCCTTACCTGGCGGAGTGATCTTCCTCCACTCCCCACCCAGTAGTAGCCGGGGCCCAGAGAAACTTGACAGGCTGTGAGGCGGGGGGCAGTGGCGACGGGCAGAGAGTCGCTGATTGCCGCCATTACTAGTAAAAAAAAAAAAATGTCCCCAGATTTCATTTAAAAAATCTGGTCACCTTAGGCTAGGGGCATAGAGGGACTGAAGCACCTAGTGACAGGACGCAAGTTACATACATTCCCAGAACTCAAGGTAGCACATAACCTCCCTAACTGGATGTTTTTTAGGTTTCTGCAGGTGAGACATGCCTTCCAGCATCAATTCCTGAATGGTGTCACCCTCGAGTCGGACCTGGTGGAATGTTTGTTGTGCTCTAAGGTCATGATAGGCCCCTTGTCCGCATTGTACTTCCACCTCTCAGCATTCTCACCCGCTAAGTTAACTAAAGCCTTTACAAAATGGAAGCAGGACATCCCATCCCTCACGGAGGAGGCCTGGGAGGACTGTCTCCTCATATGTGTCCAATATGATTTCTGCTAGAGATCGTTTTATACAACTAAAATTCTTGCACCGGGCTTATTATACACCACGCAGGCTGGCTGCCATTTACCCGGAGAGGTCCCCTTCCTGCCCTAGATGTGGGGACCCAGAGGTCTCCTTTCTGCACATGACATGGTCCTGCCCCCTTTTGCGGGGTTTCTGAGACCAGATCTTGGAGGATATTAACCAGGCAGCGGGGACCTCACTCCCCCTGACTCCAGAAATCATGCTGCTGAATGTATCCGCTGACCCCATGGTGAGAAAGTACACCAAATTGTTTATAGCATATTCTACCTTCGATGCCCGCAGGGAAATTTTGCTGCACTGGAAGAGTGGGGCACCACTCACCACCACTGCTTGGAGGAATACCCTGAATGCTGTATTACCAATGTACAAAAAAAAATAACATACAGCAACAGGAACTGCCCGAGCAAGTTTGATAAGATCTGGTCCTCCTGGATAGATTCCTGGGGATCCTTACAATTGGATGTGGCTCCACCCGATCCGGATGAGGATCCTTAGTTTAATCCTGCCCAGGGCTGGGTGGACCACGACCTGAGAGTCGCCTGTGCACCTCCCCTTATCCCCCTTTGGTGATCTTCTGCCCTTTCTCCCCTTTTCCTTCCTTGCCTCCCCCTCCTCCCCTAAGCTTATCCAAGACTCACAGGTCTGGGTGAGAGTATTCTCCTGGCTAGATCTGTTAACCTCGTTCTCTTTTGTTTTGCTTTACGCTATATAGAATATGATTGTAGGCTGAATACTGTACAGATTTACGTATGTAATGTACACTACTACTACTTGTGCATTTTTGTTTATTATGCAATAAGTTGTGAACTGACATGTGACCATTGACTTTGAACAAAGTTTATTTTGTGAAAAAAAAAAGAAAAAAATGCGACGGCGCTGAAAGCTGAAAATTGGCCAGGGCAGGAAGGGGGTGAAAATAACCAGAAAGGAAAAGGTTGAAAAAAATGGGCTTCTAACTCCAAAACAAATATGTCAAGCCCTGGCTTAGTGCACAGAAGTCACTTATAAGTTTCATAACTTCACATACCAAAAGTGGGCAGTGCATATAATTCACTATACTACCAAAAGTATTGGGACACCTGCATTTACATGAATTTTAATGGCATCCCAGTCTTAGCCTATAGGGTTTAATATTGAGTTGGCCCACCCTTTGCAGCTATAACAGCTTCAACTCTTCTGGGAAGGCTGTCCACAAGGTTTAGGAGTGTGTCTGTGGGAATATTTGACCATTCTTCCAGAAGCCTTCTCAAAAGAGTTTAAGCTGTTATAGCTGCAATGGGTGGACCAACTCAATATTGAACCCTACGGACTAATGCCGTGTACACACGACCGTTTTTCCTGTCATGCAAAAAAACAAAGTTTTTCTTAATGTGATTCGTCGTGATTCCTCCCAAGCCTGCCTTGCCTACACACGTTCATGAAAACAAAACGCTTGAGCAAAGCGTGGTGACGTACAACACGTACGACGGCACTATAAAGGGGAAATTCCATTCGAATGGCGCCACCCTTTGGGCTGCTTTTGCTGATCTCGTGTTAGTAAAGTTTGGTGAGAGACGATTCGCGCTTTTCAGCCTCGTGCTTTTTTGTCCGTTACAGCGCGACGAATGTGCAATCTCCATTACAAACGCTAGTTTTACCAGAACGAGCGCTCCTGTCTCATACTTGATTCTGAGCATGCATGTTTTTTTTCCCCCTCGGAAAAGCATACACACGAGCGGTTTTCGCAACGAGAAAAAGAACGATAGTAAAAACGACGAGAAAAAATAGAGCAGGTTCTAATTTTTTTGCGGGCAGTTTTCTCGTCGAGAAAACTGCTATGGAGCCTACACACCACCGGTTTTCACAACCAATCTAAAAAATGGCAGTTTTCTCGTCATGAAAAACGGTCGTGTGTACACGGCATTAGACTGAGTTGCCATTAAAGTTCATGTGCGTGTAAAGGCAGGTGTCCCAATACTTTTGACAATATACTGTATGTATATGATTGATTACCAATTAATACCATAGAGTTAAACTATATCTACAATTACACTACACTTCTACAGATCACATCTCAGCTACTGACAAAACTGCCCTACTGTTACATCTACAATCACATTTATGTTACAGGTACAGACAGAGGAATGTATTTGGTGTTAATGACCCACCTGTGCTGATCTCTGTAGGAGTGTCCTCCTCTATAAATGTCCCCGTTATTCCATCCTCCTCCATAGACTGCTGATCATCCCTCACATACATCTCTTCTTCTTCTGATTTATTCTCAACTTTAGAATCTCTCAGGTTTCCACCCTGAATATAGAATAAAAATGACATCAATTGTAACAATGCAGATAATGTACAGATCCTAATGATACTATCAGTGATTGTTCCTCATCTACCTGATGATGGTGAGGGATGGTGTGACCTTCCTGTGTGGAATCCCGGGAATACAGAGGACGGGGACATCTCTCTGGTGGGTTTCGGTAGCTGGATGACTCCACCATGGTGTCCTGGTACAGATCTTTGTGTCCTTTTAGAGACTCCTCCATCATCACCCCATCCTCATCATCCTCCTCTTTTATCGCTTCTTTAACCTCAACTTTAGAATCTCTCAGGTTTCCACTCTGAATAATAAAAATGACATCAATTATAACAATGCAGATAATATACAGATCCTAATGATACTATCAGTGATTGTTCCTCATCTACCTGATGATGGTGGGGGATGGTGTGACCTTCCTGTGTGGAATCCCGGGAATACAGAGGACGGGGGCATCTCTCTGGTGGGTTCCTGGTATTAGGTGTCTCCATTATTTCCTTGTGTCCTTCTGAAAACTCCTCCATCACTCCATACTCCTCATCCTCCTCTTTATACTCTTCTTTAACAACAACATTATCTCCACCAAGGTTTCCACTCTGAAAGATAAAATAATATATTCATTGTGACAAACATATTGTGTATAAATCATAACTACCAGTAATTGTTAATCATCTACCTGATGATGGTGAGGGATGGTGTGACCTTCCTGTGTGGAATCCCGGGAATACAGAGGACGGGGACATCTCTCTGGTGGGTTTCTGTACCTGGATGACTCCATCATGGTGTCCTGGTACAGATCTTTGTGTCCTTTTAGAGACTCTGACTCCTCCATCACCCCATCCTTATCATCCTCCTCTTTTATCTCTTCTTTAACCTCAACTTTAGAATCTCTCAGGTTTCCACTCTAAATATATAATAAAAATTACATCAATGGTAACAATGCAGATAATGTACAGATCCTACAGATGATTGTTCCTCATCTACCTGATGATGGTGAGGGATGGTGTGACCTTCCTGTGTGGAATCCCGGGAATACAGAGGACAGGGACATCTCTCTGGTGGGTTCCCATTACTGGATCCATCTGTAGGAAACACAAACACTGAATACAGGTAGGTTGATTAACTAAAGGCAAATATACTGTGCACTGCAAGTGCACTTCATGTGCATTTACTCTAGATATGAGGGGAAGCTCTGCTGATTTCTACCATCCAATTATGTACAAGCAAAAATGCTGGTTTTTATTTTACTTGCATAAGCTATGGAGCAAATGCACTTGCAGTGCTCAGTATATTTGCCTTTGGTAAATCAACCCCATTGCTTCTATGTGTTTATCAGATGATGGGGGATCTAGGTGGACCCTCCGTACTGCTCTCTCCTTTACAATAAAGTCTCCTCTTACCCGGTGATGTGAGGGGCGGCTGATTCTCCATCCTCATTTGTGCCGTCATTTGATCTATACAGGTCTCCTTGTAGACGGATAACTTTGGGAAATTAAAGTAAGAATTATTTGGATGGTATTGGTCACACAATACTAGGATGTGTATATGAGGGGGTAATAGGAGGGTTGTTGTACATTTAGGAACTTCTGTTCTCATTGGAACTGTGTAGTATTTGCTACATTTTCGAGAACCTGGGACTCTCATGGCCTGCTGGATCAGAAATTCTCTTTTCTCTGTTGGGTTTGAAATTTAGCCAGAGTTGGCGGCTAATCAGGATAATTGCCAGGACTTGGTCTGTGAGGCTCCAATCTCACGGGATGAGCTCTGGCGTGTTCGCACACTTCATGTGCAGAGCCCGCCAGGAAGTCGGCACGGCGCTGCGCTAATCACAGGCAGGGAGACATGTCCCGATGTGCGGCTGCAGAGATCGGGAAATGTCTCCCTGCCTGTGATTAGCGCAGCGCCAACTTCCTGGCGGGCTCTGCAAATGGAGTGTGCGAACACGCCGGAGCTCATCCCTGCCAATCTCCAGCAACCTGCTGACTGATGGCTTGATGTCACTGTCACTCTCTGCAGTAAGAGAAGTGATTGGGTAGCAGGAGGATGGGGCTGGTGGGGAGCTGGTGGAATAGAGAGCTGTGGGGGAAGAATCTGTTTTCTTCCCTCCAATAGCAGCCCAGTTTGGGTAGGAGAAAGAAAGCAGGGGGGGAGGGGATTGGTTGCCAAGTATACTGCAGTATCCAGGACATTGTACAGAGTGACAATGGGATTATGGTGTTTTAAATTCCAGCACTGGGCACTGCCAAAGCCTGTCATTGGAAAGTATTGGATTGCTTCCCCCAGATGCACAGCACTGATCCCTGGCCACCCATTACATGATGCTCTGCAAACAGACCTCCTCTAAGAATGAGTGCCCACCAAGGGGTGGAGGACTGTCCTTCATTCCACTTCGTATCTTGGAAAAAAATATTTGACCAGAGAGACGGTGAAGGTTGCCTTCTTTTCCTGGTAGGAGTTCTGTAAGGAGGTCTGAAAGTAAGTTCAAGTGGGAGAATCATCATAGACCAAGATCCCCCTCCCTCCCTTAGAGTCCCCCTGAGCCCTAAAACCTCCTCTTCCCACAAAGCCCTTCTGCCAACCAACCCTATCAAGGGCCCAGAATCCTTCAGCTACACTACCTCCTCACGGGCCCCAAAATCCTTCAGCCTCAATATCATTTCAGAGGCCCCTCAGAACTTTCAGTATTTTCCTCCCTCTGACACCAATGATGGAACATATTCTTCATGGCAGGCTGGGGAATGTAGTCTTCCTACTGACCAGCAATGTAAGGGGCTCTATGTTGCATACTCCTGACCCCTGCACTCCATCAATTGTGTTGGCTGCATATTGTAATGATTGCCCATTTGCTGCCGGTGTAGAGTAGTAATTGCCCTTTGTAGGCCATGTATGGTCAGGATGGTCATGGTCTTCTCTGTTTATTATCAGTGCTATTTGTTTAGAGGTCCATATTACTAGAATGTTCTGGCTCCATAATTGGGGAATCTTTCTGCCCCTAGGGTTGCAGGTGTAGCGTCACTTTCGGTGACCCATCACATTTGGTTTACGGAAGTAACCTTCTGCTGAGAAATTTCGCACTGCGTATGTGTGACTTGGCGATATGCGTTCCAAAACAATGAAACCATCAGATAAAGGTCACGGAAGTGACGTTACAGACAATACAAACACTGCGCTATGCATTCCAAGACTAATACTTCCCTAACAACAATCTTGCATGGTACAGACTGGGCATGTGTAAAAGTGGCGGGAGCGCGCACAGCTACAGCTGAATTAAATGATGTCAAATCAACATTTCTAACGACGAAATCATATATCATCTACAGAACACATACAATGAATGCTAATTTATACGTTCAGGTTGAGGGGGGGGGCAATTTAATCCTGCTTGCACACATAATGTAATTACATAGCACGTTATAAACACACACAATCTATTACAAATACACATCTGATCGCTGTCTCTTTAATATAGGCATGGAGTGGGATGGTCTGTTTACTAGAGGACCTGTATCATTGGTTAACGTTTGCAGCAGCATGGGCTGTTTACTAGAGCTGCTGTATAATTGGTTGACGTTCGTGGCATGGGTTCTATGATTGGTTGAGGCTGGGCACGCTCCCGCAATGCAACAATACAAGTGGAACACATTTTAATGTGTTTGACGTCACTTCCGTCACACTGGCGGTTTTAGTGTGGTTTTGTCATAAAAGTGTTGGAACGCATATGGCGCATTCGGGCATGCGCACTCCAGCGGGTAGCCAAATGTGATGGGTCGCCATATGTGACTGAACACCAACTCATCCCTTTAAAACTGAACACATATTAATTACACAGGTTCTGTGGCTGATTAAGGTGGTAATTAAACTCAATTGGTGCCTTATTTGCATTAAATTAGCCTCAGAATCTGTGTAATTCATATGTGTTCATGTATAAAGGGATGAGGTGGCAACCCTACCTGAAGGGGTTAACCTAGGTTTCCACACTATATATGTGTGTATCATCATCTGCTGGAGATAAAAGACATCACAGTGACTATGAAGCAATAGGACAGACATGACAGGGGCGGGGGAGGGGTTACTGGGTGTAAAAAGAAAATAAGATCTTATTACCTCCTCTGCTGCCACTTCCAGTGATGTCATCTCTCTACTTCCTCCCAATTCACCTCTGACCCAGAACTTCCTGTCTGTACCTGACATCACTTCCTGTCTTCCACAGAGACTTCCTGACTTGGTAGAACTGAGATCACCACCTCGTGGAGCTCAGAGGAACTGCAGCCTCAGGAAACCTCTTATAGTGTGAACGCGGCCTTGTGCTGTGTGTGTATGTACTGTATATGCTTGTAGCGGCCTCACCCCTTCTCTTTTGTCTAGGGGTATTTCATACAACAGGGTGAGATGCGCTACGGCCCATGTCCTCCCCATAGCTGTGGGTGAGGTGAAGGCCAGTACCAGTATTTTCCTCGGGCCAGTGTGCATTAGTTATGGATCCAGTCCTGCTGTGCTGTCACCTCCCTCTGCTCCCATTAACCAGAGTCCCACACACCGATCACAGTCCCACTCTTGTTTTATTGTAAGGTTCATAATAAACAGTGCTTCAGTAGCCAACTGGTTGAGACTCTATAACAGTTTGATATGGTGGGATGAGCAGGTCGAGGCACTATCCTGATTGTAATCTAAACCACTGTGGTTTCACCAGTGGTTATCATATCCTTGATTCGGAAAGAACTTAGAACTTGAGAGTCTCTACCAGCAACTCAAGAGAACATAGACAGGAGTACCTTTGCTGCGTTGCGGCCCCTATCAGGGGAAGATGTCCCTCCAAGGGAGTTACCGGAGGCCCATCCGTCACCGGGTTGATGCTGCTCCGGACAGGTGACCTCCCCGGCCTCCTCACCTCAGACACGGGCCCCATCCACCTCAGGGAACCTCGGATCACTTCACCCTTGCGGGATCCAGTCAAAGTCACTGGGCCCTAGGCCTCCGATCCAGTACCTCACCCCAGGCTGAAGGTGCCTGTGATGGACTCCAACTCCATTCCGGTCAGGCCTAGGGCGCCTGTGCCGGAACTCCGAACGGCCTGCACCCAGGCCTAAGGTGCCTGGGCGCGTGAAGAAAAGATCCTGAAGACCTCGTGGTTAGGGCGTCTCCCCCTTTTATCTCCTCCCTTCGACGCCACAGCAGGTTCCCCGCCCTTGCCGTACCATCTCCAGAAAGGGACAAAAAGAGTAGCACTACGGCAGCAATTTTAACCTGGGCCTGCGGGCACAACGCCACCCCCAGGCCAAGGAGAACTACACACCACCCAGTCCTCCACGAACATAAACGGTCCAAAACCTTTCATAATTTACACACCTGGAGTATACTATTACCCAGGCGCAACCCAACTAAATTTAAAGACCCCGCTACATGCTTATAGATGGGATCATCATCTCCACTCCCACAAAGGGGGATAGAAATATATTACTGCCTAGTCCAGCCTTTCTCAGTCAGGGTTCCTCCAAATGTTTCTAGGGGTTGCTTAAGTAAGGAACAATTTCTGTCTCCCAGTAACAACTGGTATTAGTGATCTGTAAGGGCAATCTTCCCACTGATGACGATGTATGAATATCCTTCTTCCAATAACTACTGATATAAGGGTATCCTTCTCCCTAGACATGTGCACGCCTCAAACTTTCCTTTAATTTCGGATGCATTCGTTATTTGAACAGATTCATTTCGGAATTAGTTTTGTATCTTCGGCATTCGTTTCATTTCATTCGGAATAGCTGGTTGTTAAAGAGCAGGTGACCGCTGACAGCAGAATTTAAACAAAACAAGTGCCAGCATTAAAAAAAAAAAAAAAAAAAAAAAACACAGTGTGGGGACCCCCCCAAAATCCATACCAAGACCCTGATGTCTGGTATGTATTTTATAGGGAACCCCCAAGTAAAATTTATTTTTTTAAATGGCGTGGGGTCCCCATTAAAATCCATACTATACCCTTATCCAAGCATGCAGCCCAGCAAGCCAGGAAAGGGGGGGTGCATTTGGGGGAGGGAGGCTCCCCTCCAAGCACTTTGTTCTCATGTTGATGAGGACAAGGGCCTCTTACCCACAACCCTGGCCCGGTGGTTGTGGGGGTGTGTGTGGGTCTCTAATCGGAATCTAGATGCCCTCTTTAACAAGGGGGTCCACAGGTCCTACCCCCATGTAAAAGAGTATGGGGTACATAGTACCTCTAATCATTCACCCCTCAAAAATGTAAAAATTTAATAAAAACACAAAGACAGTTTTTGACAAGTTCTTTATTAAAATAAACACCCATGGAGAAAAACTTGCCAAATGACAGCTGCTTGCAGGTAAGTAAACATGGGGGTGGGGGTCACCTGGTGACCATGCCCCCATGACATCACTCAGAGACCTCAGTCCATGATATCATAGGGAGGTATGGTTACCTGGTGACATCACCGCATGACCCTGCCCCCATATTTACCTACGAGCGCCCCCTCCCCTTTCCAGACCTTCTGGGCTGCGTGCTCTGTTAAGGGTCTGGTGTGGACTGGGGGTGACCCTCATGCTTTCTTTTTTAATGTCGGCAATTCTTTTGTTTACATTCTGCTGTCAGCAGGGAATACTGCTGACAGAAAATGAGTCATGGTTGTTGAGGAGCCAGCAGCCTCCGTGTCCTTAACAACCAGCTATTCACAATGAATGTAACTGAAACAAATGCATTTGTTATAACAGTTTTTTCAGATTAGTTGACAATCATTACTATGTCCATTTGGAAATTCGGATACATCCGAAACTCCAAAAATCAATGTAGCAAAATCTCTGACCTCTCCCAGTCTAATGAGAAACTTCAAGGCCAAAGATAGCTGACATTCTTCAATATGTGGTTGGTTGTAAGGTATAGTGGGTGCAAAGGTGGTAAAAGTCATTAAGCGCCAGACACTTCTTGGATGTAAAAATAGGATTTTTTTATTACAGATTACCTGTAAAATCTTTTTCTTGGAGTACATCACGGGACACAGAGGTTTAATCATTACATAATGGGTTATATATCACCGTCAGGTGCTGGACACTGGTGTAATCAATTAGACAGGAAGTTTCCTCCGTATATAACCCCTCCCATACTGGGAGCTCCTTAGTTTTTGTAGCAAAGCAATAAGTGTCCCAATATCCCCAAATAAGAGGGGCGGGAGCTCTGTGTCCCATGATGTACTCCAAGAAAAGGATTTTACAGGTAATCTGTAATCAAAAATCCTATTTTCTTTATCGTACATCACAGGACACAGAGGTTTAATCATTACATAATAGGACATCCCAGAGCAATGCTCACTTGAGGGGAGGAAGACACAAATAACACAGACCGCCATCAGACATGAGGACCTATACTGCTGCCTGCAGCACACTGCGCTAAAAAGTGTCATCCTCTAACCGTGTTACATTCACCTGATAAATATTAGTGAACGCAAGTATCGATGACCAAGTTGCAGCCTAGCAAATCTGAGTCATAAAGGCTTGGTAATGTACCGCGTAAGAAGCACTTACTGTTCTGGTTGAGTGCATTCTAAAAGAAACAGGGGGAACCCTCTTTCAACCACAAGCCTGAATAATAGCCTGATGAATCAACCTTGAAACAGTTGGTTTAGACGCTGCCTGCCTTTTCCGGGGCCTCCTGGTAGCGCAGCAAACATCAGTTTACTGTATCTTCAGATAGGCCTTGACTGCGCTCAATATAACGAGAGAGCAATAATTTTAATAGCTGGTTAGAACGCTGCCTACCCTTTTTTAGGGTCTTCTAGCAGCATAACAAAAAGTCAGTTTCTTGTATCTGAAACTCTCCGATAGACCTCAACTGTTCTCATCTAGATTTAGAGAAAAATAATAATTTTCCTTCCGTAAAAAAAAGGAGGAGGCAAGAAGTGTTTTGATTAAAAGAAAAAACTAGATCCTTTGGAAACAAAGGCAGGGTGAGGTTTCAACGTCACCCTAATAAATAAGTATGGCTCTACACAAAGAAAGTTGCCAATACTGAAATTCTCTTGCAGAGGCTACCGCAACCAAGAACACCAACTCCCTTGAAGAAGGATGAAGGGAAATATGGTGCATTGGCCCAAAGGAGCTGTCCCTGCAAGCCGACAAACCAGACTCAAATTCTCCAGGCACAAGGACCAACTAACTGGCGGACTTATATGCATTACCCCTTGTAGAAAAGCCCGGATCAAAAGAGTGCAAAGCAAGCGACCTTGAAAACACTGACCAGGCCGAAACTTGCTTCTTGATGGAACTTAAGGCTAGCTCCATCCCTTCCCTAGTGTAGGAAGATAAGAATTCTACCTATGACATACTTCCGAGGATGCCATCCCTTGGTTTCACACCAGGAATATGGGCCTTTCAGATCCTATAATACATAGTCCTGGAGGCCCTCTCTCCTGTATGAATCAGGGTATTCGTCCCCGATTCTGAAAGTCGCGATCTTCAAGAATGCGGGCTAACCCAAGTAAACCATTAATTCCCATGTTTACAAGATAGGATGGAATACCGGCCATCGCAAGGTAGATCTAGGCAAGATGTAAGGGACCCTGGGTCCTCTACTACCACTCTTGCGATAACTGCACAGCAAGGTCGTCTGGGTCATACCGGAGCTATTAAGTCGTTCCCCCCTGATGTAGCCTAGAGGCCGCGGTAGTTGCGGCGCTGGGGGAAGAGAACGCATAAACCAGTGACAACTGGTCCCACGGGGTTACAATGCATCTTGTCCCTTGTGCAAGTGGATCCTTTGTCCTAGACATTAAGCTGTTCAACTTCTTGTTGAACCTGTACGCCCATGAATCTTACGCCTGGGGTACCCTTTCTCAGGCCTCTGATCAGAAAGAAGATCAGGGAGTAGAGGCCATACACCCGGGAACATATGTTGACGATTCCTGAGAACCACCTGCCAATTCTCCATTCCATGAAATGAAGACTGATGATAGGCAAGGCACAAAACCCCTCTGCCTAAGCCAGAACATGGCTTAATTTCCTTCTGGCTACATGACTTCTAGTATCTCCTTGGTAAATGAAGTCAACCAGTGGTGTGGCATTATCGGATTGTACTCTGACAGAACAAACCTGCAACCTAAACGCCCAGGCAATTAAGTCAGGTGTGCTAGCCGAAGGTTTCGACCCTTGACGGCAAGAATCTCCTGGGCTGTTGTGTTACACTATGTGATTATTCTTGCTCTGTGTCTTTAAGATCTGTCCCCTTCTTTCTAGCTGAACTCTCTCTCTCCGTAGTTCTTTATATATCTCCTCCACTTCCTGATTCTGGTCATTACTCCTGTATTTCTTCCATGCTAAACATCTTACATGTGGCTTACAACTGCAACGTTTTTCTACCTATGAATATCCATCATTAAACGGAACATTCGAAAGGATTCATCGTCTGTCGTCCTAACTGTGAGTTTATTCATTGAGTTAAACTGCCTGTATCGATGCAAGGGATGAATATCAAACCAGCTTGAGTAAGGCCTACTTAAACCTGGAGATTAACTTTATCGCTTTGTAGTTGAGACAGAACAGTAGAAAAACGGAGTTTCACAGCCTAATTACAAGATTTCTGCATGTCAGTACTGAAACAGACAAGATTTACTGCCCTCATAGCAAGACAGAAGGGACAGAGCAGCACATGGCAGCCTGAGACAATCTGCACGGTGTCATATTTCAGCACACAGATCCTGCCTGCTTTCACAGTCAGTCTGCTATCATGAGTGACCAAGCTTCTGCATGTGAACTCACATCTACCTCCCCACAAGTTCCTGAAGAAACTGAGTTACCCAAACGCTCAGTTAAACCCACTTGGAAAGTAATGGAGAATTATGAAGCTTCAAGGACTGAATTGTCAAATAGCTTGGAATTAGTCTGGGAGAAAATCCTTGCTGAAGCCAATACAGTGTCTGTTGAACGTGAACTACTGACACTAGAGGGCGCCATTAAACAACTTTCTGCCTCATATGAGCTTTATCAGCTTACCAGCAGCAATCTCACTAATGTCTTACAAAACATGAAGTCAGAAAATGCGATGAGGCAGTTAAAGCGTGTCAACATTCTTAATATTGAAAGAGACAGTTTTATCCAGCAAACCAGATTAAAGGCAGAAGCAAAAATAAAGCTGTTACAGGACACTGCATCTCACAGATCTGTTTCCACCAGACGTTCTAAAAACTCGTCAAGATCCCATAGTTCAAGATACTCAACACTCAGTGAGTGACTTATTAATGCCCGCGCTGAAGTGGAAGCCAGCAAAGTGCAGGTGGCATATGCAGAAAAAAGAGCAGAGTCGGAAGCGCAGTCAGCCCGTCAAAGAGCAGAGTCGGAAGCGCAGTCAGCCCGTCAAAGAGCTACAATGGAAACCTTAAATGAACAGTGTAAACATGACGCAGCTATGGCAAACCTAAGGGTCCTACAGCAAGCTATCAGTGCAGACGAAGGTGCAAGTGAGAAAGACAGCATTAACCTAAACATAGCAGATATGGAAGACCCCCTCAAAACGCACTAAAGACTATGTCCTAAGCCACTGCAGTGCACACTCCATTGTCTCCAATGCTCCCGACTACATAGAGACTCCTTCACAGCTTCAAGTTAAAGAGGTTCCAGCAACTTCCTGCACTCAAAATCACTCCACTGCATTTCCTACCTGCCTACCTTGCCTGCCTTCATACGTCACAGAGCATCAGCGCAAGCTTCAAGCAAGTCATCAATCTCCAGTCATCGGTACAGCCTTGAATCAACGTACCATTGGAACAACTGACTTCAAGCAAGCAACTCACCTGGATGCATCTGCTGCACCATATTTCCCTGTGTCCTTTAACAACAATGTCAAAGATAACGCAATCAGCACCATACAGCTAACAGCATCTCACATAAAGGCGGAGACAACTGAGACAGAAGAGTTTGTGAGGTACATGCTTCGCAGAGAGCTCACAAAGACTGGTCTTACAAGTTTTGATGACCAACCTGAGAACTACAGAAGTTGGAAATGTGCCTTCAGAACTACAATCAGCAATATTGGCATTACAGCTGATCAAGAATTGAATCTGCTGATCAAATGGCTTGGTCCTCTATCTGCTGCACGTGTTAAGCCATTAAGATCGGTTTTCATGGACAATCCTACTGCAGGCCTCACAGCTGCATGGGAGCGACTAGAGCAAAGTTATGGCAGTCCAGAAGCTATAGAAAATGCTTTGTTCATGCGTCTGGAAACTTTCCCAAAGATATCCGGTAAGGACAACAAGGAGTTCCAGAGACTAAGTGACCTTCTCCTTGAGCTTCAGCTAGCCAAGACAGACCCAAAACTACCTGGACTCAGTTACCTTGACACTCCAAGAGGGGTAAACCCAATTGTCTCCAAGCTCCCGTATGGTTTGCAAAAGAAATGGACTGCACTAGGGTCATCACACAAAAGAGAGAACAAGGTTTCCTTCCCTCCATTCTCTTTCTTCTGTGAATTCATCAGGGAAATTGCAGAGACCAAGAATGATCCAAGTTTTTCCTACGGTGAGTACAGTTTCTTCTCACCCTTTCCTAAGAGTACCAGTATTCAGGGCAACTATAGAAACCATAGAGGCCCAGTGTCCGTGAAAAAGACTGACATCCTTCCCACTCCTACCACAGTTCTGGCCACGAACAAACAGAGTAGGAAGATTGAAAACCCTAACAGAGAGTGTCCCATACACAAGAAGCCACACCCCCTCAATAAATGTATCGGCTTTAGGAAAAAGCCTCTGGAAGAGCGCAAGGAGCTTTTAAAGACATTTAGGGTATGTTTCAGGTGCTGTGCTTCTACAGAACATTTTGCAAGGGACTGTAATGTGTCCATCAAGTGCATAGAGTGTGGCTCTGAAGAACAAGTGCAAGCCCTCCATCCTCTTGAGCCCAGCTCTGCACAACCTGCCAACGATCCTCCCAGGTTAACGCATGGCGGGGAGAATACAGACCAAGTGCCTAATTCTACCATCATTTCTTCATCCTGCACTGAAGTTTGTGGAGAAGACCGCTGTGGTAAGTCCTGTGCTAAGATATGCTTGGTGAACATATACCACAAGGATCAACCAGAAAAGTCTCTAAAGGCATATGCTATCTTAGACGATCAGAGCAATCGATCACTTGCAAAATTGGAATTGTTCAATCTATTTGAAATAAAAGGCGAAGCTCATCCTTACACCTTGGGTACCTGTAGTGGAACTATAGAGGTTTCTGGAAGAAGGGCTCATAGACTCATGGTATCTTCTCTTAAAGGTAACTTGCAATTACCCTTACCTACACTTGTTGAGTGCAATCAGATACCTGCCAACAGGGAAGAAATCCCTACTCCAGCTGCTGCTTTCCATCACCCTCACCTCAAGGTAATAGCAAATGAGATACCGCCGCTTGACAAAGATGCTCAGATCCTTCTTCTGTTAGGAAGAGACATTCTAAGAGTTCACAAGGTACACAGACAAGTCAGTGGACCCCCAGATGCCCCATTTGCCCAGCGCACAGATCTAGGGTGGGTCATCATAGGCAATGTCTGCATAGGCAAAATGAAAAGACCTACCAACATTTCGTCATTCAAGACAAATGTTCTGCCAAATGGCCGAAACACTTACTTTGAGCCATGCCCACATCACTACTGGGTGAAAGAGAAGATAGCCAGCCACGAATGGCAACATGGTATCTCAGGTGACACAAGCCCTTTCTCCTGCCATGATGGCGACTTCGGCTCTACAGTGTTTAATGCAACCAGTGAAGATGACATACTGGCTCCTTCAATGGAAGACAAAGAATTCATCAAGGTAATGGACAATGAGTTCTTTCAAGATGACTCCAATAACTGGGTAGCACCCCTACCCTTTCGTCTCCCAAGAGAGAGATTGCCCAACAACTTACAGCAGGCCATCAGTAGATTCTCCTCCTTAAAGCGAAACTTAAGCAGGAAACCAGAGATGCAAAAGCACTTTGTGGACTTTATGCAAAATGTATTTGACAGAGATCTTGCAGAGCTTGCTCCCCCACTAAAGGATGGAGAAGAATGCTGGTACCTTCCATCCTTTGGCGTGTATCACCCACGCAAACCAGACCAAATCAGAGTTGTCTTTGATTCCAGTGCCCAGCACGAATGTGTTTCTCTTAACAACATGCTCCTTACTGGACCCAACTTGAACAACAGTCTAATAGGAGTCTTGATTCATTTCAGACAAGAGCCTGTAGCAGTAATGGCCGACATTCAACAGATGTTTCACTGCTTCATCATCAGAGACGACAACAGAAACTACCTCAGGTTTCTATGGCACAAGGACAATGACCTCAACAAGGAAGTTATAGATTATCGCATGAAGGTACATGTCTTCGGTAACAGTCCTTCCCCAGCAGTGGCAACTTATGGGCTAAGGAGAACAGCTCAGACTGGAGAAGTTGATTATGGATCTGATGCCCGTCAATTTGTTGAAAGGAACTTCTACGTTGACGACGCACTTAAGTCCTTTCCAACTGCTAAAGAAGCAATTGATCTTCTCACCAGAACAAAGGAGATGCTGTCTGTAGCAAACCTTAGACTGCACAAGATTATATCCAACAGCCAGGAACTTATGAATGCCTTTCACTCTGAGGACTATGCCACTAGTCTAAAAAACCTTGACTTAGGTACAGATGTGCCTCCTGTACAGCGAAGTCTGGGTTTGTTGTGGAACATCAAGCAAGACAAATTCACCTTCCAAGTGTCAACTTGTGACAAACCCTTCACTAAGAGAGGAGTCCTGTCCGTGGTGAATAGCATCTATGACCCACTGGGTTTCCTGGCTCCAGTTACCATTCAAGGTAAGATTTTACTAAGACAGTTGTCTACTGAGAACAGACTGGGATACTCCCTTGCCTAGTGAGAATCAACACAAGTGGGAAAGGTGGAGATATTCTTTGAAGTCACTAGAAAAACTTCAGATTCCCCGTTGCTATGTTCCAGGATCCACTTCAACTGCTAAACGGAGAGAGATTCATATTTTCTCTGATGCATCAGTTGAAGCTATTGCTGCAGTAGCCTATTTGAAGACCTCTGAACTGAATGGAGAATCACACTGTAGTTTTGTCCTAGGCAAGGCAAAACTCACACCCAAGCCTGCACATACCATACCAAGACTTGAACTTTGTGCAGCCGTGCTAGCAGTAGAAATTGCAGAGGTCATACGAAGTGAAATGGACACTACAATTGATTCTTTCACCTTCTATACAGACAGTAAGGTAGAACTTGGTTACATAAACAACCAAATAAAACAATTTTATGTGTACATCAGCAACAGGGTTGAACGTATCAAGAGATTCTCTCTACCAAGTCAATGGCATCACGTTCCCACTGAACTCAACCCAGCTGACTATGGGACCAGAGCCGTGTCACCTGCCGCTCTTCAGGACAGCTTATGGCTGTCACCTCCAAGGTTTCTGTGTGAGGACTCTTACTTACTCCCTATCGACACCACCTATGGACTAGTAAGCCCTGAAGATAAGGAAATAAGAACTGTGAACACCTCACTCCACACTTCTGTAAGTACAAAACAGAAGCTGCGGTCACACTGTTATGAGCATCAATGGAAGCAGATGCAGCATCTAGCCAATGTGTTCTGGCATCGCTGGAAGAAAAAGTATCTTCACCACCTTCAAGGTCGTAACAAACGGCAAGCATCTAAGCCGAATCTTAAGGTTGGAGACCTCATCCTTCTAAAAGACAAGGAAGTTTGTCGGAATGAGTGGCCTATGGGTCTTATTACTAAAGTTATGCCCAGTGACGATAACAAAGTCCGGAAGGTAGAAGTCAAGGTAACCAAGGGAGGATCGACACGAACCTTTAGTCGACCAATTACAGAGTTAGTACTCCTTTTGCCAGGTGAGTGACTTGTGCAAGGACTAGCCATGCTGTTGGCATGGTGGGGAGTACATTACTGCCATCTACAGGTTCTACTCAGAACTTTGGAATTCTTGAAGACATCATACTGTGACTTTATGTTCTTCATCCTGTTGAACTTACGTTTGTTATTTGCTTGTTGCATGTTTTTCATTACAGGTTCCAGGACATTTATCAGTATTGGACTTATTGAAAATATATATTTTAGTTTGAGGTTATGAAATCTAAAGATTTCAGACGGGGAGTGTTGTGTTACACTATGTGATTATTCTTGCTCTGTGTCTTTAAGATATGTCCCCTTCTTTCTAGCTGAACTCTCTCTCTCACCGTAGTTCTTTATATATCTCCTCCACTTCCTGATTCTGGTCATTACTCCTGTATATCTTCCATGCTAAACATCTTACATGTGGCTTACAACTGCAACGTTTTTCTACCTATGAATATCCATCATTAAACGGAACATTCAAAAGGATTCATCGTCTGTCGTCCTAACTGTGAGTTTATTCATTGAGTTAAACTGCCTGTATCGATGCAAGGGATGAATATCAAACCAGCTTGAGTAAGGCCTACTTAAACCTGGAGATGAACTTTATCGCTTTGTAGTTGAGACAGAACATGGGCAGTGGTCTCTTCCAGGACTGGTCTCCATCCCTAGAGACCGGCCTTCGTAGCCACTACCTCTCAGGTAACTGGCATGAAGGATCTTACTTACTGCCAAACTTTTTGGTTAGGAACCACCAACTGAGACTCCATCGCCTCCGTGGGATCAGATAATTTGGATAATGCCAGGTTAGGATCTAGTAGCCTAGAATGAAGCTGAGCATAAGGAATCTTTTTAATGAAGCCACGATCCCTAGCACCTTAAGCAAAAGGTGAATGTAAGGAACTCTTCCTTGCCTTGACCACATAGACCAGCTTTTTTATAACGCTGACTAGGGATGAGCTTCGAGTTCGAGTCGAACTCATGTTCGACTCGAACATTGCCTGTTCGCCCGTTCGCGGAACAGCGAACAAATTGGGGTGTTCGCGGCAAATTCGAAAAATCTATGGGAGAAATCTAAAGTGCTAATTATAAAGGCTTATATGCAAGTTATTGTCCTAAAAAGTGTTTGGGGACCCGGGTCCTGCCCCAGGGGACATGTATCAATGCAAAAAGAAGTTTTAAAAACGGCAGTTTTTTCGGGAGCAGTGATTTTAATAATGCTTAAAATGAAAAAATAAAAGTGAAATATTCCTTTAAATTTCGTACCTGGGGGGTGTGTATGATATGCATGTAAAGTGGCGCATGTTTCCCGTGCTTAGAACTGTCCCTGCAAAAAATGTCATTTTTGAAGGAAAAAAAGTCATTTAAAACTCACTCACGGCTATTAATGAATTGTCGGCTCCCGGCAATACATACAAAAGTCATTGATAAAAAAAAATAAAAAAAAGCGTGGGGGTTCCCCAGAATTCAATTACCAGGCCCTTTAGGTCTGGAATGGATATTAAGGGGAACCCCGCCGCAAATTTAAAAAAAAATGACGTGGGGTTCCCCCAAATATCCATACCAGGCCCTTCAGATCTGGCATGGATTTTAAGGGGAACTCTACCCCAAATTTAAAAAAAAAATGGCGTGGAGTCCCCCTAAAAATCCATACCAGACCCCTTATCCGAGCACGCAACCTGGCCGGCCGCAGGGGAAGAGGGGGGGGGACGAGAGAGCGGCCCCCCTCCTTCCTGAACCGTACCAAGCCACATGCCCTCAACATGGGGAGGATTTAAATTTACACAGTGAAGGAAGTTCCCCGCTCAGGCAAATGACGTAGGCGGGGTCCGACATACCGAGGAGGCGGACCTGATGGGAAACTTCTCTCACTTTGGTAATACATGTATAGACCCGCCCCTTGTCATGTTCCGCATCTGGTCCGCTGAGCGGACCTGATGGGGAACTTTAGAAGGGGCGGGTCTATACATTTAAAACACTGAGGAGGAAGTTCCCCATCAGGCACAACCAATGACGGACAGCGCTGGACATCGGGATCGCCGCGGGACACTGGATTTCACCGCTGGAATGTTTTTTTGTTTTTTTTAATAAAGGACTTTTTCAAGGTGTTTGTGTTTTTTTAACATTTTTTTACGCTTTCTTTGTGAAATGGTAAGGGTACAATGTACCCCTTACCAATTCACATAGGGGGAGGGGGCCGGGATCTGGGGGTCCCCTTTGTTAAAGGGGTCTTCCAGATTCCGATAAGCCCCCCGCCCGCAGACCCCCACAACCACCGGGCAAGGGTTGTGGGGATGAGGCCCTTGTCCCCATCAACATGGGGACATCCTCCCCATGTTGAGGGCATGTGGCCTGGTACGGTTCAGGAGGGAGGGGGGGCCGCTCTCTCGTCCCCCCCTCTTCCCCTGCGGCCGGCCAGGTTGCGTGCTCGGATAAGGGGTCTGGTATGGATATTTAGGGGGACTCCACGCCATTTTTTTTTAATTTGGGGTGGAGTTCCCCTTAAAATCAATGCCAGATCTGAAGGGCCTGGTATGGATATTTGGGGGAACCCCACGTCATTTTTTTTTTAAATTTGCGGCGGGGTTCCCCTTAATATCCATTCCAGACCTGAAGGGCCTGGTAATTGAATTCTGGGGGACCCCCACGCTTTTTATTTTATTTTTTATCAATGACTTTTGTATGTATTGCCGGGAGCCGACAATTCATTAATAGCCGCGAGTCAGTTTTAAATGACTTTTTTTCTTTCAAAAATGACATTTTTTGCAGGGACAGTTCTAAGCACGGGAAACATGCACCACTTTACATGCATATCATACACACCCCCCAGGTACGAAATTTAATGGAATATTTCACTTTTATTTTTTCATTTTAAGCATTATTAAAATCACTGCTCCCGAAAAAACGGCCGTTTTTAAAACTTTTTTTTGCATTGATACATGTCCCCTGGGGCAGGACCCGGGTCCCCAAACACTTTTTAGGACAATAACTTGCATATTAGCCTTTATAATTAGCACTTTAGATTTCGAACGTTCGAGTCCATTGTATTTAATAGGGTTCTAAAGTTTACACGAACATTTTGTCTGTTCGCAGGTTCTGGTGCGAACCGAACAGGGGGGTGTTCGGCTCATCCCTGACGCTGACTCTGTCTGAAGCTAGAAAAAAAAAATCCTTTTTTGGGCTGTGTCCCAAACGCTCCAAGCTATTTATCGAACGTACGAATTAGACTGGGATCCTGACCCAGGAGTTCCAGATACTTGACCATGCCGGACATACTTAGATCCAGCCCTGCTACTGATGGATTTATCAGCAGCAGATTGCCTCGGTATGCCATTACTGCTATACCCTGGGCCTTTAGTCCTGCAAGAGGTGGGCCCTAGCACAGTGGCTAACCCAAAGAGCAAGACCACCAACCGGAAGAGGTGCTGTCCCCCTGCGACACACAGACAACCTTCTGCAGTCCCACGTAAAGTACAATATATACACACATACATTATATATATATATATATATATATATATTGTGACAGCAGGAAGGTAAAGTCACCTGGTTGCATCCAGGGGGGTAGATATATTTCGCCCAGATTCAGGCTTTACGCTGACTTATACAGCTAGGTGGAGAGTTGTATAAGCCCAGCTGAGACTAGTGGGCTCATTGATGACTCATACCTCTAGGGAGAGGGCTGGGCGTCGTGCAGACAGGGAGTTGATGAGGCCAGCTGAAGCTTGTCAGCTCATTTAGGCCTCTATAAAAAACTCCCAGATTCATTAGATGTTAGCTCATGCCTGGAAGCAGACCTGTGTGGACTGTCTAGGGAGAGTGAACCCCTGTGCGGTGAGAGAAAGCCTGTGTGGCTATATTTTGCTTGGACATTTAAAACCAGGGACTAGGACAGCACTAGGCTGATCCCAGTCGTTAGTTAGGAAACCTGTAAGTTTAGTCAGAGGTCAAGTTGACCAGGATTTATTTTGTTTATGTTTTTTTTGCCTTGCTGTGTTTTTGTCACTGTAAATAGAAAATAAACCGCACCTTTTTGATTTTGAAAACCACAACCTCCGTCTGCTGGGCCTGTTTTGGGTGGGGAGCCCATCCCGGGGGTCACACATACCCGCTGCCGAGCTAGCCCCCTCACAGTTGGTGGAGAACCAGTGGCAGTTTTTTTTTAAGCCAGCATGGAGGAGATACTGAAACAGCTGGCTCTAGCAAATGCCAATCAACAGCAGACAAATGCAGGTTTGCAAAGGAGCCTTGCAGCCCAGCAGCAAGCTCATCAACAGAGCCTTGCAACTTTACAACAGAGTCTGGAGGCTCAGCAACAAGCCCAACAGCAATCTGAGGCCCGCTTCATAGACCTGTTGCAGAAGCAAGAGCAGAGACTACAACAACAGATGGAAGCAGTAATGCAGCAACGTCCGCAGACCAGTGAGGAAAGCCGTCCCACTAATACCGCGTCCTTTGGGGTGAGTCGTTTATTGACAAAAATGACTGGAGAGGATGATCCAGAGGTATTTTTGACCACATTTGAAAGGACCGCTGAAAGAGAAAAGTGGCCTGAGGAGCAGTGGGCTGGACTAGTGGCTCCTCTGTTAACTGGTGAATCGCAGAAAGCTTACTATGACCTAGAGCCTAACCAAGCAAAAGACTATGTGATGCTAAAAGCTGAAATATTGGCAAGGCTGGGTGTCACCCTGGCTGTCCGGGCTCAGCGTGTGCATAACTGGACTTTCCAGCTTGGAAAACCCCCCAGGTCTCAAATGTATGATCTCATTCACCTGAGCAGAAAGTGGCTACAGCCAGAGACTTTGTCCGCACCAAAGATTGTGGAACGTGTTGTAATGGATCGGTTTTTGAGAGCTCTTCCTACTGCCATCCAAAAGTGGGTAAGCCATGGAGACCCAGAGACGGCCGATGGTCTTGTGGATCGTGTGGAGAAATACTTGGCTACAGAGAACCTGACGGCCTCTTCCAGAGACACTCGGACTTTCCACCCTAAGACCAGACCATCCCCAGGGGCGGATAAGAGGATTCCAAGGGGTGAGGGTGGAGAGAGTGAGAGGGTGGGAGCTCTACCCCAAGTTTGGCGAGAACAGCCTGGGAAATCAGCGGCTCAAGAGGCCGCAAGAAGGATCGTTTGCTACCGCTGCCGGCAAGCGGGACATATTGCAGCAAATTGCCCGGTTGTGGAGGAACCCATGCAGTGTGACTTTCTGACGGGCAGACGTCAGTCGCTGTGTGCGACAGTCGCATGCACTGCCATTCGGGGAACTGAGAAACATTTATGCAAAATGTGTATTAATGGTAGAAATGTTGTGGTATTGCTGGATTCAGGTAGCCTTGTGACCCTGATAAAGGCTGAGTTAGTTAAAACAGAGGTCTCTGGGAATAGCAAGGTAGCCGTTATTTGTGTGCATGGGGACACCCGAGAGTATCCAGTGACTACGGTGTGTTTCGAGACCCCCAAAGGTACCCTCTCTCATCCAGTGGGCTTAGTATCTCAGTTACCGCATGACGCCATTGTGGGAAGGGATTTTCCGAAGTTCTGGGAACTGTGGGATGATCCTGAGCCCCCCACTGGTGCCCCTATGTACCAGGAATGTGATAGCCAGAACTCCCCTGAGAGTGGTGAGGACTCTCCGGAATTTCCCTTGTCAGTATTGGCAGGGGAGACTCAAGAAACTGGAGAGGAGCCCACCTCCTCAGACGAAAACCTACCGTCTGTGGAGTTTTCTGATCTTGAGGTTCACAGGGAAAACTTTGCCACAGAACAGTTGAAAGACCCCGCCCTAATAAAGGCACGGGAAAACGTAGTGAAAATAGATGGCGAGTTAGTGAACCCAGATAATACTGGCACTTACCCATACTTCAGCGTAGAGAAGGACCTACTGTATCGGGTGGCAAAAAGGGCAGAAGAAACCGTTGAGCAGCTTGTGGTGCCCAAACCTTACAGGAAGTTGGTGTTGGAGTTGGCCCATGGGCACATTCTTGGAGGTCATCTGGGGACAGAGAAAACCCGAGAGAGGGTATTACAGAGATTCTATTGGCCTGGGGTGATGAAGGACATAGAAAATTATTGTTCCTCCTGCCCTGTGTGTCAGAGGTCGGCCCCGATGCCACATTTCCGTAGCCCGCTGGTCCCTCTACCCATCATTGAGGTCCCGTTTGAGAGAATCGCAATGGATTTGGTAGGTCCTATAATCAAGTCCGCTAGGGGGCACCAGTACATATTGGTTATAATGGACTATGCCACCCGTTATCCAGAAGCGATCCCTCTCAGAAATACCTCGGCCAAAACCATAGCCAAAGAGCTATCTCTTGTTTTTAGCCGGGTGGGTATTTGTAAAGAACTGCTTACGGACCAAGGTACACCCTTTATGTCCCGGGTTATGAAAGAGCTGTGTAAATTGTTCAAAGTGACGCAATTGCGTACATCTGTGTATCACCCCCAAACCGATGGGCTGGTTGAAAGATTCAACAAAACCCTAAAACAAATGTTGAAGAAAGTGGTGGATAGAGATGGAAGGGATTGGGACTGTCTACTTCCTTATTTGATGTTTGCTATTAGGGAGGTGCCCCAATCCTCTACGGGATTCTCCCCCTTTGAGTTACTGTATGGGAGACACCCAAGAGGGCTGTTGGATATTGCCAAGGAAACTTGGGAAAGTGAGAGTTCTCCCCACAGGAGTGTGATTGAGCATGTCGCCCTGATGCAAGATCGAATTGCACAGGTAATGCCCATCGTGAAGGAACATTTGGCCCAAGCGCAGTTGGCACAGCAGAGAGTGTACAACCGTGGAGCCAAGACCCGTACCTTTTCCCCGGGGGATAGGATATTGGTACTTGTCCCTACGGTTGAAAGTAAATTCCTTGCCAAATGGCAAGGCCCCTACGAGATAATGGAAAAAGTGAGCGAAGTGAATTACAAGGTCAGACAACCAGGAAGGCGAAAGCCCGAACAGATCTATCACGTTAATCTGTTGAAAGCCTGGAGGGATAGAGAGTCCCTAGTCGCAGACACTTGGTCACCAGCTCAAACTGGTTGCGTGATTCCTGAGGTTGGAATCGCAGCCACCTTGTCACAACCCCAACAACAGGAGGTTAAGGAGTTTGTACTTCGCAACAAGGAGGTATTCTCTGAGCTGCCGGGACAAACATCTGGGGTAGAGCATGACATTATTACCCCGCCCGGTGAAAGGGTGAAGTTAAAACCCTATCGGATCCCAGAGGCCCGACGGGAGGCAATACGGGAGGAAGTACAGAGAATGCTGAACTTAGGGGTGATAGAGGAGTCCCAAAGTGATTGGTCTAGTCCCATTGTGTTGGTGCCTAAACCGGATGGGAGCTGGCGATTTTGTAACGATTTTCGTCAGTTGAACAAAGTTACAAAATTTGACACCTACCCCATGCCACGTATAGATGAGTTGATCGACCGGCTGGGAACAGCCCGATACATGACGACTCTTGACCTCACAAAAGGGTATTGGCAAATCCCCCTGGCCAAGTCGGCCAAAGAGAAAACCGCATTTGTAACCCCAGACGGGGCGTTCCAATATAAAAGAATGCCGTTCGGGTTACAGAATGCGCCGGCCACATTCCAGCGGAAAATGGACCAGATGCTGAGGCCCCATCGGAAGTATGCTGCGGCTTACCTGGATGACATAATTGTCCATAGCACAGATTGGGCCTCACATCTGCCAAAAGTGCAAGCAGTCCTGGACTCTGTTCGGGAAGCAGGGTTTACGGCTAACCCCAAGAAGTGTACCATTGGGCAGGAGGAGGCCAAATATCTTGGGTACACCATTGGGAGGGGAGTAATAAAACCCCAACTCAACAAAGTCGAGGCCATCCAGAGTTGGCCACGTCCCAACAGCAAGAAGCAGGTACGAGCCTTTCTGGGAATCGCTGGGTATTATCGGCGATTCATTCCCCACTTTGCTTCTAAGGCTGTGCCCCTAACCAACCTGACGAAGGGGAAAGGGTCGGTCATGATTAAATGGACCCCCGAGGCTGAGGCAGCATTCCAATTCTTGAAACAAGCCTTATGTAGCCAGCCAGTGTTGTACTCACCCGACTTCTCTAGAGACTTTGTCGTACAAAGTGATGCGTCAGATGTGGGGTTAGGAGCAGTATTGTCCCAGGTCTGGAACGGGGAAGAGCACCCAGTCATTTACCTCAGCAGGAAGTTGAAGTCCCATGAGGTAAATTACGCCACCGTTGAAAAGGAGTGTTTAGCGGTGAAGTGGGCTCTAGATTCCCTTCGGTACTACCTGCTAGGTAGGCACTTTGACATGGTTACGGATCACGCTCCGTTAAAGTGGATGGCTCAAAACAAGGAAACAAATAGAAGAGTGAATAGGTGGTTCCTGGCCCTCCAGGAATTCAACTTCACAGTAAAGCATCGCCCTGGCGTTCAAATGGGGAATGTGGATGCTTTGTCTCGAGTACATGAATGCCTGATTGCTGGTGTTCCAACCCCGAGGTTAAAACAAGAGGGGGGGGTATGTGACAGCAGGAAGGTAAAGTCACCTGGTTGCATCCAGGGGGGTAGATATATTTCGCCCAGATTCAGGCTTTACGCTGACTTATACAGCTAGGTGGAGAGTTGTATAAGCCCAGCTGAGACTAGTGGGCTCATTGATGACTCATACCTCTAGGGAGAGGGCTGGGCGTCGTGCAGACAGGGAGTTGATGAGGCCAGCTGAAGCTTGTCAGCTCATTTAGGCCTCTATAAAAAACTCCCAGATTCATTAGATGTTAGCTCATGCCTGGAAGCAGACCTGTGTGGACTGTCTAGGGAGAGTGAACCCCTGTGCGGTGAGAGAAAGCCTGTGTGGCTATATTTTGCTTGGACATTTAAAACCAGGGACTAGGACAGCACTAGGCTGATCCCAGTCGTTAGTTAGGAAACCTGTAAGTTTAGTCAGAGGTCAAGTTGACCAGGATTTATTTTGTTTATGTTTTTTTTGCCTTGCTGTGTTTTTGTCACTGTAAATAGAAAATAAACCGCACCTTTTTGATTTTGAAAACCACAACCTCCGTCTGCTGGGCCTGTTTTGGGTGGGGAGCCCATCCCGGGGGTCACACATACCCGCTGCCGAGCTAGCCCCCTCACAATATATATATATATATATATATATACATATATATATATATATATATAATGTATATATAAATACAAATATCATATCAAAAAAATTGAAACTCATATAGTCCATATGATAAACAGCGCTAATAATGGATAAGTGTCCAAAAACACATAAAAACACTTGAGTGATGACTTTGCAACAGTCAAACTAAGAGTGAAGTTTCTTCTATGGATATAATCTGTAGTGCACCCTACACCAATCCCAAATCTTCACCACGAGTGAGGCACGCTCCCCCTCTGGGGTACAAACTCACCACAAGGATGAAAAAGGTAAGCCTTTTAGTCTGTAGGTAATCTCACTCCAACTTCCGTCATCACCACCAGGGTAGTCAGGGTGAAATCCTCAGGCAAACATATAAGGACATAAGAGCACCAAATAGTGTAATATTGCTTTAATAAAAAATTCCCCCAATACAAAGTCCCTGTGTCAAATGCACGTACATAAAAATCACTTGTAAAAGGCACATAAAGTAAAGAGTGTAGTCACCGCTATCCTGTCCCAAGAGGGCGCCCGTGTTGCAAACGTGGCGCTGCAGACTTTTTCCGGGTATGGGACAGCTGGCCGTGGAGCTCACTCTGTACTTCCTGGTTACAGAGACGCTGCGGTATCTGAGCCCTGACCGGTTTCGTCACAAGCTGACTTCAACTGAGGGCCTCAGTGTCTCTGTAACCAGGAAGTACAGAGTGAGCTCCACGGCCTGCTGTCCCATACCCGGAAAAAGTCTGCAGCGCCACGTTTGCAACACGGGCGCCCTCTTGGGACAGGATAGCAGTGACTACACTCTTTACTTTATGTGCCTTTTACAAGTGATTTTTTACTTTACGTTTTCAAACGTGTTTATGCAACATCACCCAACAAGTATCCATGCACACACATATTCTTATGCGAACATAAGGAATCTTGTATAATTAAGGAATCCTTAAATTATCATGCCTTATTATGCAACCATGCAACCGTGCAAAAATCTAGTCGATCATGTAACTGATATGTGATTCAGCATCTTGATGCGATCAACATTTAATGCATCTTTATTTTTTTAACAGAAGGAATGTTTATTGAGATAACAAAATATTATACATGAGAAGAGCGTATTTGACATTACAAAAAAAAAATCCTGCACGACAGTACTTAGCAGAGGGAATGACACTAGTCACATTTAATGCATCTTAGGCATTATCGTGCTGACAAGAATCCTTGTGAGACCAAGGACTCCTGAGTGATTAGGCACCCTTGTGCGATTGAACAATATTTATGCCATCAAGCATCTTAAAGCGATTTTAGGCATCTCTGTGGAACAAGCCTCTTCGTGCGTTTAAGTACTCTTGGGTAATCAAGAACCAAGGCCCCCTTATGCAACAATGCAAAATCAAGGGGAACATGCAACTTTAGGCGATCAAGCATCCTTATGCGATTCAGCATTTTTTTATGCAATCACACATCTTATGCATTTTAAGCACTACTGTGCGGATAAGAACCCTTGCGTGATCAAACACCCCTGTGTGATCCAGCATTTTTATGCAGTCAAGCGATTTTAGGCAATTATTGGGCATCTTTCTGAAAACAAGCCTCTCTGTGTGATGAAGTATCCTTGATAGAGGTCGACTGATATGTGTTTTTCTCTGGCCGATGCCGATATTTAGAAATTGGGGCGGCCGATGGCCGATATATGATGCCGATTTTTGTAGCCGATATTTTAGGCCGATTTAAAAGAAAAAAAAAAAAAGAACTCACCCACTCCACTCCTTTCTGCTTACTCCTGTCACTCTAGCAAACACTTGATGTCCTTAGTACAGATGGCACTGGTTGGCACTGGCAGGTGGCACTGGTTTGGAACTGGCAGGTGGCACTGGCAGGCATTGGCAGGTGGCACTGGTTTGGAACTGACAGATGGCACTATTGGCACTGGCAGGTGGCACTGATTGGCACTAGCAGGTGGCACTGGTTTGGAACTGACAGATGGCACTGGTTTGGAACTAAGATGGCACTGATTGGCACTGGTTTGGAACTGACAGATGGCACTATTGGCACTGGCAGGTGGCACTGGTTTGGAACTGACAAATGGCACTAGTTTGGGACAGATGGCACTGGCAGGTGGCACTGATTGGCAGTGGCACTGGCAATTGGAACTGGTTGGCACTGGCTAGCAGTGGTTGGCACTAGCGGGTGACACTGGTTGGCACTAGTGGGTGGCACTGACAGATGGCACTGATTTGCGGTGGCACTGGCTGATGGCACTGACAGATGGCTCTGATTGGCACTGGCTGATGGCACTGACAGATGGCTCTGATTGGCACTGACAGATGGCTCTGATTGGCACTGGCTGGTGGCACTGAGATGGCACTGGCAGGTTTCACACTGAGCCGAGTGTATCTCTAACTGTGTGTGAAACTGACAACAGAGAGGAGAGAGATAGCTGTTAGAATGGAGCTCAATGTGGGGGTGGGCGGGACCCGGCCGGGACCAAGCAGCTAAATTACACCAGCCAATGTTTGGGCTGCTTTAGAAAGGGGGCGGGGCCACATACACGTAGCGGCCCGCCCAGATACTATCCCACTGGCTCGTGTAATATAGCTGCTGGGTCCCGCCCACCCCGGCCGGGTCCCGCCCACCCCCGACATCATGTCAGTTTTACACTCACAGCGCAGCGCTTGATGCTGCCAGAGCTGCTGAGTGTGGAGAAGGGAGAAGGAACAGCGGCCAGTGTAAAATATCGGCCCAATTTTGATAATAAATCGGCCGATACCGATTTATCAAAAATGGCCAAATATCGGCCGATATATCGGTCGACCTCTAATCCTAGAGCATCAAGGACTCTTGTGCGACCAAGCATGTTTCTGTGGTCAAACCTCTTTATGTGACTAAGCACTTAAATGTGACCAAGCATCCTCATGCGACTATGTAAAAAGCCTAAATATCCATACCAGCAAACAAACATGTATCATTATGTGATTAATCATAAACATGCTCTTGTTTTTACCCCACATGCATCTTTGTGCGATTAAGTACTCATGGGTAACCAAGGACTTTGTGAGACCAAACACCTTTGTGCGACCCCGCATCTATATGCAAACAAGCATCTTCTGCATTTTTAGGCAAGACATGTCAATCCATCAACACAAAAACATGTGGGCTGGTAAAAGAAGATCCTCCGCAAACATGCGATTTAGCTTTTTAGCAGCAATGTGCACCAGCAACTGTACACCCCCATATTTTTAGGAGGAGAAAACAGCTTATGCAGGTGCCCAACCAGCAGGTATAAACTGTTGCAGTCAGGGATTGGGAAGGTACAAGCAACCTATGGAAAAAAACTTTTTTTTTTTTTAAACACAAAGAGAAGACAGAGGCTTTCGGCTGTTGGGCTGGGGGGGAAGTTATACGCAGCAAGAATCTCTGTAAAATATTGCAGCTGAAACGTCAGAGCTCGTGAGGCTAATCCCTCCACCTCGTCAAATTGCACCTGTTCCCTTGTCCTCTGACAGTGAACTCCTCAGGACTTTAATTCTCTCGTTTGAGGTTTCAGGGCAGGGGAAGTGACACACCCAGCTTTTTGCTCTTTGTGAGGACGCTGTGATCTATAGCAGCTAACCTCTCTTATGGACCAACAAATGCAAAGAAGCGTCCAAAATGACATATGCTAAGTGGCTGCAATGTTGGGGGAGGCTGCAATGCCTGACAGGGCCGATGTCTTAACCTGTGTGGCTGCCTCAAGTCTCTCGGGAGGATGGTATCATGCTTTCCTGCCCCTGAACCTGTTTTACAGGGAGACATAGTCCAATGCCAAAGCAGAGGTACAAACAATGCATATACTACTGTGCTAGTTTAGCAATCTACATAAAGTATGCAACTAATCACACAGTTTCATGCTGAGTAGGTGTCCAGGAGTGCCTGAATCCAACCACATAGAGAAGCTTACCCATGGCAGAGCTTACAGTGGAAGAAATGTGCTGTCCGAGAAGGAGCTGACACTATTCTTGGAGCATGGAGTGAAAACTAAACTCTTTACTCCCTCTAGTGGTGGATACAGACAAGACATCCCACTCAAAAGGAAAGTCCTTAAGATACTTGCTTAGGACCTTTCCCAGGCTTACCTTATCCCCGCCGCAGGTCTACTGAAGACCAGACAGAACCAATCTTCACCCATCATGGCGGGTATGTTGTGCCAACCTTCAGGGATATGGGTTCCTACTTAAAATAGGCCACTTCCCTGGGCCTTGTAAAAGACTTTGCAAGGACTTTTGCGCATATTATAGCGAAAGTGCTGGACCCTAGAGCCCAGTCCTCCAAATAGAGACATTCCAGGCGACACCTCGGCTTCCCCAAGGCCCGAACACCATCCAGTTTTGACGTAATTATTAGGCATCTTGGATGGATCCGAAAATAGCTCTTTGACTCCCGGAGGGCTTCTTAGTAGAGCTTTTCCTTAGCACACCTTATTCGTGACCAACACCTTAGACACTGGCAAAAAAACTGAAGAGCTCCCAGTATGGGAGGGGTTATATAGGGAGGAAACTTCCTGTCCAATTGATTACACCAGTGTCCAGCACCTGATGGTGGATATAACCAATTATGTAATGATTAAACCTCTGTGTCCTGTGATGTACGATAAAGAAAAAGGTTTTATTTCTTTGACAGTCCTTTTTATATTTTGCAAGGGAAAGTGGGTTAGGGCCAGGACACCATTAAGTAGTTGCAATTTTAAATGGCAGACCCTGAGACTTCAACAGGACAGCCATACAGGGAAAGGCCCCAGCAAGGTGCCACTTCTGCACGTGCAGGATTGCCGTCTCCTATGGTAACAGTACTTAAACAGTTCTTAACTCAAAGTAACAGTTCTTTCAGCTGTACTACAACTTCTCCTTGTAGTTCTTCAGCCCCTTGAGCTCCTGGTCTCTCACTAGACTCTGAATACTGTGAGCTCCTCAAGGCCCCTGCGGTGGTATCTCCCTCAAGCGTCACCCACCCTTCCCTGCTGGGTCCCTAGCTTGGAACTCCGGATACCTTCAAGCTTCACCCCTGCTGACCGGCTCGGTCCCTAGCTTGACACACAGGGTTGCTCTGCAAGCATTACCTCTGCTGGTTGGGTCCCTGACTTGATCACCGCCTGAAGTTTACAGACTCTCCAATGTGCCTGTTCGGTGAGAATCCTGCTCCAGTACTTGCTTCAGTTACTCACTGTGGTCCCTGGTAAAGGCAATTGGTCTCTTAGTGGTGACAGCTTCCCTTTTACCACCGACCACGACACGTTCAACGGTCGGCAGAACCGTCACTTTTGGTTGGACTGCAAGCCGCAGTCCCAATCCTGCGCTGCCATCCTACTCTGGATAGACCCTCACACAGACTGGCAGCCTATAAGGAGGACATAAAAAAAAAAAAAAAAAGGAACGCCGCCTCTTGCTCAGCCTCGGGATTTATGGGAATGGGTTCCTATGGGGTAAAATTTCTTACGGCTTGGGAAATATGTGCCACTTTCATCCAACAAATTTTTATTTTTATTTTTTTAAATAGACCTTCCAGCATTTGTGATAGATTACACCACAACAATAACTCAGCCAACAAAAAAGTAATGACTCCATTTTTATTTTTTTACTGCCATCAATGGACAACACAGTACAACACTTCATCCATGTCTTTGGTGATCTCTGATCTCCTTATGAAATGTTTCTTACATGATGAAGATCAGCCATGGAGTATATCTGAGGTGTATATCAGGGTGTGCTTCTTCCCCACATGAGAGCTGTGATGTCCAGCAACATTCATATAGAAGACATTTCCCGCACTCAAGGCACTAATACACCTCGAGGCTTGTGTGGGATCCCTGATGTACAGGAAGACAGGACTTCAGTGAGGAACAATTCCCTCACTCAGGACAGGGAAGTGTCTTCTCCCCTGTGTGAGATCTCTGATGTCTGTAAAGATTGGACGTCTTTGAAAAACATTTCCCACACTCAGAACAGGAATATGGTTTTTCCCCCGTGTGAGACCTTTGATGTTGGACTAGCACGGATTTCTGTACAAAACCTTTCCCGCAGTCAGAACAGGAATACGGCTTCTCCCCCGTGTGATACATCTGATGTGTGACAAGTTCTGATTTTTGTAAAAAACATTTCTCACAATCAGGACAGGAATATGGTTTCTCCCCTGTGTGAGATCTCTGATGTGTGTAAAGATGGGACTTCTGTGAAAAACATTTCCCGCACTCAGGACAGGAATACGGCTTCTCATCCGTGTGAGATCTCTGATGTCTGTTAAGACGGGACTTCAGTGAAAAACATTTCCCGCACTCAGGACAGGAATACGGCTTTTCTCCTGTGTGAGAACTTTGATGTTGGACAAGCCATGATTTTTGTACAAAACATTTCCCGCACACGGAACAGGAATACAGATTTTCCCCCGTGTGCAATCGCTGATGTGCGACAAGTTCTGAGTTTTGTAAAAAACACTTCCCGCACTCAGGACAGGAATAAGGCTTCTCCCCCGTGTGCAAGCTCTGATGTTTGTAAAGATGGGCCTTCTGTGAAAAACATTTCCCACGCTCGGAACAGGAATACGGCTTCTCATCTGTGTGAGATCTCTGATGTTTGTAAAGACGGGACTTCAGTAAAAAACATTTCCCGCACTCAGGACAGGAATATGGCTTTTCTCCCGTGTGAGACCTTTGATGCTGGACAAGCACTGATTTTTTTACATAACATTTCCCGCATTCGGAACAGGAAAACGGCTTTTCCTCCGTGTGAGACCTCTGATGTGTGACAAGTTCTGATTTTTCTAAAAAACACTTCCCACACTCAGGACAGGAAAAAGGCTTCTCCCCCGTGTGCAATTTCTGATGTCTGTAAAGGTTGGACTTCTTTGAAAAACCTTTCCCACACTCTAAACATGTATGTGGCTTCTCAACTGTGTGAGATTTTTTATGCTCATCGAGATTGAATTTGAACTGGAAGCACTCCCCGCACTCAGCACAGGAAAACCTCTTCTCTGTTGGAAGGACGGCCCCGTCCCTCACAGTCTGAGGTTCCTCAGGATAAGAGGAATACGATGGTCCATCTACACTGTGTGGTGCCGGATGGACATTTGAGGTAGCCGGGGTTTCTCCTGGACTATACTGTGTGATGTCCTCATCTTCTACTTTACAGTCTGGAGACAAAGTGAGACAATCCTCTGAGGTTTTCCTCATCTCCCGTCCATCTACTAAAATAGAAATAAAAAGATTATTACTAGACATGAGCAGATTGGTTCCCCTAAACCAGGACTCCACCCACATCAGGCAGCTTTGTCTCTTAGGATCTTACAATTCCCCCTCAAGGTAACTAGTAAATGGGTCCTCTGATCTCCTACCAGTTCATTTCTTTATTCATGGACCTTAGTCAGAGAGTGAGGACACAACGAGAACTGACTTTTATAGGAGTGACAGTGATGAGGGGGGATTATAGGACGAGTGTCCCCTCCCCCTCTATCACTCATTGCCATCTTCCAAACACAAGAAGTCCGGCACTTTCTTATTTAGTCCATGATTTAGTCATGAATAATAGCAGGGCTGAGCCCCACCAGAGGTCAGAGAGTGAGGATGGGGGGAGAAAAATCAAGATGAAGACTGGACTGATCCAAAGTTTGAGGATGTTATCACATTATAATCAACATGTAAAGTCTGTGAATCCCCCTCTAGCGTGCTAGATGTAAATAGGTTTCACTGTTAGTGTATACAAATTTGTTTTTGGCTCAGGGCCAAGCCTGAGTAGTGAATTTGGGTCCTGGTTAAGTGACTCAGGGCTGGATGACTCATCAGGCAGTCTCTCTGGCACTTCCTCCTGGTCTGGAAGCTGGTAGAAACTAGAGCTGGAGGGTGGGAGGAAGGAGGGGCTGCTTTGAATATTTGAGGGCCTTAGCCAATGCGCAGTGGAAAGGGGCCAGCAGGGGGCAGGTTTACCTCAAATAGCCATGAGCCATGCCAGCAGAGGGAGTTGAGTGGAAGATAGAGTACTGAGGAAGTTGTCAGTGGCCCTTGAGGGTGCCCCCTAGTCTGGGAGGTGATAGGGTGGCCACGCGCCCCGGATTGCCCGGGACAGTCCCGCATTTTGAAGGTATGTCCCGGGTACCTTTATGCCAGGACAATAGTGTCCCGGAATGAAACTGACACAGCCATTCCCCGGGCCAAACTGATGGCCCCAAAAAAGGCTGCCACATCACCGTTTTACTCACTGACAGTACTTGTCCTGGCCGGGAATGCCTGGAGGAGCACAATCCCCACCCCCTGCTTGTGATGGGAGAAATCATAAATCCTGACTATTGTGTCTAATGACTGTGCTGTGTTTCGTTACAGCACAAGCTGATTTTTGGGAAGGGGGGGTCCCTGAATGGTAGTTTGGAAATGTGGTCACTCTAGGAGGTGACCTCAGGACTGGGGCTCAGGTGCTGGAGGGACCCTACCAAAACACATGGAGGAATCCTTTCCTGGAGGCACAGGAGCAAGGCGTTAGGACGGTGGAAGCCGGTCAGCACGTTTGGGAGACCTCCTGAGAGTCAGCCAGGTGTTCTGGTGAGTGTCAGTCTGGAGGACTGTGTGGAGAAGTTAGCCAGGAGGGCTAGTGAAAAGGGGCAGCTGCAGCTAGGAGGGCTGGCAGGACATGAAGAGGTGGTGCTTGGATCAGTGACCACAGGGAAGAAGTGCTAGAAAAGTGTAAACTGTGTCACTTCACTGTTCTACAAATAAAGGGGCTGCGAGTCCCTGCCTGTAATGGACCTTTGCTACAAAATACTACAGAGTGACACAGCTGGGAACTAAGCAAGTGTGTGCTGGAGGAAAAATTTGCGCTGTATATGGGCACTGATATGCTGCTCTGATTTGCATTGATAAGGCTGCACTGATGGCCACTGAGGCAGTGTTTAGGGGCGGGGCAACTGGTGGCAAGTAACACTTAAGGCCTGGCTAGTGGCTCTGGACTTGAATCTTTAAGCCCTGAGAGTATATAGTGCAGGGGACAGGAGTATATAATGTACAACATGGAGTATATAGTGCAAAGACGGCTACAGTGCAGGCTTACTTTGCCAGGAGGGCGTACATGGCTTCCATCCATAATCGTGTGGCGTGCTCTGTGATTGCCGTGTATGTAGATATCAGCTGATCACAGATCAGAGTAAAAGGGCCAATCACAGCGCTCCTTTACAACATGATCAGCTGTGTCCAAATGACAGCTGATCAGAATGTAAACACAAGACGGTTATTGGCGTTACTTTTCTCATGCCGCCAGCATGAGGAGAGGAGAAGCCGATAACCCGCTTGTGTTAAAAGGGACACGGGGCCACACAATGAGATTGGAGGAGAAGTGGTTTAACCTTAAAACTGCACACATCGTTTTTCACTGTCAGGGCAATAAGGACGTGGAACCCTCTTCCACAATTGGTGGTGGCTGCGGGGAGTATGGATATTTTAAGAGACTCTTGGATGTGCATCTTAACCACTTCAGCCCTGGAAGATTTGGCTGCCCAATGAGCGGGCCATTTTTTTGCGATTCGGCACTGCGTCACTTTAACTGACAATTGCGCGGTCGTGCGACATTGCACCCAAACAAAATTGACGTCTTTTTTTTTACCACAAATGGAGCTTTCTTTTGGTGGTATTTGATCACCTCTGCGATGTTTATTTTTTGCGCTTTAAACAAAAAAAATTGAAGAAAGCAATATTTTTTACTTTTTGCTATAATAAATATCCCCCAAAAAATATATTAAAAAATGTTTTCCTCAGTTTAGGCCGATATGTATATTGGTAAAAAAAAAATAAAAAAATAAATAAATAAATCGCAATAAGCGTATATTTATTGGTTTGCGTAAAAGCGTCTACAAAATAGGGGATAGATTAATGGCATTTTTTTTATTAGTAATAGCAGCGATCTGCGATTTTTATCATGACTGCGACATGCGATACCGCAATTTAATTTGGCCTTGGCAGGGAGGGGGTGAAAGTGCCCGGTAGGCAAGGGGTTAAAAAATAATAATTCAGTTTGAGCACAGTGGACTTATTTTTTTGCATATGTTATTTTTTATTTTAAATATGCCTTTTACATCGCTATTATTGTTTTCAGCACTATATTGTTCGATGACTTTATGATATTTATATAGTGTAATGGTCAGCACTAAATGTTTACATAACTGAGACAAACTGCAGAGGTCCCACATCGCTACCTCCCGTCTCCCAAGACTGCACTGACTATACCTGCCGTACTCTGGACCAAATCACTGAGCGGTACTGTCACAAAACACGAGCCCGCAGCGACTATCTAACTGGGGCGTGGTCCTTGACTTGGGGTATGAGGGAGAACTTATTCTGAGCAATAAGAATGGCAATGTTACACCATCACAGCCTGCACTGCCTCTGGCCACCACTAGAGGGAGACTCCACTCCAATCCAACTGGATGACCACAGGCAGATACGAATCGTACATACAATCTGGTGCACTCTAATGCCGCGTATACACGACCGTTTTTAAGGTCATTGAAAAAAACGAAATTTTTCTCGATGTGATTCTTCTCAAGCCTGCCTTGCCTACACACCATCGTGAAAAAAAATGCTTGAGCAAAGCGTGGTGACGTACAACACGTACAACGGCATTATAAAGGGGAAGTTCCATTCGAATAGCACCACCCTTTGGGCTGCTTTTGCTGATCCTCGTGTTAGTAAAGTTTGGTGAGAGACGATTCGCGCTTTTCAGCCTCGTGCTCTTCAGTCCGTTACAGCGTGACGAATGTTCTATCTCCATTATGAACGTTAGTTTTAGCAGAACGAGCGCTCCAGTCTCATAACTTGCTTCTGAGCATGCGCGTTTTTTTTCACGTCGTTAAAGCCTACACACGGCTGTTTTTCACGACGTTAAAAACGACGAGAAAAAATAGAGCATGTTCCAAATTTTTAATGCCCATTTTTCACGTCGCGAAAAGTGCTCTGGAGCCTACACACGATCGTTTTTAATGACCAAATAAAAAAATGGAATTTTTCTCGTCATGAAAAACGGTCGTGTGTACGTGGCATAAGGATTGGCGAGCAGTCTTGCAATTAGCACACATTTCTAGGATTCATCCAGCTATCCTACAAGCTAAAACCCTGGTGTGAATTAGGGATGAGCCGAACACCCCCCGGTTCGGCTCGCAGCAGAAAATGCGAACAGGCCAAAAATTTGTTCGAACACGCGAAAACCGTTAAAGTCTATGGGACACGAACATGAAAAATCAAGAGTGCTCATTTTAAAGGTTAATATGCAAGTTGTCATAAAAAGTGTTTGGGGACCGGGGTCCTGCCCCAGAGGACATGTATCAATGCAAAAAAAAAAGTTTTAAAAACGGCAGTTTTTTCGGGAGCAGTGATTTTAATAATGCTTAAAGTGGAAAAATAAAAGTGAAATATTCCTTTAAATTTCGTACACGGGGGCGTCTATAGTATGCCTTTTAAAGTAGCGCATGTTTCCCGTGTTTAGAACAGTCCCTGCACAAAATTTTATTTCTAAAAGGAAAAAAAACGGAAAATTTATTTCATATACTTACCGTAATTTTCCTTTCCTGATGGACTCCATGGCAGCCTACGTGTGGGTTAATCCCGCCTCTCATACCTCATAGGACCCTACTCCCATAAATCTTTGCTTCTAGCCAGAGACCGTGTTCCGTAATATAGCCTACTCCAGCCACTGGGAGGGAACTCCTGCTGCCATGGAGTCCATCAGGAAAGGAAAATTACGGTAAGTATATGAAATAAATTTTCCGTTTTCCTGACAGACTCCATGGCAGCCTACGTGTGGTTAATGACTAGCCAAACACACCCGGGTGGGCAAATGCTGGTTAAAGAAAAAAAAATGGTTTAATTGACACCGTCAATAGATAAGACATGTAAACCAAAATTAACTGAAGACAAAGACGCCGGTTCTACACAATAGTGCGTCATAAATGTGTTTATCGACGACCACGAGGCCGCTTTGCAGATCACTTCTAGGGAGACATGACGGGCGGCCGCCCATGATGTGGAGACGCTCCTGGTGGAATGAGCGGTCACTGCCTCTGGTGGAGCCAGACCCTTCGCTTTATACGCCCCTTGGATGGCCTGAACGATCCAGGCTGCGATGGTTCTGGAAGAAGCACGCACACCTTTGTTTTTCCCTTGAAAGAAAATGAACAGATAATCAGATTGGCGAAACGAATTTGTGGCTTCCAGGTATTGTTTCAAGACTTCTCCCACATCTAAAGGATGGACATTAGAGTTCTCAGGTGACCGGAAGGTAGGAAGAATGATTTCTTGATTCTCATGAAAAACCGATGTTACCTTAGGATTTGACCCAAGCATGGGAATCATAACTACACGATCCGGAAAGAAGGTCAGGAATGGTTCTTTGGAACCTAGGAAACCAATTTCAGAAACTCTTTTAGCCGATGTTATTGCTACAAGGAAGACCAATTTGAGGGTGAGCTCCTTGATAGATAGTTGACCCGTGTGATGTTATTCTCTATCTGAGAAGAAATCCAAGACCAGAGGAAGGTCCCATTTGGAAAATCTTGGTTTCCTCTGAGGTCTGAGCCTTATAGCTCCTCTGAAGAATTGTCTGACAAGAGTGTGTCTAGCCCAGGATATTCCAGTAAAGGCCGAGATAGCCGAAATCTGCACTCTTAGGGAACTAACTGACAGGGCCAGATCCAGGCCTGTTTGGAGAAAACCTAGAACGTCTTGTATCCTGGGTTCGTCAGGAGAACCCTCAACCATAGAAATATAGTCTGTGAATTTTTTCTAGATCCTTTGATATACTTTATTGGTATTAGGCCTTCTGGCGTTCAACAATGTAGAAATTGCTCTGCTTGGGCAACCTAATGCCTCTAGCCTTCCCCTCTCAAAAACCAAGCCATCAGACGGAGATGGGATGGGCATGGATGAAGAGCTATTCCCTGGGCCAGGAGATCTGATCTGGCTGGGAGGGGAACTGGACTCTGGAAGCTCAGCTGTAACAGGAGAGGAAACCATGGCCTGTTGGGCCAGTATGGAGCTATTACCACAATTTCGGCCTTCTCCCCCCTGAGTCTCGATAGGAACCGTAGAATGACGGGGACGGGGGGAAAGGCATACGCTTTGTTGAATCTCCACTGATCCGTCAGAGCATCCACCCCGAAGGCCTGGGGACAACGACCTCTCGTGTAATATTTCGTTAGTTTGAAATTGCACGGGGAGGCAAATAGATCTACTTCTGGTACAATTCCTAGGGATAGGACCCAATTGAAAACTTCTGTGTGAAGAGACCACTCGTTGTTGTCGAGGGTTGTTCTTGAGAGAAAATCCGCCTGTAGGTTCTGAGATCCGGGAAGATAGACAGCCGTCAGGTTCGTTAGATTTTTCTGGGCCCATGTCATAATTGGTTCTACTTCCCTCAGTAGAGAGAGACTGCGAGTGCCTCCCTGTCTCTTGATATAGGAGACTGCTGACGTGTTGTCCATCCTTAGGAGAACCGAGGTACCCTTTATCAGGTGAAGAAAGGTTTGTAGAGCACAGAAGGCTGCTCAGATCTCCAGTACGTTGGACACTATCCTTCTGGACGGGAAGTCCCATTTCCCCTGAGCTACTTCCTGCATGCAGAGAGCTCCCCAGCCTCTGTTGCTGGCATCCGTCGTGATTGTGACCCAGGAGATGGGGGCTATGGAATGACAGTTGAGAAGATTCTTCCGTAGTAGCCACCAGGGAAGGCTTTCCCGCATGGACGGAGTTATCCGTATCCAATGGTCGCAAAATCCTGGCTCCCACTGCTGGAGAAAACCCTTCTGAAAAGGGCGCATCTTCCATTGAGCCCATTTCACCATTGGGGCTGTGGATACCATGGTACCTATTATCCTGAGGCACTGTGAAGCTTTGAGGAGAGGAGAGGCCATTGCCTGACGAATCCTGTCTCGAACCACTGGGATCTTCTCCAGGGGTAAGGAGATGGTACTTTGTATCGTATTGAATTGAGCGCCGAGAAAAACCAGAGATTGCGTAGGTACCAACTGACTTTTCTCTTTGTTCAACAGCCAACCGAATTCTGTCAGCGTGGAGATGACCTGAGACTGATGTACTAGAAGTTGCTCCCCGTTTTGGGAAAGTAATAGCAGATCGTCCAGGTAGTGATGTAGCCGGATTCCTCTGGTCCTGATTAGAGCTACTACAGCCAATAAGAGCTTCGAAAACACTCGCGGCGATGTTGTAAGCCCGAACGGGAGACATACGAACTGGAGGTGAGTATGGCCTACTGCAAACTGTAGGTATTTTTGAAATTCCACAGCTATCGGGACGTGAAAGTAAGCGTCCTTCAGATCGATGGATACAAGCCAGTCGCCTGGCTGAACTGTCTGACGTATGGTGAGTAATGACTCCATTCTGAATTTCTCCTTTTTGATGAAGGCATTTAGATGAGTCAGATCTATCACTGGCCTCCAAGAGCCGGTCTTTTTTTGAACCATGAATAGGGGTGAGTACATCCCTTGGAATCTTTCGTCTGTTGGTACATGTATGGCGGCACCTTGGGCCACAAGAGTGTCTGTGTAAGAAAGAAGGATTTGTCTCTTTTCTTCCGAGCAGGGTAGTACTGTGGGTACGAACTGAAGTGTGGGTGGACTGACAAACACCCAGGAGTGACCTGAAGAGACTGTTTTGACAGTCCAGAAATCTTTTATCGAGGCTGCCCAGACGTGTCGGAACTGAAGTAGCCGAGCACCCACTTGTTCCGTCTGGGCCGACCCAATATCAAAAGGACTTAGGGGCCTCCCGTCCGCCTGAAGAGGCTACTTTTGTGGATCTTTGACCAGAAGGCTGATTTCTTCTCCAGTTCTTTCTGAATTCTCGACCTGGCCTATAACGGCGAG
This sequence comes from Rana muscosa, assembly GCA_029206835.1. Taxonomy (NCBI): domain Eukaryota; kingdom Metazoa; phylum Chordata; class Amphibia; order Anura; family Ranidae; genus Rana; species Rana muscosa. Next base: position 32,332,165 of record JARGYO010000094.1, read on the forward strand.
CATCTCTTGCACGATCCTGGTCTTGTCTCTGTTGAGGTCTTTGACTGAAAAAACAACGATCCTGAGGAAGGAACCCTGACTTACCCCCTGTGGCACGGGTGATAGCGCTGTCAAGCTTATTCCCAAAAAGGGAAGATCCTTGAAAGGGGATCCTGCACCAAGCCTGTTTGGAGGCAGGATCAGCTACCCAAGGACGTAGCCACAAGGCACGTTTAGCTGTAACGGAGGAGAGCATGACACGTGCCACCAGGCGAATAATATCAAGGGAAGCCTCACCCAAAAACATCGACGCCATTCTTAGTTCATGGATCGGCATGCTTCTGGCTAACTCCACAGAGACATTTGCTAAGGAAGAATCCACTTCATCTGTCCAGGCCTCCATTGCTTTGGACAGGGTTGCAAGGGCTAATGCTGGCTTACAGGCCATACCCGCAGTGATATATATACGTTTAAGGTCCGTATCTATTTTTCTTTCCAAGCCGTCCCTGAAGGAAACAGAGTCCTCTAGTGGAAGGGTAACATGTCTCACCAACCTCATCAAGGTTGCATCAATCAGGGGAGCTGATTCTAGATGTTTCACATCTTCATTTTTGAATGGGTACATCTTTGCGATTTTGGAAAGTAATGAATTTTTTCTTTCTACGCCAGTCCATTCATCTGTAATAATATCCCCAAGTTCACCCAAAAAGGGGAAATTTGGGCGCTCCTTCTTAAGTTGTTTGAAGTACTTCCTTTGTTTAGAAGGAGCTTCTATTGGTTCATCCCATTTTAAAGCGTCTTTGACTGCTTTGATCAAGTCTGGGACTGAAGAGAAATCAAATCCTGTGGTATTGCTGACCTCTTCAACATCACAATGTGAAGATTTGCTTGAGGAGCAATCATGCCGAGAAGGACCCGGGATTTCGTGGTCATCCTGCACCAGAACTGGTGCTGGGTCAACAGGAGGAATGGTGGTACGGCTGGAGTCAGTCTTGTTCAGGGATTCCTGGACCACTCTTCTGACTAGTGCCTCCACTTGGTGGTCTCCACCTTCTCTCTCTCCTACTGCTCGGGAATAACATGGCTCACAGAGGGATTTACCTTCTGGGACTTGAGCCCTACAACCCCAGCAGACTCTCTTCTCAGAACGGCTAGAATGGCGGTGAGAGTGGTGTCTAGCCCTAGACCTGGGCTCCTTACTATGATGTCTGGAGGACGATCTATGATGTCTAGCACTAGAAGAATGTTGATGTGTTTTAGATTTAGCATTATCTTCGCGTGCTGAGTGTCTATTTTCAGACCTAGAGGGGCTGATAAAGAAAAGACAGGAAGAAAGAAATACATTGGCTCATGTAAAGAACCCAAAAACTGCTAAGCAGAAGAAAGAAAAAAAAAACAATTTCTACCTGCAGCGCAAGGGTTGGCCACTGGGGGGCGGTGAGATGTCCATAGCTCAAGCTTGGAAAACTGTAAAAATTTAACCATACAATAAATATAGGGAAGGAAAGTCTGATATCAGCCATCCCTGTAATAAGACAGGTTTTCCTACCTTCACCACGTGGAAACGAAGCACCGGGAAGTAGCTGTCTGAGCCTGCAGGACATCCCAAGTTATAGCTGTATCTGACAGCTATTTAAACTTGGCGCCGACGATGACGTCACCGCGCCCCCAGCGTGAAACGGCGGAGCTCGTGCGCATGCGCGAACGCCGCCGCGATCCGAATTGCGCATGCGCGAACCAAGCTTCGATCTCGGACGAGGAACACTGCGATGCATACAACCCGGAAGAGGAGGCTAAATGAAACGCAGATGCGCTCCAGCCGCCATAGAGCCGAGGGAGACCGGACAACAAACACACAAATACTGCTGCCATATTAATTAATAAGCGATGCATACGATACCACTCAGCACGATCCTGATCCAGCCTGGAACATAGGAGCCATCTCTCCACTGCACGACCTGGGCGTTTTTCTTAATGGGCCTCCTGCTAATAGCTAGGACGTTTGGCCAAGTTGCCGCTTGCCCGCCAGTGGCCGGGTTAGTAAGCTCTTCATGGCACCGCAAAAAACTGTCGCCCGCATCCACCCTGCTAATAGCTGGGCTTGTTGGACCTCCAAACAGAACCGCCATAAACTCGTGCAACCAGGACTAGAGGTCGACCGATATGGGTTTTTCGCTGGCCGATGCCGATGCCGATATTTAGAAATTTGGGCGGCCGATGGCCAATTTTTGTGGCCGATTTTTGTGTGGCCGATTAAAAAAATAAATAAAAAAAACACCTCACCCACTCCACTCCTTCCTGCTTACTCCCGTCACTCTAGCACACACTTGATGTCCTCAGTACAGATGGCACTGGCAGGTGGCACTGGTTTGGAACTGGCAGGTGGCACTGGTGTGGAACTGGCAGGTGGCACTGATTGGCACTAGCAGATGGCGCTGGTTTGGAACTGACAGTTGGCACTGGCAGGTGGCACTGGTTTGGAACTGGCAGGTGGCACTGGTGTGGAACTGGCAGGAGGCACTGATTAGCACTGGCAGGTGGCACTGATTGGCACTAGCAGATGGCGTTGGTTTGGAACTGGCAGGTGGCACTGGTGTGGAACTGGCAGGTGGCACTGATTGGCACTAGCAGATGGCGCTGGTTTGGAACTGACAGTTGGCACTGGCAGGTGGCACTGGTTTGGAACTGGCAGGTGGCACTGGCAGGTGGCACTGGTGTGGAACTGGCAGGAGGCACTGATTAGCACTGGCAGGTGGCACTGATTGGCACTAGCAGATGGCGCTGGTTTGGAACTGACAGATGGCACTATTGGCACTGGCAGGTGGCACTGATTGGCACTAGCAGGTGGCACTGGTTTGGAACTGACAGATGGCACTGGCAGGTGGCACTGGTTTGGAACTGACAGATGGCACTATTGGCACTGACTGGCACTGATTGGCACTAGCAGGTGGCACTGGTTTGGAACTGACAGATGGCACTAGTTTGGGACAGATGGCACTGATTGGCAGTGGCGCTGGCTGGCGGTGGTGCTGGCTGGCGGTGGCAGGTGGCGCTGGCTGGAGCTGGCGGCGCTGGCTGGCGGTGGGTGGTGCTGGCTGGCGGTGGGTGGTGCTGGCTGGCGGTGGCGGGTGGCGTTGGCTGGCGGTGGCGCTGGCGGGTGGCACTGGCTGGAGGTGGCGGGTGGCACTGGCTGGAGGTGGCGCTGGCTGGCGGTGGCGGGTGACGCTGACGGTGGCTGGCGGTGGCGGGTGGCACTGGCTGGCGGTGGCACTGGCTGGCGGCACTGACAGATTGCACTGATTTTGCAGACCCAGCAGCTAAATTACATCAGCCAATGATTGGGCTGCTTTAGAAAGGGGGCGGGGCCACATACACATAGCGACCCGCCCAGATACCATCCCATTAGCTGGTGTAATATAGCTGCTGGGTCCCGCCCACCCCGGCCGGGTCCCGCCCACCCCGACATCGAGCTGACAGCTCCTCTCTCTCTCTCCTTTCTGCTCACACACTCAGCGGCTCTAGCTGCATCAAGCGCCGCGCTGAGTGTGTGAGCAGAGAGGAGAGAGAGACAGAGAGGAGCTGTCAGCTCGATGTCGGGGTGGGCGGGACCCGGGCCGGGGTGGGCGGGACCCAGCAGCTATATTACACCAGCTAATGGGATGGTATCTGGGCGGGTCGCTATGTGTATGTGGCCCGCCCCCTTTCTAAAGCAGCCCAATCATTGGCTGGTGTAATTTAGCTGCCGGGTCCGGGTCCCGCCCACCCCGGCCGGGTCCCGCCCACCCCCGACATCAAGCTGACAGCTCCTCTCTGTCTCTCTCTCCTCTCTGCTCACACACTTAGCGCGGCGCTTGATGCAGCCAGAGCCGCTGAGTGTGGAGAAGGAAGAATGAGCGGAGGTCAGTCTGAAATATCGGCCTAATCTTGATAATAAATCGGCCGATGCCGATTTATCAAAAATGGCCAAATATCGGCCGATATATCGGCCAGCCGATATATCGGTCGACCTCTAACCAGGACTGAATCTTCCATGAAAACTTCTTTAAGGTAAGAAAGCACACCTTGGTCCTAGGAGGAGGACAAAAAAGGAACACGGTCTCTGGCTAGACGCAAAGATTTATGGGAGTAGGGTCCTATGAGGTATGAGAGGTGGGATTAACCCACACGTAGGTTGCCTTGGAGTCTGTCAGGAAAAGTATTTTAAAACTACTTGCGGCTATAATGAATTGTCGGGTCCCCGGGAATGCAAATAAAAGTCATTGAAAAAAAAGGCAATTTTTTTTTTTTTTTAAATGGCGTAGGGGTCCTCCTCAAAATCCATACCAGACCCTTATCTGAGCACACTATCTGGCAGGCCGCAGGAAAAAAAGGAGGGGGGGGACGAGAGAGCGCCCCCCCTCTTGAACCGTACCAGGCCACATGCCCTCAACATGGGCCTCATCCCCACAACCCTTGCCCAGTGGTTGTGGGGGTCTGCGGGCGGGGGGCTTATCGGAATCTGGAATCCCCTTTTTTAACAAAGGGGACCCCCAGATCCCGCACCCATCATGTGAATTGGTAATGGGGTACATTGTACCCCTACCATTTCACAAAAAAGTGTCAAAAATGTTAAAAACCACAGTAGACAGCTTGGGACACCCGCCGTATAACGCTCTCCCGCCGTGACAGCTCTTAAATAGCTGAGGGTGGGGCCACCCATCACGTGCGCGGGTGACCCCCCTCCTCTGACGCAACGGGAAACTCTGGGGTTACCCAGTGACATCATGTACGGGTGACCGCGGAAATTCGCATTGCTTCAGAGGGGGGCGGGGTCGCCATACATGTCACTGGGTAACCCCTGTGTTTCCCATAGGGGCGGCCGAGATCTGGGGGTCCCTTTTGTTAAAGGGGGCTTCCAGATTCCGATAAGCCCCCCCATCTGCAGATCCCCACAACCACCGGGCAAGGGTTGTGGGGATGAGGCCCTTGTCCCCATAAACATTGGGACATCCTCCCCATGTTGAGGGCATGTGGCCTGGTACGGTTCAGGGGGGGGGCGCTCTCGCCCCCCCCCCTCTTTTCCTGCGGCCTGCCAGGTTGCTTGCTCGGATAAGGGTCTAGTATGGATTTTTGGGGGGAACCCCACGCCATTTTTTTTATTTTGGAGCAGGGATTTCCCTTAAAATCCATACCAGACCTGAAGAGTCTGGTATGGATTTTGAGGGAGACCCCTACGCCATTTAAAAAAAAAACAAAAAAAAACCCATGCCGTTTTTTTCAATGACTTATCTGTATTGCCGGGACCCGACAATTCATTATAGCCGCGAGTAGTTTTAAATGACTTTTTTTTCTTTAGAAGAAATGTAATTTTGTGCAGGGACTGTTCTAAGCACGGGAAACGTGTGCTACTTTACAGGCATACTATAGACACCGCCCCCCAGGTACGACATTTAAAAGGAATATTTCACTTTTATTGTTTTACTTTAAGCTTTATTAAAATGACTGCTCCCAAAAAACTGACATTTTTAAAACTTTTTTTTGCATTGATACATGTCCCCTGGGGCAGGACCCGGGTTCCCAAACACTTTTTATGACAATATCATGCATATAAGACTTTAAAATTAGCAATTTTGATTTTTCATGTTAGTGTCCCATAGACTTCAACGGGGTTCCGCGGCTTTCGAATTTTCCCCGAACTCAGCATATTGTTCGGTGTTCGCCAGAACACCCAAAGTTCGGCCCGAACTTATGCTCGGGCCGAACCGTTCGCCCATCCCTAGTGTGAATCCCTCTTCCCACTGTCCACACACCAGACATACAACAAACAGTAGCTTGCCACCACACAGCAGTTTATCTGCAGACTGGTCTGCTAGGCCACCACACACACAGATCTCCGTCTGCTAGTTTGCAATCTGCCAACACACAGTACAATTGCATACAGATTGGCAATGAACTTAGAAGCGAGCACATAGACACTACTATCCATCAATCTCTCCAGGGATAGGAGCCCTAGCTTAGTACACAGAGGTCACTTTTTATTATTTTTTATCCTGAAAGTGGGCAGTGCATAAAATATATACAAAGAAACAAAAATAAAAATAAAAAATAAAATACAGAAAGACACACAATTGGCTATACTCTATGAAAATAAAAGGGAATAAAACCAAAAATAAAACAGAGATTTATCCTGTGACTGGAGCAAGTCGGAAGCGTCCGTAATTCCCCAGTCAGAGGGACTGGCGCTGTATTAATCACCCCGCCCATGTCCCAGGCTCCTCAATTTATTAAAATATGGATGTGGGCTGGACTTTAGCTCCTTGGCCAATCAACCCTGGGGGTGTTCCCGCCCCAGCCCACAGGACGGTTCTCTGTTCTGAAGTTACCAGAGTTGAATGGACCCCGAATGGCTCTGATCGCGGTGTAAGGCAATGGACTGGTGTCAGAAATACTATCACGACTAGGGACAGTTCGGTTCGCAGCAGAACAGGCAGAAAGTTTGTTCGAACATGCGAACGCCGTTAAAGTCTATGGGACACAAACATGAAAAATCAAAAGTGCTCATTTTAAAGGCCAATATGCAAGTTATTGCCATAAAAAGTATTGGGGACCCGGGTTCTGTCCCAGGGGACATGTATCAATGCCAATTTTTTTTTTTTTTTAACCACTTCTCTACTGTGCACGAAAACCCCCTTCCTGCCCAAGCCATTTTTCAGCTTTCAGCACTGTCACACTTTGAATGACAATTGCGCGGTCGTGCGACGTGGCTCCCAAACGAAATTTGTGTCCTTTTTTTCCCACAAATAGAGCTTTCTTTTGGTGGTATTTGATCACCTCTGCGGTTTTTATTTTTTTCGCTATAAACAAAAGAAGAGCGTCCAGTTTGGAAAAAAAACCACTATTTTTTACTTTTTGCTATAATAAATACCCATTTTTTTTTTTTTTAAATAAAACTTTCCTCAGTTTAGGCCGATACGTATTCTTCTACATATTTTTGGTAAAAAAAAAAAAAAAAAAAAAAAAAAAAATCGCAATAAGCATATTATTGATTGGTTTGCGCAAAAGTTATAGCGTGTACAAAATAGGGGATAGATTTATAGCATTTTTATTTTTTTATTAGTAATGGCGGCGATCTGCGATTTTTTATTGTGACTGCGATATTGCGGCGGACACATCGGACACATTTTTGGGACCATTCACGTTTATACAGCGATCCCTGCTATAAAAATGCATTGATTACTGTATAAATGTGATTGGCAGGGAAGGGGTTAACCACTAGGGGGCGGGAAGGGGTTAAATATGTTCCCTCAATGTGTTCTTACTGTGGGGGGAGGGGACTGACTGGGGGAGGTGACTGATGGTTGTCCCTATGTACAAGGGACACACCATCAGCCTCCTCTCCCTCACAGGACGTGGATCTCTGTGTTTACACACAGAGATCCACTTTCCTGCTCGTTTCCCGGGCAATCGCGGGTGCCCGGCGGCAATCGCGGCCGCCGGGCACGCGCACCGGGGCCTTGTGAACGCAGCGGGCGCGCGCGCCGCTGGCGGCGAGCGCGCGCCTCCTAGCTCGTTTTAAAGGGAGGACGTCATATGATGTCCTCCCAGAACGAGAGTATCCTCCGCCCGCCGTCAATTGACAGTGGGCGGGGGACAAGTGGTTAAAACAGACATTTTTCGGGAGCAGTGATTTTAATAACGCTTAATGTGAAACAATAAAAATGAACTATTCCTTTAAATATCGTGCCTGGGGGTGTCTATAGTATGCCTGTAAAGTGGCACAGTTTCCCGTGTTTAGAACAATACCACAGCAAAATTACATTTCTAAAGGAAAAAATAGGATTTTTATAACAGCTTACCTGTAAAATCCTTTTCTTAGGAGTACATCACGGGACACAGAGCGACATAGTCATTACTAATGGGTTATATAGATACCGTCAGGTGCTGGCACTGGCAACTTCCAAAACCGGAAGTACCCTCCCCTATATAAGCCCCTCCCATCCGGGAGCACCTCAGTTTTGTAGCAAAGCAATAAGTGTCCCCAAAGAGGGGCGGGAGCTCTGTGTCCCGTGATGTACTCCTAAGAAAAGGATTTTACAGGTAAGCTGTTATAAAAATCCTATTTTCTTTCTCGTACATCACGGGACACAGAGCGACATAGTCATTACTAATGGGATGTCCTAAAGCAATGCCCAATGAGGGGGGGGATACACCATATATAAGCTGAGCGCTATCAGACATGAGGATCTTTTGCGGCCTGCAACACACTGCGCCCAAAGGCGACATCCTCCTGACTTCTAACGTCCACCTGGTAGAACCTAGTAAACGTGTGAACTGAAGACCACGTTGCGGCCTTACAGATTTGAGCCAGGGAGGCCTGGTGATGCACTGCCCATGAAGTTCCAACTGCTCTCGTGGAGTGCGCTCTAACTTTGAACGGAGGCGGTCTCCTTCTCAAGCCATAGGCTTGCATAATGACCTGTCGAATCCACTTGGCTAAAGTAGATTTTGACGCTGCCTGACCCTTTCTGGGGCCTTCCGGCAGAATAAACAAAGTATCCGTTCTGCGAATCTGAGCAGTGGCTTTTAGATAAGCTTTAACTGCTCTTACTACATCCAAAGAATGCAATAACGTTTCCTCTACCGAAGTAGGTTTGGGGAAAAAAGAAGGAAGAACCACATCTTGGTTCAAATGAAACCTCGATACCACCATAGGAAGAAAGGCTGGATGAGGACGTAACACTACTCTGTCCTTATGGATAACCAGATATGGCTCCTTACAGGACATAGCTGCTAATTCCGATACTCTTTTAGCCGAACAAATGGCTACTAGAAAAATCAATTTCCTGGTGAGAAGCACCAACGAAATATGCTGTAATGGTTCAAATGGTTGTTTCTGTAGAACCGACAGAACCAAGTTTAGATCCCATAGACATATGGGAATATTAACCGGAGGACTAATACGCATCACTCCTTGTATAAAGGCTTTGACTAGTGAATGGGAAGCCAAGGGCCTTTGAAAAAATATTGACAAGGCCGAAATCTGACCCTTGATAGTACTAAAGGCAAGCTTCCTATCTACAGCCCACTGTAGGAAGTCCAGAATCCTACCTATTACGTACTTATGTGGATGCCATTTCTTGGCCTCACACCACGCGATGTACGCCTTCCAGATTCTATAGTAGATCTGCCTGGATACCGGCTTCCTGGCATTGATCATGGTAGATACCACAGCATTAGAGAGCCCTCTCTTTTTTAGAATGTGGGCTTCAATAGCCAGGCCGTCAAACCTAGGGCTGGTAAGGAAGGGTGGTATATCGGTCCTTGCGAAAGCCGGACGACGTGGGAGAGTCCAAGGACTCCCCACTGAAATTTTACAATCTCCGCGTACCACGCTCTTCGGGGCCACGCTGGAGCCACCGGAATCACCGGTTTCTTTTCTACCCTCATTCTGCGGAGTAATCGAGGTAACCATTGTGGCGGTGTGAATGCATATATCAGCTTGAACTGATCCCAAGGGAACACTAGGGCATCCGAGCCGCAAGCTAGGGGATCCCTTGTCCGAGAGACAAACCTGTCCCCCTTTGCGTTGAATCTGGATGCTAGAAGATCTACATCCGATGTTCCCCACCGCTGACATATTGTCCAGAAAACCTCGGGGTGAAGGGACCCTTCCTCTGGGCCTAATTGCTGGCGACTTAGAAAGTCCGCCTTCCAATTCTCCACTCCTGGAATGAATACCGCAGATATGGCTGGGACATATTTTTCTGCCCATTTCAGGATGTAATTTACTTCCCTCTGGGCTGCACGACTCCTGGTGCCCCCCTGATGATTGATATATGCCACTGCTGTGGCATTGTCTGATTGCATTCTGACAGGGGACCCTTGGAGTTTGGATGTCCATGCTACTAGGGCATACCGGGCTGCTCGTATCTCTAAGAGATTGATGGGCAGGGCCTTTTCTGCATCCGACCATCTGCCCTGGAGAGACTATTGCTCCAGTACTGCTCCCCAGCCTATAAGGCTGGCATCTGTAGTGACCACCTTCCAAGAAATCGGACTGAAGGATTTCTTTTTTTCCAGATTCTGGGGAACCAACCACCAACGGAGGCTCTTGCGAACGGAAGGGGACAAGGACATTGTAAGTCTAGGGCCTGAACTTTTTTGTTCCAGGCTGACAGTATGGCCCCTTGCAAATTCCTTGAATGGAATTGACCGTAGGGTACTGCTTCGAATGATGCCACCATTTTTCCCAGCAGCCTCATATACAGGCGTATGGACGGCTGTCTTTTTTTGTACCCACTAAGTGGATCAAATCTTTCAAAGACAACACCTTTCCTCGAGGCAAGAATATTTTTCTCTGGCCTGAATCCAACCTTAGCCCCAAGTATTCCAGACTTTTGACTGGTTTTTAGGGCTGACTTGTCTCGGTTGATAATCCAACCGTGAGATTCCAGATACTTGATCGTCTTGTGAACGACCACGTCTAGTTTTTTCACTGAGTGGTCTATCAGCAACAAGTCATCCAGATATGCCATTATCATTACACCTTGTGTTCTTAGATTGGCCAATAAAGGGCCAGAATTTTTGTAAACACTCGTGGTGCTGTGGCCAAACCGAAGGGTAAGGCTCTGAACTGAAAATGGCGCCCTTCTACTGCAAAGCGTAGAAATTTTTGGTGGACTGGAAAGATGGGAATGTGCAAATAAGCATCTTTGATGTCGATCGTGGCTAACCAATCCTCCCCTTGTAGGGCAGTGGCCACCGATCGGATCGACTCCATCGGAAAGTCCTGATATACAGGAATTTGTATAGCCCTTTTAGAATTAATATGGGCCTCCCGTCCGCGTTTGCTTCGGGACTGTAAAGAGGTTTGAGTAAAACCCGAACCCTCATTCTTCCAGGGGAACCTCCATAATTACTCCTTGGAGCAATAGTTGTTCTAGTGCCAACAGGAGGGACTCTCTCTTCCGGGGATCCCTTGGCACGTTTGACCTCAAAAATGGGAAGGAGGAGAGTCTTTTAACTCCAAACTGTATCCCAAACCTACTGCGGAGAGCACCTATCTGTCTTGATCGTGTCCCGCCAGGTCTCTTGCGAACAACTGGAGTCCTCCCCCCACCCGACTGAGTGGGGGCTTCATGAATTTAACTTTGGGGGAGGTTTTGTACCTCCCCTGACCCAGGGTTTCTCATTACCCTGCTACTGTCCCTGTTTTTTACCCCCGGGATTTGACCGAGGAGGCCGTCGGAACTGTTACACAGCCGATGCCCCAGGGACTGGAGAAGCAGGCCTCTTAAAGAGGGACCTCTAACTCTGCTTTTAACCGGCAAGAGCGTATTTTTACCGCTGGAAATTTTCTGGATATATTTGTCCAGGTTTTCCCTGAATAAGCGTTCACCATGAAATGGGTCGCTAACCAGCCATTCTTTACAGGGAGCTTCAGCAGACCAGTTTTTGAGCCATAGGAGCCTACGCATATGTACTATAGACAGCGTAAGGCGGGAGGCCTGATGGACTGAATCCTCTATGGCGTCAACCGCAAAGCCTAAGGCTCTAGGTAGATCAGCTAGGGCAAAGCCTGCTGATCTGTCAAGTCCCTCAAGACCTGTTTCAACTGATCCTTCACTGCTTAGCAGACCCCAATAGCTGCTACTGCTGGTTGTATCACCAAGCAGATTTTCATAAGGACTCCAATCTTTTATCTATTGGGTTCTTGAACATTTGGACATTATCCACTGGACATGTCAGTGATTTATACATACAAGAGATGGCTGCGTCCACTGTAGGGACCTTCCATTTTTTTTTTTTTTTTTTTTTTTTGATGAACTTATCCTCCATGGGATAGACCACCGGAAATCTCTTGGGGGAATAAATATTTTCTCAGGACGTTCCCAATCCTGGTAAATGAGCCCTTTCAGTAAAGGGTGAAGTGGAAAAGAACAAACAGTCTGGGGGCTTCTAGCGACCCCAACGAGGATACAGTAGTGGTTGATGGTTCCGCAAGGTGCATTTTTAAATGCTGATCGGACCATGTTAGTCAGAGACTGAACCCATAATCTTTCAGCTTGAGATGCTGAGAAAAGGTTCCCCCACTGTTGATTCCTCTATAACAGAATCAACCTTATCCTGATCCCCTTCAGGCAGGTCGATCCCTGTATGGGACTGTTGCTCTGCTAACAGGCACTCTGAAGGAGGAGACGGAGATCGGGCGTGCTTTCCCTGACAGGGAGGCAGCGATAAATGTTGACAACCTCTCTCTAATCCTCCCAGAGCTGAGGAAAAAACCTCCTCTGTTACATACACAGGAGCAGGTGACTGAGGACAGCCACAGTACCAAGTACCCCTGCGGGGTCTCTACGGTCACTTACCTCTGAACTTCAGGGGAGACTGGTGCAGCAGGAGTATGCCCAAGATCCTTCGAGCCCGATGAGACCCCCTTCGCTTCCTGGAAGATTCAGTTCCGGAGCTACTGGACGGCATATTCCTAAGCCTAAAGCTGAGGTATTCCAGCCGTAATACACCACTTTTACTGAGAATAGTCTAGCACAATTGCTGCTATATCACAGTTGGTGTCTACTAATGTGCCTTTCTAGGGGATGCCTGTATCAACCGCTTGCTGTATGCCTTTAAATGTTGCCAGCTCTGTCTCTGTACTTCATAGCCAGCTCACTACAATATTGTGTTTTTTTTTTTTTTTTTTTTTTAAACTGCTGGGACGCCCGCACATGCGCAGAAGCGCTGCGGCGCGCACAGAGCGTCATCCCCCAGGCTCCGCCCCCTTTCCCGGCTCACCTCTATATATAGAGGCGCGTGCACGCGCGGGCACGTGCGCCTTTGGCGCTAATTTCAAATATGGTAACAAGGGACAGGAGCCAGGGCCCCTCTTTGCCGCAGGCCGGGGGATGGACGAGCACTGCAACATGGCAGAGGAAGCAGTTTCCTATAAGAGAACTCACCATCTGCCTGGACTTTGCTCTGCTGAGAAGAAGCTAGTCCACATGACAAGAAAACATTCCACAGCGGCCTCTAGTGGACAAACACAGGTACCGCAGTCTAATATATTAAATATATATATATAAAAAAATATTTTTTTTTTTTTTTTTTTTCTTGACCACCATTAAAAATTATTACATTTTTTTAGTAGTTACAGGCATGCACAGAATTTTGCGGGAATACCATTAGGTAACAGACAGAAAGACAAATTAGGCTTGGGGGTCCCCCAATAGAACCAAGTTCCTGGGGGCCCCCACTTACCTGTTCCCCGCCGCAGGACTTTGTTTGGTCCACAAAAGCCCAAACTTCACCTATCACGGCAGGCATTGTAATCAAACCTTCAGGGACCGGGTTCCCAAGGATTCCACTCCCCTGGACCTGTATAGCACCCTGCACAGAAAACATCTTGGTCGTGGGTATGACCAGAGCTCTGGATTCCCAGGGTCCAGCTCTCCTAAGAGAAGCATTACAGGCAAAACCTTGCTCTTCTCTGCAAGGCCCGGGTACCGACCGTTTAGCTATGAAGCTTTTTTGGTCGGATCCGGAATAGCTTACTGAGGCCCAAAAGAACCTGTAAGCAAGCTCAGTGAAAAACACATGTTTCTTCTTGGCCAACACCTTAGACACTGGCAAAAAACTGAGGTGCTCCCGGATGGGAGGGGCTTATATAGGGGAGGGTACTTCCGGTTTTGTAAGTTGCCAGTGCCAGCACCTGACGGTATCTATATAACCCATTAGTAATGACTATGTCGCTCTGTGTCCCGTGATGTACGAGAAAGAAAAGTAATTTAAAACTGCTTGCGGCTGTAATGTATTGCAATATAGATGAAAATCATTAGGAAAAACCGTATGGGTCCCCCCACCCAGTCCATCACCAGGCCCTTTGGGTCTGGTATGGATATTAAGGGGAAATTTTAAAAAAATGGCGTGGGGGTCCCCCAGGCCCTATATACTCTGAACAACAGTATATATACACTATACGGCTTGCCCTATATACTCTGCATAAAATTGGGCCTTAGGTGTTGGTGGTACCAGAACACTGTAAGCCCTCATCACAGTTACTCTTGGTGGGCGCCCTGCTGTGAAATACTATATAAAAAATTGTAATTACATGCCCCTGTTAAACAGGGGCAGAAAAATTGGGCCTTAGGCAGTGGTGGAGGTGCCCTAAACCAAAAATATTCTTAGAAGCTAGGAATAGGATAGTCATTTAGCATAAGCAGTCTTCAAGGGATCCCACATCCATAGAAAATTCAAATCGGTTATATCTGCAGCAGGTGCTTGATAGCTGCTGATCCAAGACTGATTCATTTTTATGAATGTGAGCCTATCAACAGAGTCTGTGGACAGGCACGCTATGATCCATTACAAACCCTCCAGCAGCACTGAATGTGCGCTCAGAAAGAACGCTGAATGCAGGACAGGCCAGTAGCTCAATTGCATATTGAGCAAGTTCTGGCCAGTGGTCCACCCTCAAGACCCAGTAACCCGGTGGATGTTCTGTTGGAAAGGTCTCCAAGTCTGCTATTGCCCCTAGATATTCCTGCACAATGTAATGCAGACACTGGAGATAGTTGCTTGAACTGATCAGACCTTGGCGCTGAAGACTGAAAAATTGTCTGAATGCATCGGTCAGCCGGCCACCTTCTCCACCGCTCTTCCTCCTGACTGAACAAAGCCTCAGCAACACGTTGTCCAGCACCAGGAAATTGTAACCTCCCAGGGTCTGGAAATTCATTGCACAAACCTTTCTTCAAGGCCTCCGAAAGATGTTTCATCGTCTGTTCCCTCTGCAAAGGCAGGATGAGTTCTGCAACCTAACCCTTGTAACGTGGATTAAGAAGATTTTCCAGCCAGTAATGATCCCTCTCCTTGATACCATGAATCCTAGGGTCCTTTCGCAGGATTTGCAGAATCAGGGAGACCATGCAGCGTAAGTTTGCAGAGGCATTCGATTCCGAGTCCTCTGGGTCACTAAGGATCAGATGATCTGTAACAACCTCCTCCCAGCCACGTACAACTCCTTGGGTTTCTGGGGACTGAAAACGATCCCTTTAAGACTCCTGCTGAGTGATATCCTCCATGTCCATGCTGACACAATCCTCCTCCTCCTGTGTGTTTGGCGGGCTCGCAGGAATACTATCTGGATAAAGGGGACCTTGAGAGGTAAGGAAGTTTTCCTCTTCCTCCCACTGTTCTGCCTCAAGTGCCCTGTTCATTATTCCACGAAGCATGTGCTCCAACAGGAAGACAAGAGGGACAGTATCACTGATGCTTGCATTGTCACTGCTCACCATCCTCGTGACTTCTTCAAATGGTGACAGGACAGTGCATGCATCCTTGATCAGTAGCCACTGGCGTGGCGAAAAGAAGCCAAGCTCCCCTGACCCTGTCCTGGTGCCATACTCACACAAGTACTCATTGATGGCCCTCTGCTGCGTGTGCAGCCGCTGCAGCATTGCCGACATTGAGTTCCACCTGATGGGCATGTCACAAATGAGACGGTTGGGGGGCAGGTTGCATTCCCTTTGAATGTCAGCCAGCCGAGCACTGGCATTGTATGGCTGGCGGAAATGACCACAGACTTTTCTGGCCTGCCTCAGGAGATCCTGTAAGCCTGGGTACCTACTCAAGAACCGCTGCACCACCAAATTCAGGACGTGTGCCAAACATGAAACAAGTGTCCCTGTCAGAGGGCGAAGAGAAGGTTGGTGCCATTGTAACATACAACCATTCCTGGCTGAAGCTGGCTTGGCGTCAACCACCTCTGAGCCTACCCCTGCAGAGCTGACAGAATCTCTGCCCCAGTGTGGCTCCTGTCCCCTAAGCAGACCAACTCAAGCACCGCATGGCATTTTTTTTGCTTGCTTGCGTAGCCCCTTGAACGCTTTTGGAGCACCGCTGGTTCAGAGGACAAATCTGCAGAAGAGGCCATATAGGAAGAAGAAGAGGAGGAGGAGGAGGAGGAGGAGGAGGAGGAGGGGTGGAAGAGAGAGCTGTAGCAGAATCACCACTAGCATTTTGGAGGCGTGGTGGCAGAACAAGCTCCAACAATACTGAAACATGTCCTGCATCTTTCCCAGCTGCCAGCAGAGTTACCCAGTGCGCCATGAAAGAAAGGTAGCGTCCCTGCCCATGCCTGCTGGATCATGAGTCAGCGGTAATTTGCACCTTACTGCTGACCGCCCTGTCCAACAAGGCCAAAACATTGCCTTCCACATGCCGGTAGAGAGCCGGAATGGCCTTCCGTGAAAAAAAATGGGTTTTGGAACCTGCCACTGAAGTACAGCACATTCCACAAATTCACGAAAGGGGGCAGAGTCTACCAGCTGAAAAGGCAGCAGTGCTAGCAATTTGGCCAAGCTAGCATTCAGACGCTGAGCATGTGGATGGCTGGGACTAAATTTCTTTTTACGGTTTAGCAACTGGGGTAGGGAAATTTGCCTGCTAAAATCAGATGGTGGTGTACTGCTAGCAGATTGGCTGCAAGTACTTGGGACACCTATTGCTATACCTTCATTCCTTTCAGTACAGGTTTTTGAGAGGACTGGAGGTATAGTGGGGTTGGAGATCCCAGATGAGGAGCAAGGAGAAGTCCCCCTTTTTATTTGATGCGAGTCTTTCAAGTGCTGTTGCCAACGGACTGCATGGGAGGTCGTCATATGTCTGGTCAAGCATGTGGTGCCCAAGCTGCTGCTGTTTTGGCCACGCTTGATCCGCTTCAGACATAGGTTGCAAACAGCAATGGTGTGATCTGCTTCACACGTGTCAAAAAAAGCCCACACCAAAGAACTTTTCAAAATCAGCGGGGAGTCAGCAGCACCTGTGGAGCTCTGAGGTGTGATGCAATAGAGAGATGTGCCTCCTCCTCTCTATCAGGCACCCAAGTAGAGTCAGTGACCTCATCATCCCCTCCCTCCTTGTCACTGGAGCAAACCTGGCAGTATGCTGCAGCTGGGGGAACATGGCTGCCAGGTTCTTGTCCTTCTTGGGCACCCTTTCTCTCAAGGCTGACGTTACTCCCTTCCTTCCAATATTGCATGCCATTGAAGTCAATGCGGAACTAATTAGCAATGCTTCATGGATTAGAACAGTGACTGCCACCTCAATTCTACCTCCATATTGCAGCTTGGCAAGGAGGAAATCTGCAGGGAGTGGAGCTCAGCAGGAGATTGCACACTGAAGCTATGGAAGAGTGCTAGCTCAGTCTATGGTGTGGGGTTATTTTTCAGGGGTTGGGCTTGGCCCCTTAGTTCCAGTGAAAGGAACTCTTAAGGCGTCAGCATACCAAGACATTTTGGACAATTTCATGCTCCCAGCTTGGTGGGAACAGTTTGGGGATGGCCCCTTCCTGTTGCAACATGACTGCACACCAGTGCACAAAGCAAGGTCCATAAAGACATGGATGAAGGAGTTTGGGGTGGAGGAACTTGACTGCCCTGCACAGAGTCCTGACCTCAACCCGATAGAACACTATTGGGATGAACTGGAGCAGAGACTGCGAGCCAGGACTTCACGTCCAACATCAGTGCCTGACCTAACAAATGTGCTTCTGGAAGAACGGTCAAACATTCCCATAGACACACTCCTAAACCTTGTGGACAGCCTTCCCAGAAGAGTTGAAGCTGTTATAGCTGCAAAGGGTGGGCCAACTCAATATTGAACCCTACGGACTAAGACTGGGGATGCCATTAAAGTGGTTGTAAACCCACTTGAAGGACTTCTACCTATAGGTAAGCCTAGAATAAGGCTTACCTATAGGTAGTGGAAATATCTCCTAAACGTGCGCCGTCATATGTAATATGACGCAGGCAGGAACCCTCCCTCCCTCCCTCCAGGTGGACGTCATATGACATCCCTGCTTCCCGACCATCTAGGGGGCATGCGCCCGCCGCATCACTCGGGACCCGGGGGGGCGTGCCCGGCGGGCACCCGCAATCACGGCAGGAGTGTGGATTTGTGTGTGTAAACACACAGATCCACCTCCTGTCAGAGGTGAGGAGACCGATGTGTGTTCCCAGTACAGAGGAACACACATCGGTCTCCTGCCCTTGTGAGTCCCCTCCCCCTACAGTAGGGAACACATTAACCCCTTCCCTGACAGTCACATTTATACAGTAATCAGTGCAGTTTTCTAGCACTAAGCGCTGTATAAATGTGAATGGTCCCAAAAACGTCTCAAAAGCGTCCAATATGCCCGCCGCAATGTCACGGTCACATTAAAAAATCGCAGATCACCGCCAATACTAGTAAAAAAATAAAAATAAAATAAATATGCCATAAATCTATGCCCTATTTTATAGACGCTATAACTTTTGCGCAAACCAATCAATATACGCATATTGCGTATTTTTTTTTTTTTTTTTTTTTTACCAAAAATATGTAGAAGAATACATATCGGTCTAAACTGAGGGAAAAAAACGTTTGTTTTTTTTAAAAAAAAATTGTGATATTTATTAAATCAAAAAGTAAAAAATATTGTGTTTTTTTTTTTTTTTTAAATTGTCGCTCTTCTTTTGTTTATAGCGCAGAAAATAAAAACCACAGAGATGATTAAATACCACCAAAAGAAAGCTCTATTTGTAGGGAAAAAAACATAATGATTTCATTTGGGTACAGTGTTGCATGACCGCGCAATTGTCATTCAAAGTGCAACAGCGCTGAAAACTAAAAATTGGTCTGGGCAGGAAGGGGGTGAAAATGCCCTGTATTGAAGTGGTTAAAACTAATTTTTTCCTCAGTTTAGGCTGATATGTATTCTTTTCTACATATTTTTGTTAAAAAAAAAATATAAAAAAAATAAAATAAATCGCAATGAGCGTATATTGATTGGTTTGCGCAAAAGTTATCCTTAGCGTCTACAAAATAGGGGATTTATAGCATTTTATTATTATTTAATTTTTTTACTAGTAATGGCGGCGATCTGCGATTTTTATCGTGACTGCGATATTGCGGCGGACATATTGGACACTATTTTGGGACCATTCACATTTATACAGCGATCCGTGCTATAAAAATGCATTGATTACTGTATAAATGTGACTGGCAGGGAAGGAGTTAACACTAGGGGGCGATCAAGGGGTTAAATATATGTGTCCTAGGGAGTGATTCTAACTCTAGGGGCAGGGGACTCACAAGGGGAGGAGACCGATCGGTGTTCCTCTGTACAAGGAACACACCATCTGTCTCCTCTCACCTGACAGGACAGGACAGGACACACACAGATCCACGGTCCTGCTCCATTACTGGGCAATCACGGGTGCCCGGCGGACATCACGGCCGTGCATCGGGTTCCCAGTGATGTGGCGGGAGCGCGCGCCCCCTAGTGGCTCAGGAAGGCGAGGACATCATGACGCCCGCCAAGAACGAGAGCTGCACCATCCGGCCGTCATATGACAGCCAGCGGTGGGCAAGCGGTTAAGGGGAACCCCGCGCCGGAAAAAAAAAATGCCGTGGGGTTCCCCCCAAAAATCCATACCAGACCCTTATCCGAGCACGCAACCTGGCAGGCCGCAGGAAAAGAGGGGGGGATGAAAGATCGTCCCCCCCTCCTGAACCGTACCAAGCCACATGCCCTCAACATGGAGGTTGGGCCTCGTCTGCGGGCGGGGGGACTTATCGGAATCTGGAAGCCCCCTTTAACAAAGGGGAACTCCAGATCCCGGCCCCCCCCTATGTGAATTGGTAATGGGGTACATTGTACCCCTACCATTTCACCCAAAAAAAGTGACAAAAATTGTAAAAAAAAAAAAAAAAAAAATCACACACACACACACACACACACAGCTTGGGACAAGTCCTTTAATAAAAAAAAAAAAATTCCAGCAATGTAATCCTTCCACGACCCGATGATACACGCCGCCACGATAGATTCCGCCTCCATGGGAGGCCGCCAAATGACGCGAGACCCGCGACAGCTCTTAAATAGCCGGGGCCGCACGTGACGTGCGTGTGACCCCGCCCCCCTGACGCAACGCAAAACCCCAATTGCATCAGAGGGGGGCGGGGTGACGCCACGAGGAAACCGCCAGAAACCCGTTGCGTCAGAGGGGGCGGGATCACATGCACACATCACGGGCGGCCCTGCCCTCGGCTATTTAGGAGCTGTCACGGCGAGTCTGGTGTCATTCGGCAGCCGCCTCCCATAGAGGTGGAACCGATCATGGCGGCGTGTATCGTCGGGTTGTGGAAGGACTACATCGCTGGAATTTTTTTTTCTTTTTATTAAAGGACTTGTCCCAAGTTGTGTGTGTTTTTTTTTTTTTTTTAACCATTTTTTAACAATGGTAGGGTATGTGGCCTGGTACGGTTCAGGAGGGGGGGGCACTCTCTCTCATCCCCCCCCCCTCTTTTGCTGTGGCCTGCCGGGTTGCATGCTCGGATAAGGGTCTGATATGGATTTTTGGGGGGACCCCCCCTTGCATTTTTTTTTTTATTTTGGTTCGGAGTACCCCTTAATATTCATACCAGACCCAACGGGCCTGGTAATGGACTGGAGGGGAACCCATGTCGCTTTTTTCAATGACTTATCTGTATTGCCGGGACCCGACCATTCATTATAGCCGCGAGTAGCTTTAAATTACTTTTTTTCCTTTAGAAATGTCATTTTGTGCAGGGACTGTTCTAAACACGGGAGAAATGCGCTACTTTACAGGCATACTATAGACCCCCCCTCCAGGTACAAAATGTAAAGGAATATTTAACTTTTATCGTTTCACTTTAAGCATTATTAAAATCACTGCTCCCGATAAAAACTGACGTACTGTATATACTCGAGTATAAGCCGACCCGAATATAAGCCGAGGCACCTAATTTTACCACAAAAACTGGGAAAACTTATTGACTCGAGTATAAGCCTAGGGTGTGCCTCACTTTGCCTCACTGTGTCCATGACTAGACTGACGTTTAACATGGGAGTCTATGGAAGGGGTGCCCGGTTTTGAAAAAATCGGTGCTCCCTGGCCATAGGTCCCCCGGACAAGAAACTTTGCAAACCTGTAGAGTGGGGCTACATGTGTGCCAAGTTTGGGGTCCAGAGGACCTACGGCCGGCTGGTACCGGCTCCCCAAAATCTGGGAGATCAGGCGCAAAAAGGTGACTCGAGTATAAGCCGAGGGGGGCATTTTCAGCACAAAAAATTGTGCTTAAAAACTCGGCTTATACTCGAGTATATACGGTATTTAAAACTTTTTTTTGCATTGATACATGTCCCCTGGGGCAGGACCCAGGTCCCCAAACACTTTTATGACAATAACTTGCATATTAACCTTTAAAATTAGCACTTTTGATTTTTCACGTTTGTGTCCCATAGACTTTAATGGTGTTTGAACAAACTTTTTGCCCTTTCCCATGTTCTGCTGCGAACCGAACCGGGGGGTGTTCGGCTCATCCCTAGTTACAGGTACAGAGGAAGGTCTTTAGTGTTAATGACCCACCTGTGCTGATCTCTGTAGGAGTGTCCTCCTTTTTAATTGTCCGGGGGCATCCCTCTTGTGGGTTCCTGGTATTAGGTGGCTCCATCATATCCTTGTGTCCTTCTGAAAACTCCTCCATTACTCCATACTCCTCATCCTCCTCTTTAACAATAATATTATAATCCCCAAGGTTTCCACTCTGAAAGATATAATAAAACATTAATTGTGACAAACATATTGTGTATAGATCATAACCACCAATAATTGTTAATCATCTACCTCATCATGGTGAGGGATGGTGTGATCTTCCTGTGTGGAATCCCGGGAATACAGAGGACGGGGACATCTCTCTGGTGGGTTCCTGGTATTAGGTGGCTCCATTATATCCTTGTGTCCTTCTGAAAACCCCTCCATCACTCCATACTCTTCATCCTCCTCTGTATACTCTTCTTTAACAGCAATATTATCATCCCTGAGGATTCCACTCTGAAAGATCTAATAAAAAATTATTTGTGACAAACATATCGCGTATAGATCATACCAGTAATTGTCACTTATCTACCTGATGATGGTGAGGGATGGTGTGACCTTCCTGTGTGGAATCCTGGGAATACAGAGGACGGGGACATCTTTCTGGTGGTTTTCTGTAGCTGGATGACGCCACTATGGTGTCCTGGTACAGATCTTTGTGCTTCTTTAGAGACTCCTCCATCACCCCATCCTCATCATCCTCCTCTTTTATCTCTTCTTTAACCTCAACTTTAGAATCTCTCAGGTCTTCACTCTGAATAATAAAAATGACAGAAATTGTAACAATGCAGATAATGTACAGATCCGAATGATACTATCAGTGATTGTTCCTCATCTACCTGATGATGGTGAGGGATGGTGTGACCTTCCTGTGTGGAATCCCGGGAATACAGAGGACGGGGACATCTCTCTGGTGGGTTCCCATTACTGGCTCCATCTGTAAGAAACACAAACACTGACTGAATACAGGTAGGTTGATTTACTAAAGCAAATATACTTTTGCATTGAAAGTTTTCATGTGCATTTGCTCTAGAGCTGAAGGGAAGCTTTAAAATGAGGGGAAGCTCTGTTGATCTCTATCATCCAATCATGTACAAGCAAAAATGCTGTTTTTTATTTTCCTTTCATGTGACTGAGTATTCTTTGCAAAGTGAAACTTTACCTCGTTTACTAAGCTCTGGAGAAAATGCACTTGCAGTGCTCATTTTATTTGCCTTTGGTAAATCAACCCCATTGTTTCTATGTGTTTATCAGATGATGGGGGATCTAGGTGGAGCCTCCGTACTGCTCTCTCCTTTACAATAAAGTCTCCTCTTACCCGGTGATGTGAGGGGCGGCTGATTCTCCATCCTCATTGGTGACGTCATTTGATCTATACAGGTTTCCTTGTAGACGGATAACTTTGGGAAATGAAAGTAAGAATTATTTGGATGGTATTGGTCACACAATAATAGGATGTGGATGTGAGGGGTGTAACAGGTGGGTTGCTGTACATTTAAGAACTTCTGTCCTCATTGGAACACATTTAATCTGAACCATTTAGTATTTGCTACGTTTTTGAGAACCTGGGACTCTCTTGGCCTGTTGGAGCAGAAATCCTCTTTTTTTGAATTTTGGCCAGAGTTGGCAGCAAATCAAAAGATTTGCCAGAACTTGGTCTGTGAGGCTCCAATCTCCGGCAGCCTGCTGACTGATAGGTTTGATGTCTCTCTCTGCAGTAAGAGATTGTATTGGATAGCAGGAGGATGGGGCTGGTGGAGTAGAGAGCTGTGAGGGTGGAATCTATTCTCTTCCCTTCAATAGCAGCCCAGTGTGGGTAGGAGAAGGACAGTAGCAGGGGAGGTTTGGTCGCCAAGTATACTGCAGTACCCAGGATGTTGTACAGAGTGACAATGGTTTATGGTGTTCTGAATCCCAGCACTGGGCACTGCCAAAGCCTGTGTCATTGGAAAGTATTGGACTGCTTCCCCCAGATGCATAGCACTGACCACCCCTTACATGATGCTCTGCAAACAGACCTCCTCTAAGAATGAGTGCCCACCAAGGGGTGAAGAACGATCCTTCTTCTGTCCACTTGGTATCTTGGAAAAAATATTTGACCAGTTAGATGGTAAGAAGGTGAAGGTTGCCTTCCTTTCCTGGCAGGAGTTCTGTAAGGAGGTCTAAAAGTCAGGGACATGCGGTGAGGTGAGTGGCTGGTGAGGCACTGGCTAGTATCAGATCCAGATACACACAGGTTACATACACCGCAAATGTTAGAGTGAGAGCAATAATTCTAGATCTAGCTCTCCTCTGTTAAGCCTTGTACACACGATTGGATTTTCCTCGGACAAAGCCTCAGAATTTTGTCCAAAGAGCATTGGCCAGGAACTTGTCTTCTATACAAACAGCAAAGAATAGTTGGCCAACAAGCACAAAACTACGTGGTTTTTCAGCTCTTTAGCGATACCCTTTGGGCAACTTCTTCTAATGTTGTGTTATGGTGAGCATTGCTTCTGAGCATGCGTGTTTGTACTTTGGATATTTTTCCGACGGACTTCTGTACACACGATCGGATAATACGACAAGACACATTTGTTGTCGGAAAATTTTAAATCATGCTATCCAACATTTGCTGGCAGAAAATCCAACAACAATTGTCCGATGGAGCATACAAACGGTCGGATTTTCCGACAACAGCCTGTCGCACATTTCCCGTCGGAAAATCAGATTGTGTGTACGAGGCTTAACTCTAAACATGTAACCTGTATGGTCTGTACCTCTTACTGTAATGTGCCGAGTGCGCTCCTGCATCCGGCACAAGCCCAGACAGATCATCACCGCACCAGCCCTTCCCTGTCAGCGCTTCACCTCCCCTATGAAGGCGCTGCTTCGTAGTCCCGTCCCCGGCGGCCTGACGTCGCTCACGGCTGGAGGCGGGGTGGGAGGAGCATAGAGAGCTGTTGCCGAAGCTGCGCCTGCAACCTAGAGGAGCTGCCGAGGAGGAACCAACAAAGCGTGTATATCACAAAAAAAGGAAGAACTAAGCACTGCTAATGATTGCCAAATGCCATATCAACCTCAGAATCATAAATTAACGGTCTAAATCCGATTGCTGCATATTACAAATACCATTGGTAATTAACCAATTGAAAAGACAACCGTCACAGTACATATACTGCTACAGGGTGGCAGCTACAGGCGTATGACGCTGCCTGTTTTAGGGTTTCGGACGCATGTTTCCACGGTCCCACCAACCTACTCCCCTGCGATTTGACACAGGAGGAGACTGTCAGCAGATCTCAGCCAATGATTCATGGCCAGAACCTGCTGATCGGCTGTGTCAAATCACAGTCCAGAGCTCTGTGTACATAATCAATACAGGGCTCTTTACAGGAAAAGGAACAAATCGATCTGCAGTAAAAAGCAGCACACACAGAAAACATAGTTGATTCCCACTATAAGTTGCTGATCGCCGCCATTACTAGTGTAGTGGGTGGTTACATTTAGGGGAGGCATCTGAGTGATAAATGGCTCAGATGCAGCAATTGTCAGGGTTCATGGACCAATTTATGCCAGTGGAGGATATCAGTGGTGTCCAGTTCCCTGCGGCCTATAGGTGGTGCTGTCGCCATAGGCCGGGGTTGAACTACCATTGTAGGTCTGTGCCTTTTTGTCCTCTCTCGGCAGCGCTACAGTGGGGCGGGGAACCTGCTGTGCATGCTGGGAGAGGGGATAAAAGGGGCAGACATCTTCCGCTTGGGGTCCACGCCCAGGCACCTTCAGCCTGGGTGTGAGTGCTGGTGGTCTCCGGGCGCCCTCGGCCCGGGGACGGAGCTGTGATTCCATCCCAGACAACTTTGGTCTGGGGTGAGGTACTCTCTGGAGGCCTGGGGCCCAGTACCTTCGACTGGGTCCCGCAAGCGATGGAGGATTCCTAGGGTGTCCTCCGGTATTGGACACCCGAATCTAGGGCGAGGGGGACCAGAGAGGTGACCTTCCCAGAGATCCAGCGCAGCATTGGCTGGTGACGGTGGAGGCCTCTGGTGACCCTCCGGATGGATGACTCCCCTGACAGGGGCCGCATCTCAAGAAGGTAGTCCACGTTCTCATGGTCGGTGGCAGCGACCCAACTGAAACCCAGGTCGGTGGCAGAGACTTCAAGTCCAATTCACCCGGTCGGTGGCAGCGACCACCCTCACGGGCGGTGGCAGCGACCGCGCGCCAAGCCTGTTTGCGCACACCGAAACAGGAGAGTAGGAAGTTCATGTTTGTGCCTGGACCTTCCTCTTCACCTTGTCTGTTCGTTGTTCTAACCAGTCTGCTCTAAAAGAATAAATAAGTGTTGGACTTTCAATGGTGTGGAACTTGGCTTTCTGGGAGTTAAAGGTCATTCTCAAGGGAAGTTTTGGCTCTGGACAGGGGCACAGGCCCGAAGGTAATTGGTTATAGCTCACACCTCTACACACTGGAGGATGTGAGCTGGTGGTGCGTTACACTCTTCTCCCTGGTCCCCTAGACGAGAGCCATTGACAGAGAAGGAGGGAGTGAGAGGTGAGGTCGCTACATGAGTATAAAAAAAAAATTGCATTTTCCCGCGAATATTTGGGCACTACCTTACGCAAAAAATAATGCAAAGCTGAAAACTTTAGTATGTTCACACGGGCCCTGACAGAAAAAACAGTTAACAGGCCTTTCTACAAGCACATGTAGCGGCCTCCTCTCTCCCCTTCAGCTCGTCAGTCTCTTGTCTAGGGGTATTCCAGAGGAGAGAGAGCGGGGTCACCACAGGTGTTAGTGCGGTGTGAGCAAAGTTCTTATTTTACCTTCGGGTCAGTGCTGTGCACCTGGAGCCTCCACTGAGAGTTACCTTGAACAATGTCTGTCAGGAAATGAGCCCCACACCAATAAAGTCCAACACTCCTTTATTCTTCTGCGAATGAACACAATCAGTTGAACTCCCTTAGCGAACAGAACATAAAAGGGGGGTGTGGATGCGAGTAGGCCCAGACACAATTTCTCCTCCACTTTCCTTACTGAAAGTGGACTGAGGTCTCCGAGCGGAGGGGGAGATTTCCTTCCAGGCGGTCTCCGACGAGAGGCTCACCCGTCACTGGCAATCTGCTGCGCCCAGTCTTCAAGTGAGGAGCTCCCCCCGGTCCATTGCGCCTTCCGGATTCGGGTTCCCAATCCCTGGGTTCCCTAGGACCTCCTTCCCTCGCGGAACTCAGTGATGGGCACTGAGCTCCGGACCTCCATCCGAGTACCTCACCCCAGGATAAAGGTGCCTGGGATGGAACACGACCTCCGGCTGTCCTCTAGGCCTAGGCCGCCTAGAGGACCGACACGAACCCCCGTCCACAGGCTGAGGGTGCCTGGGACTACGAACCCCCGTGACAAAGATGGCCGGCCCCTTTATACCCTCTCCCAGCAAGCACGGCGGGTTCCCCGCCCCCACCATACCGCTGCCGAGAGAGGACAAAAAGGAGGCCCAGCACACAGCAATGGTTCAATGGCTCAAAAAGGAGGCCCAGCACACAGCAATGGTCCATGGCGACAGCGCCACCTACTGGGCCGCAGGGAATTACACATCACTGGTGTCACCGCCAGATTCAAATTACACCCGGGAAAGTACATACCCGCTACACACATTTGCTGCGATCGTATTTAAAAGCATTTTAAGTATTTTAAAATACATATAATTAAAATGTGCGTATTGTTTTAAGTATTTTCTTGTTTTAAAATGACACTGACTCTTTATTTACACCCCACAGTTTGCCATCTTTGCCCTGGGTACCGTATGCCCTTGTCCTGGCACTGCTCAGAGCCTTCAAAATTTTCCTCCCTCTGCCACCAATGATGGAATATATTCTTCATAGCAGGCTGGGGAATGTTTCCTTCCTCCTGACCAGCAATGTAAGGGTCTCTATGCTCCATACTCCTGACCCCGGCACTCCATCATTGTGTTGGCTGCATATTGTAATGATTGCCAAATTGCTGCCGGTGTAATGTCATAACTGCCCTTTGTAGGTCATGTATGGTAATTGTCTTGTCTATTTATTGTCAATGCTGTTTGTTTAGAGGAACATATTACTAAAATGTAACTCCAAAATGAGGAGAATGTTCTGGTCCCGTAAGAGGGGAAATGTTCTGCCCCTGAAGGGGTTAATCTAGGTTTCCACACTATATATGTGTGTATCATCATCTGCTGGAGATAAAAGACATCACAGTGACTATGGAGGAAGAGGACGGACATGACGGGGTTACTGGGTGTAAATAGAAAATAAGATCTTATTACCTCCTCTGCTGCCACGTCCAGCAATGTCTCGTCTTTACTTTACTTCCTGACTCGCCTTTCACCCAGAACTTCCTATCTGGACCTTGCATCACTTCCTGTTTGTATTCCTTGTAGTCTCTCTTCCTGACTTGGTAGAAGTGAGATCACCACCTTGTGTAACTAAAAGGAACTGCAGCCTCGAGAAACATGAACACGTCCTTGTGCTGTGTGTGTATGTACTATGTATCCTTATAGATGGGGACATCTCCACTCCCACCAAGGGGGATAGAAATATATCACTGCCTAGTCCAGCCTTTCTCAGCCAGGGTTCCTCCAAAAGTTTCTAAGGGTTCCTTGAGAAATAACTAATTTCTGCCTCCAACTGGTATCAATGATCTGTAAAGGGGGGTCTTCCTACTGATGGCTATGTAATAATGTCCTTCTTCCAATGACTGATGATATATACTGACTATACTTATACATAGTTGCCAACAGTCCAGAATTTCCCGGGACAAGCACGATTTTTGGACCCTTGTCCCGAATTGGGCTTGTCCCGATTCAGGACAAGCCCAATTCTTTTTGTTCCGTTTTGTCCCGGTAAATTCGGGAATGCTTTAGGCTTAAAACGGCAGCGGCTACACAAAAATGGCCGCTGCCGCCGCCATGATTGTTTACAGTTTCCCCTTGTGTTCAGTGCAGAGACTGGGGCAGCCAATCGGCTTCTCTCTTCAGTGTACAAATAGAAATATTCTATTGTACACTGAAGGCTATTGGCTGCAGGGATTGGCGGCTCCTCCCCGCTCTCCACTGAACACAAGGAAGCCTGCTCCACCTGCCGCCGCTGCCAACTATCCTCCAGCTCCGCCCGGCCCCCGTGTGTCCGACAAGGAGCGGGGACACTGATGGAAGGACTGGGGCTCCGCTGGCTGGGGGACACTGACGCCCAGATCCGCACCCGCCGCCGTCGCTGCAAACAACCCTCCGCCCTGTGTGTCCGTCGAGTGGGGATACTGATGGAAGGACCGGGCTCCGCTGGCTGGGGGACACTGACGCCCATCAGCACCCGCCGCCGCCGCTGCCAATAACCCTCCGCCCCGCCCCCGTGTGTCCGACGAGTGGGGACACTGATAGAAGGACCGGGGCTCCGCTGGCTGGGGGACACTGACGCCCATCAGCACCCGCTGCCGCTGCCAACAACCCTCCGCCCCGCCCCTGTGTGTCCGACGAGTGGGGACACTGATGGAAGGACCGGGGCTCCGCTGGCTGGGTCCTCCTGGCTCACTCCATTTGGCAGACCCCTCGGACCACCAGCACATCCTCATGCACCGCAGGTACCGTACTATTGCAGTGTAGTGTAGAAATTAGTGTGGCGGGGTAATCAGTGTAGTGTAGTGTGTGGCGGGGTAATCAGTGTAGTGGGTGGCGGGGTAATCAGTGTAGTGGGTGGCAGGGTAATTAGTGCAGTGTAGTGGGTGGCGGGGTAATTAGTGTAGTGTAGTGGGTGGCGGGGTAATTAGTGTAGTGTAGTGGGTGGCGGGGTAATCAGTGTAGTGGGTGGCGGGGTAATTAGCGCAGTGTAGTGGGTGGCGGGGTAATTAGCGCAGTGTAGTGGGTGGCGGGGTAATTAGCGCAGTGTAGTGGGTGGCGGGGTAATTAGTGTAGTGGGTGGCGGGGTAATCAGTGTAGTGGGTGGCGGGGTAATCAGTGTAGTGGGTGGCGGGGTAATCAGTGTAGTGGGTGGCGGGGTAATCAGTGTAGTGTAGTGGGTGGCGGGGTAATCAGTGTAGTGTAGTGGGTGGCGGGGTAATCAGTGTAGTGGGTGGCGGGGTAATTAGCGCAGTGTAGTGGGTGGCGGGGTAATTAGCGTAGTGGGTGGCGGGGTAATTAGTGTAGTGGGTGGCGGGGTAATTAGTGCAGTGTAGTGGGTGGCGGGGTAATCAGTGTAGTGTAGTGGGTGGCGGGGTAATTAGTGTAGTGGGTGGCGAGGTAATTAGTGTAGTGTAGTGTAGTGGGTGGCGGGGTAATCAGTGTACTGCATAGTTGCCAAACAGTCCCGAATTTCCAGGGACAATCATGATTTTTGGACCCTTGTCCACAAGTGTGGAGAGGGGTCTGCTGGGGAGGAACCTGTTGCAAGGACGGACTGCTGGGGAGGCACCTGCTGCAAGGACGGACTGCTGGGGAGGCCATCTGGTGGCAGGCGACGTGGCAGGTGACACGCTCAGGGCTTCCACTGATTCGGCATTATGGTGAGTTGAATGATTTCATTTTATATTACAAAGTAATAATATAAATAATGCGCTTCAATCACCCTGACACCATAACAACCATGGTGCCGGGATGATTGAAGCGCCGACAGGTGTTTTGGAGTATACTTATCTGCCAATTTTGTTAAACTTTCTGGAATACACATTTCTATTGTGGTGTAGGATATTTCTTTCTTTTTCGTTCTCTCTTCTGAGCCACGCCCATTTAAGCCACATCCACTATTGCGCGAAAACCACGCCCATTTTTTTGCCACGGCACGCTTAGCTCGCCGCATTTTCATTACAGTGTGACACGCCTACAACGAATGCCCCACCCCCTAATTATCGCAAGGCTCCGCCTCCATGCAAAAAAAGTGTCCCGGATGTTTTTTTTGCAATGTTGGCAACTATGCTTATACTGTATAAGGGGGTCCTTCTCCCTAGCCATGTGCACACCTCAAATTTTTGTTTAGTTTTGGATGCATTTGTTAATTGAACCAACTGATTTGTTTCTGGAATTAGTTTTGCATCTTTGGTATTCATTTCATTTGGAATAGCTGGTTGTTAACCACTTCGAGCCCGCGTTATAGACAAAAGACGTCTACAGCGCGGCGCTCAAATGCCGGGAGGGCGTCCCTGGACGTCCTCCTGTTTACTCCTTCTCCGCACGCCCCCGAGGGCGCGCAACAGGGAAAATCTGTGTTGGCTGTGTCCCCAGCCAATCACAGATCGTGCTAAATGGCCAATCACAGCGGCCATTTAGCACTCAATCTTTGTGTCCAATGAGAGATGATCTCAAATGTAAACATATGAGATCATCTCTCATTGCCAGCTCTCCCTCCTCACACAGAGACCGCGTGTGAGGAGGGAGAGCTTCTGTGCTGCAGCATAAGTGATTGTTACACAGTATACAGTACACAGTGCCCACAGTACCCATAAGTGCCATCTGCCAGTCCCATCTGTCAGTGCCATCTGTCATCAGTACCACCTGTCAGTGCCATCTGTCATGCCACGTGCAATCTGTTATCAGTGTCACCAGTGCCATGTATCAGTGTCACGTGTCATCAGTGCCACGTATTAGTGCCATCTGTCATCATTGCCACCTGTCACCCTTTGCCACCTGTCACATCATAGGTTAAGCCCCAGCTTTCCCAACTTGCCGGGGAATAGCCAATGACGTAGGCGGAACCCCGCCTACGTCATTGGCTATTCCCTAGCAAGCGGGGAAAGACGGGGCTTACCCTATGATGTGACAGGTGACCCAGCCCCCTCGTATGTAATGGGGGTTTCGTGTGGAGTGGAGACTGCTGCAGTCTCCACTCCAAAAGAAACCCCCATGACGTACGAGGGGGTCCCCCCTACATCATTGGCTATTCCCTGGCAAGCAGGGAAAGCTGGGGCTTACCCTATGATATGACGGGTGACCCCGCCCCTCGTACGTCATGGGGGTTTCATGTGGAGTGGAGACTGGAAGTGGAGGAGGCTGCAGAATCGCTGGACATCAGATCACCGCGGGACATAGAGAACAATGCTGGACAGACTGGATTACATCGCTGGAATGTTTTATTTTTAATTTTTTAATTTTTTTTTTTTTTTGTTTCAATCTTTTTATTAAAGTTTCGTCATACAAAAGTATAAAAAATATACATCAAGACACTGTACAGTCATATTACCGCTTCTGGGATTCCATTCATTAGAATCATAACGCCCAGGGGCCCACGTTATAGTACCCAAAAAAAAAAAAAAAATCTGCTGAAGAATCTCTAGCATGGGCTGGAGCGTAATGGCACTTTTGGATATCTTACAGAAAACTACTGCACCCCTGAACCACCAACTCCCCCCGACATCTCGGGTTTCAACTGGTGAACTTCCCGCCCAGAGGAGCCGTCCCCCCATCTGCTTGTCGGGGGGGGGGTTCGACTCCCCAGCCTGTGCGGGCAACCCTCAGTGCAGTTCAGACCGACAATGGTCCTATTAATTACTTATAAACCGGTGAAAGCAGGGAGTCGTGCAGACCTCTAAGGCCTGGGGCTGACTCCAAAACTAACATTCATTAAGAAATTAGAAGCAAGGAAATAGGGGGGAAGGAAACAAAGCAAGAAAAATAATAGTTGAGAAGAGGGAAAAAGAGGGAGGGAGTGAAGGAGCCTCGATCAAGCACCCCGACGCCCCTAAAGAGAAAAAAAAAAAAAAAAAAATGTTAAGCTGGAGGTCCTCCGGGGTCACTAGTGAGGTAATGAAGCCAAGGATCCCACACCTTATGAAAGAGCTTCATTTTGTCCTGAGCCAATGCCGCCAACCGTTCGTTCAGCATCAACCAAGACAATTTACCTTTAAACTGATCAAATGGCAGAGCCGCCGATTTCCAGTTCCTAGCGATGGTTATCCTTGCTGAAATGAATATAAATATCAAGAGTCGTCTGCAATTCTTGGAGGCCTCTGCTATTCCACTCCCTAATAATGCTTGTTTAGCTGACTTAATCAGGTTAACCTGAGTGAGGGAGTAAATTAAATTATATACCCGGATCCAAAACCTCCGAACCTTGGGGCATGTCCACCATATATGAAAGGTGGTACCGACCTGGCCACAACCTCTAAAGCAAAACGGGGTTGCCCCCGATATAAAAGTCGCCAGCCTGGCCGGCACCATATACCACCTTAGCAGAACCTTGTAGTTCGCCTCTATTATGGATGTATTGATGAGCGACCGACAGGCTGTCTCTGCTATCCTATGCCAGTCGTCCAATTCCAGGGTTTCCTTCAGATCGGTCTCCCAGTGGACCATATAGTTCAGCTTTGTCGATGTGCTCAACAACATCGAATAGACAGCGGACAGATGACCCTTGATTTTGTCATAGTTACGGCACATATACTCCATTGGAGTAAGAACTGCGAGGTCACTCTTTCTAGCAAGGGTTTGCATATAATGTGAAACCTGAGCATATCTAAAACTCTCTGCTGGAGGCATAAGATACTTATCAGTCAATACCTTCTCAGGTAGCATACCCCTGCGATCACATAAGTCAGCTATGCGTAGGAGACCTTTATTGGTCCACCACTCAAATGTCAGGGGGGTGAGACCCGGGGTGAAAGCTCTATTGCGTAGTAGAGGTGCCAGTGGAGAATGAGGAGATTTAAATTTGTGAGATCTGGATAGTCTGTCCCATATTTCCAAAGACATTGATAAAGTAGGGCATAATATAGCAGGTCGCTCTTTAATAGAGAGCCACAAAATGTGAGAAATTGGAGTGGGAAGGCAAGAGTGGGATTCCATGGCCATCCATATGGCCGGTGCCCGTTGGGAATGGAACCTAGTGAGTTGTGCCACCTGGGCAGCATAAAAATATTTCAAGAAATCAGGCAAGCCTAGGCCTCCCTTCTGTTTTAACGCATATAGGGTACTCCTATTCACCCTAGGTCTCTTGTCTCCCCAAATAAATTGCAGTACCTTATTCTGAAATTGTTGAAGGTCGTTACGGGTCAAGGAAACCGGCAAGGTACGGAAAAAATATAACAATCGGGGTAGAACATTCATTTTTATTGAGTGTAGTCTGCCGAACCACGACGGTGGATGAACCTGCCACTTAGCCAAATCATCTGTCAGTCGCTTAAAAAGGGCAGGATAGTTCCTTTTGTACAACGTGCCAACAGATGAGGTCAAATGTATACCTAAGTAAGGAAGAGCATCTGATTCCCATTGAAATGGAAATGTTTGCTCAAGTGTCGTCTGGGTGGAGCTCAGCAATGACAAATTCAGCGCCCTTGATTTACTATGGTTAATTGTCAACCCCGATAAGACAGAAAATGGTTGCAAGATTGCATATAAGTTGGGTAGGGATGTAATTGGCGAAGTCAAGGTCAGCAATAGGTCGTCAGCAAAGAGTAGGCATTTGTGTTCATAGTCCCCGCAATAAATTCCCTGAACATCCCTGCTTGAACGAATTTTGATCGCAAGTGGTTCTATCGCCAGTGCGAATAATAGCGGTGACAATGGGCATCCCTGTCTAGTTCCTCTGCAGATTGGAAATGTTTGAGAAGTATATCCCCTGAGCATTAGTGAAGCGCTCGGGGAATCATATAATATGTGGAGGAGATCCAGAAAGCGCCACCCAAATCCATAGCGGGTAAGGACGTCAAATAGATATTCCCAGGAAATGGAATCAAACGCCTTCTGGACGTCCAATGAAAGCAACATTCCCCTCCTGGGTCCTATGCCGTCCCAATCAGACTGAACTGCCGAAACGAGATTAATTAACCGACGTGTTTGATCTGATGCCTGTCTATTCGGGACAAAACCAGCCTGATCAGGGTGAATATAGCACTCAAGAAAGGTATTGAGTCTGTGGGCCAATATTTTAGTTAGGATTTTCAGATCCGTATTGATTAAAGAAATCGGGCGGTAATTGATGCAATCCCCGTGATCCTTACCCGGTTTCGGAATGACGCTTATATACGCCATATTTTCATGGCAGGGAAGCCTACCACCTCTCCACAGGTCGTTAAAGTAGGAGCATAAGTGAGGGGTGAGGAGATCCTGATACTTTCTATAATAGTGGCCTGGAAAGCCGTCAGGCCCCGGAGCTTTAGTAGGATGCAGTGTTTTGATTGCGGCCGTGACTTCAAGTTCCGTGAAAGCTCTGTCCATCAGCTCTGCGTGGGCCTGTGTCAGTGTGGGCAGCTGTAAGTTGTGGAAGAACGCGTCTGCTCCAGATGGATCAAACGTATTTTGCACCCCATACAGCTTAGCGTAGAACTTATGAAATTCCCCTATAATCTTTTCAGGGTTTTGGGTGGTAAGGCCCGTGGATAATCTCAATTTGGGTAAAGTCGGCGTATATGGTCGAGGGACCAGTTTTCTAGCTAGCATTGTGGTCGGTTTGTCCCCCATAGTGTAGAACCTATGTTTGGACCAACTGATATGTTTCTCCGCTTGCGTAGTCAGACTAATATTAAGAGCTAGTCTGGCTTCATCGATTTTGTGCCTTATATCTATCCGGGGATTCCCATGTTGTTCGTTCATTAAGTCCTCTAGTTTAATCTCCAGTTTCTTAATCGTCTGTTCCCTGTCCCGTTTCACTCTAGTTGCCACTTGTAATAGAATGCCCCGAATCGCAGCTTTGTGAGCCACCCAGTTTATTGCGGGGGACGTGTCTGCAGCCTTATTAAGTCTAAAGTATTCTCGTATTTCCTTTTGTATTTCCACAAAGATTATAGGGTCATTCAGCAGACTCACATTGAGTCTCCACGGGGAGGGTTTTGACTTGGTCCACAGTCCTGTGATAGAGAGTTTGATCGGGGAATGGTCCGACCAAGGGGTAGACAGAATTTTGACTGTCTTAATAAATGGGAGTAAAGGCGTACGTACTAAAAGATGATCTATCCTAGAATAAGTATGATGTACCTGCGAAAAGTACGTGAAGTCTCTGACCGTGGGGTTATTTTCACGCCAGCTATCAATAAGATCGTGGAAGTGAAATAAGCGCGCCACTTTGCTGCTCCCATTCGGTGGGCGTTTCAAAATTGGTTTAGAGGAGTCAGACTTATCCATAATTCTATCCAAGGGAATATTGCTATCACCCCCCATTACCACCCGACCCTGGACCTTGGGCATCAGAATTCGAAGCATTTTGCTAAAGAATTCCGGCTGTCCAGTGTTTGGGGCATAATATGATATAAAGGAAACCTCTCTGTCGTGGAGCCGCCCCACTGCCATAATATACCTACCCCCCTTATCTTTAACAACAGTAACAGGGACGAAGGGGGTCCGTTTCGAAAAACAGATAGCTACCCCCCCCTTTTTCTCCCATCCCCCTGCGAGATAAAACTGCGGATACTTCGCACTGAGGTAACGAGGAGTTGAGGTGTGTGAAAAATGAGTCTCTTGTAAGAGAAGGACATCAGCCCTCTGCTTGTGATAGAACTGAAATGCTTTAGTCCTCTTGGCAGGGGAATTAAAACCATGTACATTGTGGCTAACTATGGAGTAGTCAGTGTTGTATGTCGTGGCCATCGTGGCAGGGCAGAGCACTCTTACCTTGCGTTGTCAATGGGGTGGTCGGTGCCACTGGAGCAAAGTCTATCAGCCTCCCCGACCCTTCGGACCTTGATACGGGGGGAGGGTGCCAAACCGAGGCTCGCAAGAGAGAGGGGGAAAAGAGGAAAAGAAAAGGTGTTAGAAATACAGCAAGACAAAGAAAAACACTCGTGGGCCTTAGGCCCAGAAAACGAGAATAAAACATTTTTAACTGATATATGAAAGCATGGGGAACAACCCCCGCCGGAGACAAAATCCGGCACATTAGGTGCAAGGGTACCATCCTCGTCAGAGAATAGGTAGTCTCGCAATTGGGTGGCATGTGTAGCCACCCCGACCCAACTCGAACAAGCGTTAATTAAACAGGTCATGCGAGGTCAATCAAAAATAACATAAACCAGTCGACACAGCATGGCATAATAGGTTAACTGTAGTAAGACATGTTCCCCAGGGCGACGTCTGAAGGGCAGGAAGGGTCCCCATCGGTCGTTCCTGCCCCCAAGCCACAACCCAACATGGCATCTACACACTGTGCCAGGTAAAAACCCCAGTCTCAAGAATACTGTGGTTCTGGCAAACAAGGTGGGGTTCTATGAGGCAAAAGATTAACCTTCTGACAGTCATTATAAAGGCCAGGAAACCAGGTAACTTCAGTGAACAGAGCACAGGTATGATGGCCCCATCCAGCTCATAGTCCATCATGAGCCCGGGCCAGACCTATGCGACCAAAAACCAGCAGGTCCCAGGAAAGGGCAGAAAAATGGCAACAAGTCTCAAGTGTTCCGACGAGTATTTCTGGCCTGAGAGCGCGTGCGTTCTTGCCACATTGGCGAAAGTGGACGGTTATCCCGGCGTGGGGGAGACGAAGTCGGAGAGTCCTGAGTGACGATACCAAGCTCGAGCAGTAGGGCCTCCCCTGCCTGGAACGTGGAAAATGAGTGGGACTTTCCCTTATATGTGAAGGACAGCTTAAATGGGAACGCCCATCTATATTTGATCTGCTTATCCATAAGTTGCTGTAGTAGTGGTCGCAGGGTTCTGCGTTTTTGGACTGTTGACGGGGCCAGGTCGGTGAAGAGCTGTATTGGAGCTCCAAACAGCGACAAGTCTGGTCTATTACGGGCTGCAAACATCATCTTTTCTTTGACGCGATAGTAATGCGGCTTGACAATAATGTCGCGTGGCAATCCGTCAGATCTTGGGGCTGTTAGTGCTCGGTGAATGCGATCCACTTCCATTTGGGGAGCTGTAATGTCTGGAATGAGGGTTTTCATTAGGTCTTTTATAGCCCCCTCCAAATCTGTGTGAGTTTCAGGGAGTCCACGGATGCGTAAATTGTATCTACGTGAGCGATTCTCCAAATCTTCGATTTTCGTGAACGCTTCCTCCAATCTGTCTTGAAGGTCAGTGACCATGGCCGAGTTCTGATTGACTTTTTTAATAGTATTATCTACTTTGGTTTCAATATGCTCAAAACGTACGCCTAGGCTGTGGATATCCTTTTTGAGGTCTGTGGTAATCAGCGTGCAGGCCTTAGAAAGTTCCTGCTGCAGCATGGTGGAGAACCGACCCAGCAGTATAGCATCTGGGGAGTAATGTGTCAGCTGGGGAGGTGGTAAGTCCTGGCCAGACTGGCTAAAAAGGGCCTCAGTAAGATCTGTCATGTTTCTATCTATAGAGGAAGCAGGAGAGTTCACTGATTCCTGGCCGTCAGAACACATAGCAGGGGATAAAGAATGCAAAGGTGACTCACCCAGCTGGATAGCCTCCCCCTCTCCTGAGGATTGAGATGAAAAAGGGTCTTTGGGTGGCTCCGGATTGAGTTGATTGCCCCCTCTCTGTGATGTACCATCCGACTTAGCTGCTGTGCTGCCTCGTGTGTCTGGCTTGCCGGGCGCCATCTTGGATTGCGGCTGTGCTGTGGGGGAAGGCCCCGCTCACCTCTGGGCTGTAGGCTGCTTAAACTGTCCCTTTCGTGGCTGGCTCTGCGCCCTCCGAGTCATCACCTCCCCGGGTCTCCTGTGGATCTGGTCCTGGCTCTCTGACCTCGCTGCCTGCACTGCTATTCGCTCCGGTGGGTCGGGGTGTCGGGAGCCCGGTCAGCACACGTCCGTCCCTGAGTCCCCGCGCATGCGCACCAATTTTTTAATTTTTAATAAAGGACTTTCCCAACTGTGTGTGTGTGTTTTTTTTACAATTTTTTACACTTTCTTTGTGAAATGGTAGGGGTACAATGTACCCGTTACCAATTCACATGGGGGGGCGGAATCTGGGGGTCCCCTTTGTTAAAGGGGGCTACCAGATTCCGATAAGCCCCCCGCCCGCAGACCCCCACAACCACCGGGCAAGGGTTGTGGGGATGAGACCCTTGTCCCCATCAACATGGGGACATCCTCCCTATGTTGAGGGCATGTGGCCTGGTATGGTTCAGGAGGGGGGGCGCTCTCTCCCCCCCTCTTTTCCTGCAGCCTGCCAGGTTGCGTGCTCGGATAAGGGTCTGGTATGGATTTTTGGGGGGACCCCACATTTTTTTTTTTTTTTTTTGTGCAGGGTTCCCCTTAAAATCCATACCAGACCTGAAGGGCCTGATTTGGAATTTTGGGGGGACCCCCACGCATTTTTTTTTTTATTTTGGTTCCCTGCGTAATTTAAAACTACTGCATCTATTAATGAATTGTCGGGTCCGGCAATACAGATAAAAGTCATTAAAAAAAACGGCAGGGGTTCCCCTTAATACTCATACCAGACCCAAGGGGCCTGGTAATGTACTGGGAGGGACCCCTGCCGGGTTTTTTCAATGACTTTTCTCTGTATTGCCGGGGACCCGGGGATTCATTATAGCCGCGAGTGTTTTTAAATGACTTTTTTTCCTTCAGAAATAACATTTTGTGCAGGGACAATTCTAAATACGGGAAACATGCGCTGCTTTACAGGCATACTTTAGACACCCCCCAGGTACGAAATTTAAAGGAATATTTCACTTTTATTGTTTCACTTTAAGCATTATTAAAATCACTGCTCCCGAAAAAACAGCCATTTTTAAAACTTTTTTTTGCATTGATACATGTCCCCTGGGGCAGGACGCGGGTCCCCAAACACTTTTTATGACAATAACTTGCATATTAACCTTTAAAATTAGCATTTTTGATTTTTCATGTTCGTGTCCCATAGACTTTAGCGGTGTTCGCGCGTTCGAACAAATTTTTTGCATGTTCTCGTGCGAACCGAACGGGGGGGGGGGGGGGTGTTCGGCTCATCCCTAATTCCCACCAAAAGGGCCCGCTATGGGGTGAAATTTTATAAATTGTGCGACCGTGCCACAGGGTACACATATGCCTTCATGGTATACGAAGGGAAAGACACCCAGCTGCATCCCCCTAATTGCCCAGACTACATGGGATCAAGCAGGAAAGTCGTTTGGGAACTCATAAACACACTCCTTGAGAAAGGCTACTATTTGTACGTAGATAACTTTTATACAAGTTTGCACCTATTCCGCAACCTTCACAGAAAGAACACTCCAGCATGCAGCACCATAAGGACGAACCGGAAGGGCTTTCCTCAAAGCCTAGTCAACAAAAATTTAAGAAGAGGGGAGGCGACGAGTTTACGGAATGAGGAAATTCTGGCTGTGAAGTGGAGGGACAGAAGGGATGTCTACATGCTTTCTTCGATCCACAACAATAGATTCAGTGAGATCACCGGGAGGAATGGCCCAATCCAAAAGCCAACATGTATTTACAAATACAAAATGTTCATGGGGGGTGTCGACTTCAACGACCAAATGCTCAAACCCTACCTTTCCACAAGACGAAAATACCAGTGGTATAAAAAAAGTTCCAATTTATTTGTTTAATTTGGCCCTATACAACACCTATGTAATCTATCGGAAATCCACTGAAAGACCCAAACCCTTCCTTTTCTACCAGGAGGAAATCACCACTGTCCTTATATACCCGAACGGCCCACCAGAAAACATTCGATCCGATGCGATTAGCAGACTCTCCGAACGCCACTTTCCCGATAAAATCCCTCCAGACCAACAGGCCAAAAACATCAGAAAAAATGCCGGGTGTGCTCCAGAGGAGTGAAAAGAGACACCACTTATCATTGTGCCCAATGTCCTTCCCAACCAGGCCTCTGTTTCCGCCATTACCATACTTCACTAACTTATTTGTGAAGTATGGTAAACATAACCCTCACTTCCTGCCATTTACGTTCACACTCCTTATGCCTCTGCTTGCTCTGTAACTGACCCTGGCTTGTTATTCGACCACGCTTCTGCCTACCGATTCTGTACATACCTCTGCCTGATCTAGAACTGACCCTGGACTGTTTGACCATGGTTTTTGCCTGCTTCTTGGACTGATCTTGTACCCTGCCAGTGGACTAGTGGGATTCATAACACAGGGGTCTCACATATGTGAGGGGCTCCAGAATTGTTTTTCTGGATGAAGAAAACAATTGTTTGTTTTTCTCATTCCTAAATTAGGGTCTGGAGACTCGGAGGCTTCAAAGAGATTTGGGTGGGAGAAGCCTCTACCCCTGTCCCCATTCTGTCCTGAACGAGGCCCTACTTCTGCCTGTAGGACCTATGCCATCATGCCTCTGCCTGTCATATGAACTGACCACACCACATGGACCTGCCTACTACCAGGACCAATATTTTGGCACTGCTGACAATGTCTGCCTGCATTGACCCTGTACTGTATATGGACAGTATCCCTGCCTGCTGCCTGTACTGACTATGGACAGTATTCCTGCCTGTTGCCTGGACAATTGCTTTCACTTTTTCTGACCAAGTCCCTGCCTGCTGCCTGGACCAGTGCTATCCTCCTGTGGACAACTGCGCTACTAAAACCACAGGTAATCTTTTGTTTACCCTTTGCTCAGCAGAATGTATTTTGGGGTGTAATTCTTGGTATGTGCATGCTATGTGTCCCTAGAACACCTAATGGTGTTCCTTGCATGTTGGGCCTCTGTATGTGGCCAGGCTGTGTAAAAGTCTCACACATTGGATATCGCCATACTCAGGAGTAGCAGAATGTATTTTGGGGTGTCATTTTTGCTCTGTACATGCTATGTATTGAAAATATTTTATTAATGGACAACTTTGTGTAAAAAAAAAAAGTGTTTTCATTTTTTTTCCACATTTTCCAAAAACTTCTGGAAAAAAATGAACCGTTCAAAATACTCATTATGCCTCATAGATTATACGTTGGGATGTTAGCTTTCCAAAATGGGGTCATTTTGTGGGCGTTTCCATTGTCCTGGTGCTCCAGGACCTTCAAAAGTGTAATAGGTGGTTGAGAAATGAAATGTGTAATTTATGCTCCTAGAATGCCTGAAGGTGCTATTTCAATATTGGGCCTCTGTATGTAGCCAGGCTGTGTAAAAGTCTCACACATTTGGTATTGCCATACTCAGGAGGAGTAGCAGAATGTATTTTGGGGTGTCATTTATGCTATGTGTGCAGCTTGATGAGGCAGTGTCTTCCTTTGTATGCAGCGAGCACATGAGTGACAGTATTCTTCTACTTCAGCCCGCATACAGTGCCAATAGAATCTGCTCCTTACGAGCTGAAAGGTCCTCTCGGCCCCCAGGTGGCCATGGTTGTCATGTAGAGCGACCAGAACAGTCTGGCGGTGCTTTTCCAGCAGGAATAGTTGCCACTTGTCTTCCAGGTCATCAGAGGGGCCCCTTCGGTAGACCACCCCTTGATGCACCTGCAACCTGTCCCATTCCTTGCGTAATAAGCGGGCCTCCTTCGAAGGATCTTGCAAAAGTAGGTCCAGGTTCTGGTCTTCTAAGGCTTCCAGAGCCAACCTCCCTAAGTGGTCTTCCAGCTGATCCCTTCTCATATCCTTCTTGGATAATTTAGGCAAGAGCTCTTCGCCAATATGGGTTACATTACAGTAATACTTGGGCACTCCAACCACGAGACTCCAATTTACTCCGCCCTGGATCCACCATTAGCCTGGGAGTTCCGCTCCCTGACACAAGGCCCGTACCCCCTCTGGGGCTACCTGGGTCCAGTCTTCTGCAATGCAAGTGGGAGCATGAGATCTTCTGGACAAGGTGTCAGCATCTCGGTTTCCAGTCCCAGGTCTGTACTTCAAACTGAAATTGAACCCTGAGAGGGCTGCCAACCAACGGTGGCATCCAGCTTGGCTATGGTTAGAAGGTAGGTGAGCGGGTTATTGTCTGTTTTAACCACAAAGTCAGCTCCATAAAAGTAATCCTTCAGTTTGTCCACCACAGCCCACTTCAAGGCTAAGAATCCCAACTTGTGGGTGGGGTAATTCTTTTCAGCCGGGGTTAAACTCCTACTCGCATAAGCAACGGGTCTTAGCTGTTCTTCATGCTCCTGATACAGTACTCCTCCCAGACCATCGTGACTGGCATCCACGTGCAACTCATAGGGCTTCTTGGTGTCTGCATAGGCCAAGACAGGGGCAGTGGTCAAACTTTTCTTCAATCTGGTGAAAGCCTCTTCACACTTCTCAGTCCACTGGTCTTCCACCGACTCCCCCGGTTTCCTGGGGCCTGAGTCATCCTCCTCTCCCTCTGTCTTCAACAGCTCATTCAGAGGCTTGGCAATTCTTGCAAACCCTTCCACAAACCTGCGATAGTAGGAGCAGAACCCCGGAAACGACCTAAGCTCAGTCACTGTGGTGGGCTGGGGCCAGGAGGTGACTGCCTCCAATTTGTTGGGGTCTGTAGATACTCCCTTTTCAGACACGATGTGTCCCAGGTAATGGACTGAAGATTGGTAGAACTGACACTTCTCCAGAGAGAGTTTGAGTCCCTCATTACTGAGTCTCTTCAAGACCTTCTCCAGTCTCTCCTCATGTTCCTCCAGAGTCCTCCCGAAGACAATGATGTCATCTAGATATACTAGGACTTCGAGGAGGTTCATGTCCCCCACTGTCTTCTCCATCAGCCGCTGGAAAGTGGCGGGAGCTCCCAACAGACCTTGAGACATGCGGTCGAATCCATAGAACCCCACTGGGGTAATGAAGGCTGTCTTCTCTCTATCTTCCGGGTGCATTGGGATCTGGTAATATAAAACAGAAAGAACCCTTGCGCTAACTGAGTAGTGAAACGGGTAGGAGGTAAGGGGGAGGGATAGGAAACAGATGAGATACTGCAGCAATCACCGAGGGGTCTGGTCCAAATGAACAATAAAGTATAAAAAACGTGATGGTGACTGCGCTGTAGTGTGTCAGATAAAGTAAAATTGGGGAAGGGAGAGGAAGTGTGAATGAAAAAACAGTGGGGATAGGACAAAACACAGGTGAAAAAAGGTGGAAGGGAGGGGGAGGGGAAGGGGAAGGGGCAAATGAGGGAAAATGAGAGACAGAGTGAGTAAGTAATTAGCTGGTATTCCGCTAACTAACAGCGATGTGCAATGTGCACAGTGACACAAAAGTACGTGCACTAATAAAGGACTGATCAAAATATGATCAGAACAACAAAAGAAAAAACTATATAACACAGTGAATAGTAAGGCAATATAAGTGACATATACAACCAATATCTAAATAATCCAAATGTACAGCACGTGTTAAAAAATTAAATCACTAAAACATATTAGTAATCCACAAACATTATCCATAACTGAAAAGGATAGGATAAATAGAGTAACAAACTCAGTGCATACGTAAACTGAACTGTTAAAGAAAAAACAGTCCCAAAAAAAGTCCTGGTGGTGACTTCCCAATACTTCCAAAAATAACTAATAGGTTTATGGTAAATGGATAATATATGTGAATAAGGTCCCGTCGCCAAATGCTTGGAGAAAGTCCTGTGGCATCCACCCTGTGATCACACCTGGCTTACCTCCCTGTTGGAGGGGGGGCGGTATGCAGCAACTCTCTGTAGTTAGGGAGGGTATCACGTCCTTATGGGCTGGTCTTTATGGCACCGTTAATCATTGGGGTGTATATGGAAAAACACAAACAAAAAGCACATCAATAGCGCAACTTTGTGAGTGCAGCAAGATGGATCACTGGTGCATACATTTACACACTCACTTGTGATGAAGTGAGCGTGGACCTCAATCCAAACGAGCGCCGAGCTCGTGCCAGTGGGAAAAGGGTGTAGCATCTATGGTGCAATCAGTGCATCCCTCAGGTATCAGCAGCGGCAGTCACAAAGTTGAGATGTACAAAATAAAGGAAAGAAAAATGGTGTGGGTCTGAAACCACTAAGGGCGTTTTAATAAAATCAAAGTAAAAAACTCACATTTAAAAGTCAGAGCGGGGTGTTGAATCCTTACGAGCGGCGAGCTCGTCTCCTCTCAGATCTGCTGGCGGTGTGTCTGTGCTTCCGTCCTGACGCGTGTCGTCATATCACACCGTCAGGACGGAAGCACACACCGCCAGCAGATCTGAGAGGAGACGAGCTCGCCGCTCGTAAGGATTCAACACCCCGCTCTGACTTTTAAATGTTTATCTTTATTGTTTATTGCAGGGATCTGCAACTTGTTATACTGTTGTTTATTACTTGCCCATTAGCCTCAGTAAAATATCTGGGTCAAGTACATTGGTGTCAGTTTTACTTACTTTAATAGAAGTTTTAAAGTATATCACTGTGTGTGTTTGCCATAGGACTGCGTCACCTAGAGTTGCGGTCCTATCTCCCCTTACTAGCTGTGCCAGTAGGGGGTTGAGCAGATTGCCGGGGGTTGGCGGAGCTGTCTTCAGGGCCCAACTAAATCTGTGGCCTTCTTAGTTGGAGGTATCGCTACACGTGGGGGTTCTCGTCCGGGATCCTGATAACAGCAAGCGAACACGCCAAAAGACCGGCATGGACCCGCTAGAAGTAGGACAGTGGTACACAATGGCTGGCGCAGATCCGGCCGCGGCGGCAGTTATTGAACTCCCGGGGATCTGGCAAAGAGATGCGATAAAGCAGTTAATGACATCCCTATCACCATGCCAGAAATCATGGGTGATGGATGTGAGACCACATGCTTCGTGTACATACGCATTAATAGAGTGGAAAGACGAAATTCCAGAGCATTTTAAAAGCCCGAGCATACAAGCTA
Organism: Rana muscosa; assembly: GCA_029206835.1. Classification (NCBI taxonomy): domain Eukaryota; kingdom Metazoa; phylum Chordata; class Amphibia; order Anura; family Ranidae; genus Rana; species Rana muscosa. The sequence goes on from JARGYO010000094.1 coordinate 32,377,148, forward strand.
TGGATGGGCAGACCTACCATCTGACACATGCGCTGCTACATAAGGGAGATCGGTTCCAAATAAGAAAGTCATCATCTCCACAGATACCTTCCCCACCATCCCCTAAGGCACAAGAGCAGGAGGATACAGAGAGTCCCAGATCATCACCGGCCACCCTCAGCACAGAACTATGCACTGTACTGGGAGAGATTGTGGCCCAGTGCAAGAAGAATCCCACAGATTACCCAATGTCGGGGTACAGAAAGCTCCGGATATTCTCAGGGAGAAAACCTGTGCCCTCAGGGGAAGAAGGATTTGAGGAGTGGCTAGATGGCACCACTCAGGCCTTAGAGGAATGGGAAGTTCCAGAACGCAGCAAGAAACAGCGAATTGCTGAAAGTTTGAAGGGGCCTGCTCTGGATGCCATATGCAACCTGAAGATGAGCAGGAAAGACTGTACTGCACAGGACTACTTGGACATCTTGCAGAATGTGTTCGGTGGGACAGAAAAAGTTACCGAGCTCACCTATCAGCTGGAGCACTGCTACCAGAAAACAGGAGAGAAACTGTCAGAATATATGGGACGTCTAGACAAGATCCTGCATAGAATTATTCTGAAGAAGGGGATCGAGACAGGGAAGGTAGACGAGGCCCGGGCTCAGCAGGTATTGAGGGGAGCTCAGCCCCTGGATCCTATTGCATTGGCGCTGCGCACCCGACAGGACGGGAAGAACCTGGAATACCCCGACCTCATTCGAATGGTCAGAGAGGAAGAGGCCATGTGGGAGGAGAAAAAGAGGGAACAGCCAGTCGAGCCAACCAAACCTCTGGTGGTGATGGTCAGCCCGGCCATGACCCCCGAAAGAGATGCAGAAGTGGACACCCTGAAATCGCAGATGTCCCAAGTGTTGGAGATACTGACCTCTTTGATGGAGAAAGATCAAAGGAAACCAGAAAAGAAAAGTCCAAGAAAGGAGTTGTTCCCGAATACCTCAGCGTCCGCTTCTCTACAGGATCGTGAAGAAGAGGTGATTTGTTACAACTGCGGAGGGATTGGTCATTTTGCAAACATATGTTCCAGTCCCAGGAAGAAAAAGATAAATAACCGCCAGCCGGCGGAAAACTTCAGAGGGCCCCGGTGAAGGAGTCAACCGGGTGCCCATCATTTTCAGTGAGCTCCAAACTGAATGAAAAACAGAAGAAGAGAGAAAATAGAACACCTCAGTAGAGACACAGCACTCCCCAGAGGGGGTGCACACCTAAGAAAAATAACAGTATCCCTCAGCGGGTTCCTACACCCATAAAAAGGAGGGAAGTCAATGCATACCAGGCTCAAGAAAGGTTCAAGTCCAAAGGGAATAGGACAAGAGAGAGTCCAAAAGGAAAAGGTCTGAAGAAGGCGACCCCTGCCGGGCCATATCCGGAGTAGCTGGTGGGCCCATCTCCTATAGTGCCCATTCAAGTGGAGGGAGTCTACACCAGGGCCCTCTTGGATACCGGGGCACAAGTGACCCTACTATACCGGGACTTCTACGATAGGCACTTGAGTCATCTGCCTATCCAGAAGATAGAAGAGCTGGAAATATGGGGAATTGGAACCCAGAGTTTCCCTTACGACGGCTATCTTCCCATCAAGATGACCTTTGACCCATCCGTGGCTGGGAAGGCCGAAGTGTTTGACACCCTGGCAGTCGTGTGCCCTAGGCCGCCTGGCGCCAACAAGAATTCCCTTATAATAGGGACGAACACGGACCTGGTCCGAAGACTCCTGACCCCTCTAGTAAAAGAAGAGGGGCGAACAGCCACCAAGATCCATCCCATGCTGAAGACGGCCTACCAACGGCTGGTCCAAGAGCAGGAGACCCCTGGAGAAGGGATAGGGAAGGTGTGGAGACTTGGAAGAGAAGGGGTAGTGTTGCAGCCCGGCGAAGTAACCTGTCTCAGAGCCACTGTGAAGCTTACTTGGGAGCAGCCTGGTCCCTTTGTCGTGCTGGAGTCAGACCCAAGGGGTGAGTCCTCAGGTCTGGAAGTGATACCGGAAGTGATTCTGCTGAAGGTCCTGAAGAAGGCCCATTGTAGAGTTCCAGTGAGTGTTAGGAACACTACCAGAGACCCCATGGAAATCCCAGCCAGAATGCTGCTAGGCCAGGTGAGCCCTGCGGCCCCTGTTACCCTGTCAGAAGTGAAGAGGACAGGTGAAGGAGGAGATGCTTGGGAGAAGCTGTCCATGGAAAACCCGAATCTGCCAGGAGCTTGGAAGGAGAGAGCCAAGGCCCAGTTGAATAGATGGGAGAAGATCTTCTCTAAGGATGAGTTCGATGTGGGGTGTGCAAGGAGTGCCACCCATCGGATCCGCCTCCAGGAAGACAAGCCCTTCCGAGAGAGGGTCAGGCGGGTCCCCCTAGCAGATCTGGAGGATCTAAGGAAACAACTTGCAGAACTCAAGAGGACTGGTGTGATATGGGAGTCCAGAAGCCCCTATGCCTCTCCCATCGTGGTGGTCAGAAAGAAGAATGAATCATTGAGGCTCTGTATCGACTACAGGACTCTCAACAGGAGAACCATACCTGACCAATACACCACTCCGAGGATAGAGGATGCCCTACAGAGCTTGTCTGGAGCTAAATGGTTCAGCGTTATGGATCTCAAGAGCGGGTACTATCAGATTCCTATGCACCCAGAAGACAGGGAGAAGACAGCCTTCATAACCCCAGTAGGGTTCTTTGAATTCAACCGGATGCCCCAAGGTCTGTCTGGAGCCCCAGCGACTTTCCAACGTCTCATGGAGAAGACTGTAGGAGACATGAACCTTATTGAAGTCCTTGTATACCTGGACGATGTCATTGTCTTTGGGAGAACCTTGGAAGAACACGAAAGGAGGCTGGAAAAAGTGTTGAAGACTCAGTGAGGAAGGACTCAAGCTTTCGCCTGAGAAGTGTCGGTTCTATCAGTCTTCTGTGAACTATCTGGGGCACATAGTGTCTGAAGAAGGAGTGGCCACAGACCCTGAGAAATTGGAGGCAGTTACCTCCTGGCCACGACCCACCACAGTAACCGAACTCAGATCCTTCTTGGGGTTCTGCTCCTATTACAGGAGGTTTGTGGAAGGATTCGCCCGAATTGCCAGGCCATTGAATGAACTACTCAAGACCGAGGGGGAAGAGGATGACTCAGGGCCCAGGAAGCCGGGAGAGTCAGTCAGAGATCAGTGGAACCAGAAGTGTGAAGAGGCCTTCCAGGCATTAAAGGAGAGCCTAACCACTGCCCCAGTCTTGGCCTATGCAGACCCAACCAAGCCCTATGAACTACATGTAGATGCTAGTCATGACGGTCTGGGAGGAGTACTTTATCAAGAACACGAAGGGCAACAACGGCCTGTTGCCTATGTGAGCCGGAGCCTGACCCCCCCTGAGAAGAACTACCCCACTCATAAGCTGGAGTTCCTGGCCCTTAAGTGGGCGGTAGTAGACAAGCTTAAAGACTACCTGTATGGGGCGGAGTTCACTGTGAAGACCGATAACAACCCCCTTACCTACCTTTTCACCACGGCCAAGCTGGACGCCACTGGACACAGGTGGCTGGCCGCACTTTCTGGATTCAACTTCAGCCTAAAGTATAGGCCAGGGACTGGGAATCGAGATGCAGACGTTCTGTCCAGGAGATCTCATTCTCTCACCAGTGACGTAGAAGATTGGACCCAAGTGGCACCGGACGGGGTGCGGGCCCTTTGTCAAGGAGCTGAATTCCAAGCTCGAGGAGGTTCCAGAGCAGAGGAAATAGGAGTTACCATGGTGGGAGTCCCCAAACACTACTGTGGAGTAGCTCAACTGGGAGAGGACAACCTGCCAAGACTGTCCAAGAAGGAGTTGAGGTGTGACCAATTGGAAGACCCCATGGGGAGATTGGTCCTGGAGGCCCTGGAGAATCAGGATCCAAACAGACTCATGCGTCAACCTTCAAAAGAAGCTCGCCTGCTGAGGAAAGAGTGGGACAGGTTGCAGTTACATCAGGGAGTGGTCTACCGAAGGGGCCCCTCTGATGACTCAGAAGATAAGTGGCAACTGTTCCTCCCAGAGAAATATCGAGAGACTGTTCTGATTGCCCTGCATGACAACCATGGCCACCTAGGGGCTGAAAGGACCTTTCAACTTGTCAGAAGTCGGTTCTATTGGCCCTGCATGAGGGCAGAGATAGAAGAGTACTGCCACTCATGTGCACGGTGCGTCCAGAGGAAGACTTTACCCCATCAAGCTGCCCCAATGGGCCATCTACAGAGTCAAGGCCCAATGGATCTGGCATGCATTGATTTTCTCTGCCTCAAACCCGACCTGAGTGGACTAGGAAATGTTCTGGTGATAACCGACCATTTCACCAGGTATGCCCAGGCTTTCCCCACCAAAGACCAGAAGGCCTCCACCGTAGCCAAGGTACTTATGGAGAAGTACTTTGTCCATTATGGGCTGCCACAGCAACTCCATTCAGATCAAGGGAGGGACTTTGAGAGTAAACTGATCCGGAAGCTCCTGGATTCTTTGGGAATTAAGAAGACTCGAACTACACCTTACCATCCACAGGGAGATGCTCAGCCGGAAAGGTTTAACCGAACCTTGCTCAACATGTTGGGGACTCTGGAAAGCGAGAAAAAGCAACATTGGAGCCAACACATAGCAGCCATAGTACATGCTTACAACTGCACCATCAGTGATGCTACAGGCTACTCCCCATATCGACTCATGTTTGGGAGAGAAGCGAGACTACCGGTGGACTTGGCCTTTGGCACCTCTCTGGACCATTCCTCAGCCACATCCCACAAAGGATATGTGGACAGGCTCAGACACAGCCTGAAAGTAGCCTATGAACATGCTCAAGCGGCCTCAGATCAAAGGGGAGCTCGAAATAAAAGAAACTTCGACTTGAAGATTCGGGTACAAGACCTACAGCCCGGGGATCGAGTACTGTTACGCAATCTGGGGGTCCCTGGAAAGCACAAACTTGCAGACAGATGGAGATCTGAACCCTATGTCATCTGCAGGAAGTTGCCAGGCCTACCTGTCTATACGTTGAAGCCAGAAGGAAAGGTAAGCCCACTGAAGACGTGGCATCGAAACCACCTTCTCCCACTTGCTGAGGCAGTTAGAATACCTCCCGTGGGAGACTCCCTTGAACCGGCCTCTATCCTGGATACTCCTAGGCCGAACACTCGGTCGCAGACCTCCCGAGCTGAAGATGGAGAGGCCTCTCAACTTAGTGGAAGTGAGGATGGAGAACTTGATTGGCTGTGGCCTTCCCCAACTCCAGGAACTTCTACCATAGATCTTCCAACCACTGAAGACACCACAGATGAAACACTGAACCCAGAAGCCACAGAGTTCATCCCTTCTAGTCCTTCAGCAGAATACTGGGAAGATGCCCATGATGGTTGTTCAGAGGAAGAGGAGCCTGTGGCGCCAGAGCCAGAAATCCCAAGAGAGCAAAGGGCTCGAAGAGTCATCCGGCCTCCTAAGAAGCTGACCTACCCACAAATGGGGAACAGCTCAGAAGACTCTGTAGTTACTGCTAGGAGGAATGCTGAGAATCCGGATCCCTCCACGGTCCATTTGGTGGAGGGCAACCCCAGCTCACTCTCTGGCACAGCTAGACAGGTCGCCCCCACTGAAGCGACCTGTAGACAGGACAGCTCCCCATCTTATGATGATTGGTGGGAGGCTCCTCTGTCAACCCTATGCAACCGCATTGAATCTAGAATGTTTTGCAGACCTAAAAAATGTCTTTGGGGACCAAAGATTCAAAGTGGGGGGAGTGTGTAGCGGGGTATTCCCCTTTAATGCAGAGAGACAAGAAGTTCTAGGGGAGAGGCGAGTCAGGAGGAAGTAGAGAGAGGACATTACTGGAAGTGAAAGCAGAGGAGAGAGAGAGAGAGACTACATCTCCCAGTACATCTTGCAGCACCCAGGGTACATTGCTCCGGAACAGAGACTGCTGGGGCAGACTTTATAAAGGGGAGGTGGAGTTTGTTCGGTCTCTTTGGACACCCCCTCTCCTAGCAAGAGGATCTCTGTGCTGAACTGCTGTGTGCACAAGGCCTGAAGCCTGGGCCTTGTGCTCCTTTCCAAAGAGCCCCTCTGCCAGCCTAGCAGAGCCTTAGAGACATCTTCTCATCCTTGCTGCAGTACACCAGAAGGATTGAAGACTTGGATGTCGGTGGATTCCTGTCCCTAGACGAATCGGCGGAGGAAACGGACTTGGACTTGTCCGGGTGGTGAGAGCTGTTTAAAGACAGATACTTTATCTTTACTATTCGTTGGGATTACAAAGTTGTTCTTCAAGTGCACCACCGAAAAGATTGCTAGCGAATATTGTTTCACTGAACTTCCATTTAGATCAGTCAGGCCTGACTGCATAGGTAGACATTGCTGGGTGTTAGTCTACCCATGAGGGGAAGTAGCTGTAAAAGGGCAGCGCTAGAGTTGCATAGCAATACTTTATTATTCTGATTACTCTGTTTATCTTTATTACTGTTTATTGCAGGGATCTGCAACTTGTTATACTGTTGTTTATTACTTGCCCATTAGCCTCAGTAAAATATCTGGGTCAAGTACATTGGTGTCAGTTTTACTTACCTTAATAGAAGTTTTAAAGTATATCACTGTGTGTGTGTTTGCCATAGGACTGCGTCACCTAGAGTTGCGGTCACGCGGTCCTATCTCCCCTTACTAGCTGTGCCAGTAGGGGGTTGAGCAGATTGCCGGGGGTTGGCGGAGCTGTCTTCAGGGCCCAACTAAATCTGCGGCCTTCTTAGTTGGAGGTATCGCTACATTTACAACAATGAAAACTCCCAGCCCCCAGCACTCTGGATGTACAGATGATGTGAGGGTAATGGATGACCATTCATATATCCCTGTGTTATCCAGGCTCTGTACAATCAGAAGTATACACTCTCCACACACACAGGGTTAATGAATGGTCATAAATTACTTCACATTATCTGGACTGAGGATGGGGGATGTTTGTATAGACAGGGGAGGCTTGGAGGAAGATATTGTCAGACACACTTCCGATCCTCCTGTCACCTTAACCCTTCACAGCAACTCCTGCAAAACAAATCCTGTCAGATTTCCACCCCAGGAGACTCCTCAGACAAAAACTCTCAACTCACCTCTTCCCTGCATGTAGTGTGAGCAGCGCCAGCCCGACATTATCTACTCCTCCCGACATGATCTCCTCCTCAGCTCCGCCTCCCGGGTAAGCACACCGCACTAGTGATGGGGGGAGTTAGTCACTGATAAGAGAGACCCTGCGGGGGGGGGGGGGGGGTTGGAGACAGGATGGAATGAGCTTTAGATTCTAACAATTACCCCAGCACAGTGTATTTATGGAGAAGCAGAGACATTGCTGCTGTCTCCACAGTCACAAATATGCTAATGGGGCTCCCCCTGCCTGATGGTCTGTTCGGGTTTCAGAGAGTCTGAAAACCGGACAGATGATTCAGAACCCGGACTGTCTGGGTTAATCCCGTACAGGCGGCAACCCTAGGTGGGAGAGGAGATGACACCATCTATAAGGATATACAGTACACACACACAGCACAAGGCCGTGTTCACACTACGAGACGTTTCTTGGGGCTGCAGTTCCTCTGAGCTCCAGAAGGTGGAGATCATACTCCTACCCAGATGGGAAGTCTCTATGGAAAACAGGAAGTGATGTCATGTACAGACAGGAAGTTCCGGGTGAGAGGTGATTCGGGAAGAATGAGAGAGAAGACATTGCTGGAAGTGGCAGCAGAGGAGGTAATAAGATCTTATTTTCTATTTACACCCAGTAATCCCCGTCATGTCTGTCCTCTTCCTCCATAGTCACTGTGACGTCTTTTATCTCCAGCAGATGATGATACACACATATATAGTGTGGAAACCTAGATTAACACCTTCAGGGTCCGAACATTTCCCACTTTCGGGGCCGGAACGTTCTCTTCATTTTGGAGATACATTCTAGTAATATGGTCCGCTAAACCAGTGTTTCTCAACTCCAGTCCTCAAGGCGCCCCAACAGGTCATGTTTTCAGGATTTCCCTCAGATGAAACAGCTGTGGTAATTACTAAGGCAGTGAAACTGATCTAATCACCTGTGCAAAATAATGGAAAGCCTGAAAACATGACCTGTTGGGGCGTCTAGAGGACTGGAGTTGAGAAACACTGCGCTAAACAAACAGCATTGATAATAAATAGCCACTTAATGACCAGCGGCGTACCCATACATCACTGTATTTTCAGTGGTTATACCGGGATGATACGTTTTTTTTTTCTAGAACCGGCGGTTGGCTCTCTAGTAATAGCAATCAAAGCAGCTAACTAACCGACCGATTGCTATTACTGTTCTAGCAGCAGGAGGGGATGTCCACCCCCCCTTCCTGCTGTCTTCCGCAGCTTGCTTGGGCTCTCCCATCCCACCAGGAGAACCGAGCGACCAGCCAGCACTTCCGCTGGCTGTCCAGACAGCCAAGTAAGGCCGGATTCAGCTTTGTTCAGCTGTCCATGATACTAACCCGCTGTTCTGTCGATATGTGCCCGCCGTCGAAAAGTGCCTACGCATGCTCAGAACGGAAGGGCACTCCAGCTGATTTCCTGATCAGCTGGAGTGACGTCGCCATAGCGCATGCACAAAGTAGGAGCATTTTTTCTATGGGAGATACCATTTCTTGGGCACAATTTAATGCTATGCAAACAGCGGAGGGACATCATATTTGTCATGTTGCACCGTGGGGTTACACCGAGGCACAATCTGACATCTACAGTGTCCCTCCGCTCTTTGCATAGCTTTCAATTGTGCCCGTGAAATGGTATCTCCCATCAGAAAAACCCTCCTGCAATGTGCGAATGCGCTATGTTGACGTTACTCCAGCTGATCGGCAAATCAGCTGGAGTGCCCTTCCTTTCTGCGTGGGCACTTTTCGATGGAGGGCATGAATCGATAGAACACCGGAAGTAATGACATGATATGGCTTCTGGTTTACCTGAATGTCAACAGCAAAATTGAAAGTATTCAAAAACACTGATCTTGGTGCTTTGAATGCTTTTAAGGGCAGAGGAGGGATTTGGGGTCTCGTAGACCCCAGATCCCTCCACAAAAAGTACCTGTCACATGCCTATTGCTGTCACAATTTTTTTTTTACATTCCTTGTGACAGCAATCAAAATTACAAAACTATTTAAAGCAACAGTGTAAAAATAAGAAAAATAAAATAAATTAATAATTAAAAAATAAATAAATGAATTACCGTGCCCCCGTGCTAGCGCGCAAAGGCGAACGCACGCAAACAGTGATCATCCCACACGAGAGAGAGAGCTTCTAAAAGCAAACGCTCATGAACGTCACAAAACGTACACGTGGCATGTAGGAGTGGCAAAACGGACGTTTTTGACCATCAGTTACTAGCTGTCAAGTTCCAGCGCTCAGAAGAGGTTTTTAAACGTGTACATGAAGCCTGTATCTAAAGTGGTAACCTCTAATGGCTTTTAAAGCATCGTTTGTCGCTGTTGCACGGGCGTGCACAATTTTAAAGCATGACATGTTTGGTATCTATTTACTCGGCGTAACATTATCATTTATATTTTACCCAAAAAAATGGGTTATCTATTGTGTTTTTTGCATTAGAATTCAATAAAGTGATTTAAAAAAAAAAAAACTGCATATGGAAAACTGCTGCGCAAATACCGTGTGACATTAAAAATTGCAACACCCACCAATTTATTCTCTGGGGGTCTCTGCTTTTAAAAAATATATATATATATATCGAGGGTTCTAACAAATTTTCTAGCAAAAAAATACAAATTGTTGCACGTAAACAAAAGTGTCCGAAAAAAGGTCTGGAGCTGAGGTGGATAGACAAGACCATGACCATCCTGACCATACATGGCCTATATAGGGCAATTATTAACCTTCACAGGCAGCAAATGGGCAAGTATTACACTATGCAGCCAACACAATGTAGGAATGCAGAGTGTGACAGTGACATGACTACTGTCAGTCAGCAGGGTCCCAGAGATTGGAGTCTTACAGTCAAAAGAAGGATCATATTTATCATTCCTTATCTGCAGATCAAAAACTAATCAAAACCAGTTCAGAAAAAAAAGAAACTCAAAGAAAAAAAAAAGGAGTTTCTGATCTGGCAGACCAAGATGATTCTGGGACCTTGAAAATGTAACAAACACTAAACAATCCAGACTAAATGTGTTCCCATGGGGGTAGTAGTCCTTAAATGTACAGCTACCCTCCTATTACACCCCTCACATCCACATCCTATTATTGTGAGACAATTCCATCCAAATAATTCTTACTTTGATTTACCAAAGTTATCTGTCTACAAGGAGGCCTGTATAGATCAAATGACGGCACCAATGAAGATGGAGGAGGACCGGAGTCGCATGACTGAGAAGATACTAAACCTCAGCCTGGAGATCATCTACCTGCTGACCGGAGAGGTGAGGAGGATTCTGGGAGGTCACATGACATCACTCTTATCTCTATTAACCACTTTCTGACCGGGCCATAGCCGAAAAGCGTCTACAGCGCGGTCGGATAATTTTGGAAGGGCGTACTATAACGTCCTCCCAGAATCGCGCTCCCCGGGAATGTCCGTGACCGTCGCGTCTCCCAGATCCAGCGTGTCAAGGATCGGGGTACAGGGCGAATGACAGCCGCCCTTTACCACGTGATGACTCCATCCAATGACGGAGTGATCACTTGTAAACAAACCGGAGCATGTCCGGTTTGGCTTCTCCCCTCTTCTCACACCGATCGGTAAGGGATCAGGTGCAGCAGCGCTGTGGGCTGGATCTGAAGTGCCCACATCGCTGATCTGTGCCCATCCCTGGCTCATCCATACACATTCATACTCATCCATGCTCCATCCCTAGCTCATCCATCCACATCCATGCTCCATCCCTGGCTCGTCCATCCACATTCATGCTCATCCATGCTCCATCCCTGGCTCAACCATCCACATTTATGCTCATCCATGCTCCATCCCTGGCTCATCCATCCACATTTATGCTCATCCATGCTCCATCCCTGGCTCGTCCATCCACATTCATGCTCATCCATGCTCCATCCCTGGCTCAACCATCCACATTTATGCTCATCCATGCTCCATCCCTGGCTCATCCATCCACATTCATGCTCACCCATGCTCCATTCCTGGCTGATCTATCCACATCCATGCTCCATCCCTGGCTTATCCATCCACGCTCCATCCCTGACTCATCCATCCAAATTTGGGCTCATCCATGCTCCATCCCTGTCTCATCCATCCACATTCATGCTCATCCATCCACATTTATGCTCCATCCCTGGCTCATCCATCCACATTCAGGCTCATCCATGCTCCATCCTTGGCTCATTCATGCTCCATCCCTGGCTTATCCACCCACATCTATGCTCCATCCCTGGCTCATCTATCCTCATTCATGCTTATCCATGCTCCATCCCTGGCTCATCCATGCCCATCCATGGCACATCAGTGCTCACCCGTGCCACATCAGTGCTCATCCGTGCCACATGCATGCCACATCAGGATTCATCCATGCCACATCAGTGCTCATCAGTGCCACATCAGTGCTCATCCGTGCCACATCAGTGCTCATCAGTGCCACACCAGTGCTCAAAAATTCTTATCAGTGTCTCCCAAAAGTGTAATGGGTAGTCAAATTACATTTGAAATTTATGCCCCTAGAACACCTGATGGTGCTCCCTGCATGTTGGGCCTCAGTATGTGGTCAGGCTGTGTAAAAGTCTCACACGTGGTATCGCTATACTCAGGAAGAGTAGCAGAATGTATTTTGGGGTGTAATTTTTGGTATGTACATGCTGTGTGTTAGAAATATCTTATAAATGGACAACTTTTGTGTGAAAAAAAAATGCATTTTCATTTTCTTTACACATTTTCCAAAAACTTGTGGTAAAAAGGGACATGTTCAAAAGACTCATTATGCCTCGTAGATTATATGTTGGGGTGTTTACTTTCCAAAATGGGGTCATTTTTTGGGCGTTTCCATTGCCCTAGTGCTTCAGGGCCTTCAAAAGTGTAAGCGGTAGTCAAGAAATAATATGTGTAATTTATGTCCCTAGAACGCCTGATGGTGCTCCCTGCATGTTGGGCCGATGTATGTGGCCAGGCTGTGAAAATGTCCCACACATGTGGTATCACCATACTCATGAGGAGTAGCAGAATGTATTTTGGGGTGTAATTGCAAGTATGCATATGCTGTGTGTGAGAAATAACCCGTTAATATGACAATTTTGTGAATAAAAAAAGAAAAAAAAATCTTTATATTTCAAAGAATTGTGGGAAAAAATTACAACTTTAAAAGACTCACCATGCCTCTTACTAAATACCTTGGAATGTCTACTTTACAAAAAGGGGTCATTTGGGGGATATTTGTACTTTCCTGGCTTGTTAGTGTCTCAGGAAATGAGATCGGCCGTCAGTACATCAGGTGTGATCAATTTTCAATGATTGACACCATAGCTTTTAGACTCTCTAACTTTCACAAAGACCAAATATTATGTTCTTATTTGGGTTATTTTATTTATTTTTTACAAAATGTTAAGTTTTTTTTTCAACCAGTGGTGATAAAATTCAACCAAAAGAAATCTGTTTGTGTGAAAAAAGGAAAAAAAAATCATATGGGTACAGTGTTGCATGACTGAGTAATTGTCATTCAAAATGTGAGAGCACTGAAAGCTGAAAATTGGTCTGCTTAGGAAGGGGGTTTAAGGCTCGATTCACACCTATGCATGTTGCTTTTGAGCGTTTCTGCAGTGATTTTTGCGGTGCTTGCCGCGTTTTTCGACACACGTTTTTACCGCGATTTGCGTTTCGCTGTTTTTTTTTCTTTTACACTTTATATAGCTGGTTGCTAAGGAGGGGGCCGGGAAGCCGGCCGTCGTGTCCTTAACAACCGATGAGTCATCAGTTGTCAGCGGGCTTCCCGCTGGGGTGGCCTCTTTTTTAGAGGGTAGAGTTCAGAGAGTCAAGACTGGCCCCTTTTACTCTAAGTACACCGCCCTGGACTGCAGAGTGCCACAGGGCTCTGCCTTGTCACCCCTGTTGTTTAATATTTATATGAGACCCCTTGCCGACCTGCTAAAATCCTACGCCGTCCAGTACCATGTTTATGCGGACGACACCCAGGTCTACCTGAAGATTCCTAGGAACCAGATGGCTGATGCCACCCTTGCCAGCTGTTTGGAGGCCATCAACACCTGGATGTCTGCCAACTTCCTGAAACTTAATGGGGGGAAAAACTGAGGTGATCATCTTCAGCGATCTGGCCACCCCCCCCCAGATATCCCACCTTGGCCTCCCTCAGGTCCGTGATCTGGGATTTGTCCTAGATTCAGGTTTAACCCTGGCTCCTCAGATAAAAAAGGTTGTCAGTGCATGTCACTGGCAGCTAAACTTCTGAGGGGGCTGTTTAAATATCTGGATATCTCGGACAGAAAAACTGTCATCTGTGCCACGATAGGTAGCTGCCTAGACTACTGCAACTCTCTTTATCTGGGATTGCCAAAGATGTTAGTGCTTCAACTTATTCAAAATGCTGCGGCAAGGTTACTCATGGATGTCCCGTTGAGGGATCATATCACCCACTGTCCTCTGTGCCTTGCATTGGCTGCCGGTCCACTATCGCACCTTATTTAAGGCAGGATGTATCATGTTTAAGATTATGAGAGGCCTGGCCCCAAGCTATCTCTGCTCTCGTTTTCATAAACGAGCTCTTGTCAGATCACTCAGATCTACCAGCAGAGATCTCCTCTACCTCTCGGTGCCCAAGAAGATCCGGCATGGTGGTCGGGCCTTCTCCCACCAGGGTGCCGTATTATGGAATAGCCTCCCTGTCGAGCTCCAGGAGGCTCCCACTATCCCGGTCCCAACCAGGCCCTTGGGTCTAGTATGGATTCGGAGGGGACCCCCCACACCAAAATTAAAAAATAAATGGCGTGGGGGTCCCCCCAAAATCCAGACCAGACCCTTATCCGAGCATGCAGCCCGGCAGGTCAGAAAAGGGAGGGGACGAGCGAGCGCCCCCCCCCTCCTGAACCATACCAGGCCGCATGCCCTCAACATGGGCGGATGGGTGCTTTGGGGCAGGGGGGCTCTGCACCTTGCCCCCAAGTTGATGGGGACAAGGGCCTCTTCCCGACAACCCTTGCCCAGGGGTTGTCGAGGTCTGCGGGTGGGGGGCTTATCGGAATCTGGAAGCCCCCTTTAACAAGGGGGCCCCCAGATCCTGGCCCCCCCATGTGAATAAGTATGGGGTACATTGTACCCCTACCCATTCACAAAAAAAAAAAGTAGTGTAGTGTTAAGAAATACAGTAAACAGTTTTTGACAAGTCTTTTATTAAAAATCTTCTTCTCCGCTCCTTCCTCCATCTTTTCCGGCATCTTCATCCTCCGGTCTTCTCCCCCCCCCTGCTTCTTCTTCCGCTGTTCTTCTGTCTTCTTTGTCTGGTGTTCTTCTTCCTCTTCCGCCGCTGCTCCTCTTCCGATGCTGCGTCCCGCTGATCTGTCGGTGCCGATGTCCTGCATTACTTAAATAACGGTTGGGGCAAGGTAATTGGATTGCGTAATTCGGTGGCCACACCCCCTTGTGATGTCACGGACCCATCATGCCCTGGGCGATGACGTCACAAGAGGGCGTGGCCTCCGGATGACGCAGTCCACGCCCCCGCCAGATCAGCGGGACGCAGCTTTGGAGGAGGAGCGGTGGCAGTGGAAGAAGAACACTGGACAGAGAAGACAGAAGAACAGCGGAAGAAGAAGGGGGAGGAGAAGACCGGAGGATGAAGATGCGGGAGAAGATGGAGGAAGGAGCGGAGAAGAAGAAGAAGATTTTTAATAAAAAACTGTTTACAGTATTTCTTAACACTACACTACTTTTTTTTAGTGAAGAGGTAGGGGTACAATGTACCCCATACTCATTCACATATGGGGGGCTGGGGTCCCCTTTGTTTAAAGGGAACTTCCAGATTCCGATAAGCCCCCCACCCACAGACCCCAACAACCACCGGGCAAGGGTGGTTGGGAAGAGGCCCTTGTCCCCATCAACATGAGGGCAAGGTGCTTTGGGGTGGGGGGCACCCCCTGCCCCAAAGCACCCATCCCCCCATCTTGAGGGCATGCGGCCTGGTATGGCTCAGGAGGGGGGGGGCGCTCGCTCGTCCCTTTCCTGACCTGCCGAACTCAATGTCCGGATAAGGATCTGGTATGGATTTTGTTTTTTGTTTTTATTTTGGTGTGGGGGGGGGGGGTCCCCACCGAATCCATACTAGACCCAAGGGCCTAGTATGGACCTGGGGGGGCACGCTGTTTTTTTTTTTTTTTTTCACAATTTTTTTAGCCGCCATTTTTTATTTTTTTTTTACATTGCGCGGGAAGCCAGCTGACAGCTGATGACTCATCGGTTGTTAAGGACGCGGCGGCCGGATTCCCGAGCCCCCTCCTTAGCAACCAGCTATATACAGTGTAAAAAAATAAATAAAAAAGACGAAAATCGTGTCAAAATTGTGGTAAAAACGCGAAACTTGCATTTTGGATGCGGGTCCATTGAATTCTATTACATGCAAAACGCTGCATTTTGCAGGAAAAAAAGTCCCAGACCCTTTCCAAAAACGCAGAGGTACGAAAATGCATTGATGTGAACATGTTCCATAGAAACCCATGATAAAAAAATGTCCCTGCATTTCTGCATAATGCAAAAATGCATCAAAAAACGCATTCGTGTGAATAGAGCCTAAATGCCTGGTGGGCAAGTGGTTAATAAAACACAGACTTGACCAGAGAGGTGAGGAGGATTCTGGGAGGTCACATGACATCACTCTTATCTCTATTAATAAAACACAGACCTGACCAGAGAGGGAGGAGGATTCTGGGATTCTAACATGATATTCCTATTGGTTCCTCAATACAGAGATTTCCTCTTCTGAAGTCTGGAGATCATATGACCATCACAGTGCCTCCATGTGACTCCCTAAAACCTGAGAGACACAACATGCAGAAGATTCTAGAAGTCACCAAGAAGATGATGGAGCTGCTGACAGGAAAGGTGAGCGGTGCTGGAAATTCTGGGACATTATCCAGTAACAGACAGTGCAGAAGGCAAGGCTGTAGCCTGGTGACATGAGGAGGTGGCCGAGGGCACAGGCAGCAACAGGAACCCGGTGCACAGGCAAGCTCACAATTTCTGTTTCTGAGGCAGAGTGAGATACAGCCATGTGCTGTATACAGACACTTTTCTGTGTGATCATCATCATGATTAGAGTTGGGAGGCCCGAGCATCGGTTTGGGCTGAACATTGGCTGCATTCTGCACCCTAAAGCTTTGCGCAGTAAAAGCTGGTTGTTAAGGAGCGGGACCAGGATGCTGGCGGCGGTGTCCTTAACAATTGATGAGTCATCAGCTGTCAATGGGTTTCCCTGCTGACAGCTGAGTAAAAAAATAAAGAAATAAAAGCTGATTAAGAAAAAATAAATAAAAAATTGGCATGGGCTCCTCCTCCCCAAATCCACACCAGACCCTTATCCGGGCATGCAGCCTGGCTGGTCAGGAAAATGGGGGGATGAGCGAGCACCCCCCTTTACTGTACCATAACAGGTCACATGCCCTCAACTTTCAGGTGTGGTTGCTTTGGGGCAGGGGTGCTCTGTCCCGCTACCCCAATTCCTTTATCCCCATGTTGATGAGCCATGGCTGGTGGTTGTTGGGGTCTGTAGGCAGGGGACTTATCATTTTGAAGCTTCTTTTAACAAAGGAGCCCCCAGATCACGCCCCCCTATGTGAATGAGTATGGGGTACACTGTACCCCTACCCATTCATCAAAAAAGTAATAAAAACTCAGAGACAATTTTTGACAATTTCCTTTTGATGGTGGGCGGGATCCCCTCTCGTTCTGGGGTGCCGTCTTATGACGTCGTCCCAGTGTCACTGCTCTCCCTAGGACACAGCTCTTTACCCATGTGATCGGCTGTGTCCAATCTTAGCGAATCACATGTAAATACGGAAGTGCCGTTTATCAGCTCTCCTCGCCTCACACTGACAGAGTGTGAGGTGAGGAGAGATGAATTGTGGCATCTCCTCACAGGGGAGACTGTAAAGATAATCAGGGCACTGTTCATTATTTACACCAATCGGTGCCCATCAGTGCCACCTATCAGTGGCCATCAATTCTGGTTATTGGTGCCTCCTCATCAGTGTCCTTCAGTGTAGCCTATCAGTGCCCGTCAGTGAGGGAGAAAATGTACTTATTTGCAAAATTTGTAGCTCTATTTGTAGGGAAAAGATTAGAACAATTTTATTTGGAAATAGCGCTCCATGACCGCGCAATTGTCATTCAAAATGTGACAGCACTGAAATCTGAAAATTGGCCTGGGCAGGAAGTGGGTGAAAGTGTCCACGGTTAAAAAATAAAAAAAATAGTGTCCCCCGATGTAAAAATTATAGGGCTGTTACTGATTAAAATTTTCGTGTTCGATTAATCGTGTTTTTTTTATTTTTTTTTATTAATTATAACGCACATACAGATCCAACTACTTTTAGCTGATCTCCTTGCAGGCCGATTCCCAGTGCAGCTACCAACCACTGGAAAAATGGATAGCAGGATACAAGAAACACACAAAGGCAGCGCTCGATGGGAATAGCATTAAAAGTTTTATAGTCTTCAAGTAGGTAACAAAATAAATATTGCACTGGAGATAAAATCAATGTAGCTACATAAACTGTAAAAATAGTGCGAGTAATACCTAACGGTAGCAAAAGCAGTCATAAAAACATGTAGCTAAGTATGATACTGGTATAAAAATGTGTACAACGATACCACTGCTGAATCCAGATGAGGAGGGGCTAACATCAGTCCATCGGCATGTAGATGTCCCGTGAAGGGAACTATCACAACTCCCAGTGGATGGCTGTAGAATCCCAGGTTGATAGAGGAAAGTGATAGAGGGAAGTGTAACAGCCCATGCGTGTGGCAGATAATAAGGTCCTGCCGGCATGCAGATATGAAGGCACAGCAAAGGAGCCCTTCAGATGGACACAGCAAGCTCTGCCGGTGTCCGTGGCGTCACCGGATCTCCGACGGAACTACCTGAAGACCCGGAAGCCGGCGGAGAGGTGAGTACTGATCAAAAGAATTTTGATCGATCAAAAAAATTTATCGATTAATCGAGGAATTAATAGTTAATTTCCACAGCCCTAAAAAATTACATTGCTAAAGGAAAAAAAAAAGTCAAATCACATTTAAAATGACCAATGGTTGCAATTACCAGGCACCCGGCTAGTGATTTTTTATTTTATTTTTTTAAAACCCGATGCAATCAAACCGCCCGCATCACCCAAAAAAAGCAAACAAAAAATGCTCTCACCGTCCATGAAGGCTGGCTGCCTACTGCAGGCTTTGCCGTTTGACAGTTCTTATATAGGTATGGGACAGCAGCATGCACCGGTCTGTTACGTCAGAAGGGGGGCGGTGCCACCAGGTGACGTAGCCAGGTGGCCCCGCCCCTTACCTATATAAGAACTGTCAAACGGCAGAGCCTGCAGAAGGCAGTCAGCCTTCATGGACTGTGGGAGCAATTTTTTTTTTTTTTTTTTTTACTAGCATTAGCACATTATGCCATTGCCTTGCAGGTAAGAAGAAAAAAAAATCCAGCGGTTTACAACCGCTTATACTACCTCCCGCCCGCTGTATGGACAAATGATGGCAGGCGGGATCCTCTGCTGTTCTGGGGGCACGCAGCAAGGCAATCGCAGGCACACTGTGTCACTGGGACACAGCGTGACCCCGCTCTCGGTAAAGAGCCGATGACATGGCTCTTTTCCCATGTGATCAGCTGTGTCCAATCACAGCTGATCACATGTAAAGAAGGAGATGCCATTTATCGGCTCCCCTCGCCTCACACTGACAGAGTGTGAGGAGAGGAGAGCCGATCGGTGGCATTTCCACACAGGGGAGACCTATACAGATAATCAGTGCCCTGATTATCAGTGCAGCCCCAACAGTGCTCAGCAGTGATGCCAGTCTGTGCCCATCAGTGATGCAAGTCAGTGCCCATCGGTGCCACCCATCAGTGCTGCCTATCCATGCCACCCATCATTGCTGTCTATCGGTGCCCATCAGTGCTGCCTATCCAATGACGCCCATCAGTGCAGCCTACCGATGCCACCCATCATTGCCCATAAGTGCTGCCCATCAGTGCCGCCTATCCAATGACGCCCATCTTTGCCCATAAGTATCGCCTATCAGTGCCACCTAACAGTACCCATCAGTGCTGCATATTACTGCCTCTTCATCAGTGCCATCTTATCAGTGCCCATCAGTACCACCCAATCAGTGACTACTCATCAGTACCATCCCATCAGTGCACATCGGTGAAGGAGAAAAAAGACTTATTTACTCAATTTTATGACCGAAACTAAGAAACTTTTTTTTTCAACATTTTCGGTCTTTCTTCCCAAGGGTGATTAAATACCACCAAAACAAAGCTCTATTTGTATGATAAAAATTTCATATGGGGTCCCCTATCCCCACTATTATATGTACTAGTGATGGAGCATTTGACTATGGCTATACGAAAAAATCCAGACATACAGGGGATAAAAGTTAAAGGAATAGAATACAAAATGTCTGTATATGCAGATGATCTGCTGCTACATATAAAGAATCCAACAATATCCATACCAAATTTTAATCCAAGAGTTTAACCGTTTCGGTAAGATGAGCAACTTTAAAGTAAACTATGACAAAACAGAAGCCTTGAACATTACACTCCTAAGTAAAGATATTGACAACTTAAAAAAAAATGTCTCCTTTAAATGGCAGACGGTAGCTGTTAAGTCCTTAGGAAGATACGTGCCCAAGTACTTAACGAAACTTCAAGAACTGAATTATCTACCAATAATACAAAAAATAATTAAGACACTCCAAAAATACGAAAGAATGGTTTTCTCCTGGATTGGAAGGATCAACATTATAAAAATGGATATACTTCCAAAACTTTTATTACATCAGCTCCGAAGAGCGATAGGGGCATTTATATGGGCTCATAAAACACCTCGTATCAGAAAAAATATACTGGTTAGGGCCAAAAAAAAAAATGGAGGTCTAGCACTTTCAGACTTCTCACTATATCTACAGGCGGTATTCATGGGGAGAATAGTGGACTGATTTCATAGTGCAAAAACCAAACAATGGGTGAAACTAGAGGAGGATATCACTGAAATAAAACTTAAATCACTACCATGGATAAATCGTAATTTACGACCCTCCATGAGAGAAATGCCGATGTTGGTATCCTCCACATTAAAGGCATGGGATGCAATGTTAAAAAAAATGAGAAGTGGTCCACACAAATTGGGCCAATGACACCTCTGTTTTGAAACCATGAGTTTCCACCAGCATTGAATGGTATAGAAACAAGAGTATTTACAAGAGTGGTCCAGATCCTGATTGAAGGTAAAATTCCCCCGATGGACTCCCTTGGTTTGGAATACAGGAACATGTGGATACAATAGCAACAACTTCGAACATATACTTAATCGCTAATAAAAAATGGGATATTAGATAGACCGGTTACAGACTTCGAGCAGTTATTAATACAGGAGGAAAGACCAACACATGTATTATCTGGAATATCCCAATACCTCCTCCCAAAAAACATCCGGAGGTTAGTGGGCTCTGGTTCCACCTTATTACGGCTAGAAGAAGAACTAACATATATAAATAGATGGGAGGAAGAACTGGAAAGGATCATTCCCAGATCGGATTGGGAAAGAGCTTTCCTAATAGCACATAGGCTATCAATATCCATGCCTCACCATACCTCACTGTGCCATTGCATGCCTCACTGTTCCCCTTGCATACCTCACTGTTCCCCCCGCATACCTCACTGTTCCCCCCGCATACCTCACTGTTCCCCCCGCATACCTCACTGTTCCCCCAACATACCTCACTGTGCCCCCCGCATACCTCACTGTGCCCCCTCGACGATCACTTACCTTATCCCTGATGTAGAATCTCCAGTCAGACCGCGGCCGTCCATTTTTCAAAAGCCGCGCCTCCTCCTCATACTGTTCCGTGATAGGCGGAACACTCAGCTTCCCAGCAGACACTGTGATAGGCGGAACACTAAACAGAGGCTCTGCTGGGAAGCTGAGTGTTCCGCCTATCACGGAACAGCATGAGGAGGAGGCGCGGCTTTTGAAAAATGGACGGCCGCGGTCTGAGATTCTAAGGTAAGGTCAGGTACCGGCGTATAAGACGACCCCCCGGCTTTTGACAGGATTTTTAGGGGTTAAAAAGTCGTCTTATACGCCGGAAAATACGGTATGCATAAAATGAATAGTGAAAATGACAAGACATGCTGGAGATGTCATAATGCAAAAGGTACAATGTCTCATATATGGTACTACTGCCCGGAAGCCTTGATATTCTGGACTAAGATTTACAATATACATCATAAAATCACGGGAATTAATATTCAACCAGATGTATTAGCTTCTCTCTTGTCTATGATTCCTGGGTCCATAAAAACTATAAAGAGGGGCATTCTAAGACACATGTTGGTAGCAGCGCGCACAATTATAGCCCGGAATTGGAAGAAAACGGGGATGCTCTCAATTGGAGAATGGATATGCGAAATGGGCGAGATGCCTACTCTGGAGATAACGATAGAAGTAGAAGCGGACCTTAACCACTTGCCGACTGCCGCACGCCGATGTACATCGGCAGAATGGCACGGGCAGGCATATGGGCGTACAGGTACGTTCCTTTAAATTTGCCGCCCTGCGAGTGTGGCTGCGGGCAGGGCTGGACTGGGACAAAAATTTGGCCCTGGCCTTCATTCAGATCGGCCCACTTTAATTCAATAAAACGCCCACCAAAAGGCCCCTACATCCATTATTGTATATCATGAGAGGGTGAGAGAGAGGGAGGGTTGGGTGAGAGAGGGGGTGAGTGTAAGAGAGATGGAGTGAGTGTAGGACCCCTTTCACACTGAGGCGTTTTTGGGCTAAAAATAGAGCCTGAAAAACGCCTCCGCTGCAGTCCCAGTGTGAAAGCCTGAGTGCTGTCACACTGGGGCGCTGCCAGGGCGTTAAAAAAAGTCCTCCAAGTAGCATCTTTGGGGCGGTGGGAGACGGGGGGAGCTGAGAGACAGAGGGGGGGGGGAGCTGAGAGACAGAGGGGGGGGAGCTGAGAGACAGAGGGGGGGGAGCTGAGAGACAGAGGGGGGGGAGCTGAGAGACAGAGGGGGGGGAGCTGAGAGACAGAGGGGGGGGAGCTGAGAGACAGAGGGGGGGAGCTGAGAGACAGAGGGGGGGAGCTGAGAGAGAGGAGGGGCTAAAAGAGGGGGGGACAGAGACACGGGGACTGAGAGACAGAGGGGGGGAGCTGAGAGACAGGAGGGATCTGAGAGACAGAGGAGGGGTCTGAGAGACAGAGGAGGGGTCTGAGAGACAGAGGGGGGGTCTGAGAGACAGAGGGGGGGTCTGAGAGACAGAGGGGGGGTCTGAGAGACAGAGGGGGGGTCTGAGAGACAGAGGGGGGGGTCTGAGAGACAGAGGGGGGGTCTGAGAGACAGAGGGGGGGGTCTGAGAGACAGAGAGGGGGTCTGAGGGAGCTGAGAGACAGAGGGGGGAGCTGAGAGACAGAGGGGGGAGCTGAGAGACAGAGGGGGGAGCTGAGAGACCGAGGGGGGAGCTGAGAGACCGAGGGGGGAGCTGAGAGACCGAGGGGGGAGCTGAGAGACCGAGGGGGGAGCTGAGAGACCGAGGGGGGAGCTGAGAGACCGAGGGGGGGAGCTGAGAGACCGAGGGGGGGAGCTGAGAGACTGAGGGGGGGAGCTGAGAGACTGAGGGGGGGAGCTGAGAGACTGAGGGGGGGAGCTGAGAGACTGAGGGGGGAGCTGAGAGACTGAGGGGGGGAGCTGAGAGACTGAGGGGGGTCTGAGAGACAGAGGAGGGGCTAAAAGAGGGGGGTCTGAGAGACAGAGGAGGGGTCTGAGAGACAGAGGAGGGGTCTGAGAGACAGAGGAGGGGAGATGAGAGACAGAGGAGGGGAGATGAGAGACAGAGGAGGGGTCTAAGAGACAGAGGAGGGGTCTAAGAGACAGAGGAGGGGTCTAAGAGACAGAGGAGGGGTCTAAGAGACAGAGGGGGGTCTGAGAGACAGAGGGGGGTCTGAGAGACAGAGGAGGGGGCTAAAAGAGGGAGGGACTGAGAGACAGGGGGGTCTGAGAGACAGAGGGAGGGGTCTGAGAGACAGAGGAGGGGTTTGAGAGACAGAGGAGGGGGGACTGAGAGAGAGGGGGGCTGAGAGATAGTGTGGGGGCGGAGAGACAGAGGAGGGGGCTGAAAGAGGGGGGACTGAGAGACAGAGGGGGCAGAGAGACAGGGGAATCATAACTACCACCATTTTATTATCTTGGGTGGCTGCTTTCAGAACATATATCATGTTTTGGAGTTTTTACATAATCTCCAGACCTAAAATACATTTTTCAAACATGTTAGAAAAAAAGCAAAAACCACCCTGGCAGTGAATGGGCTTGATAGATGTACTATCACTGAGGCGTTTTTGGGCTGTCACACTGGGGCGCTGCCAGGGCGTTAAAAAAAGTCCTCCAAGTAGCATCTTTGGGGCGGTGGGAGACGGGGGGAGCTGAGAGACAGAGGGGGGGAGCTGAGAGACAGAAGGGGGAGCTGAGAGACAGAGGGGGGAGCTGAGAGATCGAGGGGGGAGCTGAGAGACAGAGGAGGGGCTAAAAGAGGGGGGGGACTGAGAGACACAGGGACTGAGAGACAGAGGGGGGAGCTGAGAGACAGAGGAGGGGTCTGAGAGACAGAGGGGGGGAGCTGAGAGACAGAGGAGGGGTCTGAGAGACAGTCGAGGGGGAGCTGAGAGACAGAGGGGGGGAGCTGAGAGACAGAGGGGGGGAGCTGAGAGACAGAGGGGGGGAGCTGAGAGACAGAGGGGGGAGCTGAGAGACAGAAGGGGGAGCTGAGAGACAGAAGGGGGAGCTGAGAGACAGAAGGGGGAGCTGAGAGACAGAGGGGGGAGCTGAGAGACAGAGGGGGGAGCTGAGAGACAGAGGGGGGAGCTGAGAGACAGAAGGGGGAGCTGAGAGACAGAAGGGGGAGCTGAGAGACAGAAGGGGGAGCTGAGAGACAGAGGGGGGAGCTGAGAGACAGAGGGGGGAGCTGAGAGACAGAGGGGGGAGCTGAGAGACAGAAGGGGGAGCTGAGAGACAGAAGGGGGAGCTGAGAGACAGAGGGGGGAGCTGAGAGACAGAGGGGGGAGCTGAGAGACAGAGGGGGGAGCTGAGAGACAGAGGGGGAGCTGAGAGACAGAGGGGGAGCTGAGAGACAGAGGGGGGAGCTGAGAGACAGAGGGGGGAGCTGAGAGACAGAGGAGGGGCTAAAAGAGGGGGGGGACTGAGAGACACAGGGACTGAGAGACAGAGGGGGGGAGCTCAGAGACAGAGGGGGGGAGCTGAGAGACAGAGGGGGGGAGCTGAGAGACAGAGGGGGGGGAGCTGAGAGACAGAGGGGGGGGAGCTGAGAGACAGAGGGGGGGAGCTGAGAGACAGAGGGGGGGAGCTGAGAGACAGAGGGGGGGTCTGAGAGACAGAGGGGGGGGTCTGAGAGACAGAGGGGGGGTCTGAGAGACAGAGGGGGGGGTCTGAGAGACAGAGGGGGGGAGCTGAGAGACAGAGGGGGGGAGCTGAGAGACAGAGGGGGGTAGCTGAGAGACAGAGGGGGGGAGCTGAGAGACAGAGGAGGGGACTGAGAGACACAGGGACTGAGAGACAGAGGGGGGGAGCTGAGAGACAGAGGGGGGGAGCTGAGAGACAGAGGGGGGGAGCTGAGAGACAGAGGGGGGGAGCTGAGAGACAGAGGAGGGGTCTGAGAGACAGAGGGGGGAGCTGAGAGACAGAGGGGGGAGCTGAGAGACAGAGGGGGGAGCTGAGAGACAGAGGGGGGAGCTGAGAGACAGAGGGGGGAGCTGAGAGACAGAGGGGGGAGCTGAGAGACAGAGGAGGGGCTAAAAGAGGGGGGGACTGAGAGACACAGGGACTGAGAGACAGAGGGGGGGAGCTGAGAGACAGAGGGGGGGAGCTGAGAGACAGAGGGGGGGAGCTGAGAGACAGAGGGGGGGAGCTGAGAGACAGAGGGGGGGAGCTGAGAGACAGAGGGGGGGAGCTGAGAGACAGAGGAGGGGTCTGAGAGACAGAGGAGGGGTCTGAGAGACAGAGGGGGGGGAGCTGAGAGACAGAGGGGGGAGCTGAGAGACAGAGGGGGGAGCTGAGAGACAGAGGGGGGAGCTGAAAGACAGAGGGGGAGCTGAGAGACAGAGGAGGGGCTAAAAGAGGGGGGGACTGAGACAGAGGGGGGAGCTGAGAGACAGAGGGGGGGGGCTGAGAGACAGAGGGGGGGGGCTGAGAGACAGAGGGGGGGGGGCTGAGAGACAGAGGGGGGGGGCTGAGAGACAGAGGGGGGGGGCTGAGAGACAGATGGGGGGGGGCTGAGAGACAGAGGGGGGGGCTGAGAGACTGAGGGGGGAGCTGAGAGACTGAGGGGGGGCTAAAAGAGGGGGTCTGAGAGACAGGAGGGGCTGAGAGACAGAGGAGGGGTCTGAGAGACAGAGGAGGGGTCTGAGAGACAGAGGAGGGGTCTGAGAGACAGAGGGGGGGATCTGAGAGACAGAGGGGGGGGATCTGAGAGACAGAGGGGGGGGATCTGAGAGACAGAGGGGGGGATCTGAGAGACAGAGGGGGGAGCTGAGAGACAGAGGAGGAGAGCTGAGAGACAGAGGAGGAGAGCTGAGAGACAGAGGAGGAGAGCTGAGAGACAGAGGGGGGGTCTGAGAGACAGAGGGGGGGTCTGAGAGACAGAGGGGGGGTCTGAGAGACAGAGGGGGGGAGCTGAGAGACAGAGGGGGGGAGCTGAGAGACAGAGGGGGGGAGCTGAGAGACAGAGGGGGGGAGCTGAGAGACAGAGGGGGGGAGCTGAGAGACAGAGGGGGGGAGCTGAGAGACAGAGGGGGGGAGCTGAGAGACAGAGGGGGGGAGCTGAGAGACAGAGGAGGGGTCTGAGAGACAGAGGAGGGGGAGCTGAGAGACAGAGGGGGGAGCTGAGAGACAGAGGGGGGAGCTGAGAGATCGAGGGGGGAGCTGAAAGACAGAGGGGGAGCTGAGAGACAGAGGAGGGGCTAAAAGAGGGGGGGACTGAGACAGAGGGGGGAGCTGAGAGACAGAGGGGGGAGCTGAAAGACAGAGGGGGAGCTGAGAGACAGAGGAGGGGCTAAAAGAGGGGGGGACTGAGACAGAGGGGGGAGCTGAGAGACAGAGGGGGGGAGCTGAGAGACAGAGGGGGGGGGCTGAGAGACAGAGGGGGGGGGGCTGAGAGACAGAGGGGGGGGGCTGAGAGACAGAGGGGGGGGGCTGAGAGACAGATGGGGGGGGGCTGAGAGACAGAGGGGGGGGCTGAGAGACAGAGGGGGGGGCTGAGAGACTGAGGGGGGAGCTGAGAGACTGAGGGGGGGCTAAAAGAGGGGGGCTGAGAGACAGGAGGGGCTGAGAGACAGAGGAGGGGTCTGAGAGACAGAGGAGGGGTCTGAGAGACAGAGGAGGGGTCTGAGAGACAGAGGAGGGGTCTGAGAGACAGAGGGGGGGATCTGAGAGACAGAGGGGGGGGATCTGAGAGACAGAGGGGGGGATCTGAGAGACAGAGGGGGGGATCTGAGAGACAGAGGGGGGGATCTGAGAGACAGAGGGGGGAGCTGAGAGACAGAGGAGGAGAGCTGAGAGACAGAGGAGGAGAGCTGAGAGACAGAGGAGGAGAGCTGAGAGACAGAGGGGGGGTCTGAGAGACAGAGGGGGGGTCTGAGAGACAGAGGGGGGGTCTGAGAGACAGAGGAGGGAGCTAAAAGAGGGAGGGACTGAGAGACAGGGGGGTCTGAGAGACAGAGGGAGGGGTCTGAGAGACAGGAGGGGTTTGAGAGACAGAGGAGGGGGGACTGAGAGACAGAGGGGGGCTGAGAGATAGTGTGGGGGCGGAGAGACAGAGGAGGGGGCTGAAAGAGGGGGGACTGAGAGACAGAGGGGGCAGAGAGACAGAGGGGAATCATAACTACCACCATTTTATAATCTTGGGTGGCTGCTTTCAGAACATATATCATGTTTTTACATAATCTCCAGACCTAAAATACATTTTTCAAACATGTTAGAAAAAAAGCAAAAACCACCCTGGCAGTGAATGGGCTTGATAGATGTACTGTAAGGCTTCCAGAGTATCTAGTAGGCCTTATGCTGCGTACACACGATCATTATTCACGGCGGTTAAAAAATTGCCGTGAATAATGTAATTAAAAACGAGGGAACGGCTTGTTCCCCACACACGGTCGTTTTTCACGTCGTTTTTTCTCTTGTCGAGCAGAAAACATGTCGAAAAAAACGACGAGAAAAATTAGAACATGTTCTAATTTTTCTCGTCGTTTTTAATGCCGTTTTTCTCGTCGAAAAAAACGACAGCCCACAGACGATCGTTTTTCTCGTCGAATGGGAAAAATTTTGTTTTTCTCGACGAGAAAAACGGCCGTGTGTACGCGGCATTAAAGTCAGCTGCAGCATTCTCTCTAGGTGGGATGAGCTCAGGTGTGTTTTCGGATCCTAGTCTGAACCCACCTGAGCTATCCTGCTAGGAAGCCATCACTGCAGGCTGACAATCGTAAGTGGCTGAGGCATTTTCTGAACCACAGCCGCATGTATGCATGTGGCTGTGGGGCAGAGAACGCCTCGCCCACTTATGATTGATAGGGCACTGTGACGAGAGGCTATGTCAGGTTGGCTGTACAGGGCCCTGTGATTTCTAACAGCTGCCCTGGTTACAATGAATGTTTTATGATATCTTTCAGAGCGGAAGCCTCTGGGATGATAATATTGTTGTTAAAGAAGAGTATAAAGAGGAGGATGAGGAGTATGGAGTGATGGAGGAATTTTCAGAAGGACACAAGGATATGGTGGAGCCACCTAATACCAGGAACCCACCAGAGAGATGTCCCCGTCCTCTGTATTCCCGGGATTCCACACAGGAAGGTCACACCATCCCTCACCATCATCAGGTGGGTGGAATGAAATATGTGGAACATAGACACGTGGAGATAATGTGTGGATTTTGCTTGTAAGGTTATATGTACAGATATTATTGTCCATCCTTCTCTTGGTTTAGGGCAAAAATCTGAGAGATATAAAAGTTGAGTGTAAAGCAGAAGAAGAAGAGAGATATATGAGGGATGATCGTCAGTCTATGGAGGAGGATGGACTAACGGGGACATTTATAGAGGAGGACACTCCTACAGAGATCAGCACAGGTGGGTCATAACTCTAAATAAATTCCTCCACCCATACTGCTCACTGATTGGTCCGGAGTAGGGCAAGGACTGGGAGGAGTCAATAACCCAATGATGGTGATCTTCAGGATCAGTCCAGTCTTCATTTTGTTGTCCCCCCCCCATGCTCACTCTCTGACCTCTGGTGGGGCTCAGCCCCGCTGTTATTCATGACTAAATCATGGACTAAATAAGGAAGTGCAGTACTTCTTGTGTTGGGAAGATGACAATGAGTGATAGAGGGGGTGGGAACACTCGTCCTATAATCCCCTCATCACTGTCACTCCTATAAAAGACAGTTCTCTTTGTTTCCTCACTCTCTAAGGTCCATGAATAAAGAAATGAACTGGTAGGAGATCCTGGTTTAAGTGAACCAATCTGCTCTTGTCTAGTAATAATCTTTTCGTCTTTCAGGACAGCCACAATTGAGAGACATAGGCTCCTCCCCTTCCTCAGGAAACACTGTGCCAGCACATAAATTCTCACTTCCCCTGCCGGACCTCAGTTGTTAGTGTTTCCTCCGACGGGGAGACACTGTGCAGGGAACCAGGCCGGTCAGTCAGGGGATGGAGGCCAAAACTTTTTTACCCGATAAAGGAAGCAGGGGCTTTCAGGGTACAAGGTGGGGTACATACCCGCCTCTTGGAAAGCCACCCCATCCTCGTTGAGCGCGGCAGCAGGCTGAGGGGGACCCCTATCGCGTCCACAGGGCCGCAGCAGGGAGGGATCCTAGCTCTCCCTGTATACTATACAGGCCGCATTTTTTTTTTGGAACCAGCAGCCCGGACGGCGGGTGACGGAGGGATGGATGCTTTCCCTTTGACCCGTGACTTCCGGTTCCGGGAGCTGATAGGGGGCTGGGCACAAGCTGGAGAGAGTCGGGACGCGCACAGGCAGCGTGAGAGGCAGCCACCTGCAGTCATGTCGGAAGCGGACGCTCAGACGACACACAGTGACACTACCTCCAGCCTTCCTAAGGTAAGAGTACCCTGGGGAGGGGTCTAGGATTGCCCCTCCATACATGGTTCCTGTCTATGGGGGGGCAGACCCCCTGGGTGGTCAGGGGGGGGAGGAGGCTCTGATTCTTGCATACTAAAAGTATCAATGCACTCCCGGGGTTGTATCTGTCTGCTTCAGTTGTTGTTTTTTTTCTGCATTTTTGGTACATGTATTTCAGAAAGCTACAGAAAAGTCAGTCAACCCATACCTCTAGAAGGAAGTGTGCCTCCTGTAGGGACATTCTAGGGGAATCATGGGTAAAGGTCTTATGCAAGGGCTGCATGGACACCCTAGTTAGAGAGAGGGATTCTGAGCAGGAGTCAGGACTAGCAGCTTCTGTAAAGGAACTCTCGTCCACCTTTTCATCCTTTTAAAACTCTCTTTGAAAAGTTTCAACTCCCCTCTAATCCCGTCTCCCAGGATACAACCCCACCACTGGCTCAGGGCTCTGCACTGCCACTACTCCTAGGGCAGAGGAGGCTTCAGGCCCTTCCGGTGTGGAACAGGCACAACCAGATAGTGCCACCTCCGATTCTCAAGAGGAATCAGAGGGAGGGGGCCAGGACGGTGAGTCCAGGAGGCCCTCCAGATATAAATTGTCCCTGGATGAGGTAGAGGACCTCTTGGGGGGCAATCTACACAACTCTTGGTTTCCAGACCGACAAAAAAACTCTCACCCTCCATGACCAAATGTGCAAGGGTCTGGGGGAGCAGAAGAAAAGGGTCTGGGGGAGCAGAAGAAAAAGGTCTTCCCAGTACATGAAGTACTGGTCGAAACTGTAAGAAAAGAATGTCAGGATCCTGAAAGGAAGCCCTTTTTTTCCAGGTTCCTAAAAGGAAGATTTCCTTGAATAGATCCCGTGTCTATTTGGAACAAGAACCCCAAATTACATGCGGCCTTCTCCCAGGTCTCCAGAAACACTGATCTGGCGTTTGAGATCATGGGAGCCTTGGCTCATGTCATGTACAAGAGGAAAAAGACATGGGACTCTACAATTGGGAATCTAAAGCCAGAAATGGCTGTTACAGTTGTGGCGCGCAACTTAGAGCACTGGCTCTCTAAAATCCAGGAGCACATTGAAGCAGGAACGGCCAAGGAAACCATCTTATCCTCCTTCCCTACAATCCTGCGAGGAATTGCTTATATAGCGGACGCCTCAGCGGAATCAGTCCGCAGGTCGGCAGCCCTGGCTAACTCTGCCAGAAGAGCCCTCTGGCTCAAAACTTGGCGAGGTGACAGCGCCTCTAAGGCCAAGTTATGTGGGATACCCCTGAAGGGAGACCTACTTTTTGACCCAGGTCTAGAAACTGTTCTAGACCGTGCGGCAGATAAGAAAAAGTTCTTCCCACTCATACGGAAGACCCCAGTGCAGAAAAAGGGGTTTTGTCTGCAAAGACGAAGGGAGGCCCCCAAGCCAGAAGGGCAAAAGAAAACTTGGACCCCTAAAGGCAAGGGCAGAGGAGGGGCGATTTTTCGCCCTCCTGAGCAGCCCCGTAAGAACCCATGACTTTCCAGTCAGGGTGGGGGGAAGACTGGGGACCTTCCTCCCACAAAAGGGAGACAATTTCTCCCAACCAGTTCATCCTGGGGGTCATAAGAAGGGGGTACCGTCTAGAATTTGCAAGACCACCCCCCCCCAGAGATACCTGGTCACACAGCTACCCAAATGCAAGGAAAAGTCCGAAGCCTTGTTGGGGGCCTTAAGGGATCTGGAAAATCAAAGCTTAGTCCGCAGAGTTCCAGAGGCGGAGGAAGGGATTCTATTCACACATTTTTGTTGTGAGTAAACCCTCAGGAAAATTCAGACTAATTCTGAATTGAAAACTCCTGAACAAATCAATTACATACAAAAGATTCCGCATGGAGTCGGTATTTACAGTCAGAGCCCTTCTCCCCCACAACTGCTTCATGGTATCTCTGGATCTCAGGGACGCGTATCTACATGTCCCGATCGCAGAAAACTCTCAGGGTTTTCTGCGACTAGCGGTAGACCTAGATGGAACAATAGTACATCTACAGTTCCAAGCTCTGCCATTCGGGCTATCCTCATCGCCCCGAATATTTACCAAAGCTCTTGGCAGAACCCGTAGCGTTTCTGCGACTCCAGGGAGTGTCCATAATAGCTTACCTGGACGACCTGCTCCTATTCGCAGCATCTCCCAGAGCAGCTATCCAGAGATCTGCAAATGACAAAGAAGGTCCTAACAGACCTGGGGTGGCTACTGAACTTAGAGAAGTCCAGCCTGATCCCATCACAACGTATGACATACCTGGGATATTTGTTGGACTCAACTCTCTTAAGAGTGTTTCTCCCGATGGAGAAGGTCTTAAAGCTAGAGCAGTGGCCTCCCTCCAGTGCAACCAACAGGTCTTGATAAGATCTCTGATGTCAACGCTAGGTCTATTGACATCTACCCTCCCAGCAGTCCAAGGGGCAGGACTACACTTTTGCCCCTGCAGGCCTTCGTTCTAAGTGTGTGGGACCACAGTCTAGAGATTCTAGACACCTTAGTTCAGGTACCAGATCAGGTAAAAAGATCCCTCTGGTGGTGGAGGAAGGTAACAAACCTGTCGCAGGGATGTCTGTAGCTTATCCCGGTGTCTCGGGTGGTAACCACAGACGCAAGTGGCAAGGGCTGGGGGGCACACCTGGGATCCCTTCCAGCACAGGGCATCTGGAAGTTCGAAGAACTAAAGAGATTGTCCAACTGGAAGGAGCTGAAGGCAGTTGGTATGGATCTCAGGTTTTTCCAAGAGGAACTCCAGGGTCACCACACTCAGGTGAGGTCGGACAATTCATCGGCCGTAGCTTACCTAAACAAGCAGGGCGGCACGAGAAGCGGAGTTCTGTCGGCCCTAGCAGCAGACATTCTGGGCTGGGCCGAGATCAACACTCTCTCACTCTCAGCAGTCTTTCTGAGAGGCGAGAAAAATGTGATGGCAGACTTTCTCAGTCAAAGGCAACTGAGAGCGAGCGAATGGGTCCTCAATCAGGAGGTCTTCAGTCTCTTGGCCAGAAGATGGGGACCACCAGAGGTGGACCTTTTTGCGTCAAAAGAAAACCCCCTGTTTTTTCTCTTTAAACAAAGGAGAGGGAGCACTGGGAGTGGACGCACTGACCCAAAGCTGGCAGTTCAGAATGTGTTGTTACGCATTCCCGCCACCAGTATTATTACCGGCAGTTCTGAGAAAGTTTCAGATGGATGACACTTCTCTGATCCTAGTGGCGCCACATTGGCCCAAGAGGGCATGGTTCTCAGTTATCGATTCTCAAACAGCTGGCTGTAGAACCTCCCTTATTCCTACCACCTCGAGAGGATCTCCTCTCACAGGGTCCAGTCCTCTGCCCACAGGTACACAAATGGAAGCTAGCAGCCTGGCTACTGAGAAAGGGCATACTAAAATCTAAGGGTTTTTCAGAAAGATTAATTGCCACCCTTCTTAATAGCAGGAAAGAGGAGACACGCCAAATCTACAGAAAGGTCTGGCTCCGCTTTAATGAGTGGTGCGTAGGATGCTCCTGTTCGGTGCAGAGCCCCACAG
Source organism: Rana muscosa (assembly GCA_029206835.1). Classification (NCBI taxonomy): domain Eukaryota; kingdom Metazoa; phylum Chordata; class Amphibia; order Anura; family Ranidae; genus Rana; species Rana muscosa. Next base: position 32,410,107 of record JARGYO010000094.1, read on the forward strand.
CCATTCTAGAATTCCTACAGTGTGGAGCAGATAGGGGGCTCTCCATAAGTACCCTCAAGGGTCAAATTTCAGCACTCACACAGTGGATACTTAGAAAAACCTCTGGTCACCAACCTCTGGGTAGACAGGTTTTTCAGGGCTCTATCTAGACAGAGACCGGCTCAGGGCCCACCCTTCCCCAGTTGGGACCGGTCTCTGGTTTTACAGACCCCAACGGGTGCTCCCTTTGAGCCTTTAGACGAGAGTCTCTACTAAAATGAACTGACCTTAAAAACAGGATTTTTGGTTGAAGTGACCACTGCTAAGAGGGTCAGCGAGATAGAAGCCTTATCTGTTAGACCCCCTTTTTGCGTTATTTTCCCAGATCGGGTCGTTTTTAAAACCGATACAGCATTTTTACCCAAGGTGACTTTGAGATTCCATAGAAGTCAAGAGGTAGTTTTACCTTCTTTTTGTCCCAACCCCTCAGGTGAAAGGGAGTTGAGGTTTCATACTTTGGACATCAGGAGATGCATCCTGTACTACCTAGATGATGGAGAATCATGTCTTCTGATGCTGCTGCACCTCAGTGCAGCGTTCGACACAGTAGACCACAAAACTCTACTCATTTTCCTTAAAGAAGTAGCAGGAGTCGCAGACCCTGACCTACCCTGGTTCGCATCCTTCCTAGATAATTGTTCCCAGACAGTAAAATTAGGAGCCTTCACCTCTGAAACTTGCGCAATTTCTTGCGGAGTCCCTCAAGGATCACCCGTCACCCGTGCTCTTTAACATCTACCTCCGCCCACTCCTCAAAATCATCAGCAAACAGGACCTGTGCTACCACTCATACGCTGACGACACCCAACTCTACTTTCGTATCACCGGAAAGAAAAAACCAAAGAGAGACAAACTCTCACAAAGCGGGATTTTGAGGGGAGATACCAGTTTTGTTAAAGGTGAGTACACTTGAGACGGTAAGTATATAGAAAAATAAATTTATTCATAACATCTTAAAATTACAGCAATACAAAATAATATCATAAAAGCTTGGAAACAAAGAACTAGAATGTGCAAATAGCCGACCTGTTTCGCACGGCTGTGCTTCGTCAGGGCTTAGCACTTCTCTGTTATCTCATCAAGTCTATAAGACATAAGAATTTGTAATTAGTATCAAACAGAAATAGAGTATCAAGATATACATACATTTGTTACATAATCTTTAATGCATAGTAACAAGCTTACAAAAGAGTTTTAACGTGCTCACCTAGTTCACTCCAAGTAGATTGTATGGAAACGCACTCCACCGAACATGCGCATCAATGAAGCGACAACCGACCCAAATCGTAATGTGGCTTAACCGATGGATGCCAGATCCAAGCGGGATGAAATATAGGGGTTTTGACCATGTGGGCTGACCAAATATTGTTAATATATACTGGTCTAGAACAAAATAAGAAAAGGGGAAAACCATATAGTGAACAATATATGTGTATATATATATATCTATATATTTATCCCACTAAACTACAGGGTCTACTACTAAATTAGAGATAAATGAGCCCTGGAGCCTGGTGTACTACAAATTACTATGGTAACATGGAAAAATCAATACCAGAGGGTGTGAAACGAATCACCTAATAGAACGTAAATAAGAACAAGATTCCCTCTAGGGCCATATTTTACTCACCACAATATGTCATCAAATGATGACATGATATGTGATTGGATAGCAAAGGGCAGAGTAAATAGGGGCTATATATACAAGCATGTGGGCTAATAGCATTAGGTAGTAACCAAGCAAAGTAATAATAATTATTAATTAGAGTGGCCAAAAGACAGACAATGCATTCACCATAAATATGGTAAGCAAAGGTCCCCACTAATGTAACGGCCAGACCATATTTGCTAGGGGTAATAAGAGTAGATTGGTTCAAATATAGCCTCAATATCTGCTTAAAGTCCCCCTCGTATCTAATGCGATGCCACAGGGAGATCCACGTAAGTATTCCTGGTCTGAAGTCCTGCGGTCAACGGATGCAGCAAGATGGTGCACGTCCGCTACCGCCGACTGCACCATCTTAAATGTACATAGTCACCCGGAAGTGAAGAGTCGAGAACGACCCCTGACATCATTTCCGGTCCGGGTGTCACTGTGCCGCGCATGCGCGAGCGTAATGACGCAGACGCGATCCGCCGTCCAAAGGAAATGGACGGAGGATGGGAGAAGGGGGAAGGAATTCCCCTTAATCCACAGCATAGGACACACGGAAATCCCCTTACAATCCAAACCTTTCGTATCACCGGTAAAAAAGACCAATATCACGGATTGGAAAATTGCCTCACATTGATCGATGATTAGATGACTTGAGAGTTTCCTCAAACTCAATGGATCCAAAACAGAACTTCTTCTTCTCCACGCAAACCGAAAGACAAAAACTAAAAAACTTCTTGGACACCACCCACCATCCTTGGACAGACCATTACCCTGAGCACCAAAGTCAAAAGTCTCTGAGTCATCTTTGACTCGGAGATGTCGATGGAGGCACAAATAGGATCAGTAGTCAGCGGATCTCATCATCTCCTCCGCCTGCTGCGTAGACTCATCCGCTTCATCCCAGAAGAGGACACCGCAGTAGTAGTTGGAACAATTATCAACTCCCGACTCGACTACGCAAACTCCCTCTACCTCAGACTACCCAAATACCAGATTTCGCGCCTACAAGTCGTCCAGAACATGGCAGCCAGACTGGTAACGGGAAAAAAACATGGGAATCCATCACCCCTTCACTGAGGACCCTTCATTGGATAACCATAAAAGGATCGGGTCACATTCAAGACCCTCTGTCTCACTCACAAGTGCACACAAGGAAACGCTCCTCAATATTTATGCGAGAAGATAAAAACACTACACCCCCAATCGCATTCTCCGATCAACCAACCAAAACCTCCTCCACATCCCCAAGTCCTGCTACAAAACAAAGGGAGAACGAAGATTTGCAGTCCAAGGACCACGACTATGGAACGCTCTACCCACGGACATCCGCATGGAAGAAAACCATCGGGCCTTCGGGAAAAAACTCTTCTGATGGATCAGGACGTCACTGGATACAAAGCGCCTTGAGGCAATTTAGTTCGCATTTGTAGCGCTATACAAGTTATTCACTCACTCACTCACCTAGAGCGGGCAAAAGCATTTAGAAAGTCAGACTCATTTATTTTGTTTTCTGGGGCCAGAAAAGGGTAAAAGCATCTCGACGCACCATTGCCAGATGGCTCAGAGCAACCATTGGGCGGGCATATACTCTAGCTGGGTTAGAGATCCCTACGGGGATAAAGGCACACTCTACCAGAGCTTTGGCAGCTTCTCAGGCAGAAAAGGCTGGAGTAACACCAGAACAGATATGCAAGGCAGCAACATGGTCCAGCTACGCCACTTTTGTAAAACACTACAGAGTGGACCTGGTGTCAGCAGGTGAGCAAGCCTTTGGGTGAAAGTTTCTGCATGCTGTAGTCCCACCCTAGCTGGTAAGTGCTCGTCTATCCTCTCATTGTGGCTGTCCTGAAAGACGTAAAGGGAAAATTAGAGTTACGCTTACCGGTAACGTCTTTTCAAGTAGTCTTTCAGGACAGCCCTAGTTACCCACCCGAAAAATTGGGGGGTCTCATAAAAGACCGGAACGCAGCATGATAATGTAATAGTATGTTATTAATGTGTTCTTGTGTCTCCCCAGCTGGCCAGGGGTGATCTTGAAAAAACTGATGTCTGGCAGGGGAAGTGAGAATTTATGTGCTGGCGCAGCGTTTCCTGAGGAAGGGGAGGAGCCTATGTCTCTCAATTGTGGCTGTCCTGAAAGACTACTGGAAAAGACGTTACCGGTAAGCGCAACGCTAATTTTTATTTCTATTTTAGTAGATGGACGGGAGATGAGGAAAACCTCAGAGGATTGTCTCACTTTGTCTCCAGACTGTAAAGTAGAAGATGAGGACATCACACAGTATAGTCCAGGAGAAAACCCGACTACCTCTTATGTCCATCCGGCACCACACAGTGTAGATGGACCATCGTATTCCTCTTATCCTGAGGAACCTCAGACTGTGCGGGACGGTGCCGGACCATCGTATTCCTCTTATCCTGAGGAGCCTCAGACTGTGCGGGACGGTGCCGGACCATCGTATTCCTCCTATCCTGAGGAACTTCAGACTGTGCGGGACGGTGCCGGACCATCGTATTCCTCTTATCCTGAGGAACCTCAGACTGTGAGGGACGGTGCCGGACCATCGTATTCCTCTTATCCTGAGGAACCTCAGACTGTGCGGGACGGTGCCGGACCATCGTATTCCTCCTATCCTGAGGAACTTCAGACTGTGCGGGACGGTGCCGGACCATCGTATTCCTCTTATCCTGAGGAACCTCAGACTGTGCGGGACGGTGCCGGACCATCGTATTCCTCTTATCCTGAGGAACCTCAGACTGTGCGGGACGGTGCCGGACCATCATATTCCTCTTATCCTGAGGAACCTCACACTGTGCGGGACGGTGTCGTCCTTCCAACAGATAGGAGGTTTTCCTGTACTGAGTGCGGGAAGGGTTTCCGTTTTATTTCCACCCTTAATGTGCATAAAAGAACTCACACAGGTGAGAAGCCATATTCCTGCCCTGAGTGCGGCAAATGTTTTTCAGAGAAGTCCCATCTTCTCATACATGAGAGATCTCATACGGGTGAGAAGCCTTATTCATGTCCTGAGTGCGGAAAATGTTTTTCAGAGAAGTCCTCTCTTAATAAGCATCAGAGAGTTCATACTGGCGAGAAGCCGCATTCCTGTTCTGAGTGCGGAAAATGTTTTTCAGGGAAGTCCAATCTTTATACGCATCAGAAGTCTCATACTGGGGAAAAAAATTATTTCTGTTCTGAGTGTGGGAAATATTTTTCACAGAAGACCCATCTTACCAGACATCAGATATCCCACAAGGGTGAGAAGCCTTTTTCCTGTCCTGAGTGTGGGAAATGTTTTACAAGGAAGTCTGATCTATACAGACATCAGAGATTGCACACGGGTGAGAAGCCGTATTCCTGTTCTGAGTGCGGGAAATGTTTTTCAGACAAGTCCGCTCTTTCCACACATCAGAGATTCCACACAGGTGAGAAGATGTATTCCTGTCCTGAGTGTGGAAAATATTTTTCAGTGAAGTCCAACCTTTACAAACATCAGAAATTACACACGGGGGAAAAGCTGTATTCCTGTTCTGAGTGTGGGAAATGTTTTGTACGAACATCAAATCTTGTCAGACATCAGAGGTCTCACACGGGGGAGAAGCCGTATTCCTGTCCTGAGTGCGGCAAATGTTTTTCAGAGAAGTCCCATCTTCTCATACATGAGAGATCTCATACGGGTGAGAAGCCTTATTCATGTTCTGAGTGCGGAAAATGTTTTTCAGAGAAGTCCTCTCTTTATACGCATCAGAGGTCTCATACTGGGGAAAAACCGTATTTCTGTTCTGAGTGTGGGAAATATTTTTCACAGAAGACCCATCTTACCAGACATCAGAGGTCCCACAAGGGTGAGAAGCCTTTTTCCTGTCCTGAGTGTGGGAAATGTTTTACAAGGAAGTCTGATCTATACAGACATCAGAGATCTCATACGGATGAGAAGCCGCATTCCTGTCCTGAGTGTGGGAAATGTTTTTCAGTGAAGTCCAGTCTTTCCAAACATCAGAGATCTCACACGCAGGAAAAGCCACTTTCCGGTCCTGAGTGAGGGAATTGTTCTTCACTGAAGTCCCATGTTTCCAAGCATCAGAGATCTGACCTGAGGAAGAATCTACTTTCCTGTCCTGAGTGAGGGAATTGTTCCTCACTGAAGTCCTGTCTTCCTATACATCGCGGATCCCACACAACCCTTGAGGTGTATTAGTGACTTGAGTGCGGGAAATGTCTTCTATATGAATGTTGCTGGACATCACAGCTCTCATGTGGGGAAGAAGCACACCCTGATATACACCTCAGATATACTCCATGGCTGATCTTCATCATGTAAGAAACACTTCATAAGGAGATCAGAGATCACCAAAGACATGGATGACGTGTTGTACTGTGTTGGCCAATGATAGCAGTAGAAAAATAAAAATGGTGTCATTACCTTTCATTGGCTGAATACATTTTGTGGTGTAATCTTTCACAAACACTTATGCCGCGTACACGCGATCGGAATTTAAGACAACAAAACCGTGGTTTTTTTTCCGACGGATGTTCGCTCAAACTTGTCTCGCATACACACGTAAATGTTGCTCGGAAATTCCGATGGTCAAGAACGCGGCGACGTACAACACTACGATGAGCCGAGAAAAATTAAGTACAATGATTCCGAGCATGCGTCAAATTTGTTCCGAGCATGCGCAGCACTTTTGTGCATCGGAAATGGCTACACGCGATCGGAATTGTTGGAAAAAATTGAGAACCTGCTCTCAAACATTTGTTGTCGGAAATTCCGACAGCAAATGTCCGATGGAGCCTACACATGGTCAGAATATCCGACCAAAAGCTCACATCGAACATTTTGTTGTCGGAAATTCCGATCGTGTGTACGCGGCATTAGAGGTGTAATTATTTGGAAAATTAGATGAACACATGACAGGCATTTTCCCACTTGTGACATATTTTAACACTATTTTATTTCATACAGTGATTTTCTATGATCATTTGCTTCATCTAGCGGCCATAATGCTGTATTGCGCTATTTTTACTGATTTAAATCGGAGGTTCCGCGGCCAATCTTTTTTTATTTTTTTATTGGTGCTTTCAATGGGTTTTTACATTACAAAGTAATACTCACTGCTTCGGTGTCTTCAAACATCCCCTGTCCGTTTTCAAGTAAAAGAAGAACTTTTAACCACTTGCCGCCCGCCCTATAGCGGATTGACGTTGGCAAAGTGGTTTCAAAATCCTGACTGGACGTCACATGACGTCCTCAGGATTCTAAGCCGATGTGCACCCCCGGGGGCGTGCATCGCGGCGATCGTTGTTGCGTGATGTCAGTCTGACACCCCGCAACACTGATCTAGGTAAAGAGTCTCCGACGGAGACTCTTTACCACGTGATCAGCCGTGTCCAATCACGGCTGATCGCGATGTAAACAGGAAAAGCCGGTGATCGGCTTTTCCTCACTCGCGTCTGTCAGACGCGAGTAGAGGAGAGCCGATCGGCTGCTCCTCTGACAGGGGGGGTTTGTGCTGATCGATTATCAGCACAGCACCCCCGAGGATGCCCACACTGGGCCACCAGGGATGCCACCAGAACACCAGAGATGCCCACCACCAGGTATGCCACCCTAGACCACCAGGGATGCTAATCAGTGCCCCTAATGGATGCCAATCAGTGCCCACAATGGATGCCACAATGGGCATCACTGATTTGGCACTGATTGGCATCCAATAGTAAAACACATTACAGTACAGTGCCGCCTATCTGTGCCCATCCGTGCCGCCTATCTGTGCCCATCCGTGCCGCCTATTGGTGCCCATCCGTGCCGCCTTATAAGTGCCCATCAGTGAAGGAGAAAACGTACTTATTTACAAAGTTTTGTAACTGAAACAAAAAAATACATATTTTTTTTATTTTTTTTGCAGAAAATAAAAAATCGCAGAGGTGATCAAATACCACCAAAAGAAAGCTCCATTTGTGGGAACAAAATGATAAAAATTTCATTTGGGTACAGTGTAGCACAACCGCGCAATTGTCATTCAAATTGCAACAGTGCTGAAAGCTGAAAATTGGTCTGGGCAGGAAGGTGTATAAGTGCCCAGTATGGAAGTGGTTAAAATCCGTTCTAGGCAGTCTCCATTTTGCTTGTGGGCATTGTGAAGCCCACAAGCAATGATTTCCTGGAAGCGGTGAATGCTCATCTCCCAGCATTCACCGCTCTTTCTCGCGCATGCGCAGTGTTTACGGCGAGTAGCGCCGTAAACTTCCTGGTTGCCATCACAACGGGCGGCGCCATTGAAAGGTCAAGCCCCGTTGTGATGGTATTCACAACAATACGCGTCACTTCTTATGTGAAATCTCGAGAGATTTCGCAGGACGGCGTTCTGCATTGTCTCTTGGGAAGCATGACACTATGCTCCCAGGAGACAATGCGGCGAGCTCCCAGATGGCATTGCGGCGCCGGGGAAGGAGTAGGAACACCTACTCCCGCGGGAGGGAAAGCCCGGAAGTCGCAGTTAAAAAAAGCTATACTACGGTATTTACACTTGAAAAAAAAAAATTCATGTGGCTATTGAACTTGTTGGTAGTGTTATGCATGTGATGGGATATACAGTGGGGAGAACAAGTATTTGATACACTGACAATTTTGCAGGTTTTCCTACTTACAAAGCATGTAGAGGTCTGTAATTTTTATCATGGGTACTCTTCAACTGTGAGAGACGGAATCTAAAACAAAAATCCAGAAAATCACATTGTATGATTTTTTAATAATTATTTTGCATTTTATTGCATGACATAAGTATTTGATCACCTACCAACCAGTAAGAATTCCGGCTCTCACAGACCTGTTATTTTTTCTTTAAGAAGCCCTCCTGTTCTCCACTCATTACCTGTATTAACTGAACCTGTTTGAACTTGTTACCTGTATAAAAGACACCTGTCCACACACTCAATCAAACAGACTCCAACCTCTCCACAATGGCCAAGACCAGAGAACTGTGTAAGGACATCAGGGATAAAATTGTAGACCTGCACAAGGCTGGGATGGGCTACAGGACAATTGACAAGCAGCTTGGTGAGAAGGCAACAACTGTTGGCGCAATTATTAGAAAATGGAAGAAGTTCAAGATGACGGTCAATCTCCCTCGGTCTGGGGCTCCATGAAAGATCTCACCTCGTGGGGCATCAATGATCATGAGGAAGGTGAGGGATCAGCCCAGAACTACACGGCAGGACCTGGTCAATGACGTGAAGAGAGCTGGGACTACAGTCTTAAAGAAAACCATTAGTAACACACTACGCCGTCATGGATTAAAATCCTGCAGCGCACGCAAAGTCTCCCCGCTCAAGCCAGCGCATGTCCAGGCCCATCTTAAGTTTTCCAATGACCATCTGAATGATCCAGAGGAGGAATGGGAGAAGGTCGTGTGGTCTGATGAGACAAAAATAGAGCTTTTTGGTCTAAACTCCACTCGCCGTGTTTGAAGGAAGAAGGATGAGTACAACCCCAAGAACACCATCCCAACCGTGAAGCATGGAGGTGGAAACATCATTCTTTGGGGATGCTTTTCTGCAAAGGGGACAGGGCGACTACACCGTATTGAGGGGAGGATGGATGGGGCCATGTATCGCGAGATCTTGGCCAACCATCTCCTTCCCTCAGTAAGAGCATTGAAGATGGGTCGTGGCTGGGTCTTCAAGCATGACAACGACCCGAAACACACAGTCAGGGCATCTAAGGATTGGCTCCGTAAGAAGCATCTCAAGGTCCTGAAGTGGCCTAACCAGTCTCCAGACCTGAACCCAATAGAAAATCTTTGGAGGGAGCTGAAAGTCAGTATTGCCCAGCGACAGCCCCGAAACCTGAAGGATCTGGAGAAGCTCTGTATGGAGGAGTGGTGCAAAATCCCTGCTGCAGTGTGTGCAAACCTAGTCAAGAACTACAGGAAACGTATGATCTCGGTAATTGCAAACAAAGGTTTCTGTACCAAATATTAAGTTCTGCTTTTCTGATGTATCAACTACTTATGTCATGCAATAAAATGCAAATTAATTACTTAAAAATCATACAATGTGATTTTCTGGATTTTTGTTTTAGATTCCGTCTCTCACAGTTGAAGAGTACCTATGATAATAAATACAGTCCTCTACATGCTTTGTTAGTAGGAAAACCTGCAAAATCGGCAGTGTATCAAATACTTGTTCTCCCCACTGTAGTTTGTTTTTTTGGGTGGAACTCCACTTTAAGTTAAAGAAAAATACCCCATTATGGCCACTAGATGGAGCTGATGATCATAGGAAATCACTTTCATTGGCTGAGTACATTTTGTGGTGTAAGTTTTTAAACACTTAGGTTTTTTTTTTTTTTTTTTTTAAAACAATTAGTTGAACAGATGTGTCAAGCATTTGCCCAGCCATGACGAATGTTGGTCATATTTTATTTCATACAGTGATTTCTTATGATCAAAGGCTCCCTATAATGGCTATACTGTGGTAGAACTATTTTTCCTTATGGCAATATAAAAAATAATGCATTATAGCCACTAGATGGAGTCAACCATTATAGGAAATAATTAATCATTCATCAAATCTGTAACAGCTGGACAAATGCTTGTCCCATTCTATAAAAAAAAATAAAAATTTATACACAGACCCAGGGCTTTTTTTCTGCCGGAACGCTGTTCCGGCACCTCAGCCAGAGAACTCCGTGTCCAAATCTGTGAAGTAGCCTGCTGAGCTGCCTGTAATTAGGCACTGACAGCCGTGAAGGGATCAAATGCGGAAGGCAGAGGCACCTCCGCCAGAGCACTGCCCCACCGCTAAGGGAACCTCGGCCAGAGCCCCCCCCCGCCACTGGGGAACCTCCGCCAGAGCCCCCCCCCAGCCACTGCGGAACCTCCGCCAGAGCCCCCCCTGCCACTGGGGAACCTCCGCCAGAGCACTTTCCGCTGCTAGGGAACCTCTGCCAGTCCCCCCCCCCCCCCTGCCACTGGGGAACCACCACCAGAGCACTTCCCGCTGCTAGGGAAACTCTGCCAGTCCCCCCCCCCCCCCCGCCACTAGGGAACCTCCGCCAGAGCCCCCCCCCCCCGCCGATGGGGAACCTCCACCAGAGCACTCCCCGCCGATGGGGAACCAGCGGCGGAGAGTGCCAGCGAGTGTGTGAGCGATGTTTGGGGGGCCAGGGACTGCTATCCGCCCTCCTCTCCACTTCCAAACTAACTGCGGGCTGGGGAACAGGCGGATCTGGCTCCCCGAGGACCGGTGGGACGGCACCTCACCCAGAAGGAGAATGGGCCCTGCATGAATCTCCTGTGGAAGGTACTGGGACCGGGTATCTCTCTCATCCCTCTCCGTGACCTCTCTCTCTCTCTCTCTCACATGCAGGCAGGGGGAACTGAGTGGACAAGTGAGTGTCACTGATCTGCACCCAGCACTGCGACTGACCCCCCTCCCAAGCGCTGCTACTGACCCCCCCTCCCAAGCACTGCTACTAATCCCCCCTCCCAAGCAATGCAACTGACCCCCCCCCCTCCCAAGCACTGCAACTGACCCGCTCTCCCAAGCACTGCGACTGACCGCCCCTCCCAAGCACTGCGACTGACTGCCCCTCCCAAGCACTGCGACTGACCGCCCCTCACAAGCACTGCGACTGACCGCCCCTCCCAAGCATTGCGACTGACTGCCCCTCCCAAGCACTGCGACTGACTGCCCCTCCCAAGCACTGCGACTGACCGCCCCTCCCAAGCACTGCGACTGACCCCCCCTCCCAAGCACACATCTGTGTTCCTGTGAGAATCACCCTGTACATTTGTGTCCCCATCAGAGCCTTCCTGCCCATCTGTGTCCCCATCAGAGCCTTCTTACCCATTTGTGTCCCCATCAGAGCCTTCTTACCCATTTGTGTCCCCATCAGAGCCTTCTTACCCATTTGTGTCCCCAGCAGAGCCTCCCTGCCCATTCGTGTCCCCAGCAGAATCTCCCCACACAATTGTGACCTCATCAGACTCTCCCTGCACATTTGTGTCTCCATAACAGCCCCCCTGCACATTGGTGTCCCTGTCACAGTCCCCCTCCTGTACAATTGTGTCACAGTCCCCCCCAAAAATCTGAGAGATATAAAAGTTGAGGGTAAAGCAGAAGAAGAGCGATATATGAGGGATGATCGGCAGTCTATGGAGGAGGATGGAATAACGGGGATATTTATAGAGGAGGACACTACTACAGAGATCAGCACAGGTGGGTCATAACTCTAAATAAATTCCTCCACCCATACTGCTCACTGATTGGTCCGGAGTAGGGCCAGGACTGGTAGGAGTCAATAACCCAATGATGGTGGTCTTCAGGATCAGTCCAGTCTTCATCTTGGTTGTCCCCCATCCTCACTCTCTGACCTCTGGTGGGGCTCAGCCCAGCTGTTATTCATGACTAAATCATGAATTAAATAAGGAAGTGCAGTACTTCTTGTGTTGGGAAGATGACAATGAGTGATAGAGGGGGAGGGGACACTCGTCTTATAATCCCCTCATCACTGTCACTCCTATAAAAGACAGTTCTCGTTGTTTCCTCTCTCTCTGACTAAGAAATTCACTGGTAGGAGATCCTGGTTTAAGTGAACCAATCTGCTCATGATAGTAATAATCTTTTTATTTCTATTTTAGTAGATGGACGGGAGATGAGGAAAACCTCAGAGGATTGTCTCACTTTGTCTCCAGACTGTAAAGTAGAAGATGAGGACATCACACAGTATAGTCCAGGAGAAAACCCGACTACCTCAAATGTCCATCCGGCACCACACAGTGTAGATGGACCATCGTATTCCTCTTATCCTGAGGAACCTCAGACTGTGCGGGACGGGGTCGTCCTTCCAACAGATAAGAGGTTTTCCTGTACTGAGTGCGGGAAATGTTTCCGTTTTAATTCCAGCCTCAATGTGCATAAAAGATCACATACAGGTGAAAAGCCACATTCCTGCCCTGAGTGCGGCAGATGTTTTTCATCTAAGTCTGCTCTTAACAAACATAAGAGATTGCACACAGGTGAGAAGCCACATTCCTGTCCTCAGGGTGAAAAATGTTTTTCAGAGAAGTCTCATCTTCTCATTCATCAGAGATCTCATACGGGTGAGAAGCCATATTCCTGTCCTGAGTGCGGAAAATGTTTTTCAGAGAAGTCCTCTCTTTATAAGCATCAGAGAGTTCATACTGGCGAGAACCCGCATTCCTGTTCTGAGTGTGGAAAGTGTTTTCTATACAAATCAGAACTTGTCACACATCAGAGGTCTCATACTGGGGAAAAACCGTATTTCTGTTCTGAGTGTGGGAAATATTTTTCACAGAAGACCCATCTTACCAGACATCAGAGGTCCCACAAGGGTGAGAAGCCTTTTTCCTGTCCTGAGTGTGGGAAATGTTTTACAAGGAAGTCTGATCTATACAGACATCAGAGATTGCACACGGGTGAGAAGCCTTATTCCTGTTCTGAGTGCGGGAAATGTTTTTCAGACAAGTCCGCTCTTTCCACACATCAGAGATTCCACACAGGTGAGAAGATGTATTCCTGTCCTGAGTGTGGAAAATATTTTTTTGTGAAGTCCAACCTTTACAAACATCAGAAATTACACACGGGGGAGAATCTGTATTCCTGTCTTGTGTGTGGGAAATGCTTTGTAAAAAAATCAAAACTTGTCAGACATCAGAGGTCTCACACGGGGGATAAATCATATTGCTGCCTTGAGTGCGGGAAATGTTTTGTACAAACATCAGATCTTGTCAGACATCAGAGGTCTCACACGGGGGAGAAGCCGTATTCCTGTCCTGAGTGCGGGAAATGTTTTTCAGTGACGTCCTCTCTTTACAAACATCAGAGATTGCACACGCGGAAGAAGCCACTTTCCGATCCTGAGTGAGGGAATTGTTCTTCACTGAAATCCTGTCTTCCTGTACATCAGGGATCCCACAGAACCCTCGAGGTGTATTAGTGCCTTGAGTGCGGGAAATGTCTTCTATATGAATGTTGCTGGACATCACAGGTCTCATGTGGGGAAGAAGCACACCCTGATATACACCTCAGATATACTCCATGGCTGATCTTCATCATGTAAGAAACAGTTCATAAGGAGATCAGAGATCACCAAAGACATGGATGAAGTGTTGTACCGTGTTGGCCATTGATAGCAGTAGAAAAATAAAAATGGAGTCATTACCTTTCATTGGCTAAAAGTACATTTTGTGGTGTAAGATTCAAACACTTAGAGGTCTATTTTTTAAAACAATTACAGTGAAACCTCGGTTTACGAGCATAATCCATTCCAGGAGAATGTTCGTAATCCAAAGCACTTGCATATCAAAGCGAGTTTCCCTTATAGAAGTCAATGGAAACGAAAATAATTTGTTCCACATTGACTTCTATGACATGCAATACTGCATGTGGCCAGAGGTGGGGGGCGCCAGAGAGCCTCGGGACAGCTCGGCTGAACTCGAAAAGGCTTGGGAACGGAGTATTTCCGCGTGTTTCTGAGTATTTCCGAATGGCTCCAATTGGCTCCGGCGCCCCTGCACCTCTGGCCAAATGCGGTACTGCACACCGCGTTACTCGCATTTCGAGGTATCACTGTAGATAACCACTTCAATACCAGGCACATATACACCTTTCTGCCCAAGCCAATTTTCAGCTTTCAGCGCTGTCGAAATTTGAATGACAACTGCGCGGTCATGCTACACTGTACCCAAATTTTTTATCATTTTGTTCCCACAAATAGAGCTTTCTTTCGGTGGTATTTTATCGCCTCTGCGATTTTTATTTTTTGCACAACAAATTAAAAAAAAAAAAAAAAGAGCGAAAATTTTGAAAAAAAAAAATACGTTTCTTTGTTTCTGTTACTTATTTACCCAAAAAAATATGTTTTCTTCTTCAATGATGGGCACTGATATGGCTGCACTGATGGGCACTCATAGGTGGCACTGATGGGCACTCATAGGCGGCACTGATGGGTACTTATGGGTGGCACTAATAGGTGGCACGGAAGGGCACTGATAGGTGGCACTGATGGACACTGGTGGGTGCCACTGATGACACTGGTGGGTGGCATTGCTGTGCATCACAAAAAAAGTGCCAAGATGGTGCCAGTCAGTGCCCATTTGTGGGCACTAATTGGCATAAGTTAGGCATCTAATTATACATGTGGATGGCCATGGGGGACTTACCTGGCCATCCACATGTTAGATGCTTCCCTGGTGGTCCTGGGCGGCATCCTGGTAGTCCAGTGTGGGCATCCGAGGGGGGGCTGCGCTGATAAACAATCAGCGCAAACCCCCCGTCAGGAGAGCCATCGATCGGCTCTCCTCTACCAGACGCGAGTGAGGAAGAGCCGATCAACGGCTCTTCCTGTTTACATAGTGATCAGCTGTGATTGGACACGGCTGATCACATGGTAAAAAGCCTCCGCCGGAGGCTCTTTACCGAGATCAGTGTAGCGGTGGGTCAGACTGACACACCGCTCCACCGATCGCCGCGATGCGTGCCCCTTCCCGGGCGCACGGCAGCTGTTATCCTGCAGGATGTCAATAGACGTCCAGTCAGGATAACACAACCACTTCACGGACGTCAATCTCCTATTGACCGGGCGGGAAGTGGTTAAACAAATGTGTCAAGAATTCACCCAGCCTGACGAATGTTGGTTCTATTTTATTTCATACAGTGATTTCTTATGATCAAAGGCTCCCTATAATGGCTATAATGTAGTATTTCTATTTTTCCTTACGGAGATATTAAAAATAATGCATTATAGCCACTAGATGGAGTCGTCCATCATAGGAAATCATTATTGGTTCATTAAATCTGTAACAGCTGGACAAATGCTTGTTCAATTCTTTAAAAAAAAAAACATTTATACACAGACCCCTTATTTTTTTTCCATCAGGCATGGTTTTTATAGAAATAACTAAGATCCCTTGCAGTTATGAGTACAGTAGACATTGAAGGACATAAACCAACAGTATTAACCACTTAAGGACCGGAATGATTTGGTCCCTTAATAACCGGGCTATTTTTTGTGATTCAGCACTGCGTCGCTTTAACTGACAATTGCGCGGTCGTGCGACATTGTACCCAAACAAAATTGACATCCTTTTATTCCCAACAATAGAGCTTTCTTTTGGTGCTATTTGATCACCTCTGCGGTTTTTATTTTGTGCGCTATAAACAAAAAAATTATCTTCATCAGTTTAAGCCAGGGGTCTCAAACTGGTGGCCCTCCAGCTGTTGTGAAACTACAAGTCCCATCATGCCTCTGCCTGAGGGAGTCATGCTTGTAACTGGCAGCCTTGCAATGCCTCATGGGACTTGTAGTTTCACAACAGCTGGAGGGCTGCCAGTTTGAGACCCCTGTTTTAAGTCAATATGTAGTCTACTTATTTTTAGTTACTAAAATCGCAATAAGCGTATATCGATTGGTTTGCGCAAAAGTTATAGCGTCTACAAAATAGGGGATAGATTAATGGCATTTTTATTATTTATTTTTTACTAGTAATGGCGGTGATCGCGATTTTTAGCGGGACTGCGACATTGCGGCAGACAGATCGGACAGTTTTGACACTTTTTTGGGTCCAGTGACATTTACACAGCGATCAGAGCTAAAAATAGCCACTGATTACTGTATAAATGTCACTGGCAGGGAAGGGGTTAACACTAGGGGGCGATCAATGGGTTAAGTGTACCCTAGGGAGGTGTTTCTAACTGTGGGGGGAGGGGACTGACTGGAGGAGACAAATCACTGTTCCTGATCACTAGGAACAGCAGATCTCTCTCTCCTCCCATGTCAGACCAAGGATCTGTCTGTTTACATTGACAGATCCCCGTTCTGGCACTCTGTGGAGTGATCGCGGGTCACCTGCGGGAAAGTACAAAGAAGATTACATCGAGTAATCGAGCTTCAATCTGATTTGCTCTCAAAAGCAGGCACATCCTTCACATTAAATTTAAAATTAAATATATGTAAAAATAAACAAGTTCTTCGCCACAAAAATTGTTAAATCTTTTCAGGAGTGCCATGATTTTTTTTTTTAGATCTTTTTGGTGCGCCGCAAGACAGGAAAGTTTGAGAAACACCGAGCTAAATGATTAGACTTCCTAGCAATGCTATTACTAGGCTGCAGCTAGGGGGAGCTCTATTGTTTAGAGCAGGGGTCTCCAAACTTTTTACTTCATGGGTCACATCATATATTTTACAGATATTTGTGGGCCGAATAAAAAAAAGTTATTTATAAATGAATCCTCAGCCACGGAATAGAAATTGATTTAAAAAAAGGCTGTCATCAGCAGGGCTGAATGGTGCACCTGTATCCTCCGCCCGTACCTAAATGCTGGAGCCTCATGCTCCAGGGCTAAACATCAAGTGTGCATGAGGCCTTACATCTGTGTTCCTGTCAGAATCACCCTGCCCATCTGTGTCCCCATCAGAGCCTCCTTACCTATTTGTGCCCCCATCAGAGCCTCCTTACCCATTTGTGTCCCCATCAGAGCCTTTCTGCCCATTTGTGTCCCCATCAGAGCCTTCCTGCCCATCTGTGTCCCCATCAGAGCCTCCCTGCCCATCTGTGTCCCCATCAGAGCCTCCTTACCTATT
Source organism: Rana muscosa (assembly GCA_029206835.1). Taxonomy (NCBI): domain Eukaryota; kingdom Metazoa; phylum Chordata; class Amphibia; order Anura; family Ranidae; genus Rana; species Rana muscosa. The sequence goes on from JARGYO010000094.1 coordinate 32,427,414, forward strand.
TGTGCCCCCATCAGAGCCTCCCTGCCCATCTGTGTCCCCATCAGAGCCTCCTTACCCATTTGTGTCCCCATCAGAGCCTCCCTGCCCATCTGTGTCCCCATCAGAGCCTCCTTACCCATGTGTGTCCCCATCAGAGCCTCCCTGCCCATTTGTGTCCCCATCAGAGCCTTTCTGCCCATCTGTGTCCCCATCAGAGCCTCCTTACCCATTTGTGTCCCCATCAGAGCCTTCCTGCCCATCTGTGTCCCCATCAGAGCCTTCCTGCCCATCTGTGTCCCCATCAGAGCCTTCCTGCCCATCTGTGTCCCCATCAGAGCCTCCCTGCCCATCTGTGTCCCCATCAGAGCCTCCTTACCTATTTGTGCCCCCATCAGAGCCTCCCTGCCCATCTGTGTCCCCATCAGAGCCTCCTTACCCATTTGTGTCCCCATCAGAGCCTTCCTGCCCATTTGTGTCCCCATCAGAGCCTCCTTACCCGTTTGTGTCCCCATCAGAGCCTCCCTGCCCATCTGTGTCCCCATCAGAGCCTCCTTACCCATGTGTGTCCCCATCAGAGCCTCCCTGCCCATTTGTGTCCCCATCAGAGCCTTTCTGCCCATCTGTGTCCCCATCAGAGCCTCCTTACCCATTTGTGTCCCCATCAGAGCCTTCCTGCCCATCTGTGTCCCCATCAGAGCCTTCCTGCCCATCTGTGTCCCCATCAGAGCCTTCCTGCCCATCTGTGTCCCCATCAGAGCCTCCCTGCCCATCTGTGTCCCCATCAGAGCCTCCTTACCTATTTGTGCCCCTATCAGAGCCTCCCTGCCCATCTGTGTCCCCATCAGAGCCTCCTTACCCATTTGTGTCCCCATCAGAGCCTCCCTGCCCATTTGTGTCCCCATCAGAGCCTCCTTACCCGTTTGTGTCCCCATCAGAGCCTCCCTGCCCATCTGTGTCCCCATCAGAGCCTCCTTACCCATTTGTGTCCCCATCAGAGCCTCCCTGCCCATCTGTGTCCCCATCAGAGCCTCCTTACCCATTTGTGTCTCCATCAGAGCCTTCCTGCTCATTTGTGTCCCCAGCAGAGCCTCCCTGCCCAGCCACATCTTTGAGGCGCGGTAGGAGCGGTAAAAATACCACTCCTATAGCGCCCCTGCCCATTGAAATCAATGGGGCAGCACGGCCGTATCGCCGCTACAGCGGCGTTTTGCGGGTGGGTTTAACCCTTTTTCGGCCGCTAGCAAGGGGTTAAAATCTCCTCGCTAGCGGCTGAAAATCGCAGCAAACACGACGGCTGGCCAAAGACCAGAGCACTTTTTGCGATTCGGCACTGCATCGCTTTAACTGACAATTGCGCGGTCGTGCAACGTGGCTCCCAAACAAAATTGACGTCTTTTTTTCCCTACAAATAGAGCTTTCTTTTGGTGGTATTTGATCACCTCTGCGGTTTTTATTTTTTGCGCTATAAACAAAAATAGAGCGACAATTTTGAGAAAAAAAAGCAATATTTTTTACTTCTTGCTATAATAAATATCCCCAAAAAATTTATAAAATTTTTTTTTTTTTACTCAGTTTAGGCCGATACGTATTCTTCTACATATTTTTGGTAAAAAAATTGCAATAAATTGATTGGTTTGCGCAAAAGTTATAGCGTCTACAAAATAGGGGATAGTTTTATGGCATTTTTATTTATTTTGATCAGCGTTTTTTATCATGACTGCGACATTATGGCGGACACATCGGACACTTTTGACGCCATTTTGGGACCATTGTCATTGATACAGCGATCAGTGCTATAAAAATGCACTGATTACTGTAAAAATGACACTGGCAGTGAAGAGGTTAACCAGTAGGGGGTGCTGAAGGGGTTAAGTGTGTCCTAGGGATGTGTTCTAATTGTGGGGGGGGCTACGTGTGACATGACACTGATCACTGCTCCAGATTACAGGTCACCTTAAGCACCTTAAAGGGGACGTAAGTTTATCGTCGTGCGCTGGTCCTTAAGCGGTTAAAAGCCTTTACAGGTCATCAGTTTAGAATTAACCAAGAATGATGGCCCAGAGCAGGGGCGTTACTAGGTGGCAAAAAGACCAGGGGCTTCAGCCCGAAGTCCAAGAACCGGGGGGGTGGGTGGTTGTATGTGGCGCAGCTTTTTTTTGGGCTGGGCAATGGGGTTGTGTGACTTACCAGTGCCCATCAATGCTGACCACTAAACACACCTGCCTGACACTGACCTGCCTGACCTACATACACTGAGCTACATACACTCACTGACCTACTTACACTGACCTACATACACTGACCAGTGACCTGCCTGACCTACACACACTGACCTACATACAGTGACCTGCCTGACCTACACACACTGACCAGTGACCTGCCTGACCTACACACACTGACCTAGATACACTGACCAGTGACCTGCCTGACCTACATACAATGACATACTTACACACACTGTCTGACCTACCTCAGCTCAGCCGCTGTGTGCGGTCAGCCAGTCACAGCAGCAGTCAGTCAATCGAGCAAAGATGAGTGGGAGCAAAGACGGGGTAGTGGGAGCAAAGACGACCTACAGGATGTGAACGTGACATTATTTGACTGTCGACTCGTCAGAAAGAGGAGCCGAGCCAAGGAGGAGAGGCAAGCCGCCCACCCGAGCGGGGAGCGCGAGGATGTGGCGTTTCCGCCCTCTGGAGCCTGCAGGCTAAGATGGACGTCACCGTAGTCACGTCACACATCCCGTGGTCTCGGCATTGGCTCTGCGGGCTCCAGAAGGCGGGACCTGCTATGGCACTCGGCCACTTTCGGCCGTAGCCGCACTCGGCCACATCGCACTCGCGATCAGAGATCAGAGCGGTCCCGGCGCTCAGGGCTAACAATGGAATGCAGCATTCCATAGACTCTGGGCTTTTCGGGGCTTCAGCCTCCCCCTAGCCACCCCCTTCCGGCGCCCCTGGCCCAGAGTGCATAGGTCTGGAGTATATGTCAGGTTTTCAATCTAAACCTGGCTGGGACCTCTGCGTTGTCTGGCTGTGGCTCTTCTCATCTGATTCCTTTGACCACCTTACTTTGTATCTTGTTTCTGGTAAACCTTGAACTCTTTGCTCCTCCCACGAACTTAAGACATAAGCATGATAATCTGGCAAACAGGAAGGGCAGAGATCTCTCTGCCCTTCCTGTTTGCCAGATTATCATGCTCTCTTTAGCTGATATATTGCTCAATTGCATACCTGTTGCTGTCCTCATCTTTGCTACCATACTATCAACCTTTGGCTTGTTCATCTACAACAACCACCTTATGTTGTATCTTGTTTCTGGTGATCACCTTACGTTGTATCTTGTTTCTGGTGAACCTTGAACTCTTTGCTCCACCCATGAATTTATAATTTAAGCCATGTCTCTGCACTTCCTGTTTGCCAGATTATTGTGCTCTCTCCAGTCAATATGTTGCTCCTTTGCATACCTGCTGCTATCCTCCTCTTCGCTACCATACAATCAACCCTTGACACAACGCTTCCGCCTGATCCCATCCAGCTGACATAGTCAAACATTTGAGCATAAACAGCAAGTGACATGGTGCCAGAATACAGCCAAACTCCAGGAAAGGGAAAAAGTCCACCCTAGCAGTGCTGGGGGGGGGGGGGGGAATTGCCACTTTCACTTATATTTTTCCATGTTCCAGCCAGCTGCAGTGCTCTCCTCCACCCAAAGCCTCTGCATCATCACATACCATACAGGCACATTAACCCTCTATGGTACAATGAGGATGCTGGCGTGTTACCACAACCTGTCACAACTTCCAAACCAAGCTGCAGGGGACCAGTCATAGAGATTGAGGTAATCAGGTAACGTTGGCTACACAGAGCAAATTTCTTCCAATGCTCTACTGACACCGTCCACTGCCCTACTGACACCGTCCACTGCCCTACTGACACCGTCCACTGCCCTACTGACACCGTCCACTGCCCTACTGACTGACACTGCCTGCTTTTAAAGTAGGCTAATTCATATTTTTACAGTGACATTTGTTTAATTAATGTAATCATACTTTATGGGTACAATAATGCTTTTGTTTTATTTAACCATGTCCCTTTCAGCCCCTCCCAATGCAATCACTTCACCGCGGTGCACCTAGCGCACTGCATTACTACTCTACTTGAGGCACTCAAAGGTGTCCTAGGTCTTTACAATCCTATTGTGTATACTCCACTAAAAATCTAATTGTGACGCTAAAGTGTTCGGGCTTGGTTTGAAGAAAAGTCAGCAACCCTAATTATGTTATATACAGCCGAAGGTTCTGAGTGCAGTGGTTAGAAATATATCATATACAACCCAAGGTACAGAGTGCAGTGGTCACGAACATGTTAGTGGTCACTAGTAAGGAGTGTGTCAAATACAGCCCAGCATACATAGTGCAGTGGTCAGAATTATATTTTATACAAATCAAAAAAGGCACCAGGGCCTGACTGCCGTCTACTACAAGACTTTCTGTACTTTACTCAATCCACGCTTGGTAACCATTCTCAACTCCCTGGTGATGGGGAAGTCTATGCCGGTAGATGCTCTTAGAGCATTTATTTCCCTGATTCGCAAGGAAGGGAAAGATCCAGCCCAGTGTGGCAGTTACCATCCCATTGCACTTTTAAATACTGACCTGAAACTTTTTGCAAAGATTCTGGCCAATAGATTACTGCCCCATCTTCCAAGCCTGATACACAAAGACCAGGCGGGGTTTGTCCCACTCCAAGAGCCTCGTGATAACACCATTCGTGTCATGAATCTGATTCATGCGGCCAGGACTTCCAAGAAACCGCTTATTCTGCTCTCAACGGATGCAGACAAAGCATTCGACAGGGTTCACTGGTCCTACATATGAGCGACTATGGAACATATTGGCCCTGGGACCTCCATGCTTAGTTGGATTTCTGCTCTCTACTCAAGACCATCTGAGGCTGTAAAAGTCAACGAGACTAGGTCTGACTTTTTTGACATATCGAACGGGACAAGGCAGGGCTGCCCCCTCTCCCCCCTAATTATTATTCTGACATTGGAGCCCTTCCTCTGCAAGGTCAGAGATGATCCTAACATCACCAGTTATCATAAATCCTCGGGGGACCATAAGATGGCAGCATTTGCCAACGAACTGATCTTTTTCCTTACAGACCCACTTACCTCTCTTCCAAACCTCCTAAAGGCTCCGAAAGCGTATGGGACTGTCAGGATCAGCGTCTAAGGAGACCAGACACGTAGCTACACAAGGGAACTGAGACCAAACAAAGGATATATATGTTAAAGTGATATTTTTAATTACAGTGAAACACAGCAAACCATAAACACAGCACACAGTAAGGCCCTGTTCACACAGGGGCGGCACGACTTTGGGGGCGACTCGGCGGCGCGATCTCAAGACGACTTGAGACGCCCGCCTGAGGCGATTTGCATAATGACTTCTGTATAGAACTCAATGCAAGTCGCCCCCAAAAGAAGTACAGGAACCTTTTTCTAAGTCGGAGCGACCCGAGTCGCTCCTATTAGAACGGTTCCATAGTACAGAGCGGGACGAGTCGCCCCTATGTGAACCGGGCCTTAACATGAACATAAACAACCCCAAAAGACAAATAACAAATTAACCTAACTACTATCTATATACAAAAACCATCTAAGGGACAAGGGTACAGGGAATGCAAGGTTGCAAGGAAGAGGGATCTCAACAGGGTACTCGAACAGAAGCAAGGCTGGGGGAGGCAGGAACAAGGCAGAGGGGTACAGACTGGATCAGGCTAGGCATCAGGGACAGGCAGCAAGGAAGGGACCAGAATCGTGACACGCCGGGGGAAGGGAGGAAAGCCTTAAGTAGCCCCCGGCAGCTGAACACTAATTTGCATGATTACCCAAGCCTGCTGACTCCTGGGAGACACCTGCTGGTGGACACTGGAGCTGCAGCACACAACCCAGAACAGGATAGTGCCACCGGCAGGTGAACTAAATCCTAACAGGGACTTTGTCCCATTTCAAATTAAACTTTGGGAAATCCTCTGCCCTTAACATTTTTGCGGACCTTGACGTGACCTCGAGTCTGCAGCCTTCTTTTCCTTTCCAGCGGGCAGTTACGGCGATTAAATACTTGGACACCAATGTCACTTCTGACCTGTCCAAACTGTATGACTCTTTTTTTTGAGCCACTCCTTATCATACTGAAGGAGGACCCGCTGCACTGGCATTCCTTAACTCTGACATGGTTTGGCAGTTGCAATGCCCTCAAAATGATAGTGCTCCCTAGGATCCTACTGCAAGCCCTTCCCATACGACTCCCACCTCTCTTCTTTCGCACTATTGGCTCGCAGTTCCGGAAAGGTGTCTGGTTGCATCGGAAACCATGTCAAACACTGCAGAGACTATCGCTACCGAAGGTCTCTGGGGGCCTTGCTCTTCCAGGAAATTCGGGCATACTACAGGGCCCGCACATCTCAACAGGATTGTTGATTGGCACTGCCATGGGGAGGCCAAGCTCTGGGTCTCCATGGAATTGGAAGATTCTCAGGGCACTGCTTTGAGTTGGCCGTGGATAGTTTCCCCCATACCAAGAGAATTGTCTGTGCATCCTGCAGTATCTTACAGGTCCCACGGGAAACGTTTTGAACCGCCTCCATTTCCCCAATTCCCTCGCCTAGGACTCCCATCTCAGGTAATCCTGAATTTGTTCCCGGTCTTCAGGGTGGGCAGTTTCGTCACCTTAAAGCTCAGGGCTATACCCACGTGATGGACTTCCTAGTGACAACAGGGACTTTAACTTATTCTGACCTAGCCAATCTTATTGACTCTCCTCTTGACTTTTGGAGCAGCTTCCAACTGCGCTTTTTTCTACAACGTTGTTCCTGTGCCCGCTTACTTGTTTTGAATCACTATGTCACAGAGGGGAACCGATACATCATTCCCTCTCCTTGCTATATTCCTCCTTGATTCATCCTGGAGAACATGGCCCTCCATTTCTCACTAAATGGAAAACAGAGCTCGCCGTCCATTGCTAGGCGGGTACAGGAGACTAGTTATAAGATCCCTCCTTGATGGTACAGGGTCCCCTCCCAGCTTCACTGCATGTTCCCCCAGGTTCCTGTTGGCATTGTGGCGTGGTGAATGAGACTATGGTCCACATTTTCTGGTAATGTCCTAAAATTCGACAGTTTTGGCAAAATGTAACCTCTGTCATTAAACAACTTACAGCAGTCGATCTGCATGCTAACCCTGCAGCTTGCTTAATGCACATGACGGATCGACCTGTTAAAAAATACAAGTCTTCTCTCACAATGCAACTCCTGAATGCCGCAAAGGCCTGCATCCCACTTCGCTGTAGAGATGCTGACCCCCCCACGAAGGCTCTGTGGTTCGCTAAAGTCAAAAACTTACGTGACATGGAGGAACTCACAGCCACACTGCGTAACATGGAAGAAATGTGTATGGAAATTTGGGGGCCATGGAATTATTTTGTATATACTGATGAATACCTTGATGAGCTCTCCACCGCCAGGTGAACTTCTGCATGCCTCGCTCTACCCGGGGAGAGAGATGGCTGGAGGCCCTGTCCGCCTTCCCCTTCCTCCCTACCCCCCCCCACCTTTCCTCTCTTTCTGTTTCCTTTAAGTTCCTTCCCCTGTTCTGTTCACCCTCCCCTTGATCCGATTTCTTTCTCTCTCCTTCCCGCTCTTTCTAATTTCTGATTGATGAACAGTGGTACCCCTTTGATCATTCAAGGTCTTCCACCTGTCAGCACTCATGACCTCACCACGTGTGCCTTCTACTTATATTACTAATATTATGATGTTTGCTCCCCTGACATTGGGGGGAGCAGTTCTATATATGCTAGTCGTGTTTTTGGATTGTTCGATTGAATACTTCCTCTGAGATCGCTGTCTTAGTGCTCTTGATTAGCCGTTCATATGTTGGAGTTTCTGTTGATGACGTACTCAGATGCATACCTCTAATGTATGTGTTTCCCATGGCTATTTTATACTAATAAAGGAATTACAAAAAAAGAATTACAGTAAAACCGTGGTTTGAGAGTAACTTGGTTTGAGAGTGTTTTGCAAGACAAGCAAAATTTTTTAATAAATTTTGACTTGATATACAAGCGATGTCTTGATATACAAGTAGCATCATGTCACAACTGAGTATAAAAGAGAAGAGAGGTGCCTCTAAGTGTAGCAATATGGTTACATTTAATGAAGGTACAACATTTAGCAACACACGTTTGATGATTAAAACAGGCACACCAGTACCCCTTTACACTTTTCCTTGCCTGGTTTGTATTGTACAATTCTGGGTACTCAAACAAATAAAAGAATTACAAAAAAAACAGGCACATCTAAGTATGCAGGCATCCGGGGTAAAGCTTTCCACATAGACTATCCTCCGCACCGCCATCGACGTCATCCCTTCCACGCTGCGCTCCACGAGCGCTTCAAGCCTCGCTTTCAGGGTAGTCTTCCCGGCCACGATTGCAGACTGATAGCAGTGAGACCCGGTGGTGCGGAGGATGATCCATGTGGACAACTTTACCCCGGATGCCTGCATACTTAGATGTGCCTGTTTTAATCATGAACCATGCGAGTTACTAAATGTACCTTCATTAAATGTAATCATATTACTACACTTCGAGGCGCCTCTCTTCTGTTTTATACTCTGTAGCTCCTGATGGATTTTGCTTCTAATCCCCTTGTGGAGGCTTCCATTTGTGAATGGACATTTTATGGTTACACAACTGTAGCGGCTTCACCCCTCTCTCCCCTTCTCATACTCGGCTTGTCTTTCTTCGTCTAGGGGTTTCAGTGCTGGGGAGAGGGATGAGATACACCACGGCCCATGTCCTCCATAGCTAAGAGGTGAAGGCCAGAAGATTGGGTCTTGTGTAGGTGTCCTAGAGTCAAGTCCAGTACTTCGTCCCTGACTCCTTTGCTCCTAGTAACCAGAGTTCCACACAGTGAATAGGTCCAACTCAGTTTTATTCTTCTTGGCAAACAACAAACAGTTTCTTCTACTGAGTAGTAATGGGGGATAGATCGAGGCACAATCTTTTCCCTTTCTCCTGCTAACCACTGTGATATCACCAGTGGCGAATAGTCACTGCCACTGACTATGTGATGTAGAACGTGAATTACCTTCGCTAGCACGGCCCCTGTCAGGAGAAGGATATCCGTCCAAGGGAGAAACAGGAGGCCTCTCTGTCACCAGCAATGCTGCACTGGACTCTTCAGAGAAGTTCCACACACCAGTCCTCACAAACTCAGACATGGGCACCCAAGAGTTAGGGCCCCCTCGGATTCCTCCACCCTCGCGGAACTCAGTCGAAGGTACTGAGCCCCAGGCATCCGCCATAGTACCTCACCCCAGGCTAAAGGTGCCTGGGATGGACTCCATCTCCGCTCCGGCCAGGCCAAGGGCACCTAGGCCTGGAGCACTGGAACGCCAGCACCCAAGCTGAAGGTGCCTGGGTGCGGCCGAGTCCTCCGACTCTCCACTCTGAACCCCGTGGTAAGGGCGTCCGCCCCTTTTATCCCCTCTCCCTTTGCGTCACAGCGGGTTCCCCGCCCCGCTGTACCAGCTCCAAGGAAGGACAAAAAGGTACAGTCTTGCGGTGTGAGTTCAGCTCCGGCCCAGGGCAACAGCGCCACCCGTGGACCGCAAGGAACCTCACACCACCGGAGTCCTCCAAGAACCAGAAAAAGGTCTCGGATCCCCTAACAATTTGTGCATCTGGGTTACACTACCACCCCGATGCCTCCCTTAAATTAAAACACCCGCTACACAACCTATCACATTGCTAGAATATTTTTTTATGGACTATAAACTGAAGGACTTATGAATAAATGGTTGTGGAACGAATCATCTGAGTTTCCATTATTTCTTAAGGGGAAATTTTCTTTGACATACGGTACCTGGTCACGTGTGTTTACTGTGCTGATACCAAGTCTGGCGCTCTAGTCGAATTTGTCTGTGTGACTTCATGCACGCTGCCACGGAGGGAACAGCGGAGCGGTGTTGTACAGACAAGCCTTTCAGTCCCAGTGCCGGGTAGGCACAATTTAAAGTAAGAGGCCATTTGGCACCTTATGTCTTTTAATAATTTCTTAATAAACAGTATTATGCGATGGTATTCTCTGTTTGTATTTGCATACAGTAGGTGCCGCCGATATTGTGTCAATCTCGCCGCTTCTAGCGGCGATATTGACACCCTATGAGCTCCGTCGCGAGAGCCAGCGCCGAGCTGTCTCGTCATCGGGAAAGGAAAAAATGTTCTTTTCACGATGAGCGACACGCATTGCCGATAGGCAGGGATCTGACGCGGATTCCCGCCAATACCAGGCACTGCGTTTGGTATGAATCCTGACCGGGAACTCCACACCAATTTTTAAATAAAAAACCGGCGTGGGTTCCCCCTCCAGGAGCATACCAGGCCCTTGGGTCTGGTCTGGATTTGAAGGGGAACCCTACGCCGAAAAAACAGCGTGGGGGTCCCCCTCAAGATCCAAACCAGACCCTTTTTCGAGCAAGCAACCTGGCAGGCCGCAGGGGAAGAGGGGGGGTCGAGAGCGGCCCCCCCTCCCTCCTGAACTGTACCAGGCCACATGCCCTCAAATGGGGGGGTTTGGTGCTCTGGGGCAGGGGGCGACCTGCGGCCCCCCCACCCCAGAGCACCCTGCCCCCATGTTGATGAGGACAGGGCCTCTTCCCGACAACCCTGGCCGTTGGTTGTCGGGGTCTGCGGGCGGGGGGCTTATCGGAATCCGGGAGTCCCCTTTAATAAGGGGGCCCCAAGACCCGGCCCCCCCACCCTACGTGAATGAGTATGGGGTACATCGTACCCCTACCCATTCACCTGGTGGAAAATAAATGGAAATAAAAACACAACACAGTTTTTAAAAGTATTTTATTGCACCGCTCCGGAGGTCTTCTTCCGACTTCAGGGGTCTCCGGTGTCGTCGCCGCGTTCTCCGGTTCTTTCTTCTGCCGGGCCACCGCTAACTTCTTTTTAGCTCTTTTGCTAACGGAGGCCCGGTCTTCTCCGTCTTCTTCTTCTTCTTCTCCCGCTCTCCGGTTCTTTCTTCCGCCGGGCCTCCGCTAACTTCTTTTTCGCTCTTTTGCTAGCAAAGGCCCGGTCTTCTCCGTCGCCTCGTCTGGCTCTCCGTTGTCCTTCTGCCGGCCCCTCCACTAAACTTCTTGTAGCTCTTTTGCTAGTGGAGGGGCCGGTCTTCTCCGTCATCGCCGTCGGCGTCTTCTTCCCTCTTCTCCTCCTCGATGTTGACTCGTCGCTTCCTCTCGCAGTAATGGTAAATCTTCGGTCCGCAGAGATTAATATAGGCTTCACATGACGTCACAGTCACATGGTCCCATGACGTCACAATCACATGCTCCGGGGCACATGTGCCCTGGAGCATGTGACTGTGACGTCATGTGCACATGTGCCCCGGAGCATGTGACTGTGACGTCATGTGAAGCCTATATTAATCTCTGCGGACCGAAGATTTACCATTACTGCGAGAGGAAGCGACGAGTCAACATTGAGGAGGAGAAGAGGGAAGAAGACGGCGACGACGGAGAAGACCGGCCGGCAGAAGGACAACGGAGAGCCGGACGAGGCGACGGAGAAGACCGGGCCTCTGCTAGCAAAAGAGCTAAAAAGAAGTTAGCGGAGGCCCCATACTCTTTCACATAGGGTGGGGGGGCCGGGATCTGGGGGCCCCTTTATTAAAGGGGGCTCCCGGATTCCGATAAGCCCCCCGCCCGCAGACCCCGACGACAACCAACGGCCAGGGTTGTCAGGAAGAGGCCCTGTCCTCATCAACATGGGGGCAGGGTGCTCTGGGGTGGGGGGGCCGCAGGTCGCCCCCCTGCCCCAGAGCACCAAACCCCCCATGTTGAGGGCATGTGGCCTGGTACAGTTCAGGAGGGAGGGGGGGCCGCTCTCGTCCCCCCCCCCTCTTCCCCTGCGGCCTGCCAGGTTGCTTGCTCGGATAAGGGTCTGGTTTGGATCTTGAGGGGGACCCCCACGCCGTTTTTTCGGCGTAGGGTTCCCCTTCAAATCCAGACCAGACCCAAGGGCCTGGTATGCTCCTGGAGGGGGAACCCATGCCGTTTTTTTCTTTAAAAATTGGCATGGAGTTCCCGCTCAGGATTCATACCAAACACAGTGCCTGGTATTGGCGGGAATCCGCGTTGGATCCCCGCTCAATACAGTGTCGCATCTCCTCACCATTGCAGCGAGCGCGACACGTGTCTCCCCACCCTGCTGCCGACATCTCGGCACTCCTGTCGCCGAGAATCTCGGCGATGGGAGCGCGATAGAAACACAATATCGGCGGCACCTACTGTATGCAAATCACAATTTCTTCAAAAAATCCAGAAAAAAATTGCTAGTAGGAGAAAGATATCCTTCTTAAATGTGAATAATTCCTCCACCAAACTATGCTTGCATCAGTCACCCGAAGTGCACAGATATAGGATGCGCTTACCAGATCCCTGGGACCACTTTAATTAAAAAGATGGTCAATTAGGCTTATGCAGGATAGTGCCTGCACACTTGCAGAAAGACAGGAAAAATTGCGGATGCCTCTTCCACGGAATTTATAGATGAGATACAGTATATGCACATGTTGGGACTTTGTTATATCTCTCTCTATATATATATATATAGAGAGATATATCTCTATCTATATTGTTTTTATGACTCAGTTTTATTCACATTTTGGTGATAATTATTGTGGACACTGATTCAAATCATTAATTCATATTTATATTTTCTATGCTTATTTATACACCTTATTATTCACGTTGTGGATTTTTAATGGTAGCGCCCTCTATTATGTATTTATATATATAACATTTTCTTTACCATGTGTCTATGGGAATGTTTGACCATTCTTCCAGAAGCGCATTTGTAAGGTCAGGTACTGATGTGGACGAGAAGGCCTGGCTCGCAGTCTCCGCTCTAATTTAGCCCAAAGGTGTTCTATCAGGTTGAGGTCAGGACTCTGTGCAGGCCAGTCAAGTTCCTCCAACCAAAACGCTCTCATCCATGTCTTTTTTTGACGCCTATTAGAGCCTATGGCTCTAATCAGGTACTTCAAAAACAACCCCCACCACTGTAATTCAGTCGCCCAGCACCCGAAAAGGGTCTGGGCGCCTGAATAGGGGGTGGCAGCGGCGGCCATAGATAGATTCATGCAATGCATGAATCTATCTATTAAATCTAAACACAAAAATGATACTGTAGCACTAACAAAATGAAGTGATAAATGCTTTGAAAGTCATAATGACCAAAATGCCATAGTAAATATTAACATGTAAATGAGTCCATGAAAAAAACTATGAATGATACTTTAATGGTCTCATGAACATAATCCATCAGGCTCAAGGATCCTCTTTTGGAGGCATCACTTTAGAACGCTTTTTTATTAGTCTTACTAGACTTTTGGAAAAAAAAGCTCGCATTTTTTGGAATCATAAATACTTTGAAAAGTACATTGAAGACAAAATTGTCCCTTGGGGACTACGTATCCAGATCTTCCCCAATTTATTTAAGGTAGAAACTGATTTCAGAATTGATTGGGAATTAAATCTCCAGTAATGTTCGTTTAAAATGATGGAGGCTCTCTGCCGCAATTACTTAAAAGACTTAGAATTAGTCAATATTGAAATTGAAAAGCTATATACAGACAATTCAAGTTTAATTTCAGATGATACCTTCTCTGATCAGGAAGCTCTTTTAGAGAAACATCTGGAGATTTTTGTATTCAATATTCTCAAGACCAAGGATAAAAATTATTACCGTGATCGTTTAGCCTATGAGACAAATACAGCTTATAGGTGGTCCTCTGACAATCAATGGAAAAAGAAAAAAAACTTGTCCACGCAAACAAAGTAATTCAAATCATGATCCAACTGATTCTGATGAATCCTCTATGTCTTCCTCTTCCCAAGCAGGTTCGGCCTCAAATTTATCAGCAACTTCATTTAAAAGAAAAACTGATCGAATGCCTTCATCTGCATCTTCCTCCAAACGCACTCAACCGGACACTATTCGTCCTGGACTCCGTTCCCAAACTAAATCTGCACCTTCCTTTGCCAATTCTGTGGGTAATCCTTTCCCCAGTTCTACAGTCACTGCACCTAATGTCTCCACCACCTTTAAGGTAAATCTACCCACTCCCAATCCTTCGGGGGACCCACAACCCCCCGTCTTGGGGGACCTTTGCACCGCTCCTATCTTTTCACCCCCTTCCATTATGGACACCAAAACAACACTCAACCCTTTAGTTGCACCGAAAGGGACCAAATCGGTCTCCAAGTAATAAACTTATCTTCACATCCTTTGAGAGAGTTGATCAGACCGAGGTTCTTAGCCTCGGCCTGACCTTCTGTCCAGATCAAGAGGTGGATGCCTTTGAGATCATCAAAGATGTTAATTTGTTCGCTAGGAAATTAATGTTTAAAATCATTTATGATAAGGATTACCAGCAATCTCAATCAAATTCTTCAAAGGAAGAGATCTGGCAACATAAAACAATGACATCAAGGCCTTAAATGATCTTATGGACCTCTGGGAAGAGGGTAATCCTTTTGATGAACCTCTAGAAGAGGTCCCTGTCAGTCCTGCAGCTAATAATACAACTGAGAGAATTTTTCCACCCCCCAATCTTTACAAGCCTGAATCCAGAACTTTTCCGACACTTCAAGGTAATCCCAATATTTGGGCATTTACCCAACAAGTTACCAAAGAAATACAAAATACCAGTTGGAAAAAGTTCAGTGGCAGATCCAATCTTAAGCCGTCTCATCGTAAAGCTCTATTGTCCCTCAAATTAAATGAGCACATGGTTATAAAATCCTCGGATAAAAGGAGATAACATTGTTGTGATGGATGTAGAAGATTACAGAAAGATGGTTATGGATCTTTTATTGAACCGCAACTGGTATCGTCCAATTCCATTTGCACAGGTGAAATATGCCGAGACTAAATTTCGTCTCCTTATCACTCGTGCTTTTCAGGATAATTTATTAGACAAAAAGACATGTGAATTTCTTTTGGTGGAAAAACCCAAACTTCCTACCCTATATGCCTTACCAAAAAGGTACACAAAAATTTGGAACGCCCCCCGGGGCGCCCGATTGTTTCTGGAAATGGCTGTTTAACAGAGCAGGCGAGCCAACTTGTGGATGATTATCTCAGACTGCATGTTGGCTCCCTAAGGTATATTGATGGTCTATGTATACCACAGGGATCGTGGCTAGTGGCCATCGATGTGGAGGCCCTCTATAACTCCATCCCCCCATGAGTGGGGGGTCCGAGTTGTAGAGGGCTTCCTATCTGAACGTGGACCCGGGGCTTCCAAATACAAAAAATGTATTTTGGATTTACTTTTGTTCATTCTAATGAACAATATTTTTGTATTCGACCGCTCCCACTACCAGATGCAGGGTGTTGCGATGGGGACCAAGTGTGCCCCATCATACGCCAATATGTACCTGGAGGGGGGGTTGGGAGTGGGAGATTTTTTTCCTCTGATGAATTTCGAGATCACTTTCCACATGTCCTTGTTTGGCGTCGATTTTTCGACGACCTTTTTGTCGTCTGGACGGGCTCTAGACAAGATCTGTCAAGCTTCATGTCCAAACTAACAAATAATCGTTATCATTTGAAATTTACTATGACCTGTGATCAACAAACCATTAATTTTTTGGATATTTCCATTTATGTAAATCCAGATGGCACTTTAGGATCATCACTTTTTCGAAAGCCATCTGCTGGCAACACAATTTTGCATGCTGCCAGCTCGCATGCAAAATCTTTAGTGCAGAGCATACCATACAGCCAATATCTGAGAATCAAACGAAATTGTAGTTTGGAACGTGATTTTAAAAATGAGGCCAAGGCCTTACAATCTCGATTGTTAAATAGGGGCTATAGCCGTTCAGTTCTTAAAAAGGCTTATCGACGAGCCAAAATGAAAAATAGAAGTGATCTCGTTCATTCTAAAAAAATTAAACCAAGAGGTCAGCAGGTACGTTTGATTACCAGGTTTTCTGGAGAACACCAAAAGGTCAGGAATATTATCAACAAATTCTGGCCACTACTATCTGCTGACGAAGTTATTTCCAAGTACATTCAACCATATCCGCAAATCACTTATAGAAAGTCCAGGTCCATTAAAGATCAATTGGTCCACAGCCACTTACAATCCTCCACCAATAAGATCTTACGCAAAGGCCCCTTGTGGCCGTTGTGACTTTTGCAGTCGGCTCCTCTCATTGACTCGGCCCTAATGAGGATGGTGAGGCACGTCACACTCCCATTGGAGGATACTGTTTCCTTTAGGGATTGCCTGGAGTGGAAAATTTATACCGACCTCAAGCGGATCTACATTACAGCGGGTATGACCTGCAAACTAGCTCTAGCTCTCGCAGCCCTTTCTAAAGCGATGGAAGTCTGGGCAGACGACGTAGATGCTTCTCTGAGGAGCATCTCGGAAGAACTGGCCAGGAGCTCACCTATTCATGGGCTAAGGTTGACGTTGGCTTTTCTCGTGTGGCTTCCCTAGACATAATTCGCCTGGTGGCTCGGATCATGCTGACATCTGTCACGGCTAAGCGTGCCTTGTGGCTGCGCCCATGGGTAGCTGACCCTGCCTCCAAGCAGGCATGGTGCAGGATTCTATTTGGGGGTTCGTCCCTCTTTGGGAACATATCGGACAGTGCCATCCCCCGTGCCACAGGGGGCAAGTCGGGGTTCCTTCCCCAGGTTCGCCGTCTGCTAAACCAGAAGAGAACACAGCCCAGGCAAAGTTTAGATTAAGCAAGGAATGCTCGCTACTATAGGCCTGGCCGTGAGTTCAAGAAGACCTGGAAGAAAAAACAGCCTTCAGGCCAGAAGTTTTCAAAAGGGGCATCTTCCGGTGGTCAAGAATCCCCTAAGTCTTTATGATATTGCACCTGCCTAAAACAGAGCGAGTCGGCATCCTTGCCTCTCTCGGAAGAGAAAAAGCGAATTCTCCTGTCTCTCTTGTGGCTCAGGGCGCTGCAATTCCAGTTCCAGACGACAAAAGGTTTTAAGGGGTCTACTCGCCCCTCTTCATGGTGTTAAAGAAAAACGTCTCCTGGAGGCCAGTAATAGACCTAACCCACTTGAATTCTTTTATCTAGAAGGAGAAGTTCAAGATGGAGACACTACTCATGATCAGTCAAGCAATCTAACCAGGCGATTGGCTTGTCTCTATAGACCTGAAGGACGCCTACTTCCATGTTCCGATAGCGTCAGAATTCCAGAAATACCTTCGCTTTGCTGTCGATCAAATCCGTCTGCAGTTCACCTGTCTCCCCTTCGGGCTTACAACAGAGCCTTGTGTGTTTTCAAAACTTGTTGGCTGTCGTGGCTCTGATCAGGACCAGAGGTATCCATCTATATCACTATCTAGATGACCTGCTGTTGTCTCGGGACAAGGAGCAGTTGCTAATCCACAGATCCCAGGTCAACTCCACTCTACTTGAGTTTGGTTGGCTTCTGAATCTGGAAAAGAGCCATCTGGATCCTACGCAGTCCCTGGTATTCCTCTGGGCACACTTCAACGCTATCAAGAGCACCATCTTGTTACCCCATGAAAAATCCCAGTGATCCGGAACAGAGTTTGGCTTGCAATGTCGTCCTCATCTCCAAGCCTCTCAATGCCTAAAGATCATTGGCACCATGGTGGCAACAACACCCATGGTAAAGTGGGCTCAGTGGAAAATGCGGCCCTTCCAGAAGGGTTTCCTCCAGCAGTATAATCCAGAGCTTCGGGATCACTTTATCCAAATAACCTCATCCATGCGGGAGAGCTTTCCTTGGTGGCTACAACAGAGGAACCTCCTCAATTGTCACTCCATCGCACCTGTGTCTTGGGTCACCATCACTACAGATGCCAGCAACAGGGGCTGACAGAAGTAGCCCAAGGCATATGGAATTTTCCCTCTCACAGGATAGTCTCCAATGTTCTGGAACTCCGGGCAGCATTCTGCGCTCTGCAGGCCTTTCACCACTTAGCAGCAGGAGACTCAGTCCTCCTAAGACTGGACAACACAACGGTAGTCGCATACATCAAGAGACAGGGGGGTACTCGCAGTCTCTCCCTGTCAAAGGAAATAGAGCCCATCATGATCTGGGCCCAGAAAAACCTGGCCAACCTGACAGCTGTCTATCTCCCTGGAGTCCTGAACGTTCAGGCAGATTTTCTGTTGAGAGTTTCTCTGGACAACGAGTGGACTTCCCCCCCGAAGTCTTCAGGTGGGTCCTGTCCCTGGGAGTCATTCCGGAAGTAGACTTGTTCGCCTCGCCATGCAACTTCAGACAAGAGAGATACTACACAAGGTCTTGGTATCCCCAGGCTTTTGGGTAGATGCTCTGACAGACCATTGGCGGTTCCACTGAGCCTATGCCTTTCCCCCGGTTCCTGTCATTCTCCGTTTTTTTGTCGAGGCTCAGGATGGAAGAAGCAGAGATAGTGGCAATAGTCCTGTACTGGCCAAACAAGCCATGGTTTCCACTGTTGATGCAACTCAGCTTCCGGGACCGAATTCCTCTACCCTCCAGACCAGATCTCCTATCACAAGGGGCATTTCTACATCCATGCCCGGCCCATCTACATCTGATGATCTGGTTCTTGAGAGGGGAAGGTTGGAGGCCCTAGGCTGCCCAAGTAGGGCCATCTCCACAATATTAAATGCCAGAAGAACAGGCACCAACAGGGTCTACCAGAGGATTTGGAAAAAGTTTTCAGACTACACCTCTTCCACTGCAGGTTCTTGCAATAACCCAAAGATACATGATATCCTGGGCTTCTTACAATCAGGATTGGATCTCTCATTGTCAGTCAGCTCGCTGCGAGTCCAAATAGCTGTAATCTCTGCCTTTACGGGTGTTTCCTGGGCTAGACACCCTCTTACTCAGTAGTTTTTCAGAGGAGCAATAAGGCTCAGACCTCAGAGCCAAGTTTTTCTAATTGGGATCTTCCCCTTGTCCTGGATTTTTTCTTAGGTAGAGAGTTGGAACATGAAGATCAATCTTCTATCAAATGACTCTCTCTAAAAGTGGTCTTCTTGGTGGCTATAACATCGGCCAACAGGGTCTCTGAAATCAGCTCTCAGGGATGCAAGGAGCCATTTCTAAACTTTTTAATTCCTATGTTGGGTTCAAACCCCAAAGTGGCATCTGTGTTTCATGACAATCAGGAGATTGCTCTTCCAACGTTCAGATCTACCGAGGATTCCAGTGATTTTCCCTTAGATGTTGGAAAAGCTCTGAGTCAGTATCTTGAAGCTACAGCTTCTTTCCGTCAGACCGACCACCTGCTCGTTCTTTTTCACAGAAAGAATAAGGGAATGTTTGCCTCTTCCAGATCTATTGCAGCATGGATTGTTCAGGCCATTCAGTGGGCCTATAAAGCCAAGGGCTTGGCGCCTCCAGAAGCGGTGACTGCTCACTCAACTAGAAGTGTGTCTTCATCATGGGCGGCATCACGTCACGTGCCTCCAGAAGTTATTTGCAAGGTGACCTTGTGGTCTTCAATTAACACGTTCATGGCACACTACTGCGTAGAGCCAGCCTCATTATCTTCTGTTAAATTTGGTTTACGTATCTTGTCTGTTGATGGTGCCAATTAAACCTTTTTTCTTTTGTCCAGCACTCTGCCCACCCGGGTGTGTTTGGCGAGTTATTTCCCACACGTAGGCTGCCATGGAGTCTGTCAGGAAAACTGAAAATTTATATCAAATACTTACCGTAATTTTCCTTTCCTGATGGACTCCATGGCAGCAGGAGTTCCCTCCCAGTGGCTGGAGTAGGCTAAATTATGGAACACGGCCTCTGGCCCAGAGCAAAGATTTATGGGAGAAGGGTCCTATGAGGGGTGGGATTAACCCACATGTAGGCTGCCATGGAGTCCATCGGGAAAGGAAAATTACGGTAAGTATTTGATATAAATTTTCAGTTTTTCTTACAACCAGTATCACCGGCATCTACTTGGTTATTATTCTGATTTCTCAGTGATCTTTTGAAGCAATTTCAGGTAATTGTTTGATTGACTTTTCATCAATAGAATTAATTATATATCATTGCCTATTCAATTCATAGCAATATTCCTCTCCCCTAGATGCATCTGTTTATGCACATGGATTTTTCCGTGTTGTATCTAATATAGCTTCTCTTCTGTGGTCACCAAATCTACTTCATTTTTGAGAGCATCCCGGCTCCTAAACTCAGTTAATTGATCTATTTTATCTATAATATACATGTATAGATTTTCCTATGCAGTTATGTGTTTTTTGTCTGTATCATTTCTGTTTGTGAATGTTTTTTGATCATTGTGTTAAGATAATTCATTTGTGTACATGATCATTGTATATTCATGCTGTATATCTTATGTTTCAGTTATACCTGATAAAAACTCCTGAAGAAGCCAGTTAAATTGGCGAAACATTGAGATTAATTTTGTCTGTATACTATTTTGGTTATCAAGTGTAAAATAGATGAATTTTATTACATGTTCACATATATATTTTTCGAAATTTATATTTTTAATGGAAAAATAAAATTAAATTTTTTGATACATATTGTGTTTTCTTGCATCGTTAAAATCCCATTCTTCTTCATTCATTGTATGAATGATACTAGTCCATGTGATATAACACACAAAAAAAGCAGTGCAGAAAATCCCATGTAGCAGGAAACCGTGAAAAAATTGAGTTGGTTAACCTCATAAAATCACATCCGATATGCTGATAAAAATAGCCGCTTACCAGACAGATGATAGTACTGGACTCGATATTGGGCTGATCTGCCCTTAGATGTTCCTCCCCAGGCACCTCATGGAAAGATAGACCATTGGCTCCAGAGTTCAACACCGCTGATGTAACTTTCAAACTTGCTTACGGCTCGGTACTTCCCTGGGTAAGGCAAAAACTTTTGGAAGGTAGGTGTACTCTCCAATCTCCCGTTTACGATTTCCACACAGCCTTAAACGATTTGCCACTATACCTCACGAGCCTACAGTGGTTACCAGGGAAGAAGAAGAGGAAGAAGAGACCTCATGGTGCAGTATTTCTTCTAAAAGGCTGAGGGCCTCCGTTCCCAGTAGAATCCTTATACGGGGAAACGCGTCGGGTGGAGCAAATTGGTCTCTGACATCATCACGTATTGGCCAGCTGGTGCGAACAGCTGCTGTTTTGAAAATAGTTTCTGTTTGTATGGATGTCAGTGAAGCTTGTGCAATAAATACTTTTACAAGAAATACTGCACCATGAGGTCTCTTCTTCCTCTTCCCTGGTAACCACAGATTTTTCATGGACTCATTTACATGTTAATCATTAGGCTTGTGCAATTCGTTTCGTAACGAATCGAAATTCGTCCGAATTTAGCAACTTTCGGACATTCGGAGGCAATCGAATTTCCGAACAAAGCAATTACGAATAAAACCGAATCCGAAATAAATTATACCGCAAATAGCGAATGCCCGAATGTCTTTGGCATAATTCGTTATGAAAAAAGTTACGAATGTACGAATCCATACGAAGCACAGTAACACTCACTCTGCTCTGCTCTCTGCTTCTCCCTCACCGTGCTGAACTCCCTCTCAAAATGGTGTACAGGGGCGGAGGCTATAGCCGCATGTAAAAAACGAAAGTAAAATACGAGATTTCGAATCGTTACAAATAACCGCTATGTATTTAGAAAAGTACAAATCCATTCGAAGCACATTAGGCATAATAAGCAGCGTCGTTGTGAGAGAGACACGGAAAATTACGAATCAACGAAGCCAAAAAAAGTTACGAAAGTAGGAGTTGTGTCCAGAATCAATGAAAAACAATGTACTCTACCGAAAGTACGAATTATAAAGCAACTAAAATTTCAAGGAAAAATGTCGCTTGCGAAAATACGAATTAGTCTGAACGCGAAAAGTCCCGTCTAGCAAAATTACGAATCAACAGGACCGAAAAGAAACAAACCAAAACTAAACTAATTTTTCCATTGTGCACAAGTCTATTAATCATTACTATGGCATTTTGGTCATTATGACTTACAAAGCATTTATCACTTAATTTTGTTAGTGCTACAGTATCATTTTTGTGTTTAGATTTAATAACTATTTGCATACACTTGTTGGTTGCGCAATTGATCTTTCTTTTCCTATACTATTGAGCTTTATTCAGGCTAATTAATTTGCAGCACCTACACTTTTTCACAGTGATGATTTAACTCTTCACCATATTTTCACATACTATATTTTCACTATTCTTAGTGTGTTCCTCTCACATTTAAGTAATATAATTTGTTCATTAGCAGGGGGGCAGCGCGGAATTTTTACCTTTATACCAATCTATCTATTGGTGATAGAGGGGGTGGCTGGAGAGAGGGGGCGGCACCGCCACTGCACTGACCACTGATATAAGGGAATCCTTCTCCTATTGGTAAGCAATGTAAAGGATCACTACATCGGCCACTGATATAAGGGGCCCATTCTCCCATTGGTCACCAATGTACGGTGCCACTACACTAATCACTGAGATAAGGGGATCCTTCTCCCATTGATCACCAATATAAGGGACCACTACACTGACCACTAAGGATCAGCTCAGGATTTGGTTTGAACTCAGGTTCAGACACAATTTAGTGTTGAACCTCTGACCGCAGTTATATTACTGCTGCCAAATATGTCATTGGCGGTTTGCAGGCGCTATTGCGCTAAAAATAGCGCCTGCAAACCGACCTGTTTCTCCAGTGTGAAAGCCCGAGGGCTTTCACACTGGAGCGGTGCGCTAGCAGGATGGTAAAAAAAGTCCTGCTAGCCACATCTTTGGAGCGCAATGGGACACCGCGGCTATACCGCTGGCATAGCGCCTCTGCAGAGGCGCTTTGCGGTGGTTTTTAACCCTTTTTCGGCTGCTAGCGGGGAGTAAAACTGCCCTGCAAGTGGCCGAATACTGACGCGAAATTAGCGGTAAAGCACCGCTAAAAATAGCGCTGTTTTACCACCACCGCCGCTACTGCCCCAGTGTGAAAGGGGCCTAAGAGGAAACCCTATGTGAAAGAGCTAGAAAAAAGTGTGGGATGCCCCCAAAATCCATATCAGACTCTGAGGGGATGGGGGAGCACGATTCCTCTCTTCCTCAGGCCTCTCCCAATGTTTTACAATTCACAGTGGGGCATTGCCTATTTATTCTCCTCTGGGTACCCAAGGCTGGACCACCCAGTATAAAAAAAAAAAAAATACCTACGACCCTCTACTGTATTGCCTGGAGCCAATTGGAGGATCCCCTAGATTTGACAGTAAGGCTGTGAGTGAGGGCAGAAATCTGCTACATGATTGGACACGAAATGGATACTTCTGCATCTCATTCCAGGTTATGGAAATCTATGATATTGCCATTCCGATATCAGAGTATCGGCAAACGAGAGGATTAGATATTTTACAGACATGGCCAATGGTGGAAATTGCCAAACACCAATTTACGATGTTCAGGGAAACTTTCCCAAACTTACCTACTATGGTGGAATCACTTGTCACAGAAACCAGCAGTACCCCTTCTGGAACATTCTGGTGAAGTTCACTCTCAGACACTGAGCATGGGCAAGCTTTTCAAACCGTATACTACTGCTGGCTTCCATTGACCGCCGAAATTTGCAACCCCTTGCCATGTTTCCCAGGCTCCACTGTTCTACCTGCAGGCTTGGCACCAGCATGGTGGGTGCTGCCAGGTAGAGGAGAGAGAGACCAGAGAACATTAGATCACTGATCACCCCTAGCTACAATGAACCAGGAAGTGATGTGTATTAGGTCACTTCCATGTTCAGTGCTATAATTCCTGGCCACTGTGGATGGAGCACGGTCTGCTACCCATTATCATCAGTGGAGAGCTGGGGAGACAGGAGGGGTTTAATAAAACCACAATGTCTCATTAAAGGGGACCTGTAACAACAAAAAGCTATCACATAGGGGGGCTATTGATCCCTTCTATGATAGCATTACTGCTAAGTGTAGAAAAAAAATCAAAGCACCTAACCCCCCCCCCCCAAATTTTTGAGCCCCTACATACACAGACATAATACTAAAGAAACTGGGTAATATCTTGCATTTGGGTGCACTAAAATTACATTTAGTGCATTATTTTACTGAAATGAACCCTTAATAAACCATTACCAACAGACATATTAGCCTGGATTTCACACCACTTCCCCAAACTCAATCTGTTCAAAACTGGGGTCATAATATTTCCTCCCCCACGTGCCCCTTCCCCTGACTTCTCTGTCAAGATCAATGGCACAACCATCAACCTTCCCCGCTTGCCAGGATGCTAGATTTTATCCTGGACTCTGAACTCTCCTTTCGGCCCCACATCCAATCGCTTTCCATCATTTGCCACCTCAACCACTGCAACATCAATGTTTCCCTTGCTAACCAATGAAACCACAAAGTTCCAGATTCACTCCCTGGTTATCTCTCGCCTCAACTACTGCAACTCCCTCCTCATGGGCTTACCTTTACATAGGCTATCCCCCCTTCAGTTCATCATGAATGCTGCTGCCAGGCTCATCCACCTTACAAACCATTCAGTGCATGCTACTCCTCTCTGCCAATCCCTCCATTGGCTGCCACTCACCCAACAACAAATTAAATAAAAAATACTAATAATAACATACAAAGCCATCCACAACTCGGCCCCCAGCTACATCACTAACCTAGACTCAAAATACCAACCAAATAGACCTCTTTGTTCCTCCCAATACCTCCTGCTCTCTAGTTGCCTTGTCACCTCATCCCATGCTTGCCTCCGGGGACTTCTCGCGAGCCTCTCCCTTCCTTTGGAATTCCCTACCCCAATCGGTCTGACTATCTCCAACTCTATCCACTTTTAGGCGATCCCTGAAAACTTCTCTTCAGAGAAGTCTATCCTGCCCCCACCGAACAACTGTACTTTAATTTTTTTTTTTTTTATATAATCTTTATTTTAATATTTTTGTTTTTAAATCATGTATCACAACATTGGAGTTGAAGTAAAGCAAAAACCAGCATAACTGGGAAAGCATGGGAAGGGAAATGGGGAGCGGGAGAGGGGACAAAAACAAAAACAAAACAAAACAAAACGTATCATTGCAATGCATATTGAAAGTGCTATCTCAGTGATCCCAGCAGGGGCCCGCACCTCGCTATAGCTCTCAGCCAATGTGTTGGGGCGCAATTCCGCCCCTTGGCCAGCGGGGGCCCGGCAGGCATCCCCCCCAGGAGGGGGGCTAAAAAAAAAGCCTCCATCATACCTCCATCTAGGGGGAACACCCCCCGTGCCCCCTCCGCGGCCCTCTCAAGTGCAGGTCCCGTCAGGGCACCAGGGTTACAAGTTGAGTTCTCTAACCATTGTAAAATTAACAAAAATAAATCAACTAAAAGGGAAACAGAACAACAGGTTGCAAAGAACGTGGTGCACAATAGGATAAGGTCTCCAGTATTGGCCATATAGACCGTGGAGGGGGAGAGATAAAGGGGCACACATTACATATCTGCAAGCAGGGTGTATGAGAGGGCACAATCAGGTATGCGCATCACCACTAGCAGGTCTCTTCAGCTTCAGTGAGGGCTCCGCTAACTCCAGCAGCGCAACATCCAGGCTAGATGGCATAGGGTCCGGGTCAGTAGCATAAGCCTGCCACTGTGCCCAGATTCCCTCAAAATGGTCACTCCTGTCCTTGCACCTCGCCACCCACTCCTCCGCCTCCCTAATGTCTTCTACCTTCTTCAGCCACTCCGTGACAGAAGGAATCTGCGGGCGTTTCCAGTAGAGAGGTATAAGCCGTTTAGCAGTGTTCAAGAGATGAGGGAGTGCGCTTTTCTTGTAGCGGCTCAGAGGAAGGGCAGGGAGGTGCAGGAGAAAGTGAGTTGGGGAAAACGGGATGTCGACCTGCAGGGCATCTTTGATATGGTCTCGAACTTCGAGCCAGAATGGCCTGATCACTGGGCAATCCCACCAAATATGGAGGAGAGTACCCTTCTGGCCACATCCACGCCAGCAGTGGTCTGTGACTGAAGGGTATATACGAGATAATGCCGCAGGCACACGGTACCAACGGGTCAGCAGTTTGTAATTCGTTTCCTGCGTTTTGGAATCAATGGAGCTGGAGTGCGCGAGTCTATACATGTGTGCCCGTTGCTCTGCTGAGAACTCGACTCCTAAGTCTCGCTCCCATTCGCGCATAAAGGCTGGTTTGGAGTCAGCAGGAGCCGATCCCAGAAGCTGGTACAGTTGGGAAATCAGATGGGGAGTGGGTTCCTCTTCCACGAACATCCGTTCAATGGGGGTAAGAGTGTCTAACCCTCTTATAGAAGCACCACGGGTCGCAATGAAGTGATGGAGCTGTTTGTGCCTCCACCAGTCCATTGGGAATCGACCATGTCTGTCCCTCAAGGTGTCTAGGGGTATCAGCCCGTCCCCATCCAAGAATTTGTCGCAGCTATAGTTACCATCCGTGACCCAGGATCCAAAAAAGGCTGCCTGTTCCCCAGGAGGGAACCACAGGAATCCTCCCAGCGGTGTTAGCGGGGAGCCGGGGGGTGCTAAGGCATACAGAGCATTAGTGCGGTCCCAGACACGGAGGACATGAGTGGTCAGTGGAGAAGCTGTCTGTGAGAGCCCTCTGTATTCCCGGGGCAGCCAAGGTGCATACGATAGGTTGCGACCTGCTAGGCTTTTCTCGAGGGAGACCCACATTTTGGAGCCGGTATGGTGGCGCCAGTTGAGAATGTGTTGGAGAGCTATGGCTCTATAATAGCGACGCATGTCCGGGAGACCTAGACCTCCCATCTCCTTAGGTTTCTGCAGTAGGGACACAGCCAGCCTGGGTTTTTTATGTTGCCATATGAAACTAATCATTAGGCTTTGAAGCTGTGTGAAAAAGCTTTTGGGAAGGGGGATAGGCAACATCTGCAGGTAGAAAAAGGACCCTCGGGAGGACATTCATTTTAAGTATGTTAACTTTGCCTAGCCACGTGAAAGAGGTCTTGGTCCAGTTTTGCAGGTCTCTACGCACCGTGCCCAGAAGAGTAGGGAAATTGGCTGAGTATAGTGTGCCAAATTGGTCTGTAAGTTGAATTCCTAAATACTTAGAGGATTTGGCCCAACGGAATGGGAAAGCTTGCTGTAAGTTAACGGCCAGCGGTTCGGGTATGGTGATGGGCAGGACCTCAGATTTGGTGCAATTGATCTTAAAATTTGATATTTGTCCAAAAATGGTAAGTTCTCTCATAAGGTTTGGCAGCGAGACAAGGGGGCTGGTCAGGTGAAAAAGCACGTCGTCAGCATAGGCTGAGAGTTTGTGTTCCGTGGACCCTACCGTCACCCCTCTGATATCCTTACTTGCCCGTACTGTTCTAAGAAGAGGCTCCAGAACTAAGGCGAACAGGAGGGGGGAGAGGGGACACCCCTGCCTCGTGCCATTCCGTATGGGGAATCCAGAGGACAGATGGCCGTTAACCTTGACCTTCGCACTGGGGGACGTGTAGAGGGCCATAATCCATTGGAGCATGTGAGGACCTAATCCCAGGGTTTCCAGAACCGCCTTGAGGTACGACCAGTCTATTCTGTCGAAGGCCTTTTCGGCGTCCGTGGACAGAATGAGGTAGGGGGTAGTGTTGCGGTGGGAGCGGGCCCACTGAATGAGCTGCATGGCCCGGATGGAATTATCTCTGGCCTCCCTACCTGATATAAATCCCGTCTGATCGGGGTGAACGATAGACGGTATAATGTGTTTTAGTCGGTTGGCCATAATTTTTGCAAAAATTTTTACGTCGACATTAAGTAGCGATATTGGACGGTAGCTTTATGGGAGGGTGGGGTCCTTGCCGTCCTTCGGAAGCACCGTGATATGGGCCAACAGGGCTTCGGGTGGAATCGGGTGGCCTGTGGCGAAGGAGTTGAAATACCTGCACATATGGTTTTGGAGTAGGGGGAAGAAATTTAGCGTAATATGCCTTGGTATATCCATCCGGGCCAGGGCTCTTTCCATTCGGCAGAGCCTTAACCGTCCCAATAATCTCCTGAGGGGAAATGGGTGACTCGAGGTCTAGTTGCTGCTCTGGTGTCAGAGAAGGGAGCCCGGCCGAAGCGAGGTAGTCGCCAATAGCGCGTAGTTTGGTTGTCCGTTCCGCGTGGGAGATATCTTTGTCTAAGTGATACAAGTCTGCGTAATAATTTTGAAATATTGAAGCAATATCAGAAGAGTGCAGGGTCACCGTACCGCTGGGAGACCTAAGCGTGTGTACATGAGCAGTTATACGTCGCTTTAGAAGTGCTCTGGCCAGCATTCTGCAGCACTTGTTACCGTGTTCGTAAAATTTATGGGAAATATACCGTAGCTGTCTGCGGGCGCGACGGTCAAGGAGGCGTGAGAACCACTCCCTCAGCTCAGTCAGTCGTTTGCGGGCCTCAGCGTCTCCCTGGCGTCTATGTCGAATTTCTTCTTGTTGTAAAGCTGATAGCACCCTCTGAAAGTCTATCTGTCTTTCCCTCTTAAGTCTAGAACCCAAGGAGATGAGTTCTCCCCTGAGTACCGCTTTATGGCTCTCCCACACGACTCCCTCTGGCAAGTCCTCAGACACATTTTCTGCAAAAAAGTGGGTTATGGTGTCTGAAAGTACCAGTTACTTACCGGTAATGGTCTTTCTGGTAAGTCTTCCAGGACGGCACAATGAGAGATGACTAGTCCACCTGACAGGAAACACAATCAATCAAAGAGGTTAAAAACCCCACCCCTCCCTGTGCTCCTCAGTTTGTGAAAAAGTACTCCACACTAGTGCACGAGAGTGAAAACAACATACCACAACAACTCATATATATATATATATATATATATATATATATATATATATATATATATATATATATATATATATATATATATATTTGTGAGGGGGTTAGCTCGGCAGCGGGTGTGTGTGACCCCCGGGATGGGCTCCCCACACAAAAACAGGCCCAGCAAACGGAGGTTGTGGTTTTCAAAATCAAAAAGGTGCGGTTTATTTTCTATTTACAGTGACAAAACACAGCAAAGCAAAAGAAACATACAGGTTTCCTAACTAACAACTGGGATCAGCCTAGTGCTGTCCTAGTCCCTAAGTCCCTGGTTTTAAATGTCCAAGCAAATAGCCACACAGGCTTTGTCTCACCGCACAGGGGTTCACTCTCCCTAGACAGTCCACACAGGTCTGGGTCCAGGCATGAGCAAACACCTAATGAATCTGGGAGTTCTTATAGAGGCCTAAATGAGCTGACAAGCTTCAGCTGGTCTCATCAACTCCCTGTCTGCACGACGCCCCACACTCTCCCTAGAGGTATGAGTCATCCATGAGCCCACTAGCCTCAGCTGGGCTTATACAACTCTCCACCTAGTTGTATAAGTCGGCGTAAAGCCTGAATCTGGGCGAAATATATCTACCCCCCTGGATGCAACCAGGTGACTTTACCTTCCTGCTGTCACATACCCCCCCCCCTCTTGTTTTAACCTCGGGGTTGGAACACCAGCAATCAGGCATTCATGTACTCGAGACAAAGCATCCACATTCCCCATTTGAACGCCAGGGCGATGCTTTACAGTGAAGTTGAATTCCTGGAGGGCCAGGAACCACCTATTCACTCTATTTGTTTCCTTGTTTTGAGCCATCCACTTTAACGGAGCGTGATCCGTAACCATGTCAAAGTGCCTACCTAGCAGGTAGTACCGAAGGGAATCTAGAGCCCACTTCACCGCTAAACACTCCTTTTCAACGGTGGCGTAATTTACCTCATGGGACTTCAACTTCCTGCTGAGGTAAATGACTGGGTGCTCTTCCCCGTTCCAGACCTGGGACAATACTGCTCCTAACCCCACATCTGACGCATCACTTTGTACGACAAAGTCTTTAGAGAAGTCGGGTGAGTACAACACTGGCTGGCTACATAAGGCTTGTTTCAAGAATTGGAATGCTGCCTCAGCCTCGGGGGTCCATTTAATCATGACCGACCCTTTCCCCTTCGTCAGGTTGGTTAGGGGCACAGCCTTAGAAGCAAAGTGGGGAATGAATCGCCGATAATACCCAGCGATTCCCAGAAAGGCTCGTACCTGCTTCTTGCTGTTGGGACGTGGCCAACTCTGGATGGCCTCGACTTTGTTGAGTTGGGGTTTTATTACTCCCCTCCCAATGGTGTACCCAAGATATTTGGCCTCCTCCTGCCCAATGGTACACTTCTTGGGGTTAGCCGTAAACCCAGCTTCCCGAACAGAGTCCAGGACTGCTTGCACTTTTGGCAGATGTGAGGCCCAATCTGTGCTATGGACAATTACGTCATCCAGGTAAGCCGCAGCATACTTCCGATGGGGCCTCAGCATCTGGTCCATTTTCCGCTGGAATGTGGCCGGCGCATTCTGTAACCCGAACGGCATTCTTTTATATTGGAACGCCCCGTCTGGGGTTACAAATGCGGTTTTCTCTTTGGCCGACTTGGCCAGGGGGATTTGCCAATACCCTTTTGTGAGGTCAAGAGTCGTCATGTATCGGGCTGTTCCCAGCCGGTCGATCAACTCATCTATACGTGGCATGGGGTAGGTGTCAAATTTTGTAACTTTGTTCAACTGACGAAAATCGTTACAAAATCGCCAGCTCCCATCCGGTTTAGGCACCAACACAATGGGACTAGACCAATCACTTTGGGACTCCTCTATCACCCCTAAGTTCAGCATTTTCTGTACTTCCTCCCGTATTGCCTCCCGTCGGGCCTCTGGGATCCGATAGGGTTTTAACTTCACCCTTTCACCGGGTGGGGTAATGATGTCATGCTCTACCCCAGATGTTTGTCCCGGCAGCTCAGAGAATACCTCCTTGTTGCGAAGCACAAACTCCTTAACCTCCTGTTGTTGGGGTTGTGACAAGGTGGCTGCTATTCCAACCTCAGGAATCACGCAACCAGTTTGAGCTGGTGACCAAGTGTCTGCGACTAGGGACTCTCTATCCCTCCAGGCTTTCAACAGATTAACGTGATAGATCTGTTCGGGCTTTCGCCTTCCTGGTTGTCTGACCTTGTAATTCACTTCGCTCACTTTTTCCATTATCTCATAGGGGCCTTGCCATTTGGCAAGGAATTTACTTTCAACCGTAGGGACAAGTACCAGTATCCTATCCCCCGGGGAAAAGGTACGGGTCTTGGCTCCACGGTTGTACACTCTCTGCTGTGCTAACTGCGCTTGGGCCAAATGTTCCTTCACGATGGGCATTACCTGTGCAATTCGGTCTTGCATCAGGGCGACATGCTCAATCACACTCCTGTGGGGAGAACTCTCACTTTCCCAAGTTTCCTTGGCAATATCCAACAGCCCTCTTGGGTGTCTCCCATACAGTAACTCAAAGGGGGAGAATCCCGTAGAGGATTGGGGCACCTCCCTAATAGAAAACATCAGATAAGGAAGTAGACAGTCCCAATCCTTTCCATCTCTATCCACCACTTTCTTCAACATTTGTTTTAGGGTTTTGTTGAATCTTTCAACCAGCCCATCGGTTTGGGGGTGATACACAGATGTACGTAATTGCGTCACTTTGAACAATTTACACAGCTCCTTCATAACCCGGGACATAAAGGGTGTACCTTGGTCCGTAAGCAGTTCTTTACAAATACCCACCCGGCTAAACACAAGAGATAGCTCTTTGGCTATGGTTTTGGCCGAGGTATTTCGGAGAGGGATCGCTTCTGGATAACGGGTGGCATAGTCCATTATAACTAATATGTACTGGTGCCCCCTAGCGGACTTGATTATAGGCCCTACCAAATCCATGGCGATCCTCTCAAACGGGACCTCAATGATGGGTAGAGGGACCAGCGGGCTACGGAAATGTGGCATCGGGGCCGACCTCTGACACACAGGGCAGGAGGAACAATAATTTTCTATGTCCTTCATCACCCCCGGCCAATAGAATCTCTGTAATACCCTCTCTCGGGTTTTCTCTGTCCCCAGATGACCTCCAAGAATGTGCCCATGGGCCAACTCCAACACCAACTTCCTGTAAGGTTTGGGCACCACAAGCTGCTCAACGGTTTCTTCTGCCCTTTTTGCCACCCGATACAGTAGGTCCTTCTCTACGCTGAAGTATGGGTAAGTGCAGGTATTATCTGGGTTCACTAACTCGCCATCTATTTTCACTACGTTTTCCCGTGCCTTTATTAGGGCGGGGTCTTTCAACTGTTCTGTGGCAAAGTTTTCCCTGTGAACCTCAAGATCAGAAAACTCCACAGACGGTAGGTTTTCGTCTGAGGAGGTGGGCTCCTCTCCAGTTTCTTGAGTCTCCCCTGCCAATACTGATAAGGGAAATTCCGGAGAGTCCTCACCACTCTCAGGGGAGTTCTGGCTATCACATTCCTGGTACATAGGGGCACCAGTGGGGGGCTCAGGATCATCCCACAGTTCCCAGAACTTCGGAAAATCCCTTCCCACAATGGCGTCATGCGGTAACTGAGATACTAAGCCCACTGGATGAGAGAGGGTACCTTTGGGGGTCTTGAAACACACTGTAGTCACTGGATACTCTCGGGTGTCCCCATGCACACAAATAACAGCTACCTTGCTATTCCCAGAGACCTCTGTTTTAACTAACTCAGCCTTTATCAGGGTCACAAGGCTACCTGAATCCAGCAATACCACAACATTTCTACCATTAACACACATTTTGCATAAATGTTTCTCAGTTCCTCGAATGGCAGTGCATGCGACTGTCGCACACAGCGACTGACGTCTGCCCGTCAGAAAGTCACACTGCATGGGTTCCTCCACAACCGGGCAATTGGCTGCAATATGTCCCGCTTGCCGGCAGCGGTAGCAAACGATCCTTCTTGCCGCCTCTTGAGCCGCTGATTTCCCAGGCTGTTCTCGCCAAACTTGGGGTAGAGCTCCCACCCTCACCCCTTGGACGCGGTATTAGTGGGACGGCTTTCCTCACTGGTCTGCGGACGTTGCTGCATTACTGCTTCCATTTGTTGTAGTCTCTGCTCTTGCTTCTGTAACAGGTCTATGAAGCGGGCCTCAGATTGCTGCTGGGCTTGTTGCTGAGCTTCCAGACTCTGTTGATGAGCTTGCTGCTGGGCTGCAAGGCTCCTTTGCAAACCTGCATTTGTCTGCTGTTGATTGGCATTTGCTAGAGCCAGCTGTTTCAGTATCTCCTCCATGCTGGCTTAAAAAAAACTGCCACTGGTTCTCCACCAACTGTGAGGGGGTTAGCTCGGCAGCGGGTGTGTGTGACCCCCGGGATGGGCTCCCCACACAAAAACAGGCCCAGCAAACGGAGGTTGTGGTTTTCAAAATCAAAAAGGTGCGGTTTATTTTCTATTTACAGTGACAAAACACAGCAAAGCAAAAGAAACATACAGGTTTCCTAACTAACAACTGGGATCAGCCTAGTGCTGTCCTAGTCCCCAAGTCCCTGGTTTTAAATGTCCAAGCAAATAGCCACACAGGCTTTGTCTCACCGCACAGGGGTTCACTCTCCCTAGACAGTCCACACAGGTCTGGTTCCAGGCATGAGCATACACCTAATGAATCTGGGAGTTCTTATAGAGGCCTAAATGAGCTGACAAGCTTCAGCTGGTCTCATCAACTCCCTGTCTGCACGACGCCCCACACTCTCCCTAGAGGTATGAGTCATCCATGAGCCCACTAGCCTCAGCTGGGCTTATACAACTCTCCACCTAGTTGTATAAGTCGGCGTAAAGCCTGAATCTGGGCGAAATATATCTACCCCCCTGGATGCAACCAGGTGACTTTACCTTCCTGCTGTCACAATATATATAAATATACTTAACCAGAGCGGTGGGAAGTAGGCCTGCCGTCCTGGAAGACTTACCAGAAAGACCATTACCGGTAAGTAACTGGTACTTTTCTCAAGACGTCTTCCAGGACGGCACAATGAGAGAGAAGCAAGTAATTTGCAGGCCTACCTAAGGGTGGGACGACCACTTGCAGGACCTTCCTACCAAATGAGAGGTCCTGAGGTGACAGCAACTCCACTCTATAATGCTTCAAAAAAGTGTTCTGGCTTGACCATGTCGCAGCTTGGCAGATTTGTTCGACCGAAGCTCCGGCCCTTTCTGCCCAGGAGGTCGCCAGAGACCGAGTGGAATGTGCCTTAACCTTCGGGGCTGTCTTAGCAGCCTGGTCATAAGCTAGGGAGATTGCTTGTTTTATCCACCTAGCTATGGTTACTCTAGAAGCCTGTTGGCCCTTTTTCTGACCAGAAAAATTAATAAACAAGTGGCTGGATTTTCTGAAAATGCTAACTCTATCCAAATAAGAAAGCAGACATCGTCTGACATCCAAACAATGAAAGGAAGCCTCCCTTTCATTCTGGGGATTGGAACAAAAAGAAGGGAGTATTATTTCCTGTGTTCTATGAAATTTTGATACTACCTTGGGAAGGTACAGGGGGTCCTGCCTGAGAACAACCCTGTCCTCAAATAAACGAAAAAACGGCTCTTTAATTGACAGAGCCTGCATATCACCTACTCTTTTGGCTGTCGTTATCGCCAGCAGAAAGGTAAACTTAACTGTGAGAAGTTTAATAGAAATACTGTCTAAAGGCTCGAACGGAGCCTTAGTTAACTGTTCTAGGACCAAGGAGAGATCCCAGGGTGGAACCCTAGAGATCTGTACTGGAGACATTCTGTCCCTAGCTGACAGAAATCTTTTAATCAACGGGTCCTGGGACAATCTTCTGTCCAGGAAGTAAGATAAGGCTGCTACCTGAACTCTTAGTGTCTTGGTAGCCAGCCCCAGATCAACTCCATCCTGGAGAAATTCCAGAATGACCGAAGTTTCCTGTTGGGAAACCTCTCTCTCTGAACACCAGCGAGAGAAGACCCCCACACCTTAGCATAAATCCGCCTGGTGACCTCCTTTCTACTAGAGAGGAGAGTGGTGATCACTCTCTCTGAACAGCCCTTCTCCCGCAGGTTCTGCCTTTCAAGCACCAGGCCGTCAGTTTGAAGAAGCTGGGCTCTGGGTGGAAGACCGGACCCTGAAGAAGAAGGTCTGACCGAACTGGTAGATGGAGAGGGGGAGCTACAGACCAGTTCTCCAGAGTGGGAAACCAGGCTCTCTTGGGCCACCAGGGGGTGACCAAAATGAGACAGCATTCTGAGAGGTCCAGCTTCTGCAGGATCCTCGGAATCAGACTCAGAGGGGGAAAGGCATAGGCCAGATGAAAACTCCACACCTGGGCCAGCGCATCCACTCCCTCTGAGCCCCATTCCCGGGTCAGGGAAAAGAACCTCTTTAGCTTTTTGTTTTCCCTGCGGGCGAAGAGGTCTATCTCCGGATTGCCGAACCGTTGGCACACCAGATCGAACACCTCTGTGTTCAACTCCTATTCTCCCTGGAGAATCGGGTGGCGACTTAAAAAGTCTGCCTCTACGTTGTGAACCCCTTTTATGTGAACCGCTGTGATAGAGGGAATCCGGAGCTCTGCCCAGCTCAGGATCTCCAGAGACAAAGCCAGAAGGGTACGCGACCTGGTGCCTCCCTGATGGTTCAGGAATGCCACTGTGGTGGCATTGTCGGATAGAATCTGGACCTCTCGGCCCCTGACTCTCTCCTCGAAGGCCTTTAGAGCCTCCCGGACCGCCAACAATTCCCGGAGGTTTGAGGAGGCGCCCCTCTGACCTCGGTTCCAGGAACCCTGAGCTCTGAGCTCGTCTAAGTGAGCCCCCCAACCCCAGGCGCTTGCGTCTGTGGTTATCCTGAGAGGGTTGGACTGACTCCACAGACGACCCACCAGCAAATTCTGAGGAAGGAGCCACCACCTCAGAGATTCCTTTGCCACCACTGGGATGGGGACCCTGTAGTCTAGAGATCCCCTTGATCCGTCCCAAGAGGATAGAAGGAATTCTTGGAGAGGTCTGGAGTGGAGCTGAGCCCACGGCACCGCTGGGATGCAAGAGGTCATTAGACCCAGCACCCGCATGATGCTTCTGAAGGAGGATTCCTCTGCCTCCAACATAGACCTGACCGTTGTCATAAGACCTTGGACCTTGTCCTGGGGTAAAACAAGTTTTCTTTCTAAGGAATCCACTAGGAATCCCAAGTAAACTTTCTTCTGTTCTGGGACCATCGAGGATTTTTCTTTGTTGATGATCCACCCCAGGCTTTCCAAGGTGCTCATGACCCTGGCCAGGTCTGCAAGAAGGAGATCTCGACTCTGATTGTAGAGAAGCAGATCGTCGAGGTAGGGGACTACTGCTATACCCTGCAGGTGCAGGTAAGCAATCACCTCCGCCATGATCTTTGTAAAGACTCTTGGACTGGATGACAGTCCGAAGGGAAGCGCAGCAAACTGCCAATGCTGCACTCCCTGGGCGGAAGTGATTGCAAACCTGAGGAAGGCCTGATGTGCTGGGAATATCGGGACGTGTAGATAGGCGTCCTTTAGGTCTATGGTCACCATGAACACCCCCCTCAGAAGAAGCTTCCTGAGAGTGTACACGCTCTCCATCCGAAACCTCTTGCGACGCAGATAAGCGTTCAAGGGTCTCAAGTTTATTATAAGTCGATGCTTCCCTGACGGCTTTGGAACAACGAAAACGTGGGAATAGACGCCCAAACCTTGTTGTTCCGTAGGTACCGGGATAACTACTCCCTGCCTTTCCAGATCTGAGACATTCTGTACCAGACCTGCAGCTTTTAAAGGGGTCCCTGGGTAGATGCGTTACCAGAAACTTCGGGGGAGGGGAGTGAAGGAACTCTAGCTTGTAGCCCTCCTTTAAAATTTGGAGGACATGGGGGCTCTGAGATATGCTTTCCCATCTGGGGAGAAACTGGGAAAGCCTTCCCCCTACCCTTACGTCACTTAGAGTTCTTGTCATTAGGCTTTTGGCTGGAGAAAAGGATACCTCCCTTCTGTTTGTCCTTGCCAGCACTCCACCTCCTAGTATTGATAGGTCTTTTGTCTGAAGACCGGTTCTTACCCTGGGGGCCTCGAAAAAATCTCCTTTTTTCCTTTTTAGGTTTGGTAGGAAATTTCTTACCCTTTTCGGTGGACCTGGACAAGGCTTGGTCAAGTCCTGTACCGAAAAGAAGGGAGCCCTCAAATGGGAGACCACATAAACGGGTCTTGGATGCACTATCACCATCCCAGGTTTTAACCCATACAGCTCTTCTAGCAGAGTTTAAGAGGGCTCCAGTCTTTGCGGTGGTTCTTACGGTTTCTACCGCTGCGTCCGCTAGGTACGCCACCGCGTTACCTATTAGCTGCAACGACTCCAGGACTTCCTTGGATTTGGAAGTGCCTGAAACATGGTCCGTTAATTTTGAGATCCATGCATCTGCATTCCTGGCTACGCATGCTGAAGCCAGCGCCGGGCTCATGGCTGCCGCATTGGCTTCCCAGGCCCTCCGCAAGGTGGTTTCAGCACGCCGATCCATCTGATCTTTGAGGTTACCAGTATCCTCAAAGGAGAGGTCAGACTGTTTGGATACCTGGGCTAAGGAAGCATCCAATCTGGGTGTTTTGAAGAACCTGTCTTCATCTTCCTCCTTGAAAGGGCACCTACGTTTCCACGTTTTTGGTCTTAAAAGCTTCCTTTCAGGATCCTTCCATTCTTGAAGGATAATGTCCTTCAGTGCCTGGTGGACGGGGAAGGTTCTGGGTTGAGACTTCAACAAACCCTGATACATTCTATCCTGTGCGGAAACCTGTTCCGCAGGCTCCTGGATCTCCTCAGAAGCATAAATTGCCCCAAGGAGGCCCTCCATATCATCGGCCGAGAAGATGTGCCTTCCTGGCCTGGAGCCCTCTTCCTCGTCCTCTGCCTGACTATCCACCAGACCCTCATCAGATACTTCTCGATCGGAGATATCTGAATCCTCCTCCGGCTCCGAACCCTGTGAAGGTAGGGATTTTAGAGGCTGCGGGCGTCTTTTAACTACCCTGGGAGTCAAAGAACTCTCCTGAGAGGAAGAGCCCCCCCCCACTTGTCTGAGGTTCTGGTTCCCTAGACCTGAGTGAGGATTGAAATTCCTTAAGCGTAGTCAGCATCTGGGTCTGGACAGACAAGAAGTCTTTCATGACCTGCGATGTTTCTTTTCCAGCCAATTTCTGAATGCATTTAAAACAGAAAGGTCTGGAATAGTCTGGAGGCAACCTATCGTTGCAGTAGCCACATCTTTTGATGCGAGCAGGGGCTTTAGAGGGACGGCTGGTAGACCCCTGGGCAGTGACGTCCCCTCCTGCAGAAAAAACAAATATACACAGGGAATTTTTTAGTACCAAACACCCCTGTGCAGAGCAAAAAGGGGGAAGAGTCGGGGTACCTCCCCCATCATAACCCCTGCTGGCTGGGTAGGACTCACCTCCTGTGGCCTCCTCTGTAGCCTTGGCCGTACCGGGCCTTTCCTCATGCTCCGTCCGGGCTCGAACCGTGTCGCTAACAGCAAACAGGAGGAATGGGCGCCTCTTTTCCTGGCATCTTTATAGTTGAAGCTGGCTGAAAAGACGCCGGCCGTCGCCATCTTGCCGTAGACCGGAAACCGGAAGTGGCGCGGCGCGCGGTGACGTCATTCCGGGCGCTAGAGGAGGAAATCAATGAGTCCTCCAGGCCATGGGAAAATGGCGCCGCACATGCCTGAGCGGCGCCAATAGCCAGAACAGCGCTTCACCGCTGGGTTCACCACTGCATCTGCGGGAGACCTGCCAGCCCCCCCTCCGAAGTGGACACCCACCAGGTAGGGAGGAAAAAAGAGGAAATATTTGGCCCCTGAAGCTTCCAGGTACCCTGTACCTTAGGGCTTCAGAAAAACTCAGGGGGGTTCTTCAAGGCTATTCCTTCCCCCCTGAGTATGTTACAACAAAAGGGGGACCCCCCAGGAAGGATGAGCCCGTCCTGCTAGGTCCAGAGGCTTCCTAAGCGTTCGACCTAGGTCCCAGGGGGAGACCTCCAGCAGCAGGCCTTTAGGTCTTTAGAAAATAACAAACGGTTTCGCTGTGGGGAAACACAATCAAAAACTGAGGAGCACAGGGAGGGGGGGGGGGTTTAACCTCTTTGATTGATTGTGTTTCCTGTCAGATGGACTAGTCATCTCTCATTGTGCCGTCCTGGAAGACGTCTTGAGAAAACCTTAGCTATCACTGAGGCATCGTCCAGAAGACTTTCATTGAGTCTCCAAGACCAAGCCTTCGGGAGCCCGTCCGGGACCCGGATTGTAGCAAAAACAGGGGCATGGTCGGACATGGTGATATTCCCTATGTCAGCCGACTGCAGTAGTTCTAGAGTATCATGATCCACACACATGAGGTCTATGCGTGTATAGACATCATGCACCCCTGAGTAAAAGCTATAATCTCTGTCCGATGCGTGCAGAGCTCTCCACGCGTCGATGAGAAAATTATTCTGCAGCGATTTCCGAAAATGCTTAAGGAAGGCCTGGGAGTGTGAGGTGCGGCCATGAGAGGCATCTAGAAGCGGATCGGGACTAATATTGAAGTCTCCTCCAAGAATTAGAAGGCCTTCCCTGAAATCAGTCAGCTTTTCTAGTACCGAGTCTATAAAGGAAAGTTGTTGGGTGTTAGGTGCGTAGAGAGTCGCAAAAGTGAGTTTAGTGTTAGCTATGACCCCCTTCACAAATACAAAAGCGGCCGTGTGGATCTACAAGGCTTTCTGAAGATTGGAATGGGCAGGATTTGTGAAATGCGATGGCGGTACCGCGTGATTTAGCTACCGGGGAGTTGCTAAAGAACCATTGACTATAGAGATGCTTGGGTATCTTGGGGAGGGACTGCTGTCTAAAGTGAGTTTCCTGCAAGAATACTACTTGGGCCCCCAGTCGCTTCAGCTCGAGCCATAGCTTATTGCGCTTGTGTGGAGAGCAGAGCCCCCTAACATTATAAGACAGTACCTTTAGTGATGGCATACCTGAAGCCGATGATAGTCGGACCGTCTGTACCCCTCAGTGAGTCCCTCGTGGGTGGTGACAGATGAGAACACAACCTGAAGGCTAAAGCAACAAACAGTTAGCTATCAGAGACAATAAGGGGGACACTGATAAAGAAACGGGAAAAAAGAAAAGAAAAAAAAAAAAAGAGGAGGGGGAGGCGGGTGGGGAAGGGAAGGGAAGGGAGGGGAGAGGGGGAGGGAAAAGAGTTGGAAGGAGGGGGAGGGGGGATAAGGCACAAAGGTATAATAAGGGCCAGACCTTAGCTAGGAGGTCTGGCGCACCATACGGTAGTGAACTACAAAATCAGCCCGGGGGGGGGGGGGTATCAAACCCCCAAACCACCTGGGCTTGAGCTTGGTGTCCCGCTAGGGACGGTCACCTAGGTAGGTGAGGCCTAAGTGGGGTCGTGGGCAACCACCAAGGGGACGGGGGACCCGATGCCCCGTCCAGTCCATGAAGACAAATAAACAGGGTGGTGAGTAAGGAGTACCCAAACATGTACCCCCCAGAAGTGTCAAAAAAAAAAAAAAAAACACAAACACAACATGGCATCTAAACACTGGGTTGCATATCAAACCCACTAGACCAGTATGTAGCAGTAGGATCAGTCAAACGCTAGGGAACATCACAGGGGCCCCAAGATCCAGTGTCCTGCATGGTGTGGGTCTGCGACGGCAGCGTTGCGGCCAGTAGCTCCTATGCCCAGTCCAGGGAGCCATTACAGAGAAAAGGGTGGGCTCAGGCCCTCCAAGGGACCGAATGTAAGTTCACCTGCTACATGGTCAGTCTCTAGTAGCAGAGGGGCCTGGAGAGGGACCCTCGGTCTGCCGTTTGCGGCCACGGGATTGACGTCCACCGGCCCCCGGGATCCATGGTTGAGGTAGATGGGGGAGCGGGATATCAGGAACAGTGCGCCAATCTGGGAAGTCAACCTGGCGAAGTTACAGGGTGTGCAGGAAGCGAGGGAGGTCATCTTTAGTGCGCAGCACAGCCCATCTGCCATTTTTGGACGCCTGGAGGCTAAAGGGGAAGCCCCAGTGGTATGTGAGGCCCGCAGCTTCAATTTCTGCAAGAAGTGGGCGCAAGGCCCGTCGCTGCATTAGGGTGCGTCTGGAAAGGTCCTGGTAGAAGGACAGCTGGGCTCCATCGAAGTCAAAGACGGGTCTATCACGCATCTTTTGCATGATGCGTTCTTTCAGGGTATATTTGTGGAGCCTGCAAATAATATCCCTGGGGTTCTCCGGGTCATCTGACGGGGGTCTGAGCGCCCTGTGGGCCCTGTCTATGTAGATCGGGGTCGAGGGTGGCAGGCTCAGGATTTCACAGAACACCCCCTGCAGCGTAGGTATAATGTCCTTAGGTCCAGTGGCTTCGGGTAGGCCGTGTATGCGAATGTTCGCTCGCCTGCTGCGGTTTTCCATATCATCTAATTGGCATAGGAGGGCCTCAATTTGGTGGCCGTGGGCAGAGGACTGGTCCCTGAGCTGGGAGATGGCGGGCACAGTATCATCAAGCTTCTGCTCCAAAGTCTCTACTCTGTGTCCCAGCTCAGTAGTGTCCGTTTTCAGCTGTTCAATATCCTGCTTAAAAGCCCTTTCAATCCGGCTGGTATACTTTAATTTTCTTAATCAGCTCATCCCCCACAGTTATTACCTTTTGTAATACTTGACCCCCCCCTTCTAGATTGTACGCTGTAATGTGCAAGGCCCTCTGATCCCTCCTGTATTGAATCTGTACTGTTTGCCCTAATTTTGTAAAGCGGTGCGCAAACTGTAGGCGCTATATCAAAAATCTGTGTAATAATAATTGCAGTAATATCATATGACAAATAATGGTAACTACCACCATTTTATTCTTCAGGGTCTGAGCTCTCTGAAAATACATGTGTCAACACAGCTTTGACAGTGATGAAACGGTTAATGTGAGCGAGCTAGATGGAATCCATCTCCTGTGGTCACTCTCTAAATATTAGAGTTCTCCCTAGCTGCAGCCTGGTATTAACATTGCTATTGCATTGTATGTACATTCCTTCTGTGTTAATGGGGGTAAAAAAATAATGGAAAATTCCAGGCAAAAATTATAATCTTCCCTGGATTTCTGACATCAACTTTTGTACTATCCACTTTTCAGTTTTATAAATGGCTGATTAGAAACAAATTTTCTAATCAAGCCATTCGGGAGTCCTTATCTTTCGGTCTGGCAATGATTGATTTGCACAGCCAAATGTGCTTGCTCACTGACACTTCCATATAGCGTTGTCAGTCCCAGTTCTCCCCAGCCAGCTCAGTTTCAACCCCACTCAATGCCTCTTCTCATGTACTCGTCGCATGCCTTCACATGAATGATGGTGCTAAAGGATAATGTGCATGCCCTCTGGCTGACCTGTGTTTGTTAATGCAGGAGGACTGCAGTCACTAGAGATGGGCCGAACACCCCCTGGTTCGGATTGCACCAGAACTTTCAAACATCGCAAAAGTTTGGAGCCGAACGATGAACCCCATTAAAGTCTATGGGACCCAACTGCAAAAATCAAAAAAGTGTCAATTTTGAAGGCTTATAGGCAAGTTATTGGGTATACAAAGGGTATGGGGGTCCGGGTACTGCTCTGGGGGACATATATCAATGCAAAAAAAAGTTTGTAAAAAATATGATTTTTAAATGAGCAGTGATTTAATGATGCTTAAAGTGAAACAATAAAAAAATTGAATTCCCCTTAGTGTCTGCCTGTAAAGTGGCACATCTGTACCATGTATAGAACCTGCTGCATCAAAAATTACATTTATAAAAAGGCAAAAAAATGTCAACTTTCCTTGCAAGCTTATTTTATTTTGTAAACAACGACTTGGGAAGCCAGTCTGTATGATGAGGCCACAATTTTGTGCACTCGGAACAAGATTAGAGATTTTTGAGATAAATTCTGGTGTCTGTTTTGCAGACTTTGGATAAAAGTAACAGGTGCTGAAAAACTGGTCTTTGGGTATTGGTGGTGCCTTAACATCCTAAACCTATAGAGGTATAGTTGATGACAGCAAGAATTGGCCTTGCTGTAAAAAAAAAAAAAAAAAATTATATGACCCGGTCAAACAGGTGCAGAAAAAATTTGTCCTTGGGAGTTCATTGTGCCCATGAAACCTATACCAAAAAATTTCTTACAGATAAAATCAACACCCACAGCTAGGCAGCCTAGACAGTCTTGCAGACATTCCACATTCCAAAAACACTTCAACAAACAATCAGTGACATCTGCATCAGGGGCTTGATAGCTGCTGCTAATCCAGGATTGATTCATTTTGATAAATGTCAGCCAGTCAACGGAGTCTGTGGACAGATGTGCTCTTTTATCTGTCACAAAACCTCCGGCAGCACTGAATGCCCGATAGAGACAGGAGGAGTTCCGAGACTTTCCCCTTGTTATGGTGGTAACGGAGAGTTGCAACCAATAATGATCCTTCTCCTTGATGCCACAAATTCTCAGATCCTTTTGCGGGCTTTGAAGAATCAGGGAACCCATGCATCGCACAGTTGCAGAGGCACGAGAAGCAGAGTCCTCAGGTTCATGGTATATGGAACTGCCTCTTCCCAGCCATGTACTACTCCCAAGAGTTCTGGGGATGGAAAACCATC
This sequence comes from Rana muscosa, assembly GCA_029206835.1. Classification (NCBI taxonomy): domain Eukaryota; kingdom Metazoa; phylum Chordata; class Amphibia; order Anura; family Ranidae; genus Rana; species Rana muscosa. The sequence continues at coordinate 32,471,023 of JARGYO010000094.1, forward strand.
TCTTAACATTTGACGTATGTCTTCTTCTGCTTCAGTGCCTTCAAAACTCCCAGAGTCCTCCTCCTCCTCAATCTCCTTTTTTGTGGCATTGCAAGAATGGTATCTGTATAAAGCAGGCCTTGAGAGGAAAAGGAATTTCTCCTCTTCCTCCTGCTGCTCTGCCATGAGTGCCCTGTCCATAATGCCACACAGAGTCTGCTACAGCAGGAACACAACATGAATTGTGTCATGGCTCACCATCATTCTTGCCTACTCAAATGGTGACAGTACAGTGCATGCATCTTTTATCAGAAGCCTTGGCATGGGGAAAAAAATGCTGAGCCACCCTGAGCCTGTTGGTGTGCCATACTCCCACGGGTACTCGTTGACGGCCATCTGCTGCAAGTGCAGCTGCTGCAGCATTGCCAAAGTTAAATTCCACCTGGTGGGCATGTCACAAATCAGGCAGTTTACAGGCGTGAAATTCCTGCTGAATTCCAGCCAACCGAACAACCAAAATAGCTAGACTCTTCCAGCCTGCTTTAGAAGATCTTGCAACCCTGGGTACCTTTTTAAATGCTGCACTACCAAATTGAGGACATATGCCAGGCATGATACGTGTCAACTTTCCCTGTTGAAGGGCAAACAGGAGGTTAGTGCCATTATCACACACCACCATTCCTGGCTCAAGTTGGAATGGCGTGAAACTCTGGGTCTGCCCCTGCAGCGCTGAAAGACTCTCTGCTCCTGTCCCCTAGACAAACCAGCTGTATCAATATTGTATCAACCGCTTCAATATTTTTTTGAAGCACTGCATGGCATCTTTTAGCCTGACTTGAAGCACTGCATGGTATCTTTTAGCCTGACTTGTTGAATAGCCCCTTAGGGGTACTGGTGGTTCATAGGACAATTTAGACTAGGAGGGCATGGAGGAGGAGGAGCTGACAAATCTCGCATCATCACCACCAGCTGTATAGAGACATGGCAGCAAAACAAGCTCCATCACTGAGCCCTGTCCTACATCTTTCCTAGTTGCAAGCAGAGTTCCCCAGTGTGCTGTGGCCGACATAGCATATCCCTGACCATGCTTGCTGGACCACATGTCAGCAGTAACGTGGACCTTGCTGCTGACTGCCTGACCAATGATGCCACATTGTCTTCCACGTGATGGTACAGAGCTGGAATGGCTTTACATGCAAAGAAATAGCGAATGGGAACCTGCCATTGTGGTACAGCACATTCTGCAAATTCAAGGAAGGGGGCAGAATCCACCAGACGGAAAGGTGGGAGTTGTAAAGCCAGCAGCTTGAACAAGCTGGAATTTAGGCGCCAAGCATGTGGATAGCAGGGGCTGTAATTTTTGGTACAGCAGCTGGGGTAGAAACATTTGCCTGCTATACTCTACAGCTGGTGGTGTGCTGCTGGCAGACGTGCTGCAAGGACCTGTGACACCCTTCGCTATACTATCATCTCTGTTAGTGGAGGCTGCTGAGAGGTCATGAGAAAAAGTGAGGGAAGACCTGAAATGTGGAGATCGAGGAGGAGAAGAATTGCGTCCCTTTTGTGTGGCTTTCAGGTGCTCTTGGGCTGAGTGGTGGGAGGTTAAATGCCTTGTAAAGCATGTTGTACACAAATGGCTGGTGTTTTTGCCATGCTTGATGCAAAGTTTGCTAGTTGCAACAGTGCAAATCGGCGGCATGTGCTAAAAAAGGCCCAGACAGCTGAGCTGTGGAAAGTGGATTGGAAGATAACAGCTCCACAATCGGATGGAATAGGGTGGGTGCTCTCTACTCTTTCATTATGGTTGCCTCTGGAGGACATCCTGCCTCGTTGGGGTTGTGCCTCACCCTCACTTTCCTCCTCTGCTCTATCCGGCACCCAAGTTGTATCAGTAACCTCATCATCTTCATCCTCTCCATTACTGGAGCCAACTTGGCAATAAGCTGTGGCTGGGGGAACATGACTGCCAATTGTGTAGTTTATAAATGTTCTCCCCTCTCTGTAGGCTTATGTTCCTACCTTCCTCAACCTCAGAACCAACATCAGAAATGGTTGTGCATGAAAATCCCCGCAGATCAGCAGTTTTTGAAATTTTCAGACCAGCCCGTCACCAACAACCATGCCACATTCAAAGTCACCTAAATCCTCTCTTTCTTCCCTATTCTGATGCTAGGTTTGAACTTCAGCAAGTCGTATTCGCAACGTCTAGATGCCTAAATGCATTGAGCTGCTGCCATGTGATTGGCTGATTAGCAATTTGTGTTACCAAGCAATTGAACAGGTGTACCTAATAAAGTGGCTGGTGAATGTATATCCTTCAATGTCTACTGTACTCCTTAGTCCATGAGTATGATCTCAGTTATTAGTGAAACCATCTCTGACAAAGAAAACTAGATGTCTAAAGCCTCGTACACACGGTCGGACTTCCATCGGACTTTTCCGTGGATTTTTGTCCAAATGGACAGACTTTTCTGCAAACTTTCTTAAAACTTCTTACAACATTGCGTGTTTTTTCTGCTCTTTTCTGATCTTTACTGCCACCCTTTGGTCAACTTCTGCTATTGTTGGTTGATTTTAACATTAGTTGTTTTGTCCATCGGACAAAAGTCTGATGGTTATCTGTACACACGGTCGGACTTTGCTCCATCGGACTTTTGTTGGGCAAAAGTTTGTCCGTTTGCAGACCCAACTTTTGTCCGATGAAATCCAAAACCAAACGAAAAAAGTTTGTCCGATGGAGCGTACACACGGTCGGATTGTTGGTCCAACTTGCTTAAAACTAAGTTTGTTGGGCAAAAGTCCGACCGTGTGTACGGGGCTTAAAGTGGAGCTCCACCCTAAATAGCAACTTTTGCTATTTGGAACCCTCCCCCCCTCCGGTGTCACAATTGACACCTTTCAGGGGGGAGGGGGGTGAAGATACCTGTCTAAGACAGGTATTTTCACCCACATCCGGGAGTCCTGTCTCCGGGAATCTGCGGGAGTTACGTCACTTCCCGCAGACTTCCCTTGGTGTTCTGGGAGACACTCGGCTCCCAGAACACAGGAGCACCAATCAGAACGGCGCAGCGCGACTCGCGCATGCGCCGTAGGGAACCGGGCATGAAGCCGCAGGGCTTCACTTCCTGGTTCCCTCAGCGAGGATGGCGGAGGAAGCAGCAGAGCGACGAGCGGTCGCTCGTCCTCTGCTGCGGACGTCGCTGGACTCCAGGACAGGTAAGTGTCCAAATATTAAAAGCCAGCAGCTGCTGTAGCTGCTGGCTTTTAATTTTTTTTTTCCGGTGGAGCAACCCCTTTAAGTAGAAAATTTGTTGGAAGAGTGTGACAAGCACACACATTCTGGCCGTTTTGATTAATACAGTGATTTCTTACGATCATCTCCCTCTAGTGGCCATAATGTGGTATTTTTCTTGAAAAACCTAAATCAGAAAAAAAAAAAATAGCGCAATACGGCATTATGGCCACTAGAGGGAGCCGATGATCATAGGAAATCACTGTATGAAATAAAATAGAGTTAACATTTATCACAACTGGGAGAATGCTTGTCACATTTGTTCTAATTTTTTAAATAAATAGACCTCTGTTTGTAAAAGCTTACACAACAAAATGTATTCAGCCAATGAAAGGTAATGACTCCATTTTTATTTTTCTACTGCTATCAATGGCCAACACGGTACAACACTTCATCCATGTCTTTGGTAATCTCTGATCTCCTTATGAAGTGTTTCTTACATGATGAAGATCAGCCATGGAGTATATCTGAGGTGTATATCAGGGTGTGCTTCTTCCTCACATGAGAGCTGTGATGTCCAGCAACATTCATAAAGAAGACATTTCCCGCACTCAAGTCACTAATACACCTCAAGGGTTCTGTGGGATCCCTGATGTACAGGAAGACGGGACTTCAGTGAGGAACAATTCCCTCACTCAGGACAGAAAAATGGCTTCTTCCCCTGTGTGCAAGCTCTGATGTCTATAAAGACTAAACTTCTGTGAAAAACATTTCCCACACATAGGACAGGAATACGGCTTATCCCCCGTGTGCAATTTCTGATGTGTGTAAAGATTGGCCTTCTGTGAAAAAGATTTCCCGCACTCAGGACAGGAATATGGCTTTTCCCCCGTATGTGACCTCTGATGTCTGACAAGTTGTGACATTTTTATAAAACATTTTCCGCACTCAGAACAGAAATTCAGATTCCCTCCCCTGTGCAATCTCTGATGAGTATGAAGATTGGATTTATCTGAAAAACATTTCCCGCACTCAGGACAGGAATACAACTGTTCCCTCATGTGAGATCTCTGATGTGTGAAAAGTTGTGATTTTTGTACAAAACTTTTTCCGCACTCTGGGCAGGAATACCATTTATCTCCCATGTGCAATCTCTGATGAGTATGAAGATTGGATTTATCTGAAAAACATTTCCCGCAATCAGGACAGGAAAATGGCTTTTCCCCCGTGTGAGACCTCTGGTGTGTGACAAGATCTGATTTTTGTACAAAACATTTTCCGCACTCAGAACAAGAATGAGACTTTTGACGCATGTGAGACCTTTGATGTATAACAAGACTGGACTTCTTTAAAAAACATTTCCCGCACTCAGGACAATGGTGTTTTTCCACTGTGTGAGATCTTTCATGCCTATTAATTTCGGATTTAAAACGGAAGCCCTTCCCGCACTCTGTACAGGAAAACCTCTTCTCTGTTGGAAGGACGGCACCGTCCCTCACAGTCTGAGGTTCCTCAGGATAAGAGGAATACGATGGTCCGGCACCGTCCCGCACAGTCTGAGGTTCCTCAGGATAAGAGGAATACGATGGTCCGGCACCGTCCCGCACAGTCTGAGGTTCCTCAGGATAAGAGGAATACGATGGTCCGGCACCGTCCCGCACAGTCTGAGGTTCCTCAGGATAAGAGGAATACGATGGTCCGGCACCGTCCCTCACAGTCTGAGGTTCCTCAGGATAAGAGGAATACGATGGTCCGGCACCGTCCCTCACAGTCTGAGGATCCTCAGGATAAGAGGAATACGATGGTCCGGCACCGTCCCGCACAGTCTGAGGTTCCTCAGGATAAGAGGAATACGATGGTCCGGCACCGTCCCGCACAGTCTGAGGTTCCTCAGGATAAGAGGAATACGATGGTCCATCTACACTGTGTGGTGCCGGATGGACATTTGAGGTAGTCGGGTTTTCTCCTGGATTATACTGTGTGATGTCCTCATCTTCTACTTTACAGTCTGGAGACAAAGTGAGACAATCCTCTGAGGTTTTCCTCATCTCCCGTCCATCTACTAAAATAGAAATAAAAAGATTATTACTAGACATGAGCTGATTGGTTCCCCTAAACCAGGACTCCGCCCACATCAGGCAGCTTTGTCTCTGAGGATCTTACAATTCCCCCCTCTAGGTAACTAGTAAATGGGTCCTCTGATCTCCTATCAGTTCATTTCTTTATTCATGGAAATTTTGTATCGCCGTCACGTGATCATTAAGTTCTTTTAGGGTTTTTATTCGATGCGTGCAAAGAGAGATCACACAAATACTTATACGTATAACATTTATTAAAAGTAAAGATAAAGAAAATATAACGAGAATACTTAACTAAAGATGCCGCCTTGCCATGGAGTCCCCATGCTTTTCATACATCATGGCCAGATGATCAGAGCAGATGCTTGCGTAATACATGATTGCAGCTCTGGAGACTAAAATCTTACCAGTTTTGGCCGTGGTAATATAGAACTTGAATGCAAGGCAATAGCCAATCATAAAGAAAAATGTGGGCTTGGCTACATCCTGCTCAGTTCACAATCACACATTCCTGTGGTGTAAGGTAAAGCCATGCTTATGTCCTTACATGGCCTCCTTAACCAAGATTTAGAGGCTTATGCCGCGTACACACGACCGGTTTTCATGACGAGAAAAATTCAATTTTTTAATTTGGTCATTAAACACGATCGTGTGTGGGCTCCAGAGCATTTTTCACGACGTGAAAAATGGGCATTAAAAATTTGGAACATGCCCTAGTTTTTCTCGTCATGAAAAACGTCCGTGTGTAGTCTTTAACGACGTGAAAAAAAAACATGCATGCTCAGAAGCAAGTGATGAGACGGGAGCGCTCGTTCTGGTAAAACTAGCGTTCGTAATGGAGATAGCACATTCGTCACGCTGTAACGGACTGAAAAGCGCAAATCGGCTCTCACCAAACTTTTACTAACACGCGCTAACACAAAATCAGCAAAAGCAGCCCAAAGGGTGGCACCATCCGAATGGAACCTCCCCTTTATAGTGCCGTCGTACGTCACCGCGCTTTACTCGAACATTTTTTGCCACGATAGTGTGTAGGCAAGGCAGGCTTGAGAAGAATCACATCGAGAAAAACGCTGTTTTTTTTCAATGACATTAAAACCGGTCGTGTGTACGCGGCATGAGAATTCATTAGTGAGACACATTATTAATAAAGAAATATAAAATATACAGTTTCCCCCATCAGTCAGAGAGTGAAGAAACAAAGAGAACTGTCTTTTATAGGAGTGACAGTGATGAGGGGATTATAGGACGAGTGTCCCCACCCCCCTCTATCACTCATTGCCATCTTCCCAACACAAGAAGTACTGCACTTCCTTATTTAGTCCATGATTTAGTCATAAATAACAGCGGGGCTGAGCCCCACTAGGAGGTCAGCGAGTGAGGATGGGGGGAGAACAACCAAGATGAAGACAGGACTGATCCTGAAGACCACCATCATTGGATAGAAGTCAGAACTATGTAATGTAATGTAATAGGTACAACCGTTAGGACTATATAGTCCTATTGGAATTACTGTACAACGTAGAGTATATAGTGCAGGAGTATGTAATGTACAATATAAATGATATAGTGTACGTGTCAGGAATCAAAATATTAGTAATCAGTGGAAGCTTAAAGTATAACTAAAGGCAAAACTTTTAGTTTTGGATAGAGGGAAGATATATTAGAACACCTGTCAGGTTTTTATTATATTTGCTTGTATCCCTGTTAAGGAGATTTCCCCTCTCTATTTATCTTGTTTACCATGATCATTGAAAGTAAAAGTTATCCCCATTAAAAAAAAAAAAAAAAAAAACAAAACAAAAAAAAAAAACAAAAAAAACTTTTAATGGGGACACTAGTTCTGTTGACCTGGGGGTCCCCAAGAAATTCCCTTAATTTGCAGGGATTTCCTTTCACTTCCTGTTTGGCTATGGGACAGGAAGTGAAGGGAAGGGAAATCTCTGCAATAGGATATGGATGCCAAAAATAAAAAATCTTTTGAAAAAAAAAGATTTGCCCATAGTTCTACTTTAAATGTTTACCTGAGACATGTTGCAGAGGTACCAACACCGCTGCCCCTCCCCCCCATGTCTTTAAGGCCCGTAGACACGATCGGATATTCTGACAACAATTGTCAGACGGATGTGTTTTGTCGGATAATCCGACCGTCTGTATGCTCCATCGGACAATTGTTGTCGGAGTTTCCGACAACAAATGTTGGCTGTGCATGCTCTCAAATTGTCCGACAACAAATGTGTTACGTCCGATCATCCGATCGTGTGTACACAAATCCGTTGGACTAAAATCCAAAAGTACAAACACGCATGCTCCGAACCAATGCTACCCATAAGACAACATTAGCAGAAGTTGCCCAAAGGGTGGCACTAAAGAGCTGAAAATCCACGTAGTACGCCCAGTACATCACTACGTTCGTTTGTTGGCTGAAAATGTTCTGCCGTGTGTATGCATACCAAGTTCACGGACAACGCCCTTCTGACAAAAATACACAAATTTGTACGATGGAAGTCCGATCGTGTTGTAGGGGGATCAGACTCAAGGCAGGGACAACTCACAGTCTCTTTAGAAAAACACAGGATATTTCCAACAGAAGAAAAAGGGCATCTTGCTTTCAAACAAAATTAACTTCTGCTCTACTGAGCCTTACTGTATCCGTAGTCTGAACAGTCCTTTGGGTTGGTAGTAAGTGTCCTTACAGTTGCAAAAACTTAAATCCAAAATCAGGGATAAACAGCCATGCTCCAATATGCCTCATCACACAGAGGCACACACTCTCTCACTGAGAGCTAGGCCCAGCTGCCTTAATCAAGCCCTGAAAGGCAAACGATAAGCTGCGGATCCACGGACTTGGGAGTCTGTCCCACCCAGAGCTCTATCAGACTCCCAATAAAACCAGCCCCGGAACGGACTTTACCAACACAGGGTAAATAACTATCCTTCTTTACCCTGAATTCTCTGCTGGAATTATCTTAGATTATAAATCTAAGAATCCGTGGAGGAACATATATCCCATCAATCACTTCTCCTGTCATTTTAACTTGTTTTACAGACACCCTGCTACAGTGTGTATGAGGCTTAAGACTGCCCTCAGACAACAGAGCAAGTAACCCTGGGAAATTTGCTCTGTCAGAGATTTTACTAAGCCCGGGATATGGGGCAGAAGACCCAAGGTACATGTTCCAGCAATGCCTATGGTGAAAACCAAAAATTTTCTGCCAGCTGAACCCAAGAATCTCCATAAATCCAGTCTAGATACATACATGGTGTCTGCAGCACAAAGAGGGAAGATTATCCGAGAGAAATACAGGACGGGGAACACAGCTCAGGAAAGTGACCAGGGTATTATAGGATGATGTCACCCAGTCCTTGCCCTACTCTGGACCAATCAGTGAGCAGTATGGGTGGAGAAATGTATTTAGTGTTAATGACCCACCTGTGCTGATCTCTGTAGGAGTGTCCTCCTCTATAAATATCCCCGTTATTCCATCCTCCTCTATAGACTGCTGATCATCCCTCACATACCTCTCTTCTTCTTCTGCTTTAACCTCAACTTTAGAATCTCTCAGGTTTCCACTCTGAAAAAAATAAAAATTACATCAATTGTAACTGTAGCTGGGATATTATCACTGCTACTGCTGGGCTGTGTGTTGTCCAAGTAAGCCCTGTTCACCAACCAGTTTCAGAGAGAGAAAGGATATGGACTGCTGTGCCTTCTGGGAATGACAAAGTCTTCTGAGATGAACTATGGCTGATGGGAGATGTAGTTTCTGCATAGTAATGTGGAGGGAGTAGTAGGAACTACATTCCCCAGGGTACCTAGGAAGAGAAGTCAGGACAAAGGAGAGAAAGACAACAGAGCCCAGGTGGAAAGGCAGTGGCTGTAGGCATAGGTTGTGGAGTGTGCTGCAGAATGAGGAAAGAAGCAGTAGCTGGCTGCTGCTAGAGAGAAATGTCACTGATCACAGGCATAGGGCTCCAGGCTGCACACCTGCCTGTGTGGACTGAACTGCTACTGGGAGACCAGCTTTCTGATCCGTTTACTGGGTGATGCTACAGTACCCAGAGAGGGAAAACACAGAGTGCTGAGAACCAGGGCTGGGACAAGAGGTGGCCAGCTGCCCTGGGCACTGTGATATCATGCGAGGTGGGGGCGCTGCAAGGAGATTGGGGAGAAGGGAATTTGTGTTGGGAGGAAGAATTTAGGGGGCTGCAGGGGGTAAGAACTGTTCTAGGAGGCAAAATTTGGGGGAGTGTTAGGAGTGGTCTTTCACAGAGCAGCCCAGATCCTCCTCTTCTCGGGTCCCACACTGGCACTCCTGGCTCTCCCTCAGGCCGAGTGCCCCCACAGCAAGCAGCTTGCTATGGCGCCCAAGTTGAGCCGCTGCTCTGTGTGGTCATTCAGAAATGGAGCGGTGGCTCAACCCTGCCCCTCCGTCTCCTGATTAGCTCACTGGCTGTGATTGACAGCCAATGGCTCCTGCTGCTGCCAAAAGCCAATCAGGAGTGCGAATGTCCGGAGAATCAAGGCTCTCCTGGACATCGCTGGATCAAAACGGGGCTCGGGTAAGTATTAGGGGGGCTGCTGCACACCGTTTTCTTACCTTCATGCATAGAATGCATGACAGTAAAAAAAACCTTGTGCCTTTACAACTACTTTAAGGGGATTTGTGTTGGGATGGGAAAGAGGATTTGTGCTATAAAGGGGGTATTGGGGGTTGGTCCACTTTTTTTCTTTCCCACAGGGTTTTATCTGTCATTTAATGCAACAAGGGTCTCAGGAAGTTTGGTACATCTTTCGGAGCTATGGGCACTGGGAACAGGAGGCCCTTGAAATAATGGCAGCTCCTTCAAGCTTTTGAGCCTTACAAAACAATGCAGATAATGTACAGATCCTAATGATACTATCAGTGATTGTTCCTCACCTACCTGATGATGGTGAGGGATGGTGTGACCTTCCTGTGTGGAATCCCGGGAATACAGAGGACGGGGACATCTCTCTGGTGGGTTCCCATTACTGGATCCATCTGTAGGAAACACACACACACTGACTGAATACATTGTTTCTTTTTTCGTACATCACGGGACACAGAGCGACTTAGTCATTACTAATGGGTTATATAGATTACCTTCAGGTGTTGGCACTGGCCAATTCCAAACCGGAAGTACCCTCCCCTATATAAGCCCCTCCCATCCGGGAGCACCTCAGTTTTTTGCCAGTGTCTAAGGTGTTGGCCAAAGAGTAACATGTGTTTTCACTGGGCTTGCGTACAGGTTCTTTTGGGCCTTAGTAAGCTGTTCCGGATCCCACCAAAAAAGCTTCATAGCTAAACGGTCGGTACCCGGGCCTTGCAGCAGAAGAGCAAGGTTTTGCCTGTAATGCCTCTCTTAGGAGGGCTGGACCCTGGGATCCAGAGCTCTGGTCATACCCACGACCAAGATGTTGTCTGTGCAGGGTGCTATACAGGTCCAGGGGAGTGGAATCCTTGGGAACCCGGTCCCTGAAGGTTTAATTACAATGCCTGCCGTGATAGGTGAAGTTTGGACTTCTGTGGACCAAACAAAGTCCTGCGGCGGGGATCAGGTAAGTGGGGGCCCCCAGGAACTTGGTTCTATTGGGGGACCCCCAAGCCTAATTTGTCTTTCTGTCTGTTACCTAACGGTATTCCCGCTAAATATCTGTGATTGCCTGTAACTACTGAAAATGTAAAATTTTAATAGTAGTCAAGAAAAAAAAAAAAAAAGGGACCGCGGTACCTGTGTTAAACCACTAGAGGCCGCTGTAGTCCATTTTTCTTGTCATGTGGATCTTTGGTTTTCTCAAGTCAAAAGATCCAGGCAGCTGGTAAGTTTCTCTGTGGGAATCCACTTCCTCTGCCCTGTTGCTGCGCTCATCCACCGCACAGGCCCTCCGGTAGTACATATGCGTAGGCTTCTGTGGCTCAAAAACTGGTCTGCTGAAGCTCCCTGTAAAAAACTGCTGGTTAGCTTCCCATTTCATGGAGAACGCTTATTTGGAGAAGATCTGGACAAATATATCCAGAAAATTTCTGCCGGTAAAAGTTCACTCTTACCGGTTAAGAACAAGGGTAGAAGTCCTTCTTTTAAGAGGCCTACTTCTCCAGTCCCGGGCACATCGGCTGTGAAGCAGTTCTGACGGCCTCCGCGGTCAAATTCAGGGGGCAGAAATCAGGGACAATCACAGGGTAACAAGAAGCCCTGGATCAAGAGAGGTACAAAACCTCCCCCCAAGGCATGAAGCGTTGCCCCCACTCAATCGGGTGGGGGGAAGACTTCAGTTGTTCACAGAGACCTGGCGGGACACCATCAGAGACAGATGGGTGCTCTCCGCAGTAAGTCTGGGATACAAGCTGGAGTTAAAAGACACTCCTCCTGCCCAATTTATGAGGTCAAAACGTGCCAAGAGATCCCCAAAAGAGAGGATCCCTCCTTCTGGCACTAGAACAACTATTGCTCCAAGGTGTAATCATGAAGGTTCCCTTGGAAGAAAGCGGATTCGGGTTTTACTCGAACCTTTTCACAGTCCCCAAACCAAATGGGGACGTGAGGCCCATATTAAATCTAAAAGGGCTAAACAAGTTCCTAAATATCAGGACTTTTCGGATGGAGTCGATCCGATCGGTGGCCACCGCCCTACAAGGGCAGGAATGGTTAGCCTCGATCGACATAAAGGATGCTTATCTGCATATTCCCATCTTTCCGGCCCACCAGAAATTTCTACGCTTTGCAGTAGAAGGGCGCCATTTTCAGTTCAGAGCCTTACCTTTCGGTCTGGCCACAGCACCACGAGTGTTCACAAAAATTCTGGCCCCATTATTGGCCAATCTAAGAACACAGGGTGTAACGATAATGGCATATCTAGACGACCTGCTACTAATAGACCACTCAGTGGAAAAGCTGGAAGTAGCTATTCACAAGACAATCAAGTATCTGGAATATCACGGTTGGATTATCAACCGGGACAAGTCAGCTCTAAGACCAGTCAAAAGTCTGGAATACTTAGGGCTAAGGCTGGATTCAAATCAGAGAAAGATTTTCTTACCTCCAGAGAAGGTGTCGTCTTTAAAAGATTTGACCCACTTAGTGGGTACAAAAAGAAAACCATCCATACGCCTCTGCATGAGGCTGCTGGGAAAAATGGTGGCTTCATTCGAAGCGGTACCCTACGGTCAATTCCATTCAAGGAATTTGCAAAGGGCCATACTGTCAGCCTGGAACAAAAAAGTTCAGGCTTTAGACTTACCAATGTCCCTGTCCCCTTCCGTTCGCAAGAGCCTCCATTGGTGGTTGGTGCCCCAGAATCTGGAAAAAGGGAAACCCTTCAGTCCGGTTTCTTGGAAGGTAGTCACTACAGATGCCAGCCTCATAGGCTGGGGGGCAGTACTGGAGCAATGGTCTCTCCAGGGCAAGTGGTCAGAAGCAGAAAAGGCCCTGCCCATCAATCTCTTAGAGATACGAGCAGCCCGGTATGCCCTAGTAGCATGGACATCCAAACTCCAAGGGTCCCCTGTCAGAATTCAATCAGACAATGCCACAGCAGTGGCATATATCAATCACCAGGGTGGCACCAGGAGTCGTGCAGCCCAGAGGGAAGCAAATTGCATCCTGGAGTGGGCAGAAAAATATGTCCCAGCCATATCCGCGGTTTTCATCCCAGGAGTGGAAAATTGGAGAGCGGACTTTTTAAGTCGTCAACAATTATGCCCGGGGGAATGGTCTCTTCACCCCGAGGTTTTCCAGGCAATATGCCAGCGGTGGGGAACACCGGATGTAGATCTGCTAGCATCCAGATTCAACGCAAAGGTGGACAGATTTGTGTCTCGCACAAGGGATCCTCTAGCTTGCGGCTCGGATGCCCTAGTGCTCCCTTGGGATCAGTTCAAGCTGATATATGCATTCCCACCACCACAATTGTTACCGCGATTACTCCGCAGAATCAGGGTAGAAAAGAAACCAGTGATTCTGGTGGCTCCAGCATGGCCCCGAAGGGCATGGTACGCGGAGATTGTAAAAATGTCAGTGAGGAGTCCTTGGACCCTCCCACATCGTCCGGACCTGCTGTCGCAGGGACCGATATACCACCCTTCCTTACCAGCCCTAGGTTTGACGGCCTGGCTATTGAAGCCCACATTCTGAAAAAGAGAGGGCTCTCTAATTCTGTGGTATCTACCATGATCAATGCCAGGAAGCCGGTATCCAGGCAGATCTATTATAGGATCTGGAAAGCGTACATTACGTGGTGTGAGGCCAAGAAATGGCATCCATGTAAGTACGTGATAGGGAGGATTTTGGACTTCCTACAGTGGGCTGTAGATAGGAAGCTGGCCTTGAGTACTATCAAGGGTCAGATTTCGGCCTTGTCAATATTTTTTCAAAGGCCCTTGGCTTCGCATTCACTAGTCAAAGCTTTCATACAAGGAGTGATGCGTATCAGCCCTCCGGTTAGTATTCCCATATGTCCATGGGACTTAAACCTGGTTCTGTCAGTTCTACAGAAACAACCGTTTGAACCATTGCAACACATTTCCTTGGTTCTTCTCACCAGGAAATTGATTTTCTTAGTAGCCGTTTGTTCGGCTAAAAGAGTATCGGAATTAGCCGCCTTGTCCTGTAAGGAGCCATATCTGGTTGTCCATAAGGACAGAGTAGTATTACGTCCTCATCCAGCCTTTCTTCCCAAGGTGGTATCGAGGTTTCATTTGAACCAAGATGTGGTTCTTCCTTCTTTTTTCCCCAAACCTAGCTCGGTAGAGGAAAAGTTATTACATTCTTTGGATGTAGTAAGAGCAGTTAAAGCTTATCTAAAAGCCACTGCTCAGATTCGCAGAACGGATACTTTGTTTATTCTGCCGGAAGGCCCTAAAAAGGGTCAGGCAGCATCAAAATCCACTTTAGCCAAGTGGATTCGACAGGTCATAATGCAAGCCTATGGCTTGAGAAAGAGACCGCCTCCGTTCAAAGTTAGGGCGCACTCCACAAGAGCAGTTGGAACTTCATGGGCAGTGCATCACCAGGCCTCACTGGCTCAAGTCTGTAAGGCCGCAACATGGTCTTCGGTACACACGTTTACTAGATTCTACCAGGTAGACGTTAGAAGTCAGGAGGATGTCGCCTTTGGGCGCAGTGTGTTGCAGGCCGCAAAAGATCCTCATGCCTGATGGCGCCCAGCTTATGTATCCCTCCCCTCATTTGGCATTGCTTTGGGACGTCCCATTAGTAATGACTAAGTCGCTCTGTGTCCCGTGATGTACGAAAAAGAAAAAGGGATTTTTATAACAGCTTACCTGTAAAATCCTTTTCTTGGAGTACATCACGGGACACAGAGCTCCCACCCCTCTTTTTGGGACACTTATTGCTTGGCTACAAAACTGAGGCGCTCCCGGATGGGAGGGGCTTATATAGGGGAGGGTACTTCCGGTTTGGAATTGGCCAGTGCCAACACCTGAAGGTAATCTATATAACCCATTAGTAATGACTAAGTCGCTCTGTGTCCCGTGATGTACTCCAAGAAAAGGATTTTACAGGTAAGCTGTTATAAAAATCCCTTTATGTGTTTATGAGATGATGGGGGATCTAGGTGGACCCTCCGTACTGCTCTCTCCTTTACAATAAAGTCTCCTCTTACCCGGTGATGTGAGGGGCGGCTGATTCTCCATCATGACGTCCTTGTAGAGATCCTTGTGTCCTTCTAAATACTCCCACTCCTCCATGGAGAAATAGACAGTGACATCCTGACACCTTATAGGAACCTGACACACACAATGATACAGTCACCATCCAGACACATCCCTTGTCTGTTACTGGATAATGTCCCAGAATTCCCGGCACCGCTCACCTCTCCTGTCAGCAGATCCATCATCTTCTTGGTGACTTCTAGAATCTTTTGCATGTTGTGTCTCTCGGGTTTTAGGGAGTCACATGGAGGCACTGTGATGGTCATATGATCACCTGACTTCAGAAGAGGAAACCTCTGTATTGGAAAACCAATAGGAATATTATGTTAGTATCCCAGAATCCTCCTCACCTCTCTGGTCAAGTCTGTGCTTTATTAATAGAGATAAGAGTGATGTCATGTGACCTCCCAACATCCATCTCACCTCTCCGGTCAGCAGGTAGATGATCTCCAGGGTGAGGTTTAGTAACTTCTCAGTCATGTGACTCCAGTCCTCCTCCATCCTCATGGATGTGGTCATGTGATCTATGCAGGTTTCTCTGTAGATGGAAGGTGTAGAATTTTCTGGACGGTATTAGTTGTACAATATTAGGATGGGGATGTAAGAGGTTATTAGGCTGACTCTTTGCTATTGATTTTCATAGTAATCATTGTTATTTATTAGGGCTTGTTTACACTTGCTGCACAACGTGGCATCTGACGTGCAATTTTTAAAGCGCTCTGAATGAAAATCAAAGCCCCGTCACTAAATAAAACGGTGACCTTACAGTCCTGTTCAGACGGCTAAGTTTGCTTTACTTCAGACATGGTGCCCCATGTCGCTTTCATCTTCATTCTGTGCAACATCTCAAAGCCCCCGTAGAAGCCCTTGTTTAGACTTGCTTTGCTGTCTAAAGTGCAATACACTTTCAGATCGCTTTTCTGACAGCAATAGACAGGTGGTGAGGAGGCATGGTATTGTCTCCTAACTATTTTAAACCCAGAAATTACCGGACACCCATGCTGAAACAGCAGCAGAGCAGAATTTCATCAAAATAGAGGCTCAGCATAGTGGGGTGGTGGTGTGGGCAGGGGGGTGGTGGGTCTTACTACCTAGTTGGGAGGGGGGAGTCTACTCATAGAGGGGAGGTGTAATGCTGAGTGTGTGGGGGGGGGGGTACTACTGAGCAGAGTATGGTGAGTATGGTGATGGAATGCACTACTGAGCATGGGGGTAAAGGGGGGGACATAGTGAATGTACTACTGGGTGGGGTGTTAGGTATTTGGGAATGTACTACCGAGTAGGTGGGGTTGTAGTGAGTAAAGGGGGGAGTTGGGAGGTTATGGGAAGAGCACTACTGAGTGGGGAGAAGGGGTGTTAATGTACTACTGAGTGGGGAGCTGGAGGGTCGTAAATGTACTACTAAGTGTTGGGGGGTATGTACTACTGAGCAGGGGATTTTACTGAGTAGTTGTGTTGAGGAATGTACTACTCAGTGGGTGTTTACTACTGATGGGGGGGGATAGTGTGCCACTGTTGGGGGGAATGTACTACTGGACTGGGGGTTTTTCTAAGCAGGGGTGGTGAGGAATGTACTACTGAGTGGGGGGTTGCACTACTGACCGTTGGGGGGTAATGTGCAACTGAGTGGGGGATTGAGAGGAATGTACTACTGAACAGGGGGTTTTTCCTAAGCAGGGGTGATGGGGAATGTACTACTGGACAGGGGGTTTTCCTAAGCAGGGGTGGTGAGGAATGTACTACTGAGTGGGGGGGGGGGGGTGTACTACTGACCGGTGGGGGAGAATGTGCAACTGAGTGGGGGATTGAGAGGAATGTACTACTGAACAGGGGGTTTTTCCTAAGCAGGGGTGGTGGGGAATGTACTACTGGAAAGGGGGTTTTCCTAAGCAGGGGTGGTGAGGAATGTACTACTGACCGTTGGGGGGTAATGTGCAACTGAGTGGGGGATTGGGAGGAATGTACTACTGGACAGGGGGTTTTCCTAAGCAGGGGTGGTGAGGAATGTACTACTGAGTGGGGGGGGTGTACTACTGACCGGTGGGGGAGAATATGCCACTGAGTGGGCAATTGAGAGGAATGTATTACTGAACAGGGGTTTTGTCCTAAGCAGGGGTGGTGGGGAATGTACTACTGAACAGGGGGCTTTACTACTGATCTTGGGGGTAGTACTGAGCCAGGAAATCACCAAGCAGGGGATATTCTAAGCCAGGGAACCGCAGAGTGGAGGATCCACTAAATCGGGGGTACTACTGAGCCAGAAACTACTGAGCAGGAGATCTACTTAGCCAAAAAAAGCTGATGAGCTGGAGATCTGCTAAGCAGGGTACCAATAACCCAGAACCCAGAAAAGAAGAGAAAAACACCAGATACAACACCTAACTGCCACAGATCTGGTAATTTCCTCTTTAACACAAATAGAAAAAAACAATATATACACACGGCATTAGCCAAGCTTCATTAAAGCTTTAAAAATAAAAAAAATATCACAAAAGCACAAAAAACACATTAAAAATGCATGGTAAAGTGGTTGGCGCTTTAATGTGCATCACTAATCGAGGCCTTAAAGTTCTGTCCATTCCCCATCCATCTAGCAGATCAGATTGGATGACAGTCGGATTGAAATGGACAGGAAGTCAATTTCCATCCAAGCGCCTATAGAGAACAGCGGGCTGTGCAGAGTGGACACGGGACCTGTCATCCGCCTTCTAAGCGGGAATCAGCGGAGAGATCCCCGATGAGCAGGCAGATCCGCTTGATGGAGTCCTCCCCATGTGAAAGGGGCCTAAGATTTACTAAAATCACTGCTCCTTGCCAAACAGGACAATGCCCAACCCCCTTTCCCCTCATTCCATTAACCTCAATGGTTCATATTTGTCACCTTTAGTTATGTTCTGTGGACCCGTCTCACACGGAACCCAGGAATGTTCATCTCATCTCCAGTGAGAAGGTGACACATCCCCAACACAAAGAGAATGTTCAGGCCCCGTAAGTGGGGAAATGTTCTGACCCTGAAGGGGTTAATCTAGGTTTCCACACTATATACAAAAGATGGGCTTGGGCGTGTTTCAAATCCCACGTGCCTGATATTGCCAGGAAGCCCACACTGCTAATCACAGGCAGTGAGACATTTCCCAATCTGTGCAGCTTCGAATGGGGAAATGTCTTACTGCGTGAGATTAACCGTGTGCAGCATGGGCTTCCTGGCAGGATCGGGCACGTGGAATTTCGAACACGCCCAAGCCCATCTCTACTATATTCCCAAAAGTATTGGGACACCTGCCTTTACACGTACATGAACTTTAACCAGTTGCCGCCCCCACGTCAAATGACGGGGGGGGGGGGGCGGTGCGGCTCTCGTTCTGGGACGCCGTCATATGACGGTGACCCAGAGCGGCTGCTCTCTGTTGCTAAGACAAGGCGCGACCCCGATCTCTGTAAAGAGCCGTGTCCGCGTCTATGACAGGTATCCGTTCCCCACTTCTGGGAGCCACGGATATTGACGTCACAGCTCGGCTCCCTCCTCTTCCCCCTGTCGCCGGGCCAGTAGGAATGAGGAGGGGAGCTTCACGCATGCGCAGTAGAGTTTCTGGTGTAAGGCTACACTGCTGGGTTCCCTTACCCGCAATGGCAGCGGAAGCACCCGACAGCTGATGGAAACATCAGCTTGCGGTTGCCGATATCGCTGGACTCCAGGATAGGTCAGAACAGGTAAGTGTCCTATTATTAAAAGCCAGCAGCTGCAGTATGTGTAGCTGCTGGTTTTTAATTTTTGCAGCGGTGGGCAGACCTCCGCTTTAAGGTGTCAGCATACCAAGATCAGTTTGGGGTTGGCCCCTTCCTGTTTCAACATGACTGCGCACCAGTGCACAAAGCAAGATCCATAAAGACATGGATCAGCGAGCTTTGAGTGGAGGAACTTGACTAGCCTGCACAGAGTCCTGACCTCAACCCGATAGAACACCTTTGGGATGAATTAGGGCAAAGACTACGAGCCAGGCCTTCTCATCCAACATCAGTGCCTGACCTCACAAATGTGCTTCTGGAAGAATGGTCAAACATCCCCATAGACACACTCCTAAACCTTGTGGACAGCCTTCCCAGAGGAATTGAAGCTGTTATAGCTGCAAAGGGTGGGCCAACTCAATATTGAACCCTATGGACTAAGACTGGGATGTCATTAAAGTTCATGTGCGTGTAAAGGCAGGCGTCCCAATACTTTTGGTAATATAGTGTATGTGTGCATCATCTGCTGGAGATAAAAGACGTCACAGTGACTATGGAGGAAGAGGACGGACATGACGGGGTGTTACTGGGTGTAAATAGAAAATAAGATCTTATTACCTCCTCTGCTGCCACTTCCAACAATGTCTTCTCTTTACTCCCTCCCAACTCACCTTTCACCTGGAACTTCCCATTTAAACCTGAATCACTTCCTGTCTGTACCTGACATCACTTCCTGTCTGTCTTCCATAGAGACTTCGTGTCTGGGTAGAAGTGAGGTCACCACCTTGTGGAGCTCGGAGGAACTGCAGTCCTGAGGAAGTTTTTAATACTATGATTGTTGCCAAGATGGCATTCCCAGGATTTTGGCTACTGTCCCATCTTGTCCTCATCCTGCAGGTTCCAGGACTCTTTACAGAGTGGCCGTGAGGCAATGACAGCTGGAACACACTCTGGGTTCCATCACCAGGCACTGCAATTATACCAGACTGTTGGGATCAGTGATCTCTTTTCTAACAGTGAAAGTAGAACTCCGACATCAGCAGAGAGGCAGCGAGAGTGTGTGATCGGGTAAGTACCACCAGTGCTGGGCTGGGGTTAGACTTTCTTCTCACTGATGCTAATGATAGCACTTTAACAATTGGAGATGTCATTTTTGGTGATTGAGCAACATCCAATTGAGTCCATCAGTTGGTGTTTTTTTTCCCTCCGGCATTAGATGTCATTCATTGTGATTGATGTGGATCTGCATTGCTGGATGATGGATTTGCATTGTGGGACTTGTGGAAAAATGTGTCAGTGTGTTTACTTCCTGTTTGCTTTTTTGTGAATGACTAATGCCCCGTACACGCGATCGGAAATTCCGCCAAGAAAAGCTTGATGCGAGCTTTTGGTCGGAAATTCCGACCGTGTGTAGGCTCCATCAGAATTTTTCTGTTGGAATTTCTGCCAAGAAAAATTTGAGAGCTGGTTCTCAAATTTTCCGACAAGAAAAGTTCTTGGAGGAAATTCTGATCGTCTGTATGCAATTCCGACACACCAAAAACCACGCATGCTCAGAATCAAGTCGACGCATGCTCAGAAGCATTGAACTTCATTTTTCTTGGTTCGTCGTAGTGTTGTACGTCACCGCGTTCTTGACGGTCGGAATTTGGTGTGACTGTGTGTATACAAGACAAGTTTAAGCCAAGATTCCGTCGGAAAAAAATCCACGGTTTTCTTGTCGGATCGTGTGTACGCGACATTAGGATTTCCCTTACTCATCCACATACAAGGATGTCCCCAAAATCGATAGGCCAGGGTTTTGGGGAATGGTGCCTTGTCCTCATCAACATGGGCACAATCTGCTCTGCCAGGGGGTTCTCCCTGGCTTGGTATGCCCCCATGCTGAGGCCATGTGGCTTAGTATGGTTTGGGGGCATACACTCTCACCCTGCCAGGGTGCATGATCTAATAAGGGTTTGGTAGGGATTTTAGGGGAAATCACATGTATTGTTTACATGGGGTTTCTACTTGAAATCCATACCAGACTTAAGGAGAATGGTATGTATTTTGGAGGGACCAAACATTTTACACCCATACCAGACCCTCATAAAGCTTAAGGGTCCAGCGTGTATTTTTTAGGGGGAACAACATGCCGTTTAACAGCTATATCAGTCCCTCATGTAGGATAAGGGTCTGGTATAGCCACTTCAGCTCCAGCGGCATACACGTAAGTCGCTTGACTTTGCGTGGTTGTATCGGGATGAGGCATCATACCGGTATTGTTTTTTTTTTAAAACAACGGTCAGCTTTCTTGTAAAAGCAATCCTAGCAGCTAATTAGCCACTGGATTGCTTTTACAAGAAGAGGGAGGGGACTCCCTCCCCCACCGGGAGACACAAGTGACCAGCCGGCAGAGAGGAGGAGAGAACTCCTTTACCAGATCCTGCACTTCTGTATGCAGCCATTGAGAGTCTGGTCTTTGCCCCATCCAATTCCCGCCTCAGCAGTTGACAGCAGAGAGGAAGACAGAACTCCTCCTACAGATCCTGCACCTCTCTCATCTAAAACTCCCCTGGTTTCAGCATCCTCCAGACCCTGCGCTTTCTGCTTATCAGCTGTGCCCCCCAGCTACTTCCCGGCAGCAGACAAAGGTTAAGGGTGCACTGTGATGTAGGGCAGGGGTTACCAACCTCCTGGGCTTCAGACCGGTGCCGGTCTGTGGCCTGTTGATGCCCGGACCACACAGCAGGAGATGAGCGGTGACCGTGGTCCGCACAATGCTATCACAGACCGCAGTCGCCGCTCACCTCCTGCTGTGGGGCCACGCCTGAGTGTCCTCTCCCGGCTCCTCCACCTGCCCGACCATTGATGTCATCCTATCAGTAGGATAGGGGGTGGGAGGAGCTGCAGATGGAAATAAAGAGCTCCTCCCACCCCCTGACCTGCCCTGACGATAGGATGACATTGTCGGCCAGGCTGGTGGGCTGACGTGTATGACTTTGTATATAAATAAAGGAATGGACTTTTATGGACAGATCATGGTCACAATCCTGAGCTCTCATTGTGGTATAATCTATATAGAAACTTGAACAGAAAGCAGCCTGCTGTTATAAGGAGGAGATTTCGGGAAGGTTCGGTAGATATATAAAATGGATTGGAGGGGAGAGTAATGAGGTTGACAGATAAGATGAGGTAAGATGTTAGCAGAGGGGAAATGAGAGAAGATGGGGGAAGGTGGATGTAAACTCTTTTCTATACCCAGTGAAGTGAACAGCCTCAGATGATACACACAGATTAAACAAATCCTCCTACATAAGTTTTACTTGTATATCTGCTGTCTTCACATTTCTACACTCTTTGAAAAGTGCACATCATGTTACAAATCTTGTTTCCTCTTCCAGTAGTGGGTGGGGAGTCTGGACTTACACTGTGTGAGAGCTGATTGGAGGAAAGGGACACACCCCCCTCCACATAGGCAGAGGAACGAAGGAACATGCAGAGCTGTGCTGTGAATAGACAAGCTCTCTGCTTATCTACCTCTGAGCACCCTCCCCAACACAAATTTTCAGCTTCTGTTATCTCCTGTGTTGGAGAACTTGTCAGAAATGACTCTGCTCATAACAGAGGAACGAAGCACCAGAGAGAAACGACACTTAGAGCTTTGGAAAGACATAAGTAACCACTACAGATATATGTGCTTAGGTCAAATTTCATGAATGAGGTTTACAACCACTTTAACACCTTCCTTACCGAGTCATTGTAAAATTACGTTGGCAGGAACCGTCTCTCCCTCTGGGTGGACGTCATATGACGTCCTGGGTTTCCCGACCGTCTAGGGGGCGCGCGCACGCCGCCTCGCTCGGGACCCGGTGCACATGCCCGGCGGGCACCCACGATCACAGCAGGACCATGGATCTGTGTGTGTAAACACACAGATCCATGTCCTGTCAGAGGAGAGGAGACCGATGTGTGTTCCCAGTACAGAGGAACACAGATCGGTCTCCTCCCCTTGTGAGTCCCCTCCCCCTACAGTTAGAATCACTCCCTAGGGAACATATTTAACCCCTTGATCGCCCCCTAGTGTTAACCCCTTCCCTGCCAGTCACATTTACACAGTAATCATTGCAGTTTTATAGCACTAAATCGCTGTATAAGAGTGAATGGTCCTAAATACGTGTCAAAAGTGTCCGATGTGTCCGTCGCAATGTCAAGGTCACAATAAAAATTGCAGATCGCCGCCATTACTAGTAAAAAAAAAAAAAATGCCATAAATCTATCCCCTATTTTGTAGACGCTATAACTTTTGTGCAAACCAATCACTATACGCTTATTGCAAAAAAAAATTACCAAAAATATGTAGAAGAATACATATCGGCCTAAACTGAGGAAAACATTTTTTTTAAAGAAATAAATGTGATAAAAAAAAAGTAAAAAAATTGTGTTTTTTTCAAAATTGTCGCTCTTCTTTTGTTTAAAATAAAAACCGCAGAGGTGATCAAATACCACCAAACGAAAGCTCTATTTGTGGGAAAAAAACATAAAGATTTCATTTGGGTACAGTGTTGCATGACCGCGCAATTGTCATTCAAAGTGCAACAGTGCTGAAAACTAAAAATTGGACTGGGCAGGAAGGGGGTGAAAATGCCCGGTATTGAAGTGGTTAAGGCAGTAAATCATGAGATCCTTCAATTCCATATAAACACAATATTACAGCAAAAATCATGTTGCAAAAATATAACGTAATACACAACAGCCAAGCAGAATGGGAGAGCTTAGTGTTTTCAGTGCTTGAGAATTCTACAGGCCGATTTAGACGTTTGTAGTTTATTGAATAAAATAAAAAGATGCACTCACAAAACTAGTAGAATAGGAGGGCATTTAATCATTAAAGCGGAGTTCCACCCAAAAGTGGAACTTTGGCTTAAACCACTCCTCGCCCCCTTACATGCCACATTTGGAATGTATTTTTTTTTGGGGGGGGGGGGAGTGGGGGCTTCAGTAGGAGTGGGACTTCCTGTCCCACTTCCTCCTTCCACCCAGGGACCGCTTAGGCGACTTGTCATATCGCCTTTTGGTGGCCCCTCCCTGTAGGCGATCACCTGGGACACGTGACAGGTCCCAGGCGATCGCCTGTCCACTCAGGGAGTGCAGCGCCACTCGCGCATGCACAGTGAGTGCCTGGCTGTCAAGCCGAAAGCTGTCACAGCCAGGTGCCCACAGTTAGAATGGAGGCGCCGGCGGAGAGGAGCGAAGCTCCGGGCGGCCGCATCGCTGAACAGTGGAACAGGTAAGTGTCTGTTTATTAAAAGCCAGCAGCTACACTTTTTGTAGCTGCTCACATTTAATAAACATAAAAAAGGCTGGAACTCCCCTTTAAGGCTGGTTCACGCTAAGATCGCATGCGGCTCGCACCAAGGGACGAAACAGGCCTGAATGTTTTTAATCAAAATGGTAATACAGCGCTATCAAATTAAATGTATGATTAATATCATAAATGAATAAATATGACCATGCAAAGCAGCAATTTTCTTGTGAGACATACACAAGACAACACATTAATCAGAAATAAACTGGGCTTAAAAAGTGTGATAAAAAGTCCATATGTAAAATTTGCAAGACAAGTCCATATGGTGACGTGATATCCACTAGATCCCTTGGTATTGGAGACCTCACCAAAAGAATAGTGCACCTCCACCTAATGAATTTGCCTGCTTACCAGCTCCTGAGACCTCCTATCATGGGAGGTCTCAAACATTTGTGGCTCTAAACCCAGCCAGGGCCTTTGATCATCCAAGGGGATCGCGCTGTCATACCTCCACCGCCCAATGGAAATCAGTCACGGAGGGATTCCGTAAAATAAATAAAACCTCCATAGTGTAAAATCTTAAGGGTTTTATTTTATAGAAAAAGTATTGCACTTACATCAAAGATGATTAAAATAGCATAAATTCAACAAGCCGGCCAGCTCACAATGCAGCCCGTGGTCCGGGACTGGCACAATCAGCATGTCGCTCCTCCCAACGTGTTTTGTCACAGATGATGTCGTCCTGGGGCACGTGAATTTGTGCCTGAATTCGGACCTGAAACTGAGCCAAAGACGCACAGGACTCCTGTGCAATTCGCTCCGCAGCTGCCCTGGAGATGTGTGAACCGGCTTCATTGAGAGCCGCTCACAATCTCCTGTCATGCGAATTGGAAACCCACATCCAATTTGCACTTGTGTGAAACCAGCCTTAAGTGATTGTAAAGATTTTTTTTTTCTATTAAAATAACAAACATGTTATCATGTTATACTTATCTGCCCTGTGCAGTGGTTTTGCACAGAGCAGCCCGGATCCTCTTCTTCTCGGGTCCCACTTTGGCTCTCCTGGTACCTCACCCCTGGTGAGTGCCCCCACAGCAAGCAGCTTTCTATTGGGGCACCCGAGCCGGGCCACATCTCCCTGTGTCCATTCAGTCATGGAGCTGCGTTTCAGCCCCGTCTAGGGTGGATACAAATCTATGATTTTTCAAAATGTTTATTTTTTTGATTTTTATCAAATTTATTTTAATAAAATGCTTTTGAAGTAAAAATCTATCTAAAGATAGTTTTCTATTTAACCACTTCAATACAGGGCTTTTATACACCCTTCCTTCCTAGACGAATTTTTAGCTTTCAGCGCTCTCACAATTTGAATGACAATTACTCAGTCATGCTACACTGTACCCAAACCAAATTTTTTCATTAATTTCTATTTTTAAATTTTGCAAATAAGTAATTTTTCTTCATAAAATTGGGCCAAAATGTATACTGCTACATATCTTTAGTAAAAATAACCAAAAAAGTGTATATCATTTGGTCTCTGTGAAAGTTATAGAGTCTACAAGCTATGGTGCAAATCATTGAAAAATTATCACATCTGATTACACCTGATGTACCGAAGGTCTATCTCATTTCTTGAGACCCTAACAAGCCAGGAAAGTACAAATACCCCCCAAATTACCCCTTTTTGGAAAGCAGACATTCCAAGGCATTTAGTAAGAGGCATGGTGAGTTTTTTGAAGTTGTAATTTTTTCCCACAATTCTTGGGAATTATTTTTTTTTTGCACAAAATTGTCATAATAACAAGTTATTTCTCTCACACAGCACATGCATACTTGCAATGACACCCCAAAATACATTCTGCTACTCCTTCTGAGTATAGTGATAACACATGTGTGAGACTTTTACACAGCGTGGCCACATAGAGGCCCAATATCCAGGAAGCACCATCAGGCGTTCTACGAGCATAAATTGCACATCTCATTTGATGACAACCTATCACACTTTTGAAGGCCCTGGAGCACCAGGTCAATGGAAACGCCCACAAAATTACCCCATTTTGGAAAGCTAACACCCCAATGTATAATCTATGAGGCATAATGAGTGACATGCAGAGGCCCAACATTGAAATAGCACCTTCAGGCATTCTAGGAGCATAAATTACACATCTCGTTTCTCAACCATCTATTACAGTTTTGAAGACCCTGGGGCACTAGGCTGTATGTACTCTGGTGGCGGGTACTCTGGTGAGGTGGCAGGTACTCTGGTGGCAGGTAGGTACTCTGATGGACAGGTACTCCTGATGGATTGGTGGCGGGTACTCTGGTGGCGGGTACTCTGGTGAGGTGGCAGGTACTCTGGTCTGGTGGCGGGTACTCTGGTAGGTGGCGGGTACTCTGGTAGGTGGCGGGTACTCTGATGGACAGGTACTCCTGATGGACTGGTGGCAGGTACTCTGGCGGTGGGTACTCTGGTGGTGGGTACTCTGGCGGCGGGTACTCTGGCGGCGGGTGGTCTGGTGAGGTGGCAGGTACTCTGGTGGCGGGTACTCTGGTGGTGGGTACTCTGGTGAGGTGGTGGGTACTCTGGTGAGGTGGCAGGTACTCTGGTGGCAGGTGGTCTGGTGGTGGGTACTCTGGTGAGGTGGCGGGTACTCTGGTGGCGGGTACTCTGGTGGCAGGTACTCCTGATGGACAGGTACTCCTGATGGACAGGTACTCCTGATGACAGGTACTATATGACAGGTACTCTTTATTTAGGGGGGGGCAATCAGCAATCAGGGCTTAATCCGATGCTTAATCCAATACCTGTTGTATCGGGCCAGGCATCCTCAGCGTAGCAAGGAGAGCGGGCAGCCTCACAGGTGATCGGTGTTGTGGTGGGGGGGGGGTACAAGCACTGATCTCCCTGTACAGCTTCCAATAAAGCATCTGACAGCTGCTTCTCCTCCTCTCCCTCCCGCAGCTGTCAGAAGCTTTATTGAAAGCTATATAGGGAGATCGGTGCTTGTACCTACCCCCACCACCGCACCGATCATCCACTGTGTCCTTCTCCCCTGGCTCTCCGGGTCCCCCTCCGGCTCCCCCGTGTGCTCCTCACTCTCTCCAGCTCCTCCGTATGGTACTCACTCTCTCTGGGTCCCCCTCCGGCTCCCTGTGTGCTCCTTGCTCTCTCCAGCTCCCCGGTATGGTCCTCATTCTCTCCGGGTCCCCCTCCAGCTCTCTCTGGGTCCCCTATATGTTCCTTGCTCTCTCCGGGTCCCCGTATGGTCCTCTCTCCAGCTCCCCCTGCCCCAGATCTGTCAGGATGGAGAGCGGAGGAAGGAGCCGGTAAATCTGTAATTTACCGGCTCCTTCCTTTTCTGAATGCACAGAGTCAGTGATCACTGATTGTCCATTCATAACTGAGCAGAGTAAACAATGCTTCAGTTTATGAATATAGAGGAGTCTGTCTCCTCTCCATTCATCTTTGGTCTCCTCAGTCCCTTTCCCTGTCTCAAAGGGGGGATGTCAGGGGTCTTATAATAAATATTTAAAGGTTAAAAAAAAAAAAACCTTCAGCTTTTACAACCACTTTAAATGTGGGGAAAATTGACAAAATTAAGATCATATAAAACACAACAACCCAGACTACGAAGAAGGACTGATGATATATGTGATAGCTATGGATGAATGTGCACAAGATCAACCACAACAAAATAGTGTTTTGAAAAAGAACCTATAAGAAAATTGCACACTTAGTGCCCTGGCCTGCTAGAACTGAGAATGAAGCTGGCCCGGTGAAAGGGGAAGGATAAAGGAATATGGGTCATGGCAGGATATGCCATATAGTAACCCGACTGGATAAGTATGGAATGAATAACCATAGGCTGGTATACACATCCAATTCTTCATTTAACCCTCTAGAGGAGAGACTGTCGAGCTGGAAAATCCAGAAATTCTCCTGCGCACATAATCTTTTGAAATGTTCCCCTTCTGTTATGGAAGAAGGGATTGACTGAATGGCAAAAGCCTTCAGTGATGCAGGGTCCTTGTTGTGATGGGCAAAAGAAGTGCCTGACAATGCTGTAATTAGGAGAACCTTGTTTGATGCTCCTTCTATGTTCTCTGACTCTGGTCCGAGATGATCTTATATTTCTGCCTACATATCGTAGACCACATGGACAAGTGAGGCAGTATATAACGTAGGTCGAGGAACAGGTGAGAAGCTCCTTGATAGCATACATCCAATCCTTTGAGTTATGGAAAGATTTCAGACCTTGAGGGTTGTGTTGACGTACCAGGCATTTTTAGTTTTTTGCATCGTTACATGCCAGTCATATCTAGAAAGCTCGGTGTCAGGAATCAGCAGGGGGATGGCCAAATCTCCATAGCTACACTCAGGAAACTGGGACCAGACCATATATATTTAAAGTTAGATTTATTTACAGTGAAACCAAAATCCATTCAAACACCAGGAAACAACCTAACCGAGTAACAGGAATCCTAACTAGGAGGTATGGGGAACACATAGGAACCAAAATTGGGATCAGGAACAAGGGGGAGTAGGAACAAGGCAGCAGGGTTCAGGGTATACAGTAAGGCAAAGAGCATGATCAAGAGCAGGAACGAGATAGACGGCTAGCAGTATCTGGCAGCAAAGCAAAACACTGGAGCAAGGGGTAAATGTAGAGGAGAAACTGAATACCCTCCCAGCAGCCAGCGATGTGCATGAAAGCCTGAGCTCTTGAGAGGCTCTCACTCCTCATTGGCTGAGACAGCAGCAGCCACTGTCAATCACAGCCAGTGATCCAATGAGAAGAGAGAGGGGGTGGGGTCCATACTCTGTGTCTGATGGACACGCAGAGCAGTGACTCGGGAGCGAGCCTGCTTGGGTGCACCTACAGCAAGTTCTTTGTGCTTGGGTCACTTGGTAGGAGGGAGGTGCCGGAAGCGCTTTTTTTTAGCTTGCCTTTGATATCACTTTAATTGCTAGTGACATGTTGACTCAAATATGAAGATATTATATTTAAAGGATATATTGTGTTCAAACTTAAGACAACAGGGCCATTGCACAGCTGTTTACTATTAAGTTGCTCTCCCTGAGCCCCTGTTCATAGCCGGCAACGGCTCCATCCGTATCGGTGTGACGCCGACTTTGGTTAGCCGCATCGATTTACAAAAGTAGTTCCTGCACTACTTTTGCCGACTTCATGGGCAATTTCAATTGACTCAGATGTCTTTCAAATCACCCCCCCCCAAACTCGCAATGAAATGTGGGTTTGAAACCCGCCTCCAAAGTGAACGTAGGCTAATGGTGAAGCACGGCCGGTTCCACATACGGTCACAAGTAATGCTTGGGTAGGTGTATGAAGAGGAAATCCCTTCAGAAACGTGTCCCTTTCCTTCGGCACACACCCATTGATGACATCGTTCAGGTGGGCGGGTCTGTATCTGACAGCGGCCAGTATCTCCCTCCACTGCATGAGCCAGCATCCATCCAGTGAGCTACAGCACAGTCTTCATCATAGCCTGGTCTATTGAATTGTCTGTGCATGCATGCCGACTGTGTGGTCTAGTGGCCCCTGGACCTATGGATAACATACCCTCTTTTCTTTTTCGTACATCACGGGACACAGAGCGACTTAGTCATTACTAATGGGTTATATAGATTACCTTCAGGTGCTGGCACTGGCCACTTCCAAACCGGAAGTACCCTCCCCTATATAAGCCCCTCCCATCCGGGAGCACCTCAGTTTTTTGCCAGTGTCTAAGGTGTTGGCCAAAGAGTAACATGTGTTTTCACTGGGCTTGCGTACAGGTTCTTTTGGGCCTTAGTAAGCTGTTCCGGATCCCACCAAAAAAGCTTCATAGCTAAACGGTCGGTACCCGGGCCTTGCAGCAGAAGAGCAAGGTTTTGCCTGTAATGCCTCTCTTAGGAGGGCTGGACCCTGGGATCCAGAGCTCTGGTCATACCCACGACCAAGATGTTGTCTGTGCAGGGTGCTATACAGGTCCAGGGGAGTGGAATCCTTGGGAACCCGGTCCCTGAAGGTTTAATTACAATGCCTGCCGTGATAGGTGAAGTTTGGGCTTCTGTGGACCAAACAAAGTCCTGCGGCGGGGATCAGGTAAGTGGGGGCCCCCAGGAACTTGGTTCTATTGGGGGACCCCCAAGCCTAATTTGTCTTTCTGTCTGTTACCTAACGGTATTCCCGCTAATATCTGTGTATGCCTGTAACTACTGAAAATGTAAAATTTTAATAGTAGTCAAGAAAAAAAAAAAAAAGGACCACGGTACCTGTGTTAAACCACTAGAGGCCGCTGTGGTCCATTTTTCTTGTCATGTGGATCTTTGGTTTTCTCAAGTCAAAAGATCCAGGCAGTTGGTAAGTTTCTCTGTGGGAATCCACTTCCTCTGCCCTGTTGCTGCGCTCATCCACCGCACAGGCCCTCCGGCAAAAAGGGCCCTGGCTCCTAGTCCCTGTTTGATTTTCGAAAAGGGCGCCAATGGCGCACGGGCGCGTGCACGCGCCTCCTATGAAAAAAAAGGGGCGGGGCGGGTGGATGACGCTCGATGCGCGCCACGGCGCTTCTGCGCATGTGCAGGCGTCCCAGCTTGTATAAAGACACAGTACAAGTGTCAGCTGGATGCAAACAGAGCTAGCAACAAACAGTGGCACACAGAGGCGGTTGATGCAGGCATCCCCATAGAAAGGCACTTTAGTGGACACCAGCTGGTATATAGCAGCAACTGTGTTAGACTATTACCAGCAAAATTGGTGTATGATACCTCAGCTTTGTGCTTATAGGATATGTCGTCCAGACGCTTTGGAAATAGATCTTCCAAGAAGCGAAAGGGGTCTCCGTCGGGCTCTGAGGATTTTGGGCATGCTGTACTGCGCCAATCTCCCCTGAAATTTCAGAGGTCAGTAGCCGTAGGAACCCCGCAGGAGTACCTGGTACTGCGGCTGTCCCCAGTCCACCTGCTCCTGTATATATAACAGAGGAGGTTTTATCCTCAACTCTGGGAGGATTGGAAGAGAGATTAACAGCATTGATCGCTGCTTCCCTGTCACAGGAAAAGCGCGTCCGATCTCCGTCTCCTCCTGCAGAGTGCCTGTTAGTGGAGGAACAGTCCCAGAGATCGACCTACCTGAAGGGGATCAGGTGAGGTTGATAAAGTATAGAGGAATCAACAGTGGAAGAACCTTTCTCAGCATCTCAGGCTGAAAGATTATGGGTTGTCTCTGACTAACATGGTCCGAGCAGCATTTTAAATGCCTCTGGCGGAACCATCAACCACTACTGTCTCCTCGCTGGGGTCGCTGAAAGCTCTCCAGACTGTCTGTTCCTTCCCAATCCACCCTTTATTGGTAGGGTTTATTTACCAGGATTGGGAGCATCCTGTAAAATATTTACTCCCCCCAAGAGATTTCCAGTGATCTATCCCATGGAGGATAAGTTCATAAAAAAAAAAATGGAGGGTCCCTACAGTGGACACAGCCATCTCTTGTGTAAATAAATCACTGACATGTCCAGTAGATAATGTTCCAATATTCAAGGACCCAATAGATAAAAAATTGGAGTCTTTACTAAAATCTGCTTTCTCTACAGCAAGCATGGTGACACAACCTGCAGTAGCAGCGATTGGAGTCTGCCAAGCAATGAAAGATCAGTTGAAACAAGTCTTAAGGGACTTACCAGATCAGCAGGCTCTTGCCCTAGCTGACCTACCTAGAGCCTTGTGTTGCGGTGGACGCCATAAAGGATACAATCCAACAGGCATCCGGCTTTACGCTGTCTGTAGACATATGCGTAGGCTTCTATGGCTCAAAAAACTGGTCTGCTGAAGCTCCCTGTAAGAAATTGCTGATTAGCTTCCCATTTCATGGAGAACGCTTATCTGGAGATGATCTGGACAAATATATCCAGAAAATTTCTGCCGGTAAAAGTACACTCTTGCCGGTTAAGAACAAGGGTAGAAGTCCTTCTTTTAAGAGGCCTACTTCTCCAGTCCCTGGCACATCGGCTGTGAAACAGTTCCGACGGCCTCCGCGGTCAAATCCAGGGGGCAGAAATCAGGGACAATCACAGGGTAACAAGAAACCCTGGGTCAAGAGAGGTACAAAACCTCCCCCTAAGTCATGAAGGGTTGCCCCCACTCAGTCGGGTGAGGGGAAGACTTCAGTTGTTCACAGAGACCTGGCGGGACACCATCAGAGATGGCTGATCTCCGCAGTAAGTCTGGGATACAGGCTGGAGTTAAAAGACATTCCTCCTGCCCATTTTATAAGGTCAAACGTGCCAAGCGATCCCCAGAAGAGTGGATCCCTCCTTCTGGCACTAGAGCAACTATTGCCCCAAGGGTAATCATGAAGGTTCCCTTGGAAGAAAACGGGTTCGGGTTTTACTCGAACCTTGTCACAGTCCCCAAACCAAATGGGGACATGAGGCCCATATTAAATATAAAAGGGCTAAACAAGTTCCTACATATCAGGACTTTTTCGGATGGAGTCGATCCGATCGGTGGCCATCGCCCTACAAGGGCAGGAATGGTTAGCCTCGATCGACATAAGGGATGCTTATTTGCATATTCCCATCTGTCCGGCCCACCAGAAATTTCTACGCCTTGCAGTAGAAGGGCGCCATTTTCAGTTCAGAGCCTTACCTTTCGGTCTGGCCACAGCACCACGAGTGTTCACAAAAATCCTGGCCCTACGATTGGCCAAACTAGGAACACAAGGTGTAACGATAATGGCATATCTAGACGACTTGTTGCTGATAGACCACTCAGTAAAAAAAACTAGAAGTGGTCGTTCACAAGATAATCAAGTATCTGGAATCTCACGGTTGCATTATCAACCGAGACAAGTCAGCCCTAAAACCAGTCAAAAGCCTGGAATACTTGGGGGCTAAGACTGGATTCAAATCAGAGAAAGATTTTCTTACCTCCGGAGAAGGTGTCGTCTTTGAAAGATTTGACCCACTTAGTGGGTACAAAAAAGAAAAACCATCCATACGCCTGTGTATAAGGCTGCTGGGAAAAATGGTGGCTTCATTCGAAGCGGTACCCTACGGTCAATTCCATTCAAGGAACTTGCAGAGGGCCATACTGTCAGCCTGGAACAAAAAAGTTCAGGCTTTAGACTTACCAATGTCCCTGTCCCCTTCCGTTCGCAAGAGCCTCCATTGGTGGTTGGTACTAGAATCTGGAAAAAGGGAAACCCTTTAGTCCGGTTTCTTGGAAGGTGGTCACTACAGATGCCAGCCTCATAGGCTGGGGGGCAGTACTGGAGCAATGGTCTCTCCAGGGCAAGTGGTCAGAAGCAGAGAAGGCCCTGCCCACCAATCTCTTAGAGATACGAGCAGCCCGGTATGCCCTAGTAGCATGGACATCCAAACTCCAAGGGTCACCTGTCAGAATTCAATCAGACAATGCCACAGCAGTGGCATATATCAATCACCAGGGTGGCACCAGGAGTCGTGCAGCCCAGAGGGAAGCGAATTGCATCCTGGAATGGGCAGAAAGGTATGTCACAGCCATATCCGCGGTTTTCATCCCAGGAGTGGAAAATTGGAGAGCGGACTTTTTAAGTCGCCAGCAATTATGCCCGGGGAATGGTCTCTTCACCCCGAGGTTTTACAGGCAATATGCCAGCGGTGGGGAACACCGGATGTAGATCTGCTAGCATCCAGATTCAACGCAAAGGTGGACAGATTTGTGTCTCGCACAAAGGATCCCCTAGCTTGCGGTTCGGATGCCCTAGTGTTCCCTTGGGATCAGTTCAAGCTGATATATGCATTCCCACCGCGATTAATCCGCAGAATCAGGGTAGAAAAGAAACCAGTGATTCTGGTGGCTCCAGCGTGGCCCCGAAGGGCATGGTACGCGGAGATTGTAAAAATGTCAGTGGGAAGTCCTTGGACCCTCCCACATCGTCCGGACCTGCTTTCGCAAGGACCAATATACTACCCTTCCTTACCAGCCCTAGGTTTGACGGCCTGGCTATTGAAGCCCACATTCTAAAAAAGAGAGGGCTCTCTAATCCTGTGGTATCTACCATGATCAATGCCAGGAAGCCAGT
Source organism: Rana muscosa (assembly GCA_029206835.1). NCBI lineage: Eukaryota > Metazoa > Chordata > Amphibia > Anura > Ranidae > Rana > Rana muscosa. The sequence continues at coordinate 32,505,081 of JARGYO010000094.1, forward strand.
ATCCAGGCAGATCTATTATAGGATCTAGAAGGCGTACATCACGTGGTGTGAGGCCAGGAAATGGCATCCACGTAAGTACGTAATAGGTAGGATTCTGGACTTCCTACAGTGGGCTGTACATAGGAAGCTTGCCTTGAGTACTATCAAGGGTCAGAAGGCCCTTGGCTTTGCATTCATTAGTCAAAGCTTTCATACAAGGAGTGATGCGTATTAGCTCTCCGGTTAGTATTCCCATATGTCCATGGGACTTAAACCTGGTTCTGTCGGTTCTACAGAAACAACCATTTGAACCATTGCGGCACATTTCCTTGGTTCTTTTCACCAGGAAATTGATTTTCTTAGTAGCCATTTGTTTGGCTAAAAGAGTATCGGAATTAGCCGCCTTGTCCTGTAAGGAGCCATATCTGGTTATCCATAAGGACAGAGTAGTATTACGTCCTCATCCAGCCTTCTTCCTAAGGTGGTTTTGAGGTTCCATTTGAACCAAGATGTGGTTCTTCCTTCTTTTTTCCCCAAACCTAGTTCGGTAGAGGAAAAGTTATTACATTCTTTGGATGTAGTAAGAGCAGTTAAAGCTTATCTTAAAGCCACTGCTCAGATTCGTAGAACGGATACTTTGTTTGTTCTGCCGGAAGGCCCCAGAAAGGGTCAGGCAGCATCAAAAATCTACTTTAGCCAAGTGGATTCGACAGGTCATAATACAAGCCTATGGCTTGAAAAGGAGACCGCCTCCGTTCAAAGTTAGGGCGCACTCCACAAGAGCAGTTGGAACTTCATGGGCAGTGCATCACCAAGCCTCCCTGGCTCAAGTCTGTAAGGCCACAACATGGTCCTTAGTACACACGTTTACTAGGTTCTACCAGGTAGACGTCAGAAGTCAGGAGGATGTCGCCTTTGGGCGCAGTGTGTTGCAGGCCGCAAAAGAGCCTCATGCCTGATGGCGCCCAGCTTATGTATCCCTCCCCTCATTTGGCATTGCTTTGGGACGTCCCATTAGTAATGACTAAGTCGCTCTGTGTCCCGTGATGTACGAAAAAGAAAAAGGGATTTTTATAACAGCTTACCTGTAAAATCCTTTTCTTGGAGTACATCACGGGACACAGAGCTCCCACCCCTCTTTTTGGGACACTTATTGCTTTGCTACAAAACTGAGGTGCTCCCGGATGGGAGGGGCTTATATAGGGGAGGGTACTTCCGGTTTGGAAGTGGCCAGTGCCAGCACCTGAAGGTAATCTATATAACCCATTAGTAATGACTAAGTCGCTCTGTGTCCCGTGATGTACTCCAAGAAAAGGATTTTACAGGTAAGCTGTTATAAAAATCCCTTTTTTCTACAAAGTTTTGTGAGTATCTCTTTACCTTATTTAACCTCTTGCTGATTGCCCCATGTACATATGCTGCGGGGCGGTGGCTCCTGTGTGCAGAATCATGTCTAGGTACGTGATTCTGCCCTTCTGGGGCTGCGACAACCCGCTCCTGCTGTGATTGGACACAGCGGGAGCCAATCAGCGAGTCCGGCGGACCCGATGTCCCCCAGGACCAGCCGATCGTTCCCGACAGAGGCAGAAACGAGGTCTGCCTATGTAAACAAGGCAGATCTCTGTTCTGTTAGAAGGGAAGACAGAGATCTTGTGTTTCTGCTTACCCGGAACACAGATCTCTGCCTTTCCAAAGTTAGAGCACCTCCCCCACAGTTAGCAAGCACTCCCTAGGGACACATTTAACCATTTGAGCTCCCCTGATGTTAACTCCTTCCCTGCCAGTGTCATTAGTACAGTGACAGTGCATATTTTTTAGCACTGATTATTGTATTAGTGTCACTGGTCCCCAAAAAAGTCAAATTTATTGTCTGATTTGTCCGCCGCAATGTCGCAGTTGCGCTAAAAAACGCTGATCGCCTAGTAAATTAAATAAATAAATAAAAATTCCACAAATATATCCTATCGTTTGTAGGCGCTAAAACTTTTGCACAAACCAATCAATACACGCTTATTGGGATTTCTTTTTACCAAAAACATGTAGCAGAATACATACAGTATTGGCCTAAATTGATGAAGAAATTAGATTTTTAATTTTTTTTATTGGATATGTTTTATAGCAGTAAGTATAAATATAATTTTTTTTTTCAAAATTGTCGGTCTTTTTTGGTTTATAACGCAAAAAATAAAAAAACCGCAGAGGTTATTAAATACCACCAAAGCTCTATTTTGTGGGAAAAAAATGACATACATTTTATTTGGGTACAGCGTCACACGATTGCGCAATTGTCAGTTAAAGTAACGCAGTGCTGTATCGTAAAAAATGGTCTGATCATGTACGGGGGTAAACCTTCCGGAGCTGAAAGGGTTACGTTTTTAATAAACTAAACTGTTTAAACATACTAACATAGCCTTTGTGCTGTATCTCTTATGCCGCGTACACACGATCAATTTTTTCGACGGTGAAAACACCGTCGAGAAAATCGACGTGAAAAACGAGGAACAGCTTGTTCCCCCCACACACGGCCGTTTTAAATGACATTTTTTTTTTGGTCGAAAAAAACGACCGTGTGTGGGCTCCCCGGCAGTGTTTCCCTATGGGAAAACTGCCGCGGCAAAAAACGACGGGAATCACAACGAGAAAAATTAGAGCATGTTCTAATTTTTCTCGTCGTGATTAATGCCGTTTTTCCCGTCGAGAAAAACGACAAAAAGCTCACAGACGATCGTTTTTCTCGTCCAAAGGGAAAAATGTTGTTTTTCTCGACGGGAAAAATGATTGTGTGTACGCGGCATTAGAATTTTTTGATGCTTGTAAAGACTTCTCTGAAAAAAAATTCTCTCACTCAGGGCAATCATATGGCTTCTCTCCTCTGTGAGATCTTTGATGTCTAACAAGGTCGGATTTCTGTAAAAAACTTTTCTCACATTCAGGGCAGGAAAACGGCTTCTCCCCCGTATGAGATCTTTGATGCATTACAAGTCTTGATTTCCATGGAAAACATTTCCCACACTCAAGGCAGGAATACGGCTTATCACCTGTGTGGGTTCTTTGATGTATAACAAGGTCTGATTTCTGTGAATAAGATTTCCCACAATAAGCACAGGAATATAGCTCAGGACAAGAATACGGCTTCTCCCCTGTGTGAGTCCTCAGATGTCTGTAAAGAGTGGGCTTCTCTGAAAATCTTCTACCGCACTCAGTGCAGGAATACGGCTTCTCCCCCGTGTGAGATCTTTGATGTGTGACAAGTCTTGCTTTCTGTGGATAAGATTTTCCACAGTCGGGACAGGAATACGGCTTCTCCCCCGTGTGAATCCTCTGATGTCTGTAAAGATTGGACCTCTTAAAAAAACTTTTACCGCACTGAGGGCAGGAATACGGCTTCTCCCCAGTGTGAGATCTCTGATGCATAATACAGTCTGATTTTCGTATATAACATTTCCCACACTTGGGGCAGGAGAACGGCTTCTCGCCTGTGTGAGACATTTGATGTCTAACAAGGATTGATTTCTGTGAAAAGAATTTCCCGCACTCCGTGCAGAAATACGGCTTCTCCCCTGTGTGAGATCTTTGATGTCTAACAAGGCTTGATTTCAGTAAAAAACGTCTTCCACACTCAGAGCAGGAAAACGGCTTTTCCTCTGTGTGAGTTCCTTCATGTCTAACAAGGTCCAATTTCTGTGTAAAACATTTCCCACACTCAGGACAGGAATAGGGTTTTTTTCTCTTGTGAGAACTCTGGTGTATGTAAAGATGGGACAAAGAGCTGAAACTTTCCCCACATTCAGGACAGGAACATGCCGCCTCCTCCTCCTTAATTCCAGCACCATCCCTCACAATACGAGGTTGCTCAGAGTCAGAGGGATTTGATGGTCTATCCACACTGTGAATTCCTCCATCCATAGCTGAGCTCATTGTCTTTTCTCCTGCATCTCTTATGATGTCCTCATCTTCCATTTTACAGCTTAGAGATAAAGTGAGATGATCCTGTGAGGGTTCCTCAATAGCGTGTTCTGTAAAAATATAAAAACATGATCAACAGATACGAGAGGGTTAGTTTACCTAAATCAAGATTCCATCTGGATCAGGTAGATTTTAGTGAGCAGATAATCTCTGTGGATGTCCCAACCAGCTATGACTTCCCCTCTTCAGTAAAAGGTCCTTTGGTCCTCCTCCCAGATCACTTCTACATTTACACAGCCTTGTCAGAAGAGCAGGAACCAATGAGGACTGGGAGGTGCATGCTCTTCACACAACCACAAGCCTAGACACTGGGTCATGTGATCTCTGGTAATGAAGAGGTTCAAAGTTCAGACTTGCAGACCCTTTAGCGTAGAACAAGTGGCCATAGTCCTGGAGGGTGTTTTAAGAAGTATTTTCTTTTGAAAATTTAAGTGTTTCCGTTTTCTATGTTCCTCATTAATTTTCATCTAAACAAGACTGTTATGCCTTGTACAGACGACCGGTTTTCCCGTCGGGAAAACTGCCATGACAGCTTTTGGTCAGGAAAACCGGCCATGTGTATGCTCCATCGCAGTTTTCCAGATGAGAAAACTGCGGGGAAAAAAGAAAAGAACTTGTTCTCTACTTTCCTGGCAGGATTCCCGGCGGTCTTTTTCCCATCTTGAAAACCGGTCGTGTGTATGCTTTTCCGAGGGAAAAAAAACGTGCATGCTCAGAATCAATTGTAGCGGGTATGTACTTTCCCGGGTGTAATTTAAACCTGGCAGAGACACCAGTAATGTGTAGTTCCCTGCGGCCCAGCAGGTGGCGCTGTCGCCCTGGGCTGGGGTTGAACCATTGCTGTGTGCCGTGTCTCCTTTTTGTCTTCCCTCGGCAGTGGTGCTTGCTGGGAGAGGGTATAAAGGGGGCGGCCATCTTTGACACGGGGTGGAGTCCCAGGCACCTTCAGCCTGTGGACGGTGGTTCGTGTCAGTCCTCTAGGCGGCCTATGCCTAGAGGACGTTCAGAGGTCATGTTCCATCCCAGGCACCTTTAGCCTGGGGTGAGGTACTCGGATGGAGGTCTGGAGCTCAGTGCCCAACACTGAGTTCCGCGAGGGAAGGAGGTCCTAGGGAACCCAGGGATTAGGTACCCGAATCCGGAAGGCGTAATGGACCGGGGGGAGATACTCACTTGAAGACCTGGTGCAGCAGATTGCCAGTGACGGGTGAGCCTCCCATCGGAGACCACCTGGAAGGAAATCCCCCCCTCGCTAGGAGACCGCAACCCACTTTCAGGAAGTAAAGTGGAGAGTTCATTGTGTCTGGGCCTACTCGCATTCACACCACCTTGTCTGTTCTGTTCTCTAAGGGAGTCTAACTGATTGTGCTGTTTACTTGAGAAGAATAAAGGAGTGTTGGACTTTAATGGTGTGGGGCTCATTTTCTGGCGGACATTGTTCAAGGTAACTCCAGGTGCAGGACACTGACCCGAAGGTAAAGAAAGAACTTTGCTTACACCGCACAAAAATCTACGGTGAAGGCTTGGCGTGGTGACCCCGCTCTCTCTCCTCTAAGGTGCCCCTAGACAAGAGACAGACGAGCTGATGCAAAGAGGGGAATGAGGAGGCCGCTACACAAGTATGAGACGAGAGCGCTCGTTCTGGTAAAACTAGCGTTCGTAATAGAGAGATCACATTCATCACGCTGTAACGGACTGAAAAGCATGAGGCTGAAAAGTGCGAATCGTCTCTTACAAAACTTTTACTAACACGCGATAACATGAGATCAGCAAAAGCAGCCCAAAGGGTGGCGCCGTTTGAATGGAACTTCCCCTTTATAGTCCCGTCATACGTGTTGTACGTCACCGCGCTTTGGACGGGCGGTATTTGGCCTGAACGTGTGTATGCAAGTTTCTCCAGTGTGAGGGCTTTCACACTGGAGCGGTGCACTAGCAGGACGGGAAAAAAAGTCCTGCTAGCAGCATCTTTGGAGCGGTGAAGGAGCGGCGTTGTTTACCGCTTCTCCACCGCTCCTGCGCATTGAAAGCAATGGGACACCGTGGCTATACCACCGGCAATGTGCCTCTGCAGAGGCACTTTGCGGTGGTTTTTAACCCTTTTTCGGCCGCTAGTGGGGGGTAAAACTGCACCACTAGCGGCCGAATACCGCCGCAAATCCGACGGTAAAGCGCCGCCACCGCACCTCCCGCCCCAGTGTGAAAAGGGGCCTAAGTCATTTCAAAGAAGAGGCACCAACCTATGAAACTGCTACTGTAACTAGGATTGGAACACATCCTCATACTGCTAGGTGAACCCCAAAATCTACATAAGGCCTCATGTACACTGCTGCTGGTAAACGGACGTTTAAGAGCAGTTGGGCATTTTTTTTCAACTGCTCCTGAACTCTCTTCTATGTTATCTTATCAGTACATGTACACTGGTTCATTTATAGTCATTTCTAGGCAGTTGTGTTTAGAGGCTTTTTCTTGAACCCAAAAAAATGCGTTCAGAAGCTGTGTTTAGAGGCAGTTGACGCGCCAAACACAGCTAAATGCGGCAACTCGCGTTTAGCAGTGTTTCGTTTACAGATGTTTTTCATTTTAACAACAATTTTTTTCAAATGCTTCTAGATGTAAACGCGGCTAAACGGATGTTTTTAGCTGTCAAGTTAAATCGTCCAGGAGAGGTTGAACAATGTCCCGTGTACATGAAGCCTTAATAGGGATGAGAATGTGAATAAGTGGGTGTTCTGTCCCACCTATTTGTATATTTTTCAGTGTTGTATTGAAAAGCATCAGGTTACTATTGTTTGATGTATACTGATATCTAGCGGTGATTTAGGGTTACTACAACTTGTTAACAGAAGTGATCTGGTTTCTCTCACTTCTCAAGAGTATTGGGAGTATGTGCCCCGTACTTACTCACATTGGGGCGGGATCTGAGGGCCCACATATTTCAATGGGGGTTTCAATTTTCCATTAAGTCTCCACCCACACACCCCCAAGACCAGCAGTCCAGGTTTAAAGAGAAGACCACTGTGACAAACTCAACCGTGACAGGGGCTTTTGGAGGGGACTAGGGGCTAGCGTTCTATCCACTAAATATGACCCATGGAGGAGACTGGGGATATTGTCTGCTTCTCCAGGTTAGGGTATGGAAAAGAGCTAAGTTCAGCCTTTGATCCCATGGAGAGTGTAGATCATTCTCTAATGATGGACAACAATATGAGGAATGCTGATAGCGAGGCTTGGATTAATTCACTGAAGACAATAAAAGCTTCCATTCTGGAGTGAATGGAAAGGTGTAATATTAATCTTTTAGTGAATGGTCAGAGGGAATATGGTGGCCCTCCTGCAGCTTGGGTTGGAGAAGTTTCTCCACTCGGGTCCAAAATATTTATCCACAATCTCCCTCAAGAAATCTGTGAAGATAAACAAATTCCACTTTTTCAGGCTGCTGGAACATTGTATGAGTTTTGTCTCATAGACTGTGGTAGACTGGTGCCGAACAG